>OZ005656.1:159239891-159887391 GCA_963930645.1 Salticus scenicus | reverse complement strand
GTCTTAAAAACGGCAGTCTTTAAGATTAGAATTTGCAGAATTAATATATTAAGTTTTGAGTCACGTTAAATTAAATCAGCCCATGGGACAATCTTGAGCTCAGTCTCAGACATCAACAACAAATCAGTAAAAAATAAGTTATATTAATTATAAAATAGTTTAGCTATCTACCGATAAATCACAAAAATATGAAAACAAAGTGTGAGTGCATAGAACCAATGCTCATATTTTACTTTGTGCAGCTGTTAAAATTACTTTCGGTCAGACTGTTGGTACAGTCGGTTATATTGGATAACATCGTTTTTGTACAACATTTTTATCTAGCTATATAGTGTAACTAACAAGACACAGATCAGTCTAATAGAGATCCTCTGTTTATGAAAGTAATGCCTCATTGTTTAATAGACACAACACTGATATATAACACACGGATACGTGCATGTGTATCACAAATTTATTGATTTTTAGTGTTAGTATTTGTTATAAATAATAATATGAAAGACTACACAATTAAACTATGTGGTATACAATCATTTAAAAACTACAAATATATATATATATATATATATATATGTGTGTGTGTGTGTGTTTCTATAATATAAGTTTACATACTTATTATATTTAATAATAATATTTACTTAAACGTTCAGTTGTATAGATCTATTTTCACTACATTTATATTCTAAAATACAAGAAAGTGCCTCACATTTTATGCACTATTCAGATCTTTTTTTTCGTAATTTATATATATAAATATATATATATAATATTTAATTGTTTAACAAAGTGATTATTTAAGTGTTTTTAACACTCTTTTTTCTTTTTCTTTTCTTTTCTTTTCTTTTTTTTTTCTTTTGTCTACATGTTAAAGTTAACCCATTTTTAAAAATCATTTTCGAAGGCGATGGTTTATTTATTTACTTTTTATTTAACAAAATATCCGCTTAGGACTAATAAGAAAACAGAGTAACAAATTTAATTTATTATTATTATTACTATACCATTACAAAAAAAGTAAATGTGCCTAGCTATTTATTCCTATCTTAGGGTAATACCGTGTAACTACCAACCCAATAAGAAATAAAGAGAGCATAGTTAAAATTCACTTAACATTACCAAAATTTACAATACACGACCTACAGCCGTCTCCCTTTTGAACAGCATATATTTATAGTAATTTTTAATTAACTATTTGCAATATTTAACTTCAACTGAATAATACAAAACTGCTACAAATAAATTGTGTTACTTAAAATAGATACTACTAAATGCCCAGAATAGTATTTATTTTTAAGTTTTCTTAGAAATCTCGGCATAATAAATCTCTTAAAATGCTATCTGAATACATTTTTCAAAATTATAATAAACCTAAACAAAAACAGTGGAAATCATCTGCAATTTTATTCAAACAGTTGAACTGCAACTGAAAGGTTATTTTTAGGGTTATTATTCTTACTTTCTGTTGTTTTATGGTTAAAAATGAAGTATTACGCTTTAACAGGAAAATGGCTTTAATGCAGTGGCCACCAATATCTGTAAAATTTTGACGCAGTATGATTTACTATTTTAGTAATGCCATTTTAATAGCAAGCATTCAGTGAAACTTAGCAAAAAGTATTAATTGAATCTAAATTTGTATTATTAGCAATACGTTTTTGGTGAAATATTGAATTTTGTTTTTAACAATGTATTCCTCAAATGTATTTGCGTAAATTCCTATATATACGTTACAAGAACAGAAAAAAAAATTGAAATGAATCGGATTATAATAAGTTGAAGTTTCAGATAAAAACAGTTATGTTTAAAAACATTATAATGACATCTAAATTATTGATTCTACATTAAAGCATAATGAGTCAACTTGAATTTAGTTTAATAGTATGTTATCAACATTTTCGATTTCCATTAAACATTCATTTACCCTTAGTTTGATTTTTTTTTCTTTAAGAAGGTGAAGAAGAAGAAATTTTCAAATATAAATATTTTTTTTTTTTTTTTTTTTTTTTAATTATTATTTATACTTCGTAATGTACAAAATAATATCAGCGTTTTTAAATTGTAATTAATATTATACTTAATTTTTTATTTTAAAAAATCACCAATCGCAAAAACACTAAAATGGTTTATTAAGAAATACATTTACGTATACAAATAAAGCGATAAATTAAAATTTTAAACGGGTTTCTTCGGACTCAAATCCTATAGAGGACTCAATCCTTCGGACTCAAATTCTTCGGACTCAAATTCTATTCCTCTTGACAGAGGAATTTCTAAAAAATGCACTCTCCTGGAACCGTGTAAGAATTGGCAAAGGCTTTGAAAGAGGATTGACTCAATATTTCCGAAGGACTCTTCTATAGATTAGTAGACAGCGTGAATAACAGTTCCAAAAATGTACATTAGTGCCTTACGACAGCATATCCCTTACTGGGAGACAGATCTCTCTTATTCTTCCACCTGGAAAGAAATATTATGAAACTTAATTTTTTTAAAGGCGAGCTGTATTTCTTTCATTTTCTTCTTTTGTTATCTTGCATTCCCATGCGGTTAAACTCGTATCATTTTGCATGATAAATATAACTCTCAACTCTATTTGATTACTACTTCAATAACTGTGTGTGATTATTTATTTTAGAATATATCTCTATTTCTTAGCAATTGTCACTTTTTCTCTCATCATAATATATATACATATGTCTATTCAATTGTTACTACTGTTGTGAGGTAAAAGAGGTTGAGTCAAAAGAATATCGCCTCAGGAAAATAAGATTGTTGCGTCGAGTAAGGATAAAGGATGTAGCCAGTTGTGAAGGAATGTTGCTCGGAGATTGAAAACATGAAGTCTGTGCCCAGCACAGTCGATGACGCAATAGATTGGAGTTGGATGATGTCTCTAAAAGAAAAGTAGTACTCACGCAGCTTGCGTAGGATGTATGAATACGATTATTTATTGAAGTTGGTGAATTGAAATGATGGAGTTTGTCGGTTCAATATAGTTAAATAAGTGAAATGTGGTAAGAGTGTTCGTGGCGTAGATATTATGAGATAGTGTTGGTGTTGGTGGCGTATAGAGGAGTAGTGATTACAAGACAGTGTTCTGAGCGAATCTATTAGTGAAGCGTTATTATTGTGAAGCGGATTAAGTAGTCTAGCGGTTGTGAGTTTCTTCTTATTAACGGGGCTTAGAATTAATTGTCTCCTTTAGAAAGCATGTTTTTGACAAGTTAATCACAAGTCTGTATTTTCATATTACTTTAATTTATTTATCTCATTAAGTACTGAGTTTTTTCCACGAGCCATTCCTCCAAATATTTCGAGTTGAAATAAATTATTCATTTTATTTTAATCTAAGGAGTCTCTTAAAATCATTTATTAAATTAAGTACTACTTAAAATGGGGTCTGAAATAGCCGAGGCAAGTGCACAGACCTTACACTGTTAATGAAAATATTGCTTTACTCCAACTGTATTTACTGCTATATAGTTTTCATTCCAATGAATTTTAACGCATTGTTTGCAGGAAACAAGTAAACTCGTCATATCCCTTTTTTAATTAAAACGCGAAAAATCTATTTTTGGAGCGAAAATGTCAAAAAAGCCCCGCTCTACGCCGCGATTTGGCGGGAAAATGCCCGACTACATAGTGTTACGTTTCGTGATGACACTTTAAAGTCTATTTTGCTTATGATTACACAGAAAAAACTATTTTTAAAACTTTAATTTAAATTAAAAACTAGTATGATGTGTCCACCACAAAACTTTATTCTATATAATTTTACACAAATCCATGCAGTACGAATAATTTATTAAGCTAATATTTATAATTTTTTTTACAGATAAATGCAGACGATTTTAAGCTGACATAATTATAATACTAAACGCCGAAAGAAAGTTAATTTTGTGACTACAGCTGAAGAAATGTATTTTTTTTTAATCTATTTTTTCTTTCGTTTAAAAAAATGAAAAAATCTATAACATTGTTTTAAATTATCACAGATCTTTAGTAAACCAGTCGTTTTAGAGGTCTTTCAAAAGGTACCCATATTGTAAATTTAACCCCCCCCCTCCCGGGGGAGGAACGATGCTCTCAGATGCACAAACTTTTCTTCCTAGTTTTCTACTACTATTCTCAATAATTCATATTAATTTTACAATCACACGTTAAAAAATAACTCTCCTTACGTACATTTGTACAAAATTTTGTCATAAACTGTCGTGTTAAAAATTTAGAAAAACACGGGATCACAGCGCCACCTGTTGAGCGATTGATCCCCAAATCTAAATAGCACCTATTTATGTCAGTCTCTAAAAACAGTCAAATCGTGTTCAGGAAGTGTTTATAAATCCCTCAGAAACTGGAGTTAAAAAAATTTCACGAATATTTTACTTTCTTCTTATATACATAGAAGAAATAAAAAAAATGAAAAATCTTCTTTTCTGTAGTCATATGTATAATCTAAATTTATATATAATGTACTAAAAATGGTGTAGTAAAGAAAAATACTTAAAAAATGTAACCGAAAGTCACATCAAGCGACTTCTACTTATGTAAATAATGCATTTTAATAGTTTCGTTTATCAATATAAAAAAGTCACTAATGCTAATACCATCATATTTTATAGTAAATATGTTTTTGTATATCTTATATATATATATATATATATATATATATATATATATAATTCCGTTTAATATTGTGAAGTACAATTATTTTAAAATATGCTTTTAAAAAAAAAAGGTCTCTCGTAGACGGTAATGTAATCGAATGCATTTGTGATTTTTCGTACACTAATTAGCAGTGAAAGTTGTATTATTTTGTTAGGAAATATTTTTACAGTTAAACAAAATAATATACATATATCATATACACCAAATTTTAAAATTTGGAAACGGTAGCGTGAAAAAACAGACGAATCATATACTTAAAGAATTTTCTTCTTTGTTGGAAAGTGTAAATAAATAAAAATATTAAAATGAATGAAAATGCTGACTAGTGCATTAAATATCCCTATATACTACATACAAATACATATGCACACAAATATACATCATCACAAGCGCATGCACACACCCATATATATTATATATATGAGGCGTTGCGGATACGAAGGGCGAACTCGACATCAGGTCAATTTCTTTTTTCACCATCCATTCATGGGTTTACCATTAATAAATGAAAAATTAGGCTTTCTTCAACGAAAATAAGTTTTACGTTTTTGTTGAGTTCGCCCTTCGTATCTGCAACGCCTCATATATATATCTATCTATATATATTTACAGAGAGAGAGAAATACATATTCTATTTTCCATAAATTTTAACCTTGTTAACACGTATTACTGATAATTATTAACTTATTACTTATAACATTTGTGAGATTTTAACATAGAAGCTTTCTTTTGTAATTTTTTTTTTTTTTTTTTCATGAAAATATACATTTCAATTAGTAAATAAAAAATTCTCTCAAAATTACGATTTTTTTCTTCTTTTTTTTAAAGAATAACAAAATATAAATACAACCCCGTTTCTAATTTATAAAATTATTAATAAATATTAACCTTAATGAGAGAAATTTTATGCAATTTATTATTAATACATCAGTGTTTATGACTGCGCATTAAAAGTTATCTGCTACGAACCACAAATGTGCATTCATTATCACGTAACTCGAGGCAATCGCATTTCAAATTATAAAAGTTCTCTGAAACCTAAAATCTCAGACATAAATATACTCTCATTAATACCGAGGCCTTTTTCCATCTATCATAAATAACCATCTCTTTGCATCAGAGAGCGTTATCTTCTCAGACTTAATTAATGCCAGTCTTGGGTCGTTAATGGCTTGTGATTGGTTGTTATCTAGAAAATAACTAGCACAGAAAAGAGAAGATTCATTTTCATATACTAATTTCTTTTCTGTTGGGGCTAGATCTAAAGATGATTAAACTTTCCTTCCATTCATTACTAGATTGGAGGATAAAAAATTTAATTATATTTGATTAGAAAAGCTTTGGTGTTTTTCTCTTTTCTTTTTTTTTAATTTTTTTTTTTTTTTTTTTTTTCCATTATTGATGAATTATTGTCTTCATTTTTAAGTTTTTATATTTTAATTGTAGACAGCACATTTTTATACGTATGATCCTGCAATAAAATGCATGTATTGAAATTTGTATTTAAAAATATATTTTTATAATTTTATTATAGTAAAATATTATTTAAACTTTTAGTAAAAAAAACTATTTTCATATATTTCTATTTCTATTTGTTATTTTTCTTTAACAAAATTTAAAACTTGGAACAAATCTATAAATTACTTCTAAACTCGACTCTTAAATTCTCAAATATGATCTGCATATTCTACTTCATACAATGGTATTTTTATTTCTATTTTTTAATTTTTCTAATATATTAACTTTTTGAATTCTTACATTCTTTTCCCAAAATTCGTATGTACGTACTGTCATTCACTACGATATGTTTGTAAATTTCAAGCTAATAAAAAATGCGCCTCCATTTTTAAGTAAATATAAGTTTTTTCATTTGTCTCTCCGTGGCTCAGGTGGTTAGAGTGCCATGTTAGTAATACATTAGTCGAGCGTTCGTGACCCTGCAGGTCCGGAGTGTTAATTTTTGCAGATAATTAGTAGAGGAGATGTCAATTGATAATAGAAAATTTTTCGTTGACTACACAGTATCCTAAGAATTTTTGAAGAGTTTTTTTAAGAAGCCTTTTTTTTATGTTCGAATGCTGAAATTTAAGGTAAAAATTTAGTATTCAAACATAAAAATATTTTATAAAAAATAACTCATCGATAAATTCACAAAGTAGTACACAAACATATTTAAAATATTTTTGATAAAATGGAGAAGAAGGTTTAAAACAGCTATATCAGATGACAAATTTGAATATGGCAAATTCTCCATTCTATCAAAAATTAATTTCCAGGTTGATGAATTAAATTTCTGAATTGATATTTAAAATATTTTTTAAAACTCAAAATTAAAAAATTGTTTGCAGGGAGCAACATTGTATGCATATTTTTATAATTCTAAAAAATAAATAAATAAATAAATAAATATGCAGTTATTTACCAAAAAAAAAAAAACATATTTACGTTTGTAATGACCGATAGATGGCACAACCAGAGCAGTAAGTAATGGACAATCATAGGTATGCATCGGTCAATGGATCAAATGCCTCAGATTTTTTTTTTTTTTTCCCGTGGTTTATAAAAGAGTACAATTTTTTTCCCGCTGAAATTTATCATTTCACCTTAATACAAAAAAAAAAAAAAAAAAAAAAAAAAGCAAAATTATAGCTTTGAAACGATTTATGTAATATGATTCATCAAGACTTTTGGGTTTTAAAAGTTTTTTTTTTTTAAATAGATTATTTGTTAATTCTGTGGAGCTTTCATGCAGTAATGACGATTTTTTGTGAAAATTCATCACCATTACATAAACTATTTTCACTGTTTCATCCCTACTGCCAAAGGCCATACAAAACTCTACAGCTGTTTATTGGAATATTTAACATTTACTAACTAATTAATTCTTACTTTTTCAGCAGTTTAATTAGGCTTATTCGGAGAAAAAAATTCCTAAATCTACAATTAATTGGCATGCACAAGAAAAACGGCCGTTTAAATATATTTCTGTCACAAATTTACGATTTTCTATTTCATTAGAAGTAGATGTATAACGGGCTATGTAAATGATCCTTTATTATTATTTTTTTTTTTCTATACAATAAATTTTGCCATTATTGCATTTGATCTAGAGCTGAATAGATATTAGCATGCCTTTGAATAATAATACATATATTTGAAATATAACAGCTATTTTATTAAGAAAGTTGATTCATACTTCACTTTCTTGTTGTCTCTGTCTCTTTCATGCGTGCATTTAATTATCTCTGTTGTTATCAACATTATTAAAAGGGGGAAAAAATGCATATTTACGTTTGTAATGACCGATAGATGGCACAACCAGAGCAATAACTAATAGCCAATCGTAGCAATGCATCGCTCAATGTATCAAATGCCTCAGATTTTTTTTTTTTTTTTTTTTTTTTTCCTGGTTTATAAATGACTACAAATTCTTTTCCGCAGAAGTTTATCATTTCACCTTAATACAAAAAAATTTGCAAATCAAACCAACCAGCAGAACTTATCTTAAGCGCTTTTTATAATTTTGTTGGAAAAGTTAATGTTTGTCACATTATTTATTCGTAAAAACAAAAAAGAACTGTTTTCTGAATAATCATTTGTTAACATAATTTAGATGGTTTTAGCTTTTTAAAGAATGCTTATATATATATATATATATATATATATATATATATATATATATATATATACATATGTATAAGAGGGTTCTATGTTTATTATAGGGGGTGGTTTTCAGTTTTCCATATTCTAATGACTATTCGAGTTTGTCCTGGTATGCATTTATATATTCTTGTATTATTTATATTCTTATATTTTATATTAATGTATTATATTGTGTGCTGTATTTGTGAATTTAATTGCCTTTTATGCTTTGTATTAATTAAATTCGTTTGCTGTATGGTCTTGTTTCCATATGTGAGAAGTTGGGGCTAGAAACGTGTTTTTTGGTTAAATTACCAGCGTTTCGTCAGAAACTTCTCATATTCCTTTCCCTACATTGGGGGGTTCCCTGATGAAGGCCCTCATGTGTTTTGGGATTAATTTTTCATCTGGCTTTAGTTATTTTGCTTATTTATACATATATAAAAAATTGAAATACGGACAATTATGACGTTACATTTATGAATCTACGTACATTTTTTTCAAATGTTTTGTAATTGATTTCAAATTTATGTTTATTGGCTTTCCAAACTTCAATTGAAGTATACGATGAGAAAAAATATATGATAATCTACTTATAATATTTTTTTTTCCGGTCAAATATATATATATATATATATACATATATATATATATATATACATATATATATATATATATATACATATATATATATATATATATATATATATATATATATATATATATATATATATATATATGTGTGTGTGTGTGTGTGTGTGTGTGTGTGTTTATAACTAGTATGTTGTGGCCACCACACAACTTTCTTCTACGTAATTTTACACAAATTCACGCAGTAAAAATTATTTATTAAATTATCATTTATAAAAACTATTTACTAGAATAAATGCAGACGATTTTTATCTGGCAGAATTCCAAAACTAAATGACGAAAGAAAGTCAATTTTGTGCCAACATAATATATATATATATATATATATATATGCGTTATATATATATATATCTATATTTATAACATTGTTTTATATTACCACAGATTATCTATAGCTAAACCATTCGTTTTAAATGTATTGACGAGTTCTTTTGAAAGATACCTATATTGAAAATATACACCCCCAGAGTGGGAAGCGATGCTCCCACATGCACATTTTTTACCCTAGTTTACTACTACTATTGTCAATAATTCATACTAATTTTACAATCATACGTTAAAAGTAACTCTCATTATGTACATTTATATGAAATTTTGTCCTATACTGCTGTATTAAACATTTAGAAAAAATGGGATAACAGTGCTCCCTATTGAGCGAATAATCCGCAAATCTAATCAGCGTCAGTTTATGTCAAGGTCCAACCAATTTCGTTCATCGTTTCGTGCAATACAGCGTCCATAAAATTTGTGATAAACACGCACAGAGACAAATACTCCGGCACAGTGACACACAGACAGACATTTAATAGAAACTGTCAAATCATGTTCAGAACATTCCAAAGCGTTGAAAACTGGAGTTCGAAAATTTTCATGAATCCAATACATTGTCTACATATACATATAAAAGAAAGGGATAAACATGCATTTAAGGTTTATAATAATTCGAGATAATTCAGTCGGCTAAAATCTTAAAGCAAAACTTAATTTATTTTTATATTTTTACTTTATTATTTTAATTACTTCATTTATTAATTAATTTTTTTTATTACATTACTTTTACTTATATTATTTTTTATATTACTTTATTATTTTATTTACTTCATTACTTTATTATTTTATTGCTTAAAATGTTTAGAAGTTTGCTAAATATGTAACTGTTTTTCATACATGAAATACATATAAAGAGTGTATGATGTATACATATATGCTGCACATGTGCATTTATGCGTGTGTATATATAATTTAGTTATTTTAATAATATGACTGTTATATTATCCACTATGAATATAAAAATTCATGTAACAAAGAATATATGTAATATAAAGCATACTTGCCAACATCCTAATTAATATTCCGTAGTGTTGTTAGTCGCACCATTTTATTCACACCAGTAAATTTTAAAGTGTCTCCAAATGCAATTACGATTAAATAAGAAGAAAATTACTCTAAAAAGATACTGGTGTGCAAAAGAATGCGGGACTAGCAATACTACGGAATATTAATTAGTATGTTGTCAAGTATGTATAAAGTCAAATATATAGGTTAGACATGTTAAAATAAAACAACGGATAAACAAACATTTTCAAAATTTTATTTCATTTACCTTTTTTTTTTTTTTTTTTTTTTTTTTTTTTTTTAAGAAAAGTAATTAAAATATAAATGCAAAAAAATATCTTAGTACAGAAAAATCTAAAAAGCAAAGTAAGTCTAAATTATAAAGTTTGAAATGTAAAATATAACGAAGAAAACGAAACGAATTTATCAATATTATTCTTAAAATTGCATTTTATTTCTTTATCCAGAACCTTAAAAAAATATATATATAATAATTCATTTCAGAAGCATAAAAAAAAAAAATTAAGCAATTAATGATAACTATAAAATATGTTTAAAAAATAAAAATAAATAATGTTGTCATTAAAAACAATTAAAGTGTTTTCCGATATTTAATGATGAACTTTTAAAATGCATTTAATTAAAATGTACTTTAATTAATCACTAAACTTTTATTATTATTATTATTTTTTATTTAATCCCAAAAGTCCTAAGTTTTTTTTTTTTTTAAGAGAAAAGGGAAAAAAATATACATTTACATTAAATCATTAGTTATTTTCTTTTCATTTCTTTCTTCATTTTTTTTTTTTTTCTTTAATTCGTGATTTAATGATTTAATTAGAGATTTTTTTTTTAACTACAAGGATTTAAGGATTTTTCTTACTGAATTACCATACTTTACAATAGCAATCTTAGTTCAATAACACTAGAAATATTCTGATACTAAAAATATTCTTTTTAAACATTTATTTTATTATTTTAGTAAAATGCATTTTTCTATTTGATACTTGGAAACGTGGGCTTCGGAATTATTTCACCGAAAAAATAATTTTCGTAAAACTACCAATTAATAAACAATGATCTCATCAAAAGCGGAGAATTTTTTATATATATTCTTCGATCACATTTCATGAAAGCATGGAAGCCTCTGCGCAAGTGCGTACTTGACGAGTCCAGTGTTAAACTAGGGGTGACAGGCATCCAATTCAGATAAATAAATGATAACAGAGCGCCGAATTACTGCATGTTTTCCAAATCTCTACCTGTCGCTCAATTTGGCAGCCCTCCAACTCTTTGCACTCGACCTCACTGATAGTGTTAGGAAACGTGGCTACACTATATTTCTCCATTTAAAATAGACAAACAGTTTCATAAATTAATTTCTTTTGTACTTTTCCTGTTTAAAATACGTTAGTATATAGTGAAACATGTAAAACAGAAAATACCATTATCACAAGTAACAGAAATAGACTAAATTTTATATTTATTGTTGTATGTCCGTGTTTTTATGAATATATACTAAGTGGTTATAAATAAAATTCCGCTTTAATCGACCTCCTGCATCCAAAACAAGTGGGTTGATTGTCATCAAAAGTATGTAAATCACACTACACGAAAATCTTATCCCAAACTTGATATTTCAGGTCTACAAGTTCATCGCAAGCCAAGATCAAGCTTTCAAGTTCAGATTTGTTCTGCTTCATTCAAACTTGATAATCTAAACCTGAATCAATGCGTATCAGGTATGCACTATACTGATGCACTACAAATATGCATATATGCAATACAGCATATATGCATTAATTTTTTGTAAAATTGATTTTTAAAAGCCAGTTTTTTTTAACACTTTCTACATAAATTTGATTATTCATCTGTTGTAAAATCGATTTGTTTCCTTTTTTATCGATCACAAACTAAGAATTGTTCGCGGAACTCACACCTTTTGAGTTCTGACGTCGAGGAATTTTCAAGCTTATAATATGTTTGCCGGGCCAAATGTGATTTCCTAAGATTGAATTTGGTTCAAAATACCCTTGAACTGCGAAAACAAAGTTTGTTTCAAGAAAATTTGCTGCTAAGATTACAAGAGATGCGTTCAAGGAAACTAAAAAAATTGTTTAAAATATCCGCTAGAGTGCATTTTGCACGTAAAATGCATAAACAATTCAAACATTCACTTATTAGTTTTTTAACACTTATGGTACTTTTTCTTTGTTAATTTATCATTTATTCGTGCAAATCGGATTATGGAAGATATTTTTAAACCACAACATTTTTATATAGTTTAACCACGTTTCTTTCGCCTAGTATTAAGGCGATTCCAAAAGCTTCGAGTTGTACCAAACTAACCAAAAAGTTGAGATTTGGTAAACATCCAGTCATTCGGCGTTTCCTTATCGCTATTTTCCCTCAACTACAAAGGTTATCACCCCTATTTTGACACTGGACTCGGTAACTCAGGACTTAGACAGAAGCTCTCATGCTGGTAAGTAATATGGTTAAAGATTACCTTGAGTGCATTTTCTGAAAAGCGTAGATACCAATTTTGGTGGCAATCCGTTCGAACGTTTTGGTCAGAGAAGGCCTTTTTAGGTGAAACTTTATACACTGGTAAAAATAAAATCCGTCTGAATCTATGTCTCACTAGGAATATGGTTCCTATTTATTCAGCTGTAGCTAAAATTATGGTGCAATGTTTAATCATTTTATTAGTGCCATTTCAGGACTAAGAACTATAAAAATAGTAAAATATAGAACAAAAATATTGGTTGCAGATAAATTGGCAATATTTTTCTGGTTAAAATACTATTTTATATTAACAGTGTAATCACTCTTTATGCATTGTTTTGGTTAATCAATGTGTTTAAATAATGTGCTGAATATTTTAATGTTTAATAACATATTTAAAATAGAAAAAAAAAAAATTATTTCATAAAATAGTATATATATATTTTTAAATATGTATCATCTAAATGTAGTTATCAAATTATTAAAAAAATTAAATAGTAATCATGATACATTAGCAGTCAGTTTTCTTAGAAAGGTTCCAATATATCTAAATTAGTCAAATTATTGCTGTAGTTTGTTAAAGTTTATATGACTCAAAGTAAAAATTCAAATACTTTCTGACCTTCTAGAAACATCATTATCAGATATTTTTAGAGTTTTTTTACATTTCAAATTGCAATATAAGTCAATATTATATTTGAAAAATTGTCATGTTAATATATATATATACAAATAGGATACCCTACGTATAGCAAATGAATTCTTTTCAATTTTTGTTGAATTACCACGATCATTATTGAATTATAATTTACACACACACATGTATATAAAGAGAGAAAGCAATAGATTTATTTTTTTATTCCTATGTTTTACATTTTTGCTCTACAAAATACCTCATATAAAATTTATTCTCGGAACTACTTTTAAATAACACAAATATCTGTCTTCGACAGCATTCCCCTGGGTGGAGAGTATAAACCCTGAATTAAGAGCGGGGTAAGTTTGCTACGCACAAAGTTAAACGCACGTGAAGCGTAAATTTGAAAGTTATTTTCGCTCTTCCTTTCATGCTTAATAATACGCAAGTTTAGATTTTCAAAAGAAAGGATCAGTGCATGCGTTAAATTTTGAAACTGAAAATAGCTTGAGTCTATTGTGGGAGTTAACACTTATTTATTACAGTCTCAGGTTTATGAGTTAAGTAAATATTTCTCACGAAGTTTGAGGTTTATAAATTAAAGAAAACTGCTAAATTCCTGATAATACTTTCAGTGGGGAATATTTGATGGAAGTTTGGTTATTTTGCCTTGATTTTCGTCATTAAGATAACAAAATTTGAACATGGGATAGAATCTTAAGACTAAACATAGTAAAACCTGAATTTATATTCTTGAAACATTTAAATTGCACACAACAAAATGGTGCTATAATAAGAAAGCACCACAGAACTGTCCTTTTAAAGTAATAAGTACAAAAGTTTGAATAAACACCATAAAATGCAACAAACTCACAACAAATGTTTCAGGTCCAAAGAACACACTACCCTTCGTCAGGCGAACAAAATAAGCAAAGATAGGTAGATTTTAGATTTTGTTATACTTTTAAATCTTATTTACTTATTTTCTTCTTTTATTTCATAATTCTGATCATACCAGTATTTATATTTGCATTTGTCATTATATATTTTTGCTCTTCATTTAAAATACTGTGTTGCGTTGCCGCTTTGACTGAAGCTCTCGTGTCTAACTTTGTTTGCCTGACGAAGGGTCGTGTGTTCTTTCAACTGGAAGCAATTGTTGCGAATTTATTGAATTTTATGGTGCTTATTCAAATTTTTGTACTTATTACATATAACATGCATTACACTACTTGTTTTATATAGAAATTTCACACTATAGTTAATTATTGTTAGACAAATTTTTATTAATGATTATTTTTTTTCAAAATTATTTAATGGATTTATGATTAAGAAATTTTTTAACGTTTTATATACAATATCATGAAACAAATAAAAAAATTATTTCAAATGTATTTTTTAGTTACTTCAGTGAATTTCTTTAGATAAAAACAATAAAAAATATTCATATGTAATTTTATCACATGTAAATTAATGAAGATTCAGAGAGGTGGTAGAGTTCTGTATCATTATAGTATACACGAAATTCGGAAGAAGACTAAACTATGACTATAAGACTATATCTTAAAAATTCTACAAAAGAGTATTTTTTTATCACCTTTATGCTTTTTGCAAGATTGGTGATATATTCATTGTGTAATATACAAGTTAATTAAAGTACAGGTGAAAACCATAAAAAATGTCAGAAAGAGACAGCTGAAGCGCAATTTAAAGCACTGTCTTGAACATATACGACTTCATATAGCGTCTTGTATCATAAAGTGATACAAATGTAAATTATATACACATTACATCCTTATAAATACTTTTTACATAATTCCTATAAGTCAATTTACATAGTTTCTTGGTGTAGGGGAAAAAAAAACTTTATGCATGTTATAATTATTTTTAAAGTTAAATTTCCTTTTAAAGTAATGAAATAATTTTCAAATAGGAGATGTAATAGTTGAAATCAGGCAATGTAAGCATAGCTGTTTCTCCATTATAACTTTTTTTTACTTTCATTACCCGACTACCGTAGGTAATAGAAGTATTGTATTCGAATAAAATCGAAGTATTCGATATTGAGTTTTCCCCTGATTTACATGTTTTAAGATATCCTGGATACTAAAAATTTTGGCAATTCATCAGTGTATAAGTCTGTATGCGTGTATGTGTATACATGTGTGCGGGGCATCTTCTGACTATCTTACCTCCAAAACAAATAAATGTAAAACGATGAAACTTCAAAATTAAGACTTATCTAGTGTACAGATAATTTTTTCAACGTTTGGTGAAAATTAGAAAACAAGAAGTGTTACAATAAGTCCATACTTCAAAAACGGCTGTAGAGATTTTCTTCTGCAATATAAAGACCACATTAGATGTTCTTTCATATGTAGAAATTGGTGTGTTTATATTTCAAGACAGCTTTACGATTTTTCATCAAATTTTCATCTTCAAATTATCTTCTTTTTACTTCATATTAACTCCCTTTTAGATATACTTCCGTATGTAATTCTTGGTTTTCAGTGAACAGATGAGTTCGTCAAATTTTGGTAAAAATCGAAAATTTGATCGAAAGTCGATATCTCAAAAACGACTCTAAGGATTTCCTTTAAATTTACTTCATAAACCTCTTTTTAGATGTCATTTCACGCGTGAAATGACACGTGAAATGTATATGCGTGTATTCTAAACATATACGCAAAATGGCATTTAAATATATGCGTGTGTTCTAAATATTTCGCATTTAAAACATTTTTTAGATATGAGTTCGTCTTGATTATTACAGGAAAGTTAACAGTCCTGATTAGTTAGATCAGTTTTAAATCTCGGATATTGATGTTAAAAACAATGGCTTTACCTTTTTTTTTTTTTTTTTTTTTTTTTTAACTTGCTATGTAAATTCTGTTTTTATTTTATTTTATTTTTTTCTATGCGTGTATTAGTTTGCCCATACATCGAAATTGTTAGGCGTCTATTTGTTAAGCCAATTTTATATCTTTTGACCGCACTATTTCTAAGAAAAGTATATTATAGTACATAAAATACTGTATACTGTAAGTTAAGTGAATGTTACACGCCAGTTCTTTTTTTTTTTTTTTCTTTTTTTTTTTTTTTTTTTTAATATTTAGTTTATTTTATTATCTCTCTCTCTGTGTATATATATATGTATATATATTATTAATTCCAATTTAACTTATATCAATTTCACCAATTTTTTAATACAGTTATCACATTTTAAACTGAAAAAATGTATAAATCTCAAAACGCTCGCATACATCCTTTGTCAGAGAAACCTCATGTTTCAAAAATAAATTGTGCATATATTTAAAACTTTTTGAAAACCTTAAAAAAGATCTGTCCTCCTTTGGATTAAATAACTTAGAGAACGATAGTAACGTTAAATTAAATTAATAAATGATAAGTTTTATTTATTTATTTATTAATAAAATTTAGGTATGATTTTTTTTTTTTTTTAATATACTTTTCTATTTTTTCTTATACTATTTTTAAAAACTCAATATTTTATCAAAGTAATTTTAGAAAAAATTCTTATAAAACTATCTTTTAATTAATAATATGATTGAATGTAAGTTGGGTTTAGATGAAAATAAAATTATAATAAAATTCCTTTTTAAAATAAAATCTATCAAATATAAAATAAAATATGTAATCAATACAATACAAAATTACGTATGCGTTGCAATGTATAATATTAACGTTTAATTAAGTTATAATATTTAGTAACAGTTACAGCTTGCATTTGTTATTGCTCTTTACTTAAACAATATTATTATTATTATACTTATTTTTGAAATTAAAACAATATTTCAGTTGTTAACTTTCTCATATCAAAAATGCACTAAAAAATGAAGGAATCTGCTAGTGACAAAAATCAATATTATGCAATTTCGCATAATGCAATGTAGTTTAGATGAAAATAAATTTTGAAACAAATGGAGAAAAAATCTGGAAAAATCAGCTGAAGAGTGTCTAAGACAATCCATCTCAGTACCTTTGATCAGAAGTTATCGCTAACGAACTGAGTCTTGTAGATTTGCGTTAACAAACTTGCTAACTTTCTGGATTTTTGAATAAAAATAAATTTTTATAGAAATATCCCATTTAGATCTTAGCGAAAATTCGTGATTAAATAAGTCAAAGAATGCTTTAAGAGAGTAGTGGTATGAATTTGCCAAAATGGTTGGCATCATCTCTGCGTTAATTTAACCATTTACCTGATTCAGATTATGTTATATTAGTGACTTATAACGGAAAAAAGAAAATTCTGCTTGTAAATGAAATTTGACTTATGTAAAATAGCATGTCAGAGAAAACTTCGTATCTCCAAATGATGTAACACAGAGAAAAAAAATATACGCCATCATCTAGAATGAATAATAGGCATTTTTTGAATCTTTAAATTAGAAATGTAGATTTCTGAACTATGCGTTTACGATAAACAAATAACCTGAATAGACAAAATGATCGAGAATTTCTAGTTTTTATTATAATTTATTTTTTAAACAGTATACAATGTAATCAAATATTCATTTTTTATATACTCTATATACTGAGGGAAAAAATATACCACTTTCATCTAGAACGAATACGTAGCCGTTTTCTGAATCCCTAAACTAGAAATATAGATTTCCGAGTTTTGCGCATAAGGTAAACAAATAACCTGAATAGACGAAATGGTCGATAATTTCTAGTCTACACATTTCTAAATGGTGAAACAAAATTATGAATATTATGAATCCTTTGTACTCGTTTTATTTTCTAGAATTAGGTAAAAAATCAAAATTGTACTTACTGAATCTCAACTTTTGTGTTCGCATTTATTTTAAAATTTTAAAAAAATAGGATTGACCACGATAATCTAGGAAAATGATCTTGAATTCTAATAGGGGCTTTAAAAGCTCGCTACCAAAGGGAACTAGAATTTATAAGGATGACATAGAACTATTTTTACTAGAGTCCCAATTTAGTTTCTAGATGTCAGTTAGAGATTCTTGTTTTCAGTGAATTAAGGAAATTAGAAGTATTATTTATAAATTCATATCTATTTATTTATACAGATTACATTCAAAGAAGTTTAATTTAAATATATCAATTACTATTATCAACGCATCATTAATATCATATTGAAACTTTTTTATGAAAAATTAACTTCTTTATCTTGTTATGATACAAAAGGAATTTTATTATATGCAAAGATAAAATATCATGAATGGAAATGTAGCATGTAATTAAAAAAAAAAAAAAAAAAAAAAAAAAGAAGAGAGAATTATCTAAGTAAGTTAAAAAAAAAAAAAAAAAAAATTCTTCCAATCGATCCGTTTTAATAAAAGATACGTTGAAAATTTTATCCACGCAGAATGAATAAAACCTAATTTTAGAACTCAATGAATCTTATGCTTGATAAGTTTTAAAAGCACTTCGCCACTGAAGCAGAACATCAGAAACTTTTGTGTTTTACACTTCATGCATAAAAGAACGATAAAATTTTGAAAAACTCGGAGCAATTTAGAAATCTTAATTCTATAATTTTCTTTGCAACAATTGTTTCAAATTTGTATGCTTATAGAATTGTGATTCATTATATATATAAAAAATATATTATTTATATCTTTATATATTATTTTAAACAATTAACAACTTAAATGCATTTTAATATGAAAATTTTAATATTAGTACTTGAAATATTAAAATATTAACAGAGAATCTTATCTAATTTATCTTATGTTATGAATGACTGAATTTGTATTTTAATTAAAAAAAAAAAATTAATTTACTTCGAATGTATTTTTGCCACTACAAAGCATGAATAATTCCTCTAATATTTAAAATATTTATTTAAATAAATTTAAGAAATTGTTTAATGTTTTGTAAAATAATTTTAAATTGAAGTGATTTAATTGTTGTTAACACTAACTTTTACTAGTAATTCTTTGAGTTATTGTTTTATTTATAAAAATGAATAATTGATAGTTCTCAAAAAAAAAAAAAAAAAATTAAATAAATAAATAAAGTCTTTATTTGTTACCAAATATTAACAACCACATCTTATTGTTTCTTCAAAAATTATTTTTATATTATCTTGATTATTATTATTGCTATTGTTGTTGCAACTGTTTTCATTGTTGTTATTTTTCATACACTAATTATTATATATATATATATATATGTGTGTGTGTGTGTGTGTGGTAACAAAGTAGTAGAATGTAAGGAAACAGATAATAAAGCCAAAATCTTCCAAAACCAAAATGAATTAATAAATAATTAAATTATATATATAAATAACCATTAGCATCTTTAAAAAAGGAGCATTTTTTCCTTAAAACTTTATCGGCGTGTGATGATCCCCTCGAAAAATATTTTTAATCCCATAATTCTTAAACTTAAGTGGACTCTTTCCTTATTGGCTCTGAAAGCCGAAACCAACGTTATTCTATGGAGAATTTTGCCCCCTCATAACTCATTGACTGATACATACTTTTTAAATCCGTTTTCACAATGAGAAAATTCCTAATTGCTATAATATTTGTCGCTTTCTACAAATTTGATTTTCTACTTGATTTTTTTAATTTTAAAGATTTTATTTTTAACCGCAAAAATGCAAAATTTCACTTTGTGAAAATTCGCATTTTACAACCTTAAAATAAAATATTAAAAATTTAAAAGGTAAAATTTTAGAAAGCAATAAAATTTTTAGCAATTAGGAATTTTTTGAATGAGAAAACGGAATTTAAAAAATATGTATTAGTTAATGAGTTATGAGGGGGCAAAATTCTCCATAGAAAAATACTGGCTTTGGGTTATGGGCGGGATAAGTAGAGTGTCCTCTTAATATAAAGAAGGGTGAAAAAAAAAAAAAAATATATATATATATATACGTGTGGCACTCGAGGACAGCCGCGGCAAAGCTATTGCATAGCATTTTTTATCAACTTATGCAATTATAATTATTCATTTATTTTATTTATGCAGTATTTTTTTTCTTTGATATTAATTCAAGTTTTTTCTTTGATATTAATTCAAGTTACACTTTTTGAGCGTGGTGACCGATAAGAAAACAAATTTTTTTCTTTTATTGAATAAATGAGAATATATCCGCAATGAGAATATATCAAAAATATCCGCAATCGATTTGTAGGTATCAAAAACCTCGATGTACCAAATTTGAATGATCTAACTCTATTTTTTGCGAAAAGGTATTTTAATAGGTTTTTAAAGGCATGCAAGTCGAATGGGGATATTCAAGTTTTTCCTTTGATATAATTTCAAGTTACACTTTTTGAGCGTGGTGACCGATAAGAAAACAAATTTTAATAGAGAAAAGGTATTTAATAGGTTTTAAAGGCCTGCAAGTCGAATGGGGATAGTCAAGTTTTTTCTTTGATATTAATTCAAGTTACACTTTTTGAGCGTGGTGACCGATAAGAAAACAAATTTTAATAGAGAAAAGGTATTTAATAGGTTTTAAAGGTCTGCAAATCGAATGGGTATATTCAAGTTTTTTCTTTGATATTAATGAATAAGATAACAATAATGATAAGAAAACAAATTTTAATAGAGAAAAGGTATTTTAATAGGTTTTAAAGGCCTGCAAGTCGAATGGGGATATTCAAGTTTTTTCTTTGATATTAATTCAAGTTACACTTTTTGAGCGTGGTGACCGATAAGAAAACAAATTTTAATACAGAAAAGGTATTTAATAGGTTTTAAAGGCCTGCAAGTCGAATGGGGATATTCAAGTTTTTTCTTTGATATTAATTCAAGTTACACTTTTTGAGCGTGGTGACCGATAAGAAAACAAATTTTAATAGAGAAAAGGTATTTAATAGGTTTTAAAGGCCTGCAAGTCGAATGGGGATATTCAAGTTTTTTCTTTGATATTAATTCAAGTTACACTTTTTGAGCGTGGTGACCGATAAGAAAACAAATTTTTTTCTTTTATTGAATAAATGAGAATATATCCGCAATGAGAATATATCAAAAATATCCGCAATCGATTTGTAGGTATCGAAAACCTCGACGTACCAAATTTCAATGATCTAACTCTATTTTTTGAAAAAAGGTTATTTTAATAGGTTTTTAAAGGCCTGCAAGTCGAATGGGGATATTCAAGTTTTTTCTTTGATATAACTTCAAGTTACACTTTTTGAGCGTGGTGACCGATAAGAAAACAAATTTTAATAGAGAAAAGGTATTTAATAGGTTTTAAAGGCCTGCAAGTCAAATGGGGATATTCAAGTTTTTTCTTTGATATTAATGAATAAGATAACAATAATAAGAAAACAAATTTTAATAGAGAAATGGTATTTTAATAGGTTTTAAAGGCCTGCAAGTCGAATGGGGATATTCAAGTTTTTTCTTTGATATTAATTCAAGTTACACTTTATGAGCGTGGTGACCGATAAAAAAACAAATTTTAATAGAGAAAAGGTATTTAATAGGCTTTAAAGGCCTGCAAGTCGAATGGGGATATTCAAGTTTTTTCTTTGATATTAACCCGATCAGGTTATCGCTTTTTTCGGCACCTTGTCAGTTTATCATGGGTCTTCTATTCATAACTTTTGAACAAATTGAGATATTTGAAAAATTCAGATTTCATAATAAAATTTAAAAATGGTATTATTACGGAAAAAATCATGGACACGATGGATAAGTATTTCTTCTATATACGGATTCTTATGTTTGAGGTAAAAGAAAAATGGCTCGGGTCTCCAACGACCCACGATAACTTGATCGGGTTAATTCAAGTTACACTTTTTGAGCGTGGTGACCGATAAGAAAGCAAATTTTAATAGAGAAAAGGTATTTAATAGGTTTTAAAGGCCTGCAAGTCGAATGGGGACATTCAAGTTTTTTCTTTGATATTAATGAATAAGATAACAACAATGATAAGATAACAATAATGATAAGAAAACAAATTTTAATAGAGAAATAGTATTTTAATAGGTTTTAAAGGCCTGCAAGTCGAATGGGGATATTCAAGTTTTTTCTTTGATATTAATTCAAGTTACACTTTTTGAGCGTGGTGACCGATATAAAACAGATTTTAATAGAGAAAAGGTATTTAATAGGTTTTAAAGGCCTGCAAGTCGAATGGGGCCATTCAAGTTTTTTCTTTGATATTAATGAATAAGATTACAATAATGATAAGAAAACAATAATGATAAGAAAACAAATTTTAATAGAGAAAAGGTATTTTAATAGGTTTTAAAGGCCTGCAAGTCGAATGGGGATATTCAAGTTTTTTCTTTGATATTAATTCAAGTTACATTTTTAGAGCGTGGTGACCGATAAGAAAACAAATTTTAATAGAGAAAAGGTATTTAATAGGTTTTAAAGGTCTGCAAGTCGAGTGGGGATATTGAAGTTTTTTCTTTGATATTAATTCAAGTTACACTTTTTGAGCGTGGTGACCGATATAAAACAAATTTTAATAGAGAAAAGGTATTTAATAGGTTTTAAAGGCCTGCAAGTCGAATGGGGATATTCAAGGTTTTTCTTTGATATTAATGAATAAGATAACAATAATGATAAGATAACAATAATGATAAGAAAACAAATTTTAATAGAGAAAAGGTATTTTAATAGGTTTTAAAGGCCTGTAAGTCCAATGGGGATATTCAATTTTTTTCTTTGATATTAATTCAAGTTACACTTTTTGAGCGTGGTGACCGATGAGAAAACAAATTTTAATAGAGAAAAGGTATTTAATAGGTTTTAAAGGCCTGCAAATCGAATGGGATATTAAAGTTTTTTCTTTGATATTAATTCAAGTTACACTTTTTGAGCGTGGTGACCGATAAGAAAACAAATTTTAATAGAGAAAAGATATTTAATAGGTTTTAAAGGCCTGCAAGTCGAATGGGGATATTCAAGTTTTTTCTTTGATATTAATGAATAAGATAACAATAATGATAAGATAACAATAATGATAAGAAAAGAAATTTTAATAGAGAAAAGGTATTTTAATAGGTTTTAAAGGCCTGCAAGTCGAATGGTGATATTCAAGTTTTTTCTTTGATATTAATTCAAGTTACACTTTTTGAGCGTGGTGACCGATAAGAAAACAAATTTTAATAGAGAAAAGGTATTTAATAGGTTTTAAAGGCCTGCAAGTCGAATGGGGATATTCAAGTTTTTTCTTTGATATTAATTCAAGTTACACTTTTTGAGCGTGGTGACCGATATAAAACAAATTTTAATAGAGAAAAGGTATTTAATAGGTTTTAAAGGCCTGCAAGTCCAATGGGGATATTCAGGGTTTTTCTTTGATATTAATGAATAAGATAACAATAATGATAAGAAAACAAATTTTAATAGAGAAAAGGTATTTAATAGGTTTTAAAGGCCTGCAAGTCGAATGGAGATATTCAAGTTTTATCTGATCTACTTTATACACAAATTTTACGCGCACATACTAGTATTCACTGTTGTACATAGATGATAGATACCTATACACCTATATATTTTCTCACAAACAGCTGCTTATGTATTCGTCCGATTTCGGAGCAGTTCGTCTCGATCTGTGCGAGCTTCGTACAGCCGAAGTCTACCGAACTGTGTTAGGTTTTTTTTTTCGTTACGGAATTTTTCGATTCGGTCGCCGCGCTCAAAGCCCGCGATAAAAGCTATACAATAGCTTAAAAAAAAAAAAAAGACTGATATGTGAAACGACTTCCGTACTGTGATTGATTAACTGATTAATTTCAGTATCCCTGTACATTGCCTATAAGCAAAACTTTTTTTTTTTTTTTTTTTTTAAGGGAATAAAAATTAGGTAGCCAGTAATTTGCCTAATGAAAACGACAGCTGCAAAGCTTTTTTTTTTTTTTTCCATTAAGGCTCATTAGACCGGTACTTAATGTGTAAAGTGGGCTTTGAACTACCACGAACATCCATGTCTAAACCAGTCCTTGAATCCATCACCTAACAGCTGGAAGTCAGAGAGCAAATTATTTGGCTACCAGGTAGGCTTTACTTAGAAAAATCAGGAAAATTTCACAAGAGTATCGTTTAGGAAACGAGCAATATATTACCTAATTAGATAAGCAAGTGGGGCAGGCATAATTAATTTACTTATTTTATCCTGCGCCATTTAAAAATTTCTATAGTTTCCCATATCCCTACTCCAAGCCCTTCTACGTTTTAAACAGCAACGCTAACACCTTACTCTGAAAAGCTATAAGGAAAAGACAAAGTGACATATAAATCACATAATAATTAGTACTCTGGCTATCAGTTCAAACATATTGGGTTCGAATCGCGGCATAATTATTGATAGTAGCTTGATATGCACTTAAAGCGATGTTTAAGCCTAATTAGCCATCCTTTGTTTTAAAAAAAATTACACTAAATCAACAATCCAACCAACACCTTTTAAATACGTTGCAATGAATCTCTCTCTCTCTCTCCAAATCGATAATTTTTCAGGAAGTGGGCTCTAGTAAAACGTGAA
Organism: Salticus scenicus; assembly: GCA_963930645.1. Classification (NCBI taxonomy): domain Eukaryota; kingdom Metazoa; phylum Arthropoda; class Arachnida; order Araneae; family Salticidae; genus Salticus; species Salticus scenicus. The sequence continues at coordinate 159,862,489 of OZ005656.1, read as the reverse complement.
TAAATCTAATTTTGGCCGTTAGGAAAGAAAAATCATGCATGTATGCAAAATTAATTAATATTCTTTTACTCATTAGAAAGGCAAAAATGAATATTCGGTTAACTGCAATTTATTACTTCGATTAAAAAAATAATCTGGTTAGCACTTACATTACTTTCTCTTAACCTGCATAACTGTGGTCGTATTTTTACAATTTAAGGTATAAGATAATTCGTATTTCAATGTTTCTAACCTGTCCTAAAACAGTTCAAAGCAGCTTTAATATTTTTTTCATACATTTCTATGAAGTGGAACTACCACTCCCTCAAAAAATTCCTTGTTTATTTATTGCAGTTACATTCATTTAATATTTAACGCTGTTACTATATTTGAAAATGTATTTAAAATTATCTAAAAAAATGTTCGCTACACTTATCATTAAAAATTAATTGATTAGTTTTCAGCATCCCTGTGTATTGTCTATAAACAATACGCCTTTTTTTTTTTTTTTTTTTTTTACAGAATTTTAAACAATGTTTTAGTTAATGAGTAATTTGCCTAATAAAATTTTCCATAAACATAGATATGATCAGCCTCTGACGATAGTTGCAAAGCCAGCTACATTTTTTTTTTTTTTTTTTTTATTTATTTAGAGCTACTGTGGCAGAGCATTCACAATATTTATTTAAAGCCGGCGTCATTGATGCATACGTACTACATACATACATACATACATACATGCTTTACAGCACTCGGGCTTACCTTGTTTCTCTGGCGATGAATTCAGCTATTTTTCAACCTGAAACAAATATTACAAGTTTTTGCAGTTTATGGTGTTTACATACAAAGTTTTTATTTATTATCTTCGGATATATCCAGTATAAATTACATTAAATTTTAACCTTATACACTATTTTATTTTTTAGAATTCTGACCTTATTAAATATGCGTATGGTTAATTATTATTACTTTGTTAAACATTCATAATTTCTATGTAGTTATGTTCATTTATTATTTTATAATTCCCGTGCAAAACTAATATATAATACTAATAATAATAATAATAATAATAATAATAAAATACTTAAACAAGTATTAAACTAATGTATAAAAATATTGATTGCGATAATTTTAATATAGATTTCTCAAAATAAATTACAATACATCAACATGATTTCTGGAATCATTATATACTAGGTGATTCCAAAAGTCGCAGAAATAAGTAAAAAGTGTGTTTTGTAAGTATTGACTATAGTAGGGGAAGCCGGGGTAATAAGAGAAAAAAATATTAATAAAATCTATACTATTAATCTAAATAACTTGAAATAAATGTCTCGTATTAATTTCATTAAATGGACTCCTCTTGATTTTTTAGGTGATTTTTGAACTTAAATTTTTTGTTATTTTTTTTTTTTAATTTTCATTAAATCCTTGTCTCTAATAACCCCATGTGGGGTAATAAGAGACCAGGCTTGTAGCTGTCCATATATAGCAGTGTAAAATCATGTGGGACAATAAAACACATCTGGAAACAATTCTGAATCAGCCAATAGTTTTTAATTTTTATTATTTACATCCATTCAAAAAATATGTTTTCTCGAAAATTAACTGTCATAAATGTCTTTGTGAAATTCATTTCTTTTAATATTAGGCCCTAAATAATATAATAATGTACTTAAAGATAGTTCTACATAATCAACATAACCTAAGGATTAACCAAAAACATCAATATAATTTTTAAAATGGGCAGAAAATATTTTACGCATTTTCTAAAGTGTAGTCGAAAATAGACAAAAAACCGTATTTTTGAAGTGTATACAAGCGAACAAAATGTTATAAAAAATTTCTAGTAATTATAAATGAACTTATTTATTATGTAATGAAGTATTAATGACTAAATACTAACTTATAGACATTCTAAACATAATTTTACATAATCATAAACCTTAATTTATGGTCTAGCCTAATGAGTAAAACTGCTTTTTGATTTAAAGTGAAAAAAAAAATAGTTATCTTGCTAAACTTAGACTAGGCCTAACACTAGGTAAACTCTTCATAAACTAGTCAGGCTGAATTAACAGGAACTACAATGGGGGCGGGGGGGCGCACAGGAATTAACAGTGGGGGTAATATGAGACTCATGTCTCTTATTACCCCCACAAAAAATAAAAATGGGGTAATAAGAAACATGCCTAGAACATGTAAATAAAAAATGCTTTCAAGGTTATAAAAAATTGTACATCAAAAGTCATAGTCTTGGTCAAAAGGTTACACATTAATAAATCCCAAACATCTAACCCATAAAAAAAAATTATAAAAAATTTAGAAAATGTCACGAACTTTTAGGGTAAGTTCAAAGCAAAGGTTTTTTTTCATCGTATAAAAAAAATTTCAAAATGTGTTATAAACTTCTCAATATGTGTATTGTAGTAAAGAATACGCATGATACTTAATATTACATATTTTTAAAGTTGTCTAAGTATATTTTTTGGAGGTTTTTTTGACTGCGTCTCTTATAACCCCTGTCTCTTATTATCCCGGCTTCCCCTACTATGCGTTTTTTACTGAGATAAACAGAAAGACACGGGATTTTTTTTTTTTTAAGAAACGAAAAAATTTAATGTCAAAGTATTTTATTTATTTTTTTATCGTCAGGTGATGTTTTAATTCTAAAATTACTTTTTTATAGTGGCGCTGTACACACAACACATCTAGACCTATAAATGTTTATAGTGAAGGCCTTCAGACGTTATGCATTGCGAATTCTCATAATGAAGCTTAATTAAAAAACGCTTTATTTTTTAACAATATCATGATTTTCTTTTTAGAATGTTTAACAAAAGTAATGAACAATAAATGTTTAATTTAAATATTCGCTAAGATCTGAAATCATATGCAACACGCGAAAGTCAGATTAATCAGTATTTTCAATATGACGTGATTTAAAAAGGTGGATATGCTGATTATTATACCCAAAGTGTATTAAAGAGTTGATCATTATACCCAAATTGTTATCTTCCGATAATAACAAGAAGCATTCAATTTAATTTAAACTTATTATTATGCATTGTTTATCATTAAAATTCTATTTTTCTGAAAACTTGGTCCCCTTTTTCTACAACTAGAAATTTTTAAAAGCATTATACGAAAAAAAAAAAAAAAAAAAAAAAAACATAAAACTAATTTTTAAAAACATGTACGTTTCTCATACCGAATTGCATGTTTTTAATGATATTTTATCGTTGTAATCATTTATATTTAATGCATGACGAATTCAAAACAATATATAATTTTACAACTTTTGAGCAGGTGTAATTTAGTCGCTCGATAAAATCAATTTCGATTTACGAAATATCGATGTAATATGGAGTTATCTGGATATAAAAATCTTTGAAATAGACTAAAATAGCATCGTTACTGATATTTATTTAATTCATAGATTTTTGTAGACTTTCCATAGAAAAAATATAAAAATAAATCTCTTTTTCTTATGCTTCAGTTATACCTATATAAAAACTTGCTATTATTACATTTTATTTCCTAACTAGAGACAAATTATTTACTGTCGGTTTTACCGAATATTGAAAAGAAAGGAAAAGAAAAGAAATTAGAAAACAGAAGATTATTTTTGAGAAATCTTACAAATTGCGTGGTATGAAACACGCAATCATTTATCAAATTCTTTATGCTGTAATCATCGGTAATTTTCTAAAGTATAATTCCTTACAAACTTCTAAACTTTAAAGGTTTCTTGCTAGAACGCGTAAATATACTTAAAAAAATAAAAAAATAAAAAAGAGTCGTTAAAATAAAGAAAGAAATAATAAAAACAAAAAACAATAATTATTTTTCATTCTTTAATTATTATACTATAATAGAGAAATATTAAAAATAATTATATGTTAAAAAATTCGAATTTAAGTTGCAATATATGTATATTATACAGCGATTTTCAGCTGTAAATATTTTTATGAAACGCATCATTAAAATTTATTCTTATTAACCGACTTCAAAAAAGAAGGTAGGTTCTCAATTCAAACCGTATGTTTTTTTTATGTTTGTTAGCTCATAACTTCTGAACGGTTGCTTCGATTTTGATACTTTTTGTTTTGTTGAAAAGGTCTTGGTCTGAAATAGGTCCCATTGTAATATCTTTACGATCTAAAGAAAATACAGGGTGCCCAAAAAAATCAGTCCCAACTCTTTTACTGATAAACGGCTGCAGCTATAGCGTTAAAAATGGTATGTAAGTATAGCAAAGGGGCCATGCAGTACAAGGTTAAACCGCTTGCAGCGCCACCTGGTGGAAAATAGCGGAGTTAGTGTCACTATCTCGAAAACGGTTCTAGAGAAAAAAGTGAATTACAAAGTTGAAAATTATCATCGATTTAGTACAAAAAGATAGTTTAGACATTCATGCTAGCGTTCCTATCACAGAAACGGTTCAAGACAGGGGGGAAAGTGAATTATAAAATTGCAGGGCATCATCGATTTAGTACGAAAAGATAGTTTAGACATTGATGCTAAAAATACCATGCTAAAAACGTGTATTTGTTTGTTCGCAATTTCTTACACTATGCACACTTGAGCTACATTGCAGATGTTGTAGCGTAGCTAGTGAGACATAGGTTATATAGTTCAAAATACGGTTACTTGATACTTTTTGTTTTGTTGTAAAGATCTTGGTCGGAAGTAGGTCCCATTGGTAGGTCTTTACAATCTAAAGAAAATAAAACATCATCTGCTGAAAAACAGCGGAATCAGCGCTCCTATCTCAAAAACAGTTCAAGATGGGAGAAAAGTTAATTACGAAGTTGTAGAGCATCATCGATTTACTACGAAAAAACAGTTTTTAGACATTATTGCTAAAAATAGAACATTTAAAACGTGCAGTTGTTTCTTCGCAATTTCCTACACTGTGCACACTTGAACTACGTTGCAGACTTTGCAGCGTAGCGGATGACACGTATACTCTGTGGTTCAAAGTACTGTTACTGCAAGCGGTCACATCGATTAGCGCAAAGTCGTTTTCAACCAACTTCAGAAAAGAGGGTGTTCTTAATTCGAGCTATGTGTTGTTGTTGGTGTTTCTAAGCTTATAACTTCGTAAGAGATGCTCTAATTAACCGACCGCTCTAATTAACCAATTCAAACCGTATGTTTTTTTCGTTTTTATTTTTGTTTGTTAGCTCATAACTTCTGAACAGATAATCCGATTTTGGTACTTTTTGTTTTATTGTAAGGGTCTTGGTCTGAAATAGGTCCCATTGCAATATCTTTACGATCAAAAGAAAATACAGGGTGCCCAAAAAAGTCAGTCCCGACTGTTTTAACTGATGAACAGCTGCAGCTATAGTCATAAAAGTGGTATGTAGGTATAGTAAAGTGGACATGTGCTACGCTATTCAACCGCTTACTGCGCCACCTGGTGGGAAACAGTGGAGTTAGCGTTCCTATCTCGGAAACAGTTCAAGGCAGGGAAAAAAAGTGAATTATAAAATTGCAGAGCATCATCGATTTAGTACGAAAAGATAGTTTAGACGTTAATACTAAAAACAGAGCTCTTAAAACGGGCATTTGTTTGTTCACAATCTCCTATTTTGTGCACACTTGAACTACATTGCATATATTGTAGCGTAGCGGGTGACATTTATGCTATGAAAAATTCAAAGTATGGTTATTGTAACGGTCACATCGATTAACGCACAGACGTTTTAAACAGACATCATAAAGGAAGAGTTCCTCAATACAAACCATGTTTCTCATTGTTGTTGTTGTTGTTGAAATTTGTTAGCTTATAACTTCGTAAGAAATGATTTAATTTTAATACTTTTTTGTTGTCGTAATGTTCTTGATCTGAAATAGACTTCATTATGATTTCATTAAGATATAAACAAATTACATGATACTCACAAAAGCCTGTTCTCACTTTAACTGCTGAACGCATGCAGCTACACTGGGAAAAGCAGTGTGTAAGTATTGATATTGAAACTTCTGTCTGTCAGCTGCAATGCATATTTTGCTCTTTGTTTGAACTTTACGCTGCGCAATTTTCAGCGCAGTGAGTGACACGTATTCACTGTAAAGTTCAATATATATGCCTAACAGAATTTTTGGTTACGAATACAGCGTATCTGTTCTTTATATTTCTAAAGACTTTTTAACTTAACGTATGTTCATTCATTAGATAGTTTTTTGCTCATATCCGATAAAGGCAAGAAAAGTGACACAACTTAAAAATGCAGCATTTGAGAAAAATCAACTTAAAAATAACTTGACTAGAATAAAACTGGCACAACTGTCTGTCGAGTGGATAAATTTCTAGATGGAGATGTAACTTTTTTGTTCACATTGGGTGCATTTCATGTATTTTTCAGTGACATAAACTGTTTTTTGAGTTATGTCACTTTTCTTGGAAGTTGTGATTAAAGAAACTGCCGTCGAACGTCTTTTGAAGTTCTGCTATATGAATAAGTTTTCACTGAAAAGAGAAAAATAAAATCTTTTTGTAAAAAAATAGAACCCACTCCAAAAATCAACTAGTATTCAAAAAAAGAAAAAAAATTGTATGAAATGAAACTAAATTGCGCCTAAAAGTATAAAATAGTTTCCTTCGCCAAACAACCTATAACACTACAATTAATCATAACTTTTGAAGTCGGCGCAAAATTAAATAAAAATTGATACCTCTATTCAATACAAAAATCAAATCCTATTCAAAATACACATCAGACATTGTCACCTGCAAAACGCAGCCGAAAACTATTTTGATTTAAAAAAATAATAAGAAGAAGATTTCGTAAGCAGCAAAAGTTGGCGAAGATGCTGGTATCTGACGTCCTTGGTGAAAGAAAAATCGCAAAATTATCTGGCAAACATATTTAATTTCTTTGGGATATCATGATGAATTTGATAAGGTATATTAAGAGAGTAATCAAGAATATAACATAATACTTCGTACAATATATATTATGAAAATGTACATCTTGCGTGTATATTTTTGCAATGCGTTTTGAACGCCCAAATCCAAAAGCCACCAGGGATGATAGTTATCAAAGTTATACCAAATTTGCAAAGGAAACTCTAACTTCGTAGAAACATAAATACCGCATTGTGAAGAATGTTCACTGTTCTGTGTAGATGCTACCAATGGACCAATAGTATACAGTGATAAAATAATAAAGGAAACATGAAAATGGGTCATTCGAGACGACAGCATCTGTTGCTACCGATCTAAAAACAAGCCTTTAAAAACTAATTAAATTTTATTTAATTTTGCGCCGACTTCAAAAGTTATGATTAATTGTAGTGTTATAGGTTGTTTGGCGAAGGAAACTATTTTATACTTTTAGGCGCAATTTAGTTTCATTTCATACAATTTTTTTTCTTTTTTTGAATACTAGTTGATTTTTGGAGTGGGTTCTATTTTTTTACAAAAAGATTTTATTTTATACATTAAAAAACGGCAACTTTCATCAGCTATGTTACAAAAATCTATTCAAATTCTTTTTTTTTTTTTTTTTTTTTCGAAAAAGTAAAGTATTGTTCATTATGTAACTATTTTGTTAATATAGCAGTAAAGCATATTAAGAATTTAATTAGGTATGTGTATAATTTTAGCACATTTTCCAACTACTATGATTTTCCTCTATATTCAGTAAAAGAAAATATTAGATTCGTAAAAATTTTAGACTTAGAGTATTTGATGGATTTACACGTTTTACTCTCTATAAATGGAAAGTGAAAATTTTTAAACTGAGCCATTTTTTCACTCAATTGAGATGTTGAAAGGCAACTTCTCACGTTGAGAGAAATCCTCTCAAATCACTGATCTGCTATGAGCGGCTCAAATTTGAGTCAATTGAAACAATTTATATTCGAGAGAAATTGGACCATATTTGAGTGAAACTATTTGATGTTGGGAAAAAATATCATATTCTTTCCTCAGGAATCAAGCTCGTGTCCTCTTTGGTGGCAGACAAACGCGCTATTCAGCTCAATGGACAATATTCCTGTGACGTCACAGTAGGTAAAATCGCCGAACACGTGGCCGATATTTTGTAAACAAATTAAATTCAAGATGCCATTTTATTGTAACGCATAACATTTTCCTAAATATTTCTCCAGTGAAACTTAATAATCAGATATCTGTTCAAATAAGAAAAAAGAGAAATGTAAACAACTGAATCGAATGATAAAGTTAAGACTATTCCATATCGTAAAATTGCAGAAATTTTTTTTATGTATACACACACACACACACACACACACACACACACACACACACACACACACACACACACACACACACACACACACACACACACACACATAACACACACACACATAACACACACACATATATATAGACATCAAAGTTTAAATAATTAGAATTTAAATCACTTTAATAAAGTAATTTTTTAAATGGAACATCCATTTAAATTTGTTAACATCGCCACAGTTCACATGCCAACTTTTAACATTACATATGTTGATTAATATTCAAGTATATTACTAAAACTGGATTAAAAACAAAACAAAGGTATCACTATATCATTCTTACTTCAATTTCATATAATCTGTAACTCTTATAAATAATATTGTAAGATAAAAATTTGCAAGCCAAAATGCTTTACTATGGTAGAGTTAGGATTGTTTGCCTACCCAGCTGATATTCTTGTAGCCTCGAACCCAAAGTAGGAATATGGTCCATTGGGTGATAAGAAGAGGATTAAAATTTGAAAATTTTTAAACTGCAGTTGGAAGCCAAAATGTCTCAGCCCCCTTCCTCTTCAAATTCTATTACTAATTGAACATGTATTTTCGTTGGAGTTATATATGTATACAAAATTTAAACTCGATTGTATGATAGAAAATAGAATAAAAAATTTTGCAAGATTTTACCGTGACAGACAACAAAAAAAGTTAAATAAAAGCATGTAAAATAAGAAATATTACCAATAGCAAAAAATACACGCTAGTAGCACGAGTTCGTAATGTGAGGTCTAAATAATTACGCTCTACATTCAACCATGCAAAAAAGTAGTCACGAGTGCACTGTGATAGCAAGAATGCAATTAGCGCCTGTACAGAACTTTGGAAATAGAAAAGCTAAGAAATTGACTATTTAGCTCTTAACAATATTTATTAAACAAGCACATAAAATAGGAGCACATAAAACATAGATATTTGTATTTAAAGGATTTTTAAGAAGCATTTAAAAGATATTGTATTTAAAGGATTTTTTTCTTTTTAAGAAAAAAGAGTTTTTAGACATATGTTAGGTGACAAAATTTTCGTCCACTAGTGTGAATTTTGAGCTTTGTTGATCAACTGGTAACGATAATCGCTATGACACCTTGCTGGCGTGAACCTATTCATGTGTATGAATTCTAAATGAAAGAATTTTCATAGTCGCAATTGCTCACACAATACTTTCAGATAGAAGCAAAAAATAACTAAGATAAAATAAAATTTTAATATCTTTAAAAAACATTAAAAAGAAATGACTTAATTAGTATGTAGGGCATAAATTATGAAAGATGAATTAAGAAAAGATTTCGAAAATGCATTTAAATTTCACAAAGCTTTATTTGTTAATTTTCATTAACATTCATTTTTTTTTCAACAAATTAAAATATTAACCAGTTGTTTTGTCTGGAAATTAAAAAAAGAAAAAAGAAAAAGAAAGAAATTAAATGCTGTGTTTAAATATATCTTTTCTTAAATACGACTTACTATACAAACTAAATGTGTGAAAAATTAAATTAACTTCTAACACTTTTTTTTGACACTCAAATTTGTTCTGTTAGTCCTTAAAAAAATCTAAATTTATGTTTACAAAAAAACACAAACTGCTGAGTTCTTATTTACTTATGAAATATGATGTTTAAAACCTAAGTTCATAAACCACATTCTAAACATAATTATCATTGTTTATTTTACTTCTTTACTTTACTTTCTCATTAAATCTCTAGAAGAAAAATATTTACCATAAAGAAATATGCACATTTAACACAGTGTTTCCAGAAAGATAAAATTAAAACATACATTTCTGGAAATATTTAAATAACTTCTTTCAACTTTTTTACAGTGATAAATTGAGAAGGAAATTGTTGTAAAAAATGTGTTTCTTTGTTTGGTATGCGACATTTCTTCTTATTTTTATTTTCTTGAATTATCTTCTAAGACTTTCCGAAACGGTGACAGTGTTCAGCAAGCTATTAATGTTTTTCGCTTGAATCCGAGTTTCTTCACTTTTTTGTTACATTAAATGTTTTCTGTCATTAAGTCCAAAAACATCTGCTTCAGTCATTATACTTCTAAAGCTTAAACGTATGGAAAACAAAGAACAAATGAGAAAATAATTTTCAGAAAATGAGTTTGAAATTCCTAGAAATTTTTTTTTTTTCTCTCTTTATATACAAAAAAAAGTTAAATAAACCAAAAGTACTTTCAAAAACCATGGTATTTATTTTTAAATGTTTAATTTTTTTGTGTTTACAGCAAAGTTTATAATACAAGAACAAATATTCGTCATATATGTATGTGCGTGATAAATAAGAGTAAAGTATATTTATTAGGAATTTCTAGATACTTATGATGTGAGTATTGAAATTAAAAAGTTCTTGGACATAGTTGAAATTATTAAAATGCAATTTATTATTTGCATTACATTATGTAAGGAAAACAAAGCATAAATGATAAAATAATTGTTTAAAAATAAGATTGAAATCCACAGAAAGTTTTTGCTTACTCTTTACATACACAATAAATAAAAATAAATAAATAAATAAATAAAAATCTTTAAAAGCCCATCATATTTACTTTTAAATGTTTAGTTTTTATATTTACAGCAAAGTTTATATATATATATATACATATTCGTCATATATGTATGATGTGTGATGACTACGAATAAAATATTTTTTATATGTATTTCTGACGTAAGCAACAGAAAATTTGATTAAGTAATTATAATGCAAGCACGGAAAGTAAAAAGTTATTAAAGATATTTTCAATTATTAAGATTTAATTTAATATTTGGATTAGAGCTCATGTATGGAAAAAGAATAAATGAATAAATATTTTTTGGAAAATTAATTTGAAGTTTCTAGAAAGTTTTTTTTTTCACTCTTTACATACAAAAAAAAATGACACAAACCAAAAATACTTAAAAAAAAAAAAAAAAAAAAAAAACGGGATTTATTTTTAAATGTTTCAGTTTTTTGTATTTACGGCAATGTTTATAACACAAGAACAAATATTCGTCATATACACTAAGCGACAAAAAAAAAAGCCGCATTGCAGAAAAAATGACTTATACCTTTTTTATTTGTAATAACTTTAAAATTAGTGTTTGAAACAAACAAAACTGTCTTGTTTGCATAATACCAAAGGTATGAAATGATACCTATGTATATTTCGATTTAATAATTCGCTTTATTGCACTTTACGAAGTACTTTTTAAAAATCTTCATAAAACTTTCTTTTTGAACATAATGCAATAACTATACACTTTGCATTCTATTATGATTTATTATATGAAATAAACAAGTTATATTTTAATATATGAAATAAAACTATTTATTTGTTAGATCTAAGCAATTTTTTGTTAAAAATATGTATTCTGCATTGGGTTAATTCCACCTTTATATGGAATTACTGCATTAATGCGCAATGGCATAGTTTTATACAGTGTTTTAATATAAATCTCAGAAATTTCAATGTGCCAAATATCACAAATAAATTTTTCTAGTTCTGGCAGAGTTATAGGCTGCAAATTTCGAATCCTCTCCCCTCTCCCCCGCCTTTTTATAGACGAAACATTTTCGAGCGGATCGCGATTTTGACCATTTCCATGTTTGGTAAAGAAGAAATTCTACTATATCCTTTGTGGTATTTAACTTAAAGTAAAAAAAAAAAAAGGATGATTACTTACAGAATTATAGGTTCTCATGGAAATGTATAAGAAATTTTGACAATTTGAAGTGAATAAACTTACCACAGACACCGTGTAGTAAGGTGCCTTATTATCTTCAAATGCTGTTTACGGAAATGTCTAAGATACCTCCAAAATAGTCGGTCAGGCACCACTTTCATGCAGATTGTGTTTTATTTCGAGTTAATTGATCCCTTAAGCATAAAAATTTCCCCGAGTGTTTGAAAAGCTATACACCTCCCAGACAGCAAAACATCTCGATATCACGTCGGCCGCTTATCAGAATTGTTGGAAAATGATCGGTAATCATTTGAGGATATTCTCAAAATATCATTTCGAGCATTCATTGCGATCTTTTATGCTAACCTTAAAATCAAACATCGACAGAATATCGAAATAATGTACCATATCAATTAGTCAAAAAATGCTCCAAGCATGACATTAGGACTTAATCCAGAGTGAACGAATATCCAACCATTTATTTTCCCGCCGTAGGCCCCCCGCTTGCTCCAGGAATTTCTCCTGTGTGGTCATACTTCCAGACAGAATGTCACCTTCATTTACTGTACTCTCATTTCGGTGATAATTTCCATGTCTTGGCACAAAAATATAGGCGATGAATTGAAGATTATGGGAAATATCGTAAGAAAGTCGAAGCTATGAAGATAACGGAAAAGAGATAATTACTGTTTGCATTTGCCCCTTTTAAACGTTATTGGGGGTTAACTGCAGTCTAAAGCAAGTTAAAAATAGTTTGTGACTTTAAAAGGAATTAATATTTTCACATGACTTATTTAGAGTGAAATTATTTACTTATTTCTATCCTTTTTCAATTTATAATGTTTTATTACTGTTATAAAAAATGTTTAGAGGTATAACTATGCGCAATATCAAATGTAATATAAGTTTGATTTATGAGTTCAATTTACACGTTTGGAAATTTTTAAAGTATTACCAGAAAATAAAGCAACTTTTTTGTTTAAGATTTTTTTAAAGCTTTTTTTTTTTTTTTTTCCTCCTTTTAATCACATAAAATATTTAAAAATTAAGATAATATTAAGTGATTGATTTGAAAATAATAAATCAATTGAAATTCTCATTTACAAATATTTATTACTTTTTTTATTTTATAATATTTGCTAAACATCCATTAATAATATATGCAGAAATATTGTAATGTATGTATACATATCTAATTTAATGAGTAAGATACATTCAAATAAAAATACTAATCATAAAGTATTCCTACAACATATTATTTTATTTTTACGTATGTGGTTTATAATACAAGTAAATGCGCTGCATAAACAAAGACAAAAATGCAAGATTATCTATAAACTACGCAATGTGAATTTAAAAATAGTCTTAATGGAACAATAAACTTCGAAATTAGGAAAAATCGATTGAAAGAAAAAGTAGTCATATTTTATAATATGTTAAATTAAATAAGACAGAAAATTTATAATTTAAAATAGTGAGTTTTATAGGTAACTAAACAATTATCTTTTAAATGGATTTTTTTTTTTTTAAGCCGGTACTTTTTAGAATTTCTTAAAATTTCACCTCGCGTCTTAATTTCAGTGAAAATAATACTAATAATAATAATAATAATAATAATAATTCAGATTTTTCTTAGACATTTAAATTAATTTGTGAGTCTATTTTACTTTTCATTTTGATATAGATATTTCAAATACACGATTTTTATTTTGGAAAACCATATTTCAGCATTCGCATCAAAGTAGCATTAAATTTAAAAATCAAAGCAGAAACATTTCTTTTTTCTTTTTCTTTTTTAAAGTAATATTTCATCGAATTCACAAAGTGTAATGCCGAAATATGTTTAGAATATATTTTGAAACTATGAAAATTGTAAAGAAAAAATTGAAATTAAAAATCTACTCACATAAGACATTAAAAATAAATAAATAAAATAAAATAGTAAATATATTTTTAATTTATTAGTTTAAAAAATCCTAATGTAATAATTTAAATGCTATTCTTTTTCTTTTATGTTTCAGCGCATATAAATGCAAATTTAAGACAATAATTTATAAAAAGAATTAATATTCTCTTCCTGTTAAAACCAATAAAACATCAACATTTGCCGTCTATTAAGTATTTTCTCCTAAATATGAAGCAATCCCCCCCCCCTAAAGATAACCATTTTAACTGCAAAAATATAAAGAAAAAAAATTATATGACTTTAAAAAATCTAAGGTAATTCTATTCAATATTTCTTACATTTATTAATTAACAGCGTTTAATAAACAAATTTTAATTTGACTATTTTCGTAAATAAACACTATTAAAAATAATTTATTAAAAAATGGGCTAAATTGTCTTAAAATAGCTCCGAAACAATATGTACTTAATTTTGAGAAACCATATACTCATTTTTGAGTATACTGACATGCTCAAAAATGGAGTTGACCAATCAGAATCCAAATATCTCTATATTTCACATGTCAATAAACTCAAAAATGAGTACATGGTTTTTCAAATTTAAGCATATATTGTTTCGGAGCTATTTTGGGACACTTCAGCTCATTTTTAAGAAACCATTTTTAACAGTGAACAAAAACAAAAGTTACAGTAGGGCGACTGTGTAACTTCATTAAATTCGTGTGTTTGTACAATAAATTGCAATATAGAACAATTATTGTAACACGGAATCATAAAATAATTCGGGTTATTTATTTATTTATTTATTTATTTTTTGTGCTTCCTTGTATAAAAATTATAAACAGCGAGCATGCAATTTCTTGTATATACAATGCTATACCAAATTTTTAAATCACTTATCACTTGTATGTCATATTTCATTAAAGGATTTGAAAAACTTACTTTCATTAAAATCGGTGTAATTCTTGTAACGACTACTTTCAACATGCCTATCCAAATTTATCTTTATTAGTTATTGTATATATTACTGCATTTCTGACATTTTATTGATATAATGACGTTTTGAGATGAAAAAAAAAATGGATTTTACAAGCATTGCTTTTAAGCACTCTATTTAAATTAAAATGTTAAGTAATTCCTATTTTCATACATGGAACGAATGCGCATTACAATTATATGTTTTATGTTTGGTATAGAAATGCTGAAAATCTTATTCCACTGCACAACGTTTCTATTTTCAACAAATTTTTGTGTGCATTTTTTTCCCTTCACTGTAAAAAAAAAAGAAAAAAAAAAAAAAAATCCCATAAGATTACGGGGAAAGCCCGATAGCAGAGATTCCAGACATAGCCCGTAAAAAGAAACGCTTAGACCGTAAATTAAATATATAATAACATTAAATTACGTTACATGCCTGTAAAAAAAACATTTTGTCCGTAAAACCAATGTTTTTTTTTACGGGCTTTGTCTGGAATCTCTGCTGCAGGGCTTTCCCCGTAATCTTTTTTTTTTTTTTTTTTTTTTTTTTTTTTTTACAGTGTACTGTGATGTATATATAACGATATAAATACGATATAAAACATAAAGGAAAAGAGCTTTGCAAACAAACACCTTAAGATATAAAACCAAGCTACGACTGTTCGTTCATTGCATCCTTTTTTTTTTTTTTAATTATTATTACACGCAATAAAATGTTACTTTGATACGTATGGATCTCTAAACTTCTCAGCCCCACCAGCGCTTGAAATGTTCTTCTCTTGAAGCTGGTAGACGGGATGTGCGATAACGATAATAATAATAATAATTATTGTTACTAATTATTCATGAACGCTATTATATAATTTTTAACATTTACAATTTTATGGACTCGCAATCCTCAAATTTATCAAATAGCATGTCTGAGGTATGCGATATCTTTTAGGCAATACGTTTTTACAACTTTCTTTAAAAATGATCAATCCATGTTTTTCATAAATAACTTCTGTCCACATCTTAATAATTATTTTATTTTAAATGACTCAGATTATAAGAATTTTAATTTAAAAAGTAATACTAAGACTACGCTAAATTAAAAAATAAAATTAATTAATCAATTTTAATTAAAATATTATATGTTAAACTTTCTAGTTTGCATTTTCATCAAAAATGGACAAAAAGTAATAAAATAAATTAAATGAAATAATTATACATAAAAAAATATTTAAAGTAATTCAAAAAATCGAACTTTTTTGCAACTTACAAGCCATATGTTATATAAAATTAAAAAAAAAAAAAAATCTATCGTAAATATATTATCTAGATTAAAATAAAAAATTATATATGAATAAAAATCTGTCATTCTACTTGATATAGGGACATATTTAACAAATATTATAAAGAATAATGTAAAATGAGCTACATGATATAAATCTCGAGAACTGGCTTAAAATGTACATTTTCACATTATTTCAGTGATAACATTTGGATTTAAAAAATGAAAAAAGCTATTCAATATCTTAGTATCTTAAAAACATCTCATAATGCTACAAATCACATATGCTCATTAAATGTAAACTTCTTAGAATTTAGGAATGAAATTGTTTTAAACGCAAAACCTTTAAATACGCTCAAAATTTTATTTTTTGGCGAAAGATTAAGAATTTTCAGATTTTGATGTTAAAATAAAAGAGAAAGAGAATGAAATAACATTTAAAATTTTCTTTTTGCAAAAGATGCTATGCTTATCACATACTTTTCGGTAACTTGTTTAAATATGAAATCTCAAAAACTGGCTTAAAATGCCTATTTTTATATTATCATAGTCCTAAAATAAAATTGATATAACCATTTTCACATCAGTTTCATATTATTTCATTAATTTATTTCTACACGTGGGTGAGATATTATGCTTCCCGAACTGTTAGATGGGATGTCACGTATTCGATACAAAGTCGCGCTCCTTGGCCAACACGTTCGGAAATTTCCTTCGAAACTCGCGTAAATGCGAGCTAGGAAACCTTAGAAAAACTCCCACTTAGGCATTCCCCCCAAGGGCACGATCATCTCATAGTTCATAGTCAGCCTGTATATAGAATACCAAAATTTTAACTCAAAAGATAAGTAAAATATATGGTAATTTTATTCCTCTTAGAAATTTCAACAAAATGCCTGAACTATATTAAATAATAATTAAAAAAAAAAAAAAAAAAAAAAAAAAAAGCAACATTAGTTTCTTAAATGCAAGTAAGTAACTAGCGCACGTGAGCAAGACATCCTCATCAGACATTCTTCTTTACCCTTTTCTGTAACGTAGAAAATCGCCCTTCCATAGTATTTTAGAGATACACATTGGATTTAAAAAATTAATATGATGAATCGATGTCTTATATCTAAAACAGATATTTCAAAGATATAACAGATATTCTAACAGATACATAAAATAGCTATCTATACCTTATATCTAATTTCTAATCTGCAAACGCTGTAGATTTCGAAATGAAAGCGAATACTGACCACGACATATTCTATTACAATCAAAATTTAACTTTTTCATAAAATATTATTTAGCACTTTCCTACTGGAGTGAAAAAGTGTCATATTATCACATTATACCATAACAAGCAAATTTCATTTCATGCACCAGATTAATATATATATATATATATTTATTTATTTATTTATTTATTTAAAATTTTATATTACAATAATATTGAATACTCTATACATTTTTTCCTTGTTTATTAAGATATATATATTGAATATTGAAAACCCTTTCTATATATATATCAGCTAATCCACAAAACTAGCGGCTCTTGCGGATTATAATGGCATTTTATCATCTATTTTCTTGCATTCTACAACTTTGTTATAATACATATATATAAACCACACTGCATTCATTTCCTTTTATACCGTATAGCTCATTTGGTAGCCAAATATTTAACACGCCAGGTTCAAATCCCCGTTCAAGCATGAATGTTCGTAGTGGCTCAGAATTCCTTTAAAGTTGTAGCTTTTTGTCCAGTGAGCCTTAATAGTAATATTAATAATATTATAATTAATAATAATAAAGATTGTGAAACGAGAGACATTTCTTTTATTTATTTAACGTGTGTGTAGGTAAATAACGTGAATTCAAACATTTAAAACATATACAAGAATATATTATTTTTCTTCGAGGAGTCATTTATAATCAATAAAATTGAATAGTTTATGAAAACATATTCCTCCACAAGTAATTTTTATTTGAAATTACTGTCACATAGAAAGAAATCCGTAATAATTTCATTTTAAAAACGGAGTAATATATATATATTTTCCATTATGATAAATAAATAAATAAATAAAATTATGATTTATATGTAAGTATATATATACAAAGGTATTAAATTATTCGAATTATAGATATGTATATACACACAGACTTTACTACTTTCCATATTTTTCACAGAATCACTGATACTAATGAAATTGAAAGGATGACCCCTAACAGAAACCCCTCCTGCTAGAATATCAAAGAGGAAATGGTTAGTAAATGAATTTGGCGTACTGTTTTCTACGCCAAGGTCATTATTTTTTCACATGCGCCTCACACTTGACATTGTGTATCTGAAAATCTATTACAAACGACAAAGCTAAGCAGTGATATTTTGTTTATTTACTTTAGAAAATTACAATTTCTTTTAAAGGTTTAATAGATAATCGGAAAGAGAACTAACTATAGGATATGAAAACAATTAAGGTATAAAAATTTTTGTTTCTAATTCAAAGGATTTCATTCCTTTTAAAATATCATAGTATGCATGAAGTGTGAGACTGTTTTTATTGATCCCGATTTCTTTTTCTGCTCATTAAAAATACACAAAAAATTGTATAATATTTAAGTTTTATTTCAGCTTTTGAAAAATTATACATTTAATACATTAAATAAATAAATAAATAAAAATGTATAATTAATAATAACATAACTTATTTTAGGGTTTGCATATTAAGAATGAATTTAAATATTTAGGATAATTAAAATTATTTCATTATTTTTTATGATCGATTAGTTGAAAATTTCATAAATTTTTCCATGTTTTTATTTGCAGTAAAAACAAATTCTTTTTCTTTACACAAATACGTATGGTATTTAAAAATTGTTTTAGCCTTTAGAAAAAATAAAAATATACACTTAATTTCAGAAAAAAAAAGTAGCAAATTTTGAAAAGAAGAAGAAAAAGACAAATTTTCAATATTATTTCAATATTCCGAAGATAATTTATAATTTTAATGCGTTTATTTTACATAATAGCATAGTCTGCATTATGGAGATCCCAAAACTACATTTTGTAAAATAAATTGATTGTATAAGAATCTTCAGTGGTAAATTATATTTTTTTTTCTTTAAGGAAAATAATCAAAAATTATAATTTATAACATAATTAAATAATTTAATTACTTTTAATTATTGACGTATCCAAAATGTCTTAAATTTTTTATTTGCTTGATATTTTTACTTTATACCAGATGATTTTTATATACAAATTTATTTTAGAAAATAAAGTTTAGGGATAATTTCTATTATATAGGATTTTATAATTTTATTCTAAACTAAATAATTTTTATAATTTTATTCTAAACCAAAATATCTTACAAAAATAACTTCGATTTTTTTTTTTTTTTTTTTTTTTTTTTTTTTCATGTAATTATAATTAAAAATATTGCTTTTTTTTTTTTTTTTTTTTTTTTTTTCAAACGCTAAAACAAGCTTTAAACATCATATAATTTTTTTTTTTCATCATACAATTTCAATTTTATTTAGCAGACAAATTAAAAATTTATAAACAAAATACAAATAAAAAAATGGAAAAAAAGAAAGTTTTAATTAAAAAATCATCAAAATTATTTCAATTAATTAAATATCTTAAATATTTTAATTTATTATTAATACATAAACTCTAATTTATGTCACGGATACTAAAAATTTTGTTTTGTTAATAATTTTGCAGAATTTTATAGTTAATTAAAAATCTTAAATTTGTATTTTTTAAAAGCTGAAATAAGTCTGAAACGCTGAAAATATTTTTGTGTAATTTTAATAAAAATTGAAAGAACTTGGGATTAATAAAAACAGACTCAAATTTCAAACATACCATGATATTTTAAAAGGTATGAAGCCCCTTGAAAGCACACGAAAATTTGATAAAAACACATACAAATGATATCCGTAGGTAATCAGCACAATACCATATAACGTCGATAAATAATCAACTGGCAACCAAATGGTCGAAATAAGGGAGGGAAGAGGTTCAGGGTTGAATTAAAAATGCTCCAGATCGGATGATCGATAGGTGGTTTGCCGGGCGGACATAAAGCGTTTCCTACCGACGTCAGGAAGGGAGGTCGTTTGAACGAAAAATGGTCAGACTTGGATATTCGGCCGAAACTCGGCCAATAATTATTTGCTATTTGGGCTCCGTACCATAATGTACGGAGAATGTGTCACTGTTTTAAAAGTGCGATTTTCATTAAGTCGGTCACATTTTCGTCTTCATTCTAGCTTTTTTCAACTGCACGAAATAAAGAAAACTTGATTCATCAGAGAAAACCAGTTCAGCCTAATAATTAACTGATAATGTTTTTAAATTTTGGTCAACTAAAGTATTGTTTTTTCTAATTCTTTTCCTTAATAATGGCTTTTTTCGCAGATCTTCCGTTCTTTAACCCGCTTTGTTTAATTGTCCCCGCATTGTTTTTGAAGGAAGTAATTTACTATACACTTTTATAAAATCCTTTTTAAGTTCTGAACATGATACAAATCGATTTTTTAAACATTCGCATTTTAACTTGCGGTTATCTTGCTTGGATGAGCAACATGACCGCCTAAAGCCAAATTCCCAGTTTAAACGGCCAAAAAAAATTATATTTTGCTAAAATTCATTTTACCAATATTTCGTTAGCATTTAATTATTTTGCGATCTCACGTATTAAAATATTTTTTGATTTTCATTTAAAAATTAATACTTTTTGTGGCATCGTTAACTGCCTTATTCTTACTATTTTTGAAATAAATTCTAAAATTACAATTTTCCTGACAATTGCATTTTGTTTTTAACACTAGACTCAAAGCTAAAGTGTATGTGGAGGACAACATAGTAAAATCTGTTCGAAAATTTGCTTTTTAAACGATAGAATTGGCGGTTGCAGAAAGCGAAAAGGAAAACATCCAAGTGCGGCTTTTTTTTTTTTTTTTGTCGCTTAGTGTATGTATGTGCGTGATAAATAAGAGTAATGTATTTTTACAGGTATTTCTAGATACTTATGATGTAAGTATTAAAAGTGAAAAGTTATTAGAGATATTTGAAACTATTAAGATGTAATTTAATATTTGGATTACATCATGTATGAAAAACAAAGACTAAATAATAAAAGACATTTTTGAAAATAAGATTGTATTTCACAAAAGGTTTGCTTATTCATTACATCCAAAATAGATAAATAAATAAACCGAAAGTTCTTCCAAAACCCATGTTACTTATTTTCAAATGTTTCAGTTTTATATGTTTACAGCAAAGTTTATAACACAAGAACAAATATTCGTTATACATGAATATATGTGTGATAAATGGAAATAAAGTATTTTTTATAGGTATTTCTGGTGTAAGCAACAAAAAAAATTATTAGGTACTTATAAAGTAAGCATTGGAAGTAAAAATTTCTTAAAAATATTTAAAATTATTAAGATGTAATTTAATATTTTGTTTACAGTTCATGCATGGAAAACAAAGAATAAATAAGAAAATAATTTTTAGAATATGAGTTTGAAATTCCTAAAAATTTTTTTTTCATTCCTCATATACAAAAAAGTTAAATAAACCAAAAGTACTTTCAAAAAACATGGTATTTATTTTTAAATATTTCATTTTTTTATGTTTACAGCAAAGTTTACAGTACAAGAACAAATATTCGTCGTATATATATGTGTGTGACAAATGGGAGAAAAGTATTTTTAATAGGTATTTCTGATGAAAGCAATAGAAAATTTTATTAGGTATTTAACAATGTAAGCTTTAAAAGTAAAAAATTCTTAGAGATATTTGAAATTATTCAAATGCAATTTAATGTTTGGATTACTTCACGTATGGAAAACAAGGAATACGTGATAAAATATTTTTTTTTTTTTTTTTTTTTTTTTTTTTGGAAATAAGATTAAAATCTACAGAAAGTTTTTTGCCTACACTTTACACACACAATAAATAAATGATAATAATAATAAAAAATCTTTCAAAAGCCATGATATTTACTTTTAAATGTTTCGTTTTTTTTTATGTTTACAGCAAAGTTTATTACAAAAAAACATATATTCATAATGCATAATGCGTCATATATGCATAATGTGTGATAAATGCGAATGAAGTATTTCCATAGGTATTTCTGGTGTAAGCAATAGAAAATTTGATTAAGAATTTATAATGCAAGCACAGAAAGTAAAAAGTTCTTGAAGATATTTTCAATCATTAAGATTTAATTTAATACTTGGATTAGAACTCATGTATGAAAAAAGAATAAATGAAAAAATATTTTTTAGAAAATGAATTTAAAATGTATAGAAGTTTTTTTTCCCCTCTCTCTTTACATACCAAAAAAAAAAAAAGACACAAAACAAAAGTGCTTTTAAAAACTACGGAATTTATTTTCACATGTTTCAGCTTTTTATGTTTACAGCAAAGTTTATAACACAAGAACAAATATTCGTCTTATATATGTATATGCGTAATAAATGGGCGTAAAGTATTTTTAAAAGTATTTCTGGTGTAAGCAAAAGAAAAATTGATTATGTATTTATATTATAAGAATTGGAAGTAAAAAGTTATTGGAGAAATTGGAAATTATTAAAATATAATTTCATATTTGAATGACATCATGTATGGAAAACAAAGAATAAAAAATATAATATATATATATATATATATATATATATATATATATATATATATATATATATATATATATATATATATATATAAGATTGAAATCCACAGAACGTTTTTGTTTACTCATTACATACAAAAATTAAATAAATAAATAAATCTTTCAAAACCCATGGTATTTATTTTTAAATGTTTCAGTTTTACAGTGAAATTTATAATACAAAAAATAATATTCGTCATGTGTATTTATGTGTGATAAATAGGTGGAAAGTAATTTTCCCATAGGTATTTCTGTTGTAAGCAATAGAAGAGTTCATTATGTATTTCTAATAAAAGTATCGGAAATAAAATGTCTTGAAGACATTTGAAGATGGAAATTAATATTTGGATTTCTTCACGAAATTCATTAAAAAGTATTAAAAGAAAAAAATTATATTAATTCAAACGAGTATAAACGAATAAAACTTAGTAATAAATTATTTGAAATAATAAAAGCAAATTAAATGCAAAGTAATACAATATAAAAATCATTAATTAATACTTTCCTTCATATTTTCTTTAAATTTTCATGCAATATTTCAACCTCATTATGGTATACGTAACTTCTCAATTTCAAATCAATCGATTACTTTATAGATTATTTAATATTTAAATTACATTTATTATAATTCCTTCAAAGCATTCAAAACATTTATTTTTGTATCGTACATTTTAGTTGTAATTTACTACATTTTTAGCTGTGTCTATTACAAACACATTTTTTGTATAATCAAAAAATTCGTAGGAAAAAACGGAATAATAAAAAAGTACCCTATGTTGGGAAACGTCAAGTGTAAAATGACGGGTCTTCAAAGTTTCTAATAAACAACCTCTTTAAAAATATAAGAGAATCTAAAACGTAGACTTACTTAAAAATTTTTGAAAAAAAATATGTTGAAAAACTACATAGATATATATATATTTTTTATTCTATGTTACAAGAATAAGTTAAGTGTTCAAACAACTTCTTTCAAGTACCGGACTAAAAGAGGACAAACAAGTAACAAGTATAGTTAATTATTGCTCCCAATTAAATAACAATTGAAGAAATCTTTTTTTTTTTTTTTTTTTTTTTTTTTTTTTTTTCAAATAAAAGTAGATTAAGTATAATCACATTAAGTATTAATTGAACTTGTTTTCGTAAATGACCAATTATCTTTTAGAGTTTTCCCCCAATAAAATATATCCATTAGAAAGAGTAGGTCAAATTTGGGTACCATTTAAAAACTTTTAGATAAATAAAATATAAACAGAAAAATTAATGAGCATTTCTCATCATTATATTATTTTTAGTAATGATATTAAAGCTATTTAAAAGTTTATCTGAAGAATATATATCTAGATTTTGTTAATCATGAAAAATCATAATTGACAAATTGCAGATTATTAAACAAAAAGAAAAAAATCTAATTTTCTTAAATAAAAAGTAAATACTTTTTTGAAGTGAAAACTTCTTTAGGCGCGTTGAGCACTTTTGGGGTGAACAAAAATCATGAAACTCGCGTCATCGTCAGCGAAGGTTTTCCATTTGAAGTGGAAACTTCTTTAGGCGCGTTGAGCACTTTTAAGTGAACAAAAATCATGAAACTCGCGTCATCGTCAGCGAAGGCTTTACATGAGAAGAAACATATTTTTTACCAATTTATATTATCGAAAGTGGAATTCGAGATTTCAGCTGATTTACACGTTTTGAAGTGTACTGAATGGGTTTTCTTTTGTATCTCAGCTACTAATTAAAATAGTTTCATAAGTAATACATCACTTGAAAGCTTTGTTGAGTTGGAATCGAACAGTAGATTACAGAAATTTCTACCGCCAGACGGCGCTGTAATGTTTTAGGATTTCAATTTCTAATTATGATTAAATTATTTTTAATACATCATTCGAAAGATATTTTAAAGTTCTTTTATATTATCGAAAGTGGAATTCGAGATTTCACCTGATTTACACGTTTTGAGGTGTCCTGAATCGGTTTTCTTTTGTATCTCAGCTACTAATTAAAATAATTTCATAAATAATATATCATTAGAAAGCTTTGTTGATTTAGATTCGAACAGTAGATTACAGAAATTTCTACCACCAGATGGCGCTGTAATATTTTAAAATTTCAATATTTCACATTCTAATTATGATTAAATTATTTTTAATACATCATTCGAAAGATATTTTAAAGTTATTTTATATTATCGAAAGTGGAATTCGAGATTTTTCCTGATTTACACATTTTGAGGTGTACTAAATCGGTTTTCTTTTGTATCTCAGCTACTAATTAAAATAATTTCATAAGTAATCAATACTTTTACCTAATAAAAGGCTTAGTTCATTTAATATGGGTAGCTATAAATATTGCGCCGAATCATATAATACAGATCATAAACACTTCTTTACAAACCACAAATAATTCGAAAATAATAATCTAATAGCTCGACGATACAATTCACAAGTTACTTAGTTTTCACTTCTATCGGCAGTCCCCAAAGACTGCTTTGATTTTTTTTCTCTGGTTTTATGTTAAAAAGTCTAATACATCAAAATTGTGTGACGTAAAATGCTTTAAAGAAATATATTGAAATATTTATATTTTGCAACACTCCTACTGAAATTTGAATGTTTCGGGAAAAATGAATTTAATTAGATTTTAATTTAAAGAATGTAATGAAAGAATGTAATGTAAAGAATGTATTGAATGAATGTAAAATGATTTAATTAGATTTAACTTTATAGAAAACAAAATGTGCAACACTAAAAGATTTCGGTTAATTATTTAATTTATTTAAGTTTTTCCAAAAATAGTAATAGAATTCGATCGAGTTTAAAAACTCTACATATACTTGAGCTATTCATCTGAAAACAAACGCCATACAAACGCATTTGAACAGGAAATGTTCCGTTTGATGTACTCCGAACTGTATCAAAAGCAAGCTTCTTACAGTAGCGCACATTGTTAAAATTGAAATTAACTAGATACCTGCTTTTAATAAAACATTTACTTATATTTCTATTAAAAATCTAGTAAAATAATTCAAATAAAAAGACTAATATAATTTTGACTATTTTTTCTAGAAATCTTCATTTACATATTTGATTGATAAAAATATTATACCCTTAGGGTTTATTACATTATATTTAGATTATTTCTTAACTTTTGGATAAATAAAAATTAAGGAAAAAAAATTGTAAAAATTTTCCTTCTATTGAAACAGTGATTATATCAGAAATAATTATGATTAAACGAAAAAAAAAAAAATCTATACATATTTGTTAATCAAGAAAACTCACATTTAGCAAATTACAAATTATTATTTAGAAAAATAAATTTTCCAATTTTCTTAAAAGAAAGAGAAACACTTTTTCATTTTTATTTTTATGTCAAAGAATCTAATACATCTATGACATAATACATTTCAAAGAAATATATTCAAACAAAAGGCTTTTCTAAAACTGCTATTAAAATTTGAATATTTCTGGAAAAATGAATTCATTTGGAAATTTCAAAAAATGCTGCATTAAAAGATTTTAGTTAATTATTTAACTTTTTTTTTTCAGAGTTTATTCAAAAACCGTAATAGCAACCGAATGAGTTTAAAAGCTTTATATTCAATTGAACCATTCATCTGGGAACAAATGCTATTCATCGGCTATTGAATAGGAAGTTCTTTCCGTGATATATTCTGTACTGATTAGATATGACGATAATAATTCCAAACGAAAGCTTCGTAATAGGAATATCGATTTCTTTTGAACATAAAGTAGGAATACAATTAATTTTAGGATTTCACTTTTTATGTAGCATTTATTATCCTATCGATGGGGGAAAAAAAGGTAAAATGCATATGCATAATTTATGCTTGAATGCAACTAAATTCCAAATTGCTCATTTTATGGATTTTTTTATTGTTTCAAAGAAAAAATCTGTTTCAAAATATAAGCTCATTACTGTAGGAATAATATATCTCTGTTTATTGAATAAAAAAAAAAAAAATCTTTTAAATGGATAATTTATTCAACTGAATAAATTGCATGCATTGAATTGCGATTTTTTTTTTTTTTTTTTTTTTTTTTTTGCCTTTTCGATTTATGATATATTTTATTGATGTAATTTTAAAGTAAGAAATTGATTTTTTTTTTCCCTGAATACAGAATTATTATGAGATCTTTCATAATAAATGTCAAATTATATCTATATCTATCTACATATATATATAGATATCTATTAACAGGAATTTTATAAATATATAAGTTCAACAGATTAGAAAAACCAATAGGAGAATTACAAACCAATGCGCAAAATTGCAGCGAAAGGAAATGCAAAACTTAGATGTAGGAATTTATAAATGTAGAAATATATAAACAAATGAATGAAATAAAACCCGAAAAAACACTGAGATCTTCATCAGGGAGGCCCCTCAGTGTAGGGGTGAATGAGAAGTTTCTGAAAGGACAGTAGCTATAAGCTAATAACTATCCTTAGCCCCCAACTTCTCACCAAACAAAAAACCACCAATAACTGAAGAGAAATCAAACAAATATATAATGCATAAAACTACAAAAATATTTTATAAATTTATCAAATTTTAGAAGTTACAAAATTACATCAATTCATTAAAAAAATATATATATATATAATACACAAAAGAAATACTGAAGGTAAAATCGAAAGAATAAAATGAAATAAAAATACAACCTTTCATTTGAAACACAAACTATCTTCGGCCGACGGGGCTACTCGTCGGTTCCTAAATATCGCCCTTGAATGCGGAAGTAGGAATACTTTTTAAAAAAGTATTGAAAATATAAAAGGTAAATTTATTATTGCTACCGTAGATAAAGCTAATAGTAATTTTTCTATTATTTGTAAAGTTTTTTATAAAAATCTTCTTTTAAAGGAATATTCCAGTAATAGTTCGTTCAATAAGTTAACTGACCACCCCTCTATTATCAAAAAACGTATCTTGGCCTTTGATAAAAAACTAAATTTACGTAGAAATTGTTTTAATTTTCCATATCTATTCGTTACAGTAAAATTTCATAAAAATCCAGTTAAATTTCGTTTTGTCACCTGTGGTACTAATAGCTATAATGATAAAGCCGGTAAAATCTTGTTTAAATATTTAAATTCAGTTTTAAAAGTAATAAATTCTGCTAAAGATTGTAACATTATAAACAATAACCAGAAAGTTTTAGAATATTTTAAGATTAATTCAGAAAGCATTACTTCCGTAAATACATATGATTTTGAAAATTTGTTTGGCAGTATTCCGCATAACCTGGTTATTGAAGTTTTTGAAAACATTTATGATGAATTTGGCAGCTATTTAAATTGTGATAAAAATTACTGGATTAATTTTATCAGGTTTTGTATTTTTGAAAACGTCTTGTTTAACGGGAAATATTACTTTTTACAGCGGAAGGGGATCCCAATGGGCACAAGTTTTTCGAGTGCTTTCGCAAATTTATTTTTATATTTTTTCGAGAAAAAATTTATAAATATTACTTTCTTCAGATTTATTGATGATTTAATTGTTTTCAACTGTAACTGTTTCGAAAATATTTCTAAAAAAATATATCCTAAAGAATTAATTTTAAACCGTACAGATAATGATAAAATTTCTTTCCTAGATTTAAATATAAAGAGAAAAGAAGATAAATGGCTCCTTGGATTATATGATAAAAGAAAAGATTTTAATTTTAAAGTTAATAGTCTTACTAATTGGTTTTCAAATATCAGTAAAAAAGTTTTAAAAAATATTATGTTCGCACAGCTTAAAATAATTCATACTATTCGCAATAATGAAGAAGATCTAAGATATGCTCTTGAAGACTTAAAAAGTACCTTGCAAATTAACTGTTACCCGTCCCAATTTTTAACTGTGAGTTTCCAGAGTTTTCCTATCTCGGTTTGTTCTACTTCCGCATTCAAGGGCGATATTTAAGAACCGACGAGTAGCCCCGTCGGCCGAAGATAGTTTGTGTTTCAAATGAAAGGTTGTATTTTTATTTCATTTTATTCTTTCGATTTTACCTTCAGTATTTCTTTTGTGTATTATATATATATATATATATTTTAATGAATTGATGTAATTTTGTAACTTCTAAAATTTGATAAATTTATAAAATATTTTTGTAGTTTTATGCATTATATATTTGTTTGATTTCTCTTCAGTTATTGGTGGTTTTCTGTTTGGTGAGAAGTTGGGGGCTAAGGATAGTTATTAGCTTATAGCTACTGCCCTTTCAGAAACTTCTCATTAACCCCTACACTGAGGGGCCTCCCCGATGAAGATCTCAGTGTATTTTCGGGTTTTATTTCATTCATTTGTTTATATATTTCTACATTTATAAATTCCTACATATATATATATATATATATATATATAATTTCAACTGGCTAATTTTCTATATATATATATATATATATATATATATATATGTGTGTATGTATTATGGTTATAGTAGGAGGTCAAGCGATCATGTATTATAATTGCAATGTCATAACACAATCTAGTAGAATATGGCTATATTTAAAGATTTTTCTATTCCACATTTTAAAACAGCGCCACCAACCGGCTACCATTCACGAGAATTTAATCGTAACTTGTCACAATGAAGACTTTACATATGCAATGTGATGCAATTCCTATGTGGAAAACCTAAGAAGATTACGAATAGTAGAAGTCTTTGTCGATTGATTTATATAACAAATATTTTCCAAAATTCATTTTTTGTAATAAGCAATTGATATATAAAGTTTGGTGCATTTATATATTATAAAAACTAAGCTATATCGTTCACAAATATAAGAAGAACTGCAGTATAGCATCGTCACTTTTCAGCGGATATGCATCCAAATTGAATAATTATGCTTTTTAATAACAATAGCCTCCTCATATATTCAATTTTTTGCTAATATACATAGTAAAAGCTGAGATATAGCCCTCACATAAATCAGAAAAAATTGCAGCTTTTCAAAAGAAAGATTAGTTTTGAAATTTGTGAATTTTTATATGAAAGATAAATAATTCGAGGCTAACAAGCGCATTTTGTTTCCATGCAGTTTGATTTTATAAAATCTAGTTTGATTTTATAAAATCTGATACCAAATGTCTACATATGATTCAAAAAAAAAAAAAAAAAAAAAAGTTCAAAACTATTAGAAATTATGAAGTTTGATATGAAAATTTGAACAAAAGGAGGGATTTGATAAGATTGTTTGTACAAAGTTATGTATTTATACAAAATAAAGTAGAGAATTCACTCCAAATTTCAAGTGATGGGATTAATGCATGAAAAAATTTTATGCATAGACAAACAAAGCAATTAAACTTTGTGTAACTAAGCAGTTTGAAAACAGGTTTAAATGCTGTCTTATTGCCACTTTAGCAATGTACTTTAATTTAATAGTACTTTTAGGTAAAGACATTTTTTCGTTATTAAAAATAGAATTCGATTTTCTAATCATTTCATAAAATTGTAAAATAAACACGTAATATAATTACAGAAAATAAACATTAATTAACATGAAGTATTAAAAATGAAATATTTAAAAAAAAAAATTCAATGAAACGACAAAGATTAATTGTCTAATATACACAAACATCGCACCATCTCAATTATATATATTAAAAACGAAACAATAAAATTTCAATTACAATATACATTTGAAAACAATTTAAATACGGACGTTTCGAAATTCGTCGGAGTTTCTTCATCAGTATTAAATACAACATATTTCATAAACGTTACCTACATACTCAAAGAACTTATAGTAGTATATAATATTGAGGTGCCAATGCGCATGCTTCATTGATAGTGTGGAGATGGCTGGCAGTATCCCAACTTTCAAGGAAAATACAAGACTTATAAATGTTATAGACAGAGTTTAATACTTTTATATTATCAAAATCAGGGATATCGTCGGTTTCTATTGAATGGATTACAATTTTAGAACGTTGGTTACAATTTTTATATGATCCTCTGTGCACCTGCAGTCTAATTCTAGTTATATAAATGATAGTGTATGTGTTTAGCTGTCTAATTCTAGTATAATTTTGAATGTATATTTTAATTGAAATTTTATTTTCTTGTAATAAAAAGTTTTTGTTTTTAAAGATTAATTATGCTTAATCTCGGGATTTATTGGATAAGAGATAAGGAAAAATTTCTTTTGTAGATAAAATTACACTTCAATAAATTAGATCTTTTGAAGTGCAAATACAATCGACCAAAGTAAACTATTTTTAAAAGGTTATATTATATTTTTAACACGCTTTTATTTATTAGCTTCACCTGTATGCATGTTTGTTTGTATGTTTGTAACCGCTCTGGGAGCAAACAAAAAATCTATATTGTGACAAAAGACTTTCCCTACGTGAACACCGTGGCTGTGAGGTAAAGCGCCGCGCTACGAACCTAAAGGTCCAGCGTTCGATCCCAGTCAGGGGAGATTTTTTAAAAATGGTTTTTGTTTAATTCTAAATTATTTTAATTAAAGATTTAAATGTATGTAAATATTATGGTGTATCACTCACACGATTTTCTCTTACCCTGCACTTTAATACTGAGATAGATATTTTGTGCTTTTTAGTTCACATTTCTATAAAAGCGTGTTCTTTAATTTTTTAAAACTATAATATTATTATATTATCTCTTTGTTCTATTTTAATTAAAATGCGTTAAAACAACTGAATTATTTTACTGCTGTCACCAATCAGGCATTTGTTCATTAAATCAATTATGCATCTACTTTTAATGTAAAAGCTTTAAAATTCCCTAATCTTAATAGCTCATTCTTAGCTAATGATGCAATTTAGCAATTTACTTACTCCATTGATTGTTAATGTGATAAGATCTAAGGTTTCAGAAATGCATTGCATTTTATCTCAAGATTTTAAAAGAGTGTGGTACTTTATCTACTTATTAAGACAAATAATATGTCATTGATTTAGAAGGAATGGCATTGCAATTCTTAAATTAGTTTTAAGTATGAATGTTTAACTTTCACTGGTGTACAAAATTAAAGAATTAACTTGTCTTCTCGTTTTCTTCTTTTGCGCATACTTTTTAAACACATCTACACAGAAACTTAAAATTTAGATGGCACGTTTGTTATCATATCATTAATCGAATTTTGTATAACTTTAACATAAGTAATAATTTTTAAACTAATAATTGTTATTTTTTTTCAATTGTTCAATTCCATTTTTTAAAGGTTATATTTTATCTTTTTTATTATCTCTTCGTTCTATTTTAATTAAAATGCGTTAAAACAACTGAATAATTTCATTGCTTTCACCAATCAGGCATTTCTTCATTAAATCAATTATGCATCTACTTTTAATGTAAAAGCTTTAAAATTCCCTAATCTTAAATAGCTCATTCTTAGCTAATGATGCAATTTACTTACTCAATAGATTATTAATGTGATAAAATCTAAGGTTTCAGAAATGCATTGCATTTTATCTCAAGATTTTAAAAGAGTGTGGTACTTTATCTACTTATTAAGACAAATAATATGTCATTGATTTAGAAGAAATGGCATTGCAATTCATAAAGGAGTTTTATGTATGAATGTTTAAAGTTCACTGGTGTACAAAATTAAAGCACTAACTTGTCTTCTCGTTTTCTTCTTTTGCGCATACTTTTCAAACAAATCTACACAGAAATTTAAAATTTAGATTGCACGTCTGTTATCATATCATTAATCGAATTTTGTATAACTTTAACATAAGTAATAATTTTTAAACTGATAATTATTAATTTTTTCTCAAAAGTAAACTTTGGAAAAAATGGAAAATTTCAACAATTTTAGAAAAGAAAACTTAATGAAATATGATCATAAGGATGCATTACAGACAGCTGAAGGTGCACATACATTATGTATTAGAATAAATCAGATTTTTCTTCTTTTATTCACTTTTCTGTTTTTATTTTCCTTTATTTTTTCCCCTCATGTGAATAACTGTTTAAAATTATACATACAAATATGAAAATTGGATAAGATGTTCATTATGAAATTATTTATCGAAATTTTTATTATCGTGATGAAGCACATACTTTATAAATTAGTGATTATATTTTTTCAAAAAGTCTGTTATAAAAGTAAGCAAAAGTGAATACAGAAAGAAAAATCAATATTAAGTTTGACATTTGAAGCCATGTGCGTTTTTATCTATCTGTAATGCACCCTTACCACCATTTTTCCTTAAGTTTTCTTTTCTAAAACTGTTATTTGTTTTTATTTTTTCCAAAACTTACTTTTGAGAAAAATTTAATAATTATCAGTTTAAAAATTATTATTTATGTTAAAGTTATATTAAATTCAATTAATGATATGGTAACAAACTTTCTATGCAAATTTTATGTTCATATGTTTATTTTTTTAAAAGTTCTGTGTAAAAGAAGAAAATGGAAAAGAAAGTTGTTCCTTTAATTTTAAAAGCCAGCGTAATTGTTGACAAATGTTAAATATAGTAATGTATAAGGAAAAAGCAATAATAATTTAAAGCGAATTTTTTTTTAATATTCATCCCAAAGGATAATATCTGTATTTTTTGTTCGAGGCTAAGCATTACCCAATATGAGATTTCTGTTTCTCTATTTCCCTGTGAATATCCCCATAAGATACAAACATTTCCCTATAGTGTACAAACATTTCCCCTTCAACAGAAATATTAAAATTATAATGTTGTAGTTTTCTCTACAGTTGGTTAAATATGAGGAGTTCTATGACGTAGCACGGATAACATCCATACTCTAAATAATATATTTGGAAATATATTTCTAAGATGTAAAATAGTTTCTCAGCTCAATGGGAAAGTTTTTAGCTTTCTTCATATTTTTTACAAACCGAGATCTTCGATTTTAGTTAGATAATGCTTTTTTTTTTTTTTTTTTTTCCAAACAAAACAGTTATCATGAAAATTGAAATAGCTTATATCTAATATAAATAACGACATTTTAGCATCTATTATTCATTTCTCATGTAAATAACTAACATCTCCTCATGGTATAATAAAGTAACAAATATACATAACATACACCATGATCTTAAACGAAAAAAATTAAAACATTTATTTCAAAAATCATTGATAAAGGCATCATTTATAATAAAATTAACACCAAATCGCAAAGAAAAAATATAATAAATTGTTGTATTACGACAATGATTGATATTTTCGGTAACTAAAAAAGCTTCAACTGAAACCCATAGAATTAGAAATGACAACTATCCAGATATTTTAATACTCCTATTTCCATAAAGTTATATTGGTATTATTTAATGACAGAAATTTCATTATAGACCTGCCAATTATGTGTTAGGCTCCGCCTTTTTTTTTCACACCAGGATATTTCTAGAGTAATAGTCCTCTAATTTAATCGTGAGTGCATATTGCTGAATATTACTCTACAAACTTATTGGTGTGAAAATAAATAAATAAATAAATAAAAGGCGGGGTCTGAAGCTAGTACGCATATATTAGCATAATTGGCAGGTCTAACTATAACGCAAATGTTCATTTCTCATGTAAATAACTAACATCTCATCATGGTATAATAAAGTAACAAATATACATAACATACACCATGATCTTAAACGAAAAAAATTAAAACATTTATTTCAAAAATTTATTTCAAATTTAATGACAGAAATTTCATTATAGACCTGCCAATTATGTGTTAGGCTCCGCCTTTTTTTTTCACACCAGGATATTTCTAGAGTAATAGTCCTCTAATTTAATCGTGAGTGCATATTGCTGAATATTACTCTACAAACTTATTGGTGTGAAAATAAATAAATAAATAAATAAAAGGCGGGGTCTGAAGCTAGTACGCATATATTAGCATAATTGGCAGGTCTAACTATAACGCAAATGTTCATTTCTCATGTAAATAACTAACATCTCATCATGGTATAATAAAGTAACAAATATACATAACATACACCATGATCTTAAACGAAAAAAATTAAAACATTTATTTCAAAAATCATTGATAAAGGCATCATTTATAATAAAATTAACACCAAATCGCAAAGAAAAAATATAATAAATTATTGTATTACGACAATGATTGATATTTTCGGTAACTAAAAAAGCTTCAACTGAAACCCATAGAATTAGAAATGACAACTATCCAGATATTTTTAATACTCCTATTTCCATAAAGTTATATTGGTATTATTTAATGACACAAATTTCATTATAGACCTGCCAATTATGTGTTAGGCTCCGCCTTTTTTTTTCACACCAGGATATTTCTAGAGTAATAGTCCTCTAATTTAATCGTGAGTGCATATTGCTGAATATTACTCTACAAACTTATTGGTGTGAAAATAAATAAATAAATAAAGAAAAGGCGGGGTCTGAAGCTAGTACGCATATATTAGCATAATTGGCAGGTCTAACTATAACGCAAATGTTCATTTCTCATGTAAATAACTAACATCTCATCATGGTATAATAAAGTAACAAATATACATAACATACACCATGATCTTAAACGAAAAAAATTAAAACATTTATTTCAAAAATTTATTTCAAATTTAATGACAGAAATTTCATTATAGACCTGCCAATTATGTGTTAGGCTCCGCCTTTTTTTTTCACACCAGGATATTTCTAGAGTAATAGTCCTCTAATTTAATCGTGAGTGCATATTGCTGAATATTACTCTACAAACTTATTGGTGTGAAAATAAATAAATAAATAAATAAAAGGCGGGGTCTGAAGCTAGTACGCATATATTAGCATAATTGGCAGGTCTAACTATAACGCAAATGTTTCTTTTAAAATTACGCAGGTCTGTACAATTTCACTTTCCATTTTCTTTCCTCTCTGCATTGGGTGTCTCTAACGTTTTTTGATGCGCTAAATACAGAAATGCTTGTCTTTTCTTCTTATCATGTACGGGTTCCATAAAGTAAGGATGAAGGTTCAAAGTATTCGCACACAGCTTATAACAAATTTGAAACTCGTTCATGTATAAAACACATTAAAATAATATATTATTTATATATTGCCTTTTAAATGCGTTTCTTTACGTCAAAGCTCCAGAGCTTTTTTTTTTTTTTTTTTTTTTTTTTGTGCATTGCTTCAGGACCTTCACGTAGGGAATTCTCTATGCATTATCCAGCAATAATCACTTCAATTCATCGTCCCTCTCACCGACTCTACATTTTTTTCAGGTCTTGATTTAATAACTATTATGTTCTCCGCTCACATTACCTAGATTTTACGGGAAATAACTTAGATAGGAGCGCAGACATGGACGTTTAAGCTCAAATATTACATTTTCTACCAAAACTGGACGGGATAAAAACTTTTGAACAGTTTTACATTAATCAGCATCCAAAAATATACCAGAAAAACACATCACCTTGAAGAAAAACATTTTATCACAGACCTGTGTTATTTGTTTGTATATCTATATCTATATCTATCTCTATCTCTCTATATATATATATAATAAAAGTTGAAAGTTAGTAGAAATAAAACTTGATTTCTTATTTTTAAAAAAATCTTGAAACAGAGCATTTATAAACCAATGCGCAAATGCAGCAAAAGCAAATATAAAACCGAAATAAATAAACAAACTGATAATAAATGTAAAATAATCCAAAACACATGCGGACCTTCTTCAGGGGACACCCCCCCCCCTCTTCATTCCTAATCTTGAATTCGTTTCTTATATACTTTTGCTTCCATCTATGAGAAGTCGGGGGCTAGAAAAGTACTTTTTGGTTCATAAACTTCTCATTTTTCATTCCCTACATGGGGGGGGGGGGTCCCTGAGGAAGGTCCCAGGTGTTTTCGGATTACTTTACATTTATTATCAGTTTGTTTATATACATATATATGTATATGTATATACATAATTTATTTATTTATGTACCCTAGAGGCGATTGGCACCATGTTCATTTAGTGTAAAAAGTTAGAACCATGTTTTTTATGAGTATTTTAGATTTATATAAAAACATTAAGCCCAAATTAATAGTTATTGTAAAGAAGACGAGATAGTGAAAAAGAAAATTATGACCATGTTCTTTATTCATAACAAATGTATTTCATTATAGCTCATCAAAGACATCATGGTAACTTTTTTTTCCAAAATAGACATGGTGTCGTTTATTTCTGGGGCACATATATATATTATGTCTGATTGGATAAAAATAATAAAATTTATATTTATATATATATATTTTAGTTATGATGAAATTTCTATTGTATTTTTTAAATATTAAAAATAGTTCTTATTTCTTTTATTTACAGCTACAATTTTATATACAGCGGTTGTAAGAGGAAAAGTTGCACTTCCTTGCGATATATCCCCACCCTCTGTAGACGATTCAGTTGTCTTAATATTGTGGTACAAAGGTGAAGATCCTGCACCAATTTACACACTAGACGCAAGAAGAGGGACTGTAGACCAAGCCCGACAGTCAGCAAGTCCACATTTAGAAAACAGAGCCTATTTTAATATGGTTAACAGACCAGCATTTCTACAGCTGGACCCAGTTCAAGAAGAAGATGCTGGAGAATACAGGTGTAGAGTAGATTTTAAAAAAGCAAGAACAGTTAATACAGTTATTACATTAAAAGTTATTGGTAAGTAAATATTTTATCTGATCTAACATTTGTATATATATAAATTGCGCTCAAGTTCATTGATATCATAAATGTTAGTACTTCATTGAATATTTCTAAGTTGAAGGAAAGACGTAAAATATCATTTTCTAAGAAATTAATTTAAAAATACATTTAATATGTTTGAAAATGCATCTATTATATTGTAAATTGTCTGTAAAGCATTTGAAACATGTACATAGTTTCTGAAAAGTACAGTGAATAGTTACGTAAAATAAAGAAAATAATAAATACAAACAACAAATATAAACAAAGTATTTTCAAAGGCTTTCAAAATCATCATCATTAGCTACGATACGCTTTTAAAATTGTGTGTGACATTGTTGAAAACCAGTATATGTATATAATTATATTTCTAAACATTATCCATGAAACACCTTAAAGGCGTATGTTGTTAATAATTATCTTTATTTCATAAAGTGAAACATATGTATACCTACAACAGAGTTCAAAACTTTTTTTGAACAGTAACTGCATCTATTACATGCATGCAATTTGTTGATTGCAAGTAATCCTTCTGCTGAGCATTAGCATGAGACAGAGTAGAATATGTTGTATATAACAGCATATAATCAAATTGATTTTCAACCTTCAAAGGATAAAATAGCCAAGGCCGAAATTTGAAACTAGCTCTGTGTGACAGATATAAACTCCTAGTCAAGTAGACTAGCTCCATTGTATAGCATTTTTAATTTGAAAGATGTAAATCTGATTATACTTTTTTATTAAATGGAAATTTTAATTGGCTGGATATTCCAAATTAATAGTATAACCATAATGGAATGTCTGATGACTACATTTACTAGAATAACTTGAGAAAAATGGATAACTGAATAATGGAAAAATAAAATATGTACATTTATCTGTATTATTTTAAGTTAACTTTTCAAATAAACACAATTTTTATATAAACATATTTTTTATATAAGACTTTATGCAAAAATGGTTACTCTTTCTAAAAAGAAACTTTTAAACTTTTTTAACTTTTATTAATAAAGAAACACATATTCAGCTATCGCAAATGTATTAATCAATGATATAACTGTTATTACTTAAATATTAAATATATATATATTTTTTTATTGTCATTTAAATATTAATATGTGACATGATATTTGCCGTACGATTTTGCCTATTTTTGATTAGAGAAGGGACTTAAAATTAGTATCTTTCGAAAGGTATGGTTAACGTGAGTTACAGAAAAAAAAAAAAAATATGTATATTCTCATATGAAGCCGAGAAAGTAGACAAAAGGCCTTTTTTACACTTCTTTTCATTTTAACCACGTAATGTTTTGTATTTAAAATTCCCATATGAAAATGTTGATAAAGTGCAGGTGCAAAATTTTAAAATGTAATACAACGGCTCATAATTCAGCTTATTTTCTGAATTTATTTTTCAGTATTTATTTTTACTTTCTTCTATATTCAAAAGAAAATATTGTATTCGTGAAAACTTTCGACATCATGCTTTCGATGCATTTTCACGTTTTCAAAAGTCTAGAATACGATTAGATCATTTTTAGAAAACGTCTGCCTGTCTGTGTGTGTGTGACAAAATATTGTGTCAACTGTATCTCAGGAACTATTGCAGATAATTTCATAAAATTTTATATGTAATTGAATCTTAACATAAATCCTATAAGTTTTTGGCGAAAATCGTCCAACAGGTAACGTTGCCATCCCGCTTTATCTAAATTTTTAACATGGCGGTATAGGATGAATGGTTTAAATGTGCATAAACATAACTACATTTTAAAATTCATTATGACATCACCCCCCCCCCCCCTCTCAGTGAAACAAATTTTCATTTTAGATACCTTTCAAAAGAGATCGTCAGTACCTTTAAAAGGAATGGTCAAACGATTCATCTGCAGTAAATGCGGCTTTTTTTTTTTTTTTTTTTTTTTTTTTTTTTTAAGCTGCATTTTTAACATTTTACATAAAGAATAAAATTTACTTTTTTTTTTTATATTTAGTGTTATACCACTTCTCTAGAATAAAAATTTTCACCATTCATCATAGAAGAATATTTAAATAAAAAATAGTTTAAAACATTTATTTTTACTGAGTAAATTTGTATAGAATATTATAGAAGAAAGTCATGTGGTGGCCACGACGTACTAGTTTCAACAGTCTGACAACAGATGCGAATATAATTTTATATTTTTCAAACTACTGCCACATTGTTTCGATCCTATACAAAATTATCATTTCTACTGAAATGCTCAAAAGAACTCCGATTTGTCGGATTAAAAGCTAAATAGGTAGCGAAGTATATAGGGATATGGATCGTCATGTAAATAAAGATGAAAAATTATTTTTATTCATTTATTTATTTATATTTTATTTTATGTTATTTTATGATAGAGTAATTACTAATACATTGTTTATAGGAAGTAATGGAATTTTTATATTTATTACTTAATTGCTTACTTTAAAAAAAATGATCAAGTTTCGACTACTGGTCGATACTGGTAATATACACTCTTTTCAATATAATTTTAAATTATGATTTTGAGTTAAAATTTATAGTGGGATTCTAAATAAATTTTGTGAAAAAAAAATGGATTTATAAGTGAGAAGGGTTTTTTAATTGTATTTCGATCAATAAACAATCATCAATTGAATTTTCAATATATACTCAGTATTAATTAAATATTAAAAATTTAAGATGAATGGATAAGCTATATATTTTTTAACTTAGTTTTTAACTATAATTTTATGTAAAATTTCTTAATGGAAATAAGTAATAACTAATAAGAGAGTTTCGGAGAAAATGCTTATTCCCGTTAAAGTAAACTTTTTTTTTTTTTTTTTTTTTTTTTTTTTTTTACTTTTATCGAAGAAGAACTTCATAACATGATATCATCAAAGTAATAACGAATAATACATCTCCTATTACTTAAATATTTAAAGGAAAACAGTTCTTTTTTATATGTGACATCTACAACTACATAAAAATATACCAATTCTATTACTGTAAAATAATGAAATTTATCCAATTCAAAAATTCACTATAATTTAATGCATTCAATTTGATGTTTCTGTGAAACATCAAAATTGAGGGAATAAAATAATATGAATATCCATTCGTTACAAATGGATGATGTAATTCTTCTGTAAGTTTTTATTAATCGTTTCCTTTCCATTTTAAAACCGAATAAATTAATCCACGAAACAAAATTTCAAATTCTCTTTTTTACTTAATGAAATTAAAGAATTAAGCAAATGGAGAAATTTATCACAACAACCAAATAACTTTTAATTTTTCTGAAACAGCTTTCAGCAGTGCATATAATTTCATATTACTGAAAAGATTGACAAAATCTTATCACGAAAGCAAAAATTTCTGAGTAATTTATAGCAGGAGATGAACAAGCTAAAGTAAAAAATTAAAAAATATGTATACTGTGTCAAAAATCAAAGTGAAATGTATGCATATTTTTATGTACCGCTTTCGAAAGGGGGAAAAATGGACTTCCGGTTTTCTATGGATTTACACGATTTGTTTATTTTTGAGATATGTGTGCCTGTTTTTGGGTACAAGTTTTCAATACGGTTATCTTTCAAAAAAATCGTCAGTACATAAACTGCCTGTGTAATTTTAAAATAAAGTTACTTTTTTTTCTTTTTTTTTTCATTCTTAACCAAAAAGAAAAAAAAAAAAGAAGAAAAAAAAAGAAAGAAAAGAGAAGAAAAGAAAACAATGCATTTATTATATGTTATTGATTTTATATATATTGTGAAACTATAAAGCTATAATATTGATTTTCGTTGGATATTTTTGTATCTTGCTTCTTTGGGGTGAACATTGTCTGCACTCATCTTGGAAGATAATTTTAATAAGTGATAATTTTAGCAAATTATTTGTACTGAGTGAATTTGTATAGGAAAAGTAGATTTGTATAGGGTCTGTAGAAGAAAGTTTTGTGAATGCCAGAACATACTAATTTATTTTTCTTTTCAAGCAAAAGCACGAAAAATTTAATTAATAATCGTTGTTTTCTGTTTTAAATCATAAAAACTTAAAATACGATAAAATTAACATTAAAATAGTGGTTTTTTTTTTTTTTTTTTTTTTTTTTTTATTACTTGAAAGGTATTAAAGATTGGAGGAACTGCATTACATTAATAATATTCCGAAAAAAAAATTCAATCTTAATCCATAAATGCGTACAAATAGAAATATATAAATACATGCATATAAAATATTTTACAGAGGTGTACAAATTATTAGATTCATAGAAAAAATTAGACATCTCCTTATCTTATGTTTTTTTTTTTTTTTTTTTTTTTCCAATTTCCAAAGTCATGGGACGTAAATTACTTGTTATCTCTCATATATTCCAGGGAAATTTTTGTCCCGAAGTCAAAAAAGAAATCGATAGCACATTAAACACACATACACACATAAGAAAAAAAAAAAAAAAAAAAAGATTGTTAGTCACTGTTTATTATAGTAAATTATTCGAGAGAAATATATTTTATCCTTATGCCATATCAGGTATATTTAATTACAACATTTTCAAGTCATTTTTTCAAAAGCACATAATTATTATTTTGTTTAAACTAATGTTAAGAATTATACTCAAATACTTAATTCAGTGTAATAGAAAGAAATGTATGCACTTTTATTGAATTTGTATTCTCTAGTTGCAAATTACTAATGAACACTTTCACTAATTACTAATTAACTCTTTGTTGATTACTAATAAACACTTGTGTTAAAAATTTCAAGATGATTGTAAATTACACAAAGAATATTTAGTTTGAGAGATATTTTACTGCAATCAACAGTAATAATTGACATACAAATTAAACATTGGACTGTATTAATTGTATAATTCACATAATTATGGAAGCTGAAGTGAAAATGGTTTACGAGCAAAACATCCAAATACAAAGAAATAATCAAAATCACTTTTTTTATGATTTATATCTAGATATTTATTATTATGAATTTTTAAAATCAGGGTTAAGATTTATTCTAAAGAATAAATTAAAATTTTATCAATGATTTAATTTTTATTATTACAACTGATATCTTGTCTCTACACGGATATATTTGTAAATTTTTATGTTAATGAAATGTAATTTTCGTAGATTAATTTGATAAAACCCTTGATTTAAATGTTCTATATTATAACTTCCACACATTTAACTTAGACTAAATCACATATAAAGTAAACAACTGAGCAATTTTAATTCAAAATTATATTACTTCCATTACCCTACTACCGTAGGTAATGAAAGTATTGTATTCGGTCTGAAAATTCGATATCGAGATTTCACCTGATTTACACGTTCTAAGGTCCCCTAAGTCCAAAAAAGTGTTTTTTTGGCAATTGGTCAGTGTGTATGTATGTGTGTGTGTAGAATTTTCTGACTGTTATATCTCGGAAACTAATAAAGATAGAACTACGAAACTTTAGAATTAAAACAAGTCTGGTGTACAGATGAATTTTCCAAATTTTTGGTGAAAATTGAAAAACAAAAAGTGGGATTTCGGAAACCGGAAGTGGGAACGTAATTCCGTATCTCAAAAATAGCTCTAACGATTTTCTTCAAATTTGCTATATAAACACTCTATTAGATGTCCTTTCGAATGATGTAGTTGGTTAGTTCAGGAAAATTGATAGACGTCCATTATAAATAGCTCAATTTCAGATCTCGCAATGGCGTTCCTTAAAAAACGGCTGTACGGATTTTTTTTTCAAATTCTCCATATTAACTCACTATTAAATATGTTTTTGTATGTAATTATTGTTTCCCTGTCAATAATTGAGTTTTGGTAAAAGTTATATCTCAAAAACGACTTTAACGATTTTCTTGAAAATTGTTATATAAATCCATTTCTTTCTTATGTATCACGTAGTTAGTAGGGTAAAATTAACAGTCTTCCTGCTTAGGTAGGTCATTTTCAAATCTCGGAACTTGGTGTTTCAAAAAATAACTCTACCAATTTTTTTTCTTATTTTTTACCTCGCTATATGTAAGCTTCATTTTATATGTCTTTACATGTGTATTAAGTTTATCTTACCACAAAAATGTCAGGTTTCTACTTCTTTAGGTCACTTTTATATCTTCTGATCACATTATCTCCAAAAAAATGCATATAATATGTGTAATAGTGGGTAATGGAAGTCGTGTGGTTGTTTTTGTTTCACACCATATTTTTTTTTTTTTTTTTTTTTTTTTTAATGCATTTACATGCTGGTAACGTACAGTACATATGTTTACCATGCAAACAAAAATCAATTAGGTGACAAAATTATCATCTATAACTTTTATAACCTTAATAATTTTCAAACTGTATAAGATCAATGTTCTCTTTTTCAAAGCATAGAATGGTTATGATATTACCGACTTAGCTATTGTGTCAGTTTTCTATTCGGAGTACTTGCTTGATACGAGGTATCTGAAAGTAATAAAGCATTACACACTGAAATGATCATGTGATAAATGGCTAAAATTAAAAAATTCTAATCTTAAACTTTAAATTTAGTGAATACTGGCACATAAATATCTTATTATGCATCATTCACAGCTATCCATTATGGACAAATATTCAAATAAGTTAAATGAAATCTAATCCTTTTAAACTGAAATAAAAAATTAATTTATCTGATAAATCTCATCGCATAGTACGATACATTGCTTAACTGTCAAACTATTTTATTTATTTAACAAATTCCAAGCCATTGATCATTAGGTCAGTTGGCTATGAGCTCTCCAATATTTTTCAACGGTATAGTTCAAACTATTTAGTGCAGAACACTCGCTTAGATAAACAACGCACTAACT
Organism: Salticus scenicus; assembly: GCA_963930645.1. Taxonomy (NCBI): domain Eukaryota; kingdom Metazoa; phylum Arthropoda; class Arachnida; order Araneae; family Salticidae; genus Salticus; species Salticus scenicus. The sequence goes on along the minus strand of OZ005656.1, from coordinate 159,818,285 downwards.
TTTGCTACTAACTGCCAAACTTTAATAAACTAAGAAATCAATTTACTAAAAATCTTCTCATTTATAAGAGAAAATGTTTAATAATAATATTATAGTTTTAAAAAATTAAAGAACACGCTTTTATAGAAATAGGAATTAAAAAACACAAAATATCTATCATAGTATTAATATGCAGGGTAAGAGAAAATCGTTTGAATGACACACCATAAAATTTACATACATTTAAATCTTTAATTAAAATAATTTAGAAATAAACAAAAACCATTTAAAAAAAAAAACTCCCCAGACTGGGCTCGAACGCTAGACCTTTAAGTTCGCAGCGCGGAGCTTTACCTCGCAGCCGCAGCGTTCACGCAGGGAAAGTCTTTTTTCACAATATAGATTTTTTGTTTGTTCCCAGAGCGGTTACAAACATACAAACATACATACATGTGAAGCTAATAAAAGCGTGTTAAAAAATCAACATTTGCACGCAAAAAAGAGTAAATTGTTTGTTTAAATAGAGTTGAAGTGGTGGTTGGTTGCATGAAAGTTATAACAGAACAACTACGCTTTACATTTCTTAAACGTCACATGAAAAAAAAAAAAAAAAAAAAAAAAACTAAGTGCAAATTAATTCTAGGATATATTATAATACAAATAGATCTGTAGGAAATGCTAAACTAGTTTACCACGGCTGAATTTACTTATTATTATTAGGAAATTTTACAAAATGTAAACTGCAAAAATACATGTAGTAAAATTTTCATTTTAAATTAATTGGAAACATGCATTAGAAATGACAAAAAATTAAAAATTTGCAGCAATTTTATTAAACTTAAGAACAGTATATTAAAAACAAAATTGAAAAATCAATTTTACAATAAAATACAATTTTTTTTTTCTGCTAAACAAAATATGCTTTATTTACAAAATTATTTTTCTCAGTCTCTAAGTATAACACTTTGAAAAAAAAAAAAAAAAGAACATATGCTTTCTAAAAAGCATTTGTTAATAATTTTAAATTTCCAAGATGCATTAAATACAATTCTTTTAATTCGATTTTTTGTTAACTTTAACAGATAGACATTAGACGAAAAACATGTTGTTTTAAACAGATCCTTGTACATACAGAATTAAATCGATAAACTAAAAACTATTCAATTTTCTTAAGCTAGCAACAAGATAAAAGTTAAAAAAAAAAAAAAAAAAAGAATGTTATTTTTTTCTCTTAGATAGTTTTACCAATACTTTTCCGGATCTCGATGGAATTTTCGTTCCATGAATAGAATCTAATTAGGGCAATTTTACATGGAGAAATTCTTTTCCAAACACGCTTCAATTTTTATTAAATCTGTTCTAAAAAAAAATACTGGTATATGTGAATTTTTCCAGTCTCTGTTCATTTATTTCTTTTTCGGGAATTAAAAGAGAATGTAGTTCTAATTATATTCTACAATAAACTTAGAGAATTTTTTGATAGAAATATGATATAGATAAAAATTAAATTCTTGATGTAATAGCATAAAATAAAATATATAGCTGTTTTAGTTATAATAAATAATACATATCTTGAATATGAAGCGCTGTAATTTGTCATACATTTTGCTTTTGAAACAGACAGAAAATCAAAATTTAATCATTTTCTTTTTATTATATACAGGGTGTATAAAAAAAATAAACAAAATAGGTAAGAAGAAACGAGATCCTTGAGTACCGTTGATAATGGTATAACAGAAACATGATCAGAAACGTCATGTAAGGAATCATGGATCAGAAACGCCAACTATAGTAGATATACAGTAATGGAAACGAAAGGGAGATAGACAAAAGCATCCACTTGCCATACATATTACAAATGCTGTAGTAAATTATTACATGCTACGGGAGATATTCTATGTTTCTACTATTGCAAACGTTACATGTTTTAAAGAATCAGACAAGGTCGTAACCAAAAAGATGTTTTGGATAATGTTTTAAATTTTAGGCTAGTGTATGTTAGATCAATGAACATACATTCCTCCAAATACTGTAGGCTTTTTCTTTCAGCAAGAGCCCATTTTGTAGATTTATCAATAATTCTCTACATACCGCTATCAATCATCTAAGTTTATTATGATAATTGATTTATTCTTTATTTTATAATGATTTGACAAATCATGATTGGATGATTGTGCGGCTTAAGGCCGACTGACTACACTAAGGTCCTAGGTCTATAGGTGGAGTACTTACAGGACGGGGGGGGGGTATTCTTAAGAGTCCTAGCCCGTATTTACTCGAGTTTCGGAGAAAACCATGGAAAACTCCGAAAAGCTGGATCGATGAGCGTGACCTCGAATCGAATCCGGTATTTCCCATCTACAAGCTTTGAGTGCATAACCACTCTGCTACTGGTGAGGCTTCACAAGACATGTATTTCCTAAACTAGTTGGGTGAAGTGAACTCTGCCCATATCCCTAGCACAGATTTTTCCTACGAATTTAGACTATAAGGCATACTATATTCGTATTAAGAGAAGGTCGATTGATCTGCTGGGTACAGACTGAGAAATCACACCCACCACGTTACCCGAACTCTTACTTAATATACTTACCTTATCTTAATCTTCTGATTAATTTGAAAAAAGTTAGCTTTATATTTAATTTTCATGCAAACCTACATTCTGTCAATACAGCAAACCCCGTAAAGCACGTTTATGCGATTTTTTTTTTTTTTTTTTTTTTAGTAACTTATTTATTTTATTTATATATATTTTTTTTCTATTCACCAATGTTAACAGAAGTCTTAAATTTTGAATAACTTACAAAATTTTCCAATTAAAAAATTCAAAGTGAGTATTGTTCATGCCTGTATCATAAATGACATTTTAAAATTAGTGTGAGATCTTACGATGAAAATATTCCTCATTATGCATGATAAGGCGAAGTTTTGCCTTGTTCTTTTATGATAAAAAAAAAAAAAAATCATACATTTGAAATAACATACGAAGTTTCCAGTGTAGACTGCTCATTTTTAACTATGTTAATGTCAATATCATGAATGATATTTTAAAACTGAGCCAATATTTTTCTTTTAAAAATCTTATCATGTTTTTTTATGCAAATTTTTGCAGTACATTCTCATGTTAAAGAAATCGTCAATTTTAAACAATTACGTTGATTTCAAATAAGAGTGTTGCAAATATGTGTATCATAAGTGGTATAACTGGTCCGACCACTTTATGATTATCCGCCTTTGTGTTATTTTCTACACAAACAAAGAAACAAACTAACAAACTAACGAATTAATTAACTGACGAAACTACAAACTAAACAAAAAGTATATTATAGCAGCTTTCAGTTACACAGAAAACAGTCATTTGTTAAATATTCGATTTTTAATAATAATTCTGAAAAATAAATTTCTAATCAGCCTAAAATTGATTTTAGTTACAGTTAAATCTAACTTAAAAGTATACAATACTTAATATCTCGCCAACAGCCAAAACACATGTTATTCTATGGGAAAATTTGTTTCCACAATTACTTATTACCTGATGCCTTTTTTTTTATGCATTTTTCACGTTCAAAAAATTCACAATCCTTAAATTATTGCTCGTTTCCGAAAAATGCGTATTTCCTAATTTTTAGTACTTTATTTTCTAGCTAAAATATTCTACAAACTTTTTAAACAAAAAATAATCTAATTAATTAATAAATAAAACGCATTTTTACAAATGAGTACTAATTTCGTGACTGTACGTTTTCTGAATGTGAAAATGAAGTTAAAAATATGTGTATTAGGTAGTGAGTAATTGTGAAAACAAATTTTCAAATAAAATAACATGTACCTTAACTGTCGGTAAGATTAGATATATCTTCTTAATATCTTAAATTGAGATTTAAACATGAGTCGGGTGTTGTAACACTCTTGAAAATTTCGACTTCTAGATTAATTTGTTTTTATAATCTTTTAGTGTATATGGAGAGAGAAGTCAGGAAGAATGTACTTAGTGTAAATTACGGTAAAGTACATTCAGCATCCATCAAACAATTTCGACTAATAAAAATGCTTTATTATATTATTATTATTATTACTTATATTTTTTTAAAGATTACCTTCACTCAGTTTGCTTTCTAATCTACATGAAGTACTTCAAGAGCTTTAGAGGAATCCTAACTACGGTAATATTTTAAGACCTTTGCTACATTTTTTTTACTTCCATTACCCTACTACCAGAATTAATGGAAGTATTGCATTCGGCCCAAAAATTCGATATCGAGATTTCACCTCATTTACACGTTTTAAGGCCCCCTGAGTCCAAAAAAGTGGTTTTTAGCAATTGGTCAGTGTGTGTGTGTGTGTGTGTATGTGTGGAATCTTCTGGCTATCATATCACCGAAACAAATAAAGATAAAACTACAAAACTTCAGAATTGAGACTGGTCTGGTGTACAGATGAATTTTCAAAATTTTGGTTAAAATTGAAAAACATGAAGTGGGACATCGGAAACCGGAAATGGGCAAGTCCGTACCTCAAAAACGGCTCTAACAATTTTCTTCAAACTTACTATATAAACACTCTATTAGATGTCCTTTCGAATGATATAGTTGGTTACTTTAGGAAAATTGATAGGCGTTCTGTATAAATAGCTCAATTTCAGGTCTCGCAAGGGCATTCCTTTAAAAATGGCTATACGGATCTTTTTCAAACTCGCCATATTAACTCACTTTTTAATATCCTTTTCTATGTAATTATTTTGTTTTCCGGTCAATAATTGAGTTTTGGTAAAAGTTGTTATCTCAAAAACGGCTCTAATGATTTTCTTGAAAATTGTTATATAAATCCATTCTTTTCTCGGGTATCACGTGGTTATTGTAGGAAAATTAAAGTCATCCTGTTTAGGTAGGCCAGTTTTAGATCTCGGAAATTGTTGTCTCAAAAAATAACTGTAAGATTTTCTTTTTCTTATTTTTTAACTCTATATATATAAGCTTCGTTTTTTCTCTTACCGGAAAATTTTTAGGTTTCTACTTCTTTAGGTCACCTTTAAATCTCCTGATCACATTATCTCCAAAATATACATATAATACGCGTAATAGTGGGTAATGGAAGTCGTGTAGTTGTTTCGCACCAGATTTTTTAGTGTTAATTCTCCCAGTAACATTTTTTTTTTTTTTTTTAATCTTAATACTGCCTCCATTTGAAAGATTTATATGTCTAAGAGAATAAAGAATACGCGAAAAAGACAAATTTTGACAAACTGCATAATACCCAAGTATAAATAATTAGTTATAAAAAAATAAATTATGAACCTAATAAGTCGTCCTATATAGGAAAATGAAAATTTAATAAAATACACTAAACCTAAAATTGAATAAATTAAACCGATTTACAAAAAGATGTGCTTCAAAATAAACTTATATTAATGAAATCTTTACTGTTGGAATTTCCAAATTAATCTTAATTGGAAAAAAAAAAATCATTCAGATTTTAAAAGAATGTAAAATGATCGTGACTTATTGACTTTATCAATGAAAAAAAAAATCTTTAGATATATTTGTTTCCATAACAACCGTCATTAAATTCATGTCTGGTTACTTTTTTTCATAATAAAGCAATTTAACTCGTCTAGTGATACTTCACTTTCTAATTAATAACAATGAAATACACTTAGGACTTATTTACTTTGCTTAAGAACATTTTTCATTCATTGATTATTGAATGAATATTTAACTTCGATGCTTATTCTTTATTTTTTTATAACCGATTAAAACATTCAATAATATTAATTACTATATTATGGAAATTTTCTTTAAAGTCTTTTGTTTTTGGAAATTAAACATTTACTTATTTAGAAAAAAGATATTTTATTCAGAGAGATCATTAAAAAGTAGAATTTAAATTGGTTTAATTAACATTGAAAATTGACAAATTATGTACGGCAATACTTCAAGTACATGTAACTTATACATACTAATTTGTACTTTTTTTTTTTTTTTTTTTTTTTTTGCGGGAATTTGCGAGCTACTGGGAATTTTTAATTGACATTTTTAATATATTTTTAGCAGTTTTTTTTTTTTTATTATTATTAAATGACGAAATTTTTTATAAAGGAACACTTCGTCGAAAATCCATTCAAAAACTCACTTAGATTCTAGTAAAATGTGATTATTTCATTCATTTCAAAAGAATCCAACGTCTCATTAATAATAATAATAATAATAATAAAGCAAAACCTAATATTAGAAGTCAGAAAATGTGATGAATAAATTTGAATCATCAAATGTGGTAACGGTAAAAAATATTATTCAGCGTTTCCAAAAAATTTATTAAAAAAAAAAAAAAATCTAACGTTTAATGTCAATGCAAATTTGATTTACCATTATAAGTTTTTTTTTTTTTTCATTATAGGATAAATAAATATATACATAACTGTAAAAAACTGTTTAAAATATATAACTGTAAAATATTTTGCAAATGAAAGTTTAGAACATAATTAAAAATTAGAAGTTTCTATTATTATTATTGTTACAAAACAGTTTTAACTTGCATTATAATTTTATTAACTATGTTTGTATTTTAATAATGCTTTAGATTATTTACTTTTCAAATTATAAGTCCTATCACTCAAAACTTCATGTTTATATTGCTTTGACTCATTCAAATATTAAAGAAAGCGGCACAAGAATAATAAATGCATGCTTTCTATATTAAGAATTAATAATGTTATCGTAACCACAAAACATGCATAATGCAAGGTTCTCAGTAATAACTATCTTTAATATCACTTTTTTATAAAGCTTTATTTTTTCGAAGATATATACTACAAACTTTTAATCAATATTACTATTAAAAAAAAAAGAAAAAGAAAAGAAAAAGAAAGAAAGTTATTTAAAATAGATGAGTTAATGAATCCTGCATGATGTCATTCCTAAGATTTTATTAGGGAAAAGTGTACAATATTTATTATTTTTTTTTTCATTTTTAATTCGAACAATATTTCTATCAAATAAATATTAATATTTCAAATATGATATCAATAAATGACTTATAAAGCAAGCCTAAGTTTTTATGCTTTCATTATTTAATCTAAGTATTTTTATCATAAAATAATCATATATATCTGTTTTAAACCTTAAAATTCAGAATCCATTAAGGAAATAGAGTATTTTAACCATAGATATAGTAATAAGGCATAGGTTGATCATCACGGGTGAAAGTATAATTCATTTTCACTCGGGGAAAGACGGCCATTGCAGAGGAATTGTAACGTAGAAATACCGAAATATAACATACTACAGGGGTGTTTGTGTCCCCGGATTTTACCACCAGAGTTTTTTTTTTAAGCGACTTTATTGACAGTTTTCTAGTAAAGTTTTGCTATTAACTATAACCAAAATTATAATTCGTAATTATTGGTGGAAAATAAAATTAAAAACCCGGAATGCAAACAGCCCTGAATACTATGAAAACTTGTACCATTTTATTTCATATATTTATTAGTACAATTAAAAGTCACGCATAATTGCGGCATTTTCAGAATTCATCAACATTCTATTTTATTCCTATTGCCGAGTTTCAGTACCTTGTAATAGCTTATTTAAAAAAAATTTCGGCATCAGAAATTTTTGGTCGTAAATATGGGGATGATAAATCTATATAAATTACTATATCTGCATACTTGCCAACATCTTAATTAATATTCCATAGTGTTGTTAGTTCCACCCTTTTATTCACACCAGTAAATTTTTAGAGTAATATTCTCCAAATGCAATTACGTTTAAATAAGAAGAAAAATAATCTTAAAAGATACTGGTGTGCAAAAGAAGGTGGGACTAACAATACTACGGAATATTAATTAACTGACGGTATTTTTATACAGTAGTTCAAAAACTTTCTTACTATGTCAGTTCACTATAATTACTCCAATATTAACATGACTTTCTAAAACTGATCAAATCAAAATTTAAATATATTTATAGGAAAAAAATGTGTATTGAAAATACAAAACTATCGATTTTCTTCAAAAATGAAAATAATAAAGATGCTTTCAGAAATGTGAAATTTTAATTTAAAATTTCTTCTTCGTGTAAAAATATTAAAGAAATAAATAAAAGAATAAAATTCTTTACGTATAAGCTACTACGCCTCTTGCGAAAGATATTACATCTTAAAATTTTTCTTAATCGATGAGAGTGGGCGGGCGGAATTTAATTGAAATTTGAAGAAAAAATATTTTAAGCTCCTTATTTATAAAGTATTTATTATGTACAGTATAAGATGCATTTTGCTATCTTCAAATAAAATAAAATTTAGTGAAATATTGAAATACTATATTGGAATTTAGTTTTTGAAATTTCAAAAAATGAATTAAATAAAATTATATTGAAATATGTATATAAAATTTTAAATTTTATGATAAAAACAGGAATGGAAAATTTTTTAGCCTGTTTATATTAAAATATGTTTAAATTAATAATAATATATATATACTAGCTGACCCGACAAATGTTGTTTTGTCATATAAATTATTTATAGAGAATATTTTGCTAGAAAAAAATAATTAACTTATTGTAAGTGAGTAAGGATGTGGTAGATAAGTGGAAGATGTATGGAGCGCTGTGAACGGTGAAAGAATATAAAAATAACAAAACACCAATCATTTATTTTTTTAATTTATTAAAATTGATTCTTTAAAATTATATACATATCGCATCTTATAACAATATTACAAAAAAACAATATCAATCCCTTAATGCAACAGAGTGTACAATATTTTTTGTTATCCCATCTTTCGCCGATACAAACAAACTGGATGGTTTGCCCACTCGAGAGCCACGTATAATTTTCCGTGTGAAAAACATGATGTGCTCAAATCTAAGCCACAGACAGACATCGTTTAGCCCTGAGACTTATTGATAGTCCTTGCAAAACCAATCTAATTGGAAATTGAGGGCCTTTAATTTGAATTGGCACATCTGTGGGTATAATAGGGTTTCGCAGTAGTAATATATATTCACCTCGGAATTTGTCATTTAAAATGATGGCTTCGATAACATTTTTCATTAATTTTTTTATGACTAATCGCGTGCCGTTGCACAACCGTTGTGGGTTCAAATTACGAAGCAAAATAACCGGAGATCCAACCTTCAGTTGTAAAATATGCGGTGGCATGCCTGGTAAATCCAATGAGTTTAAAAACTTTGTTGGATAATTTACAGCTTCGGTGGTATCGCAAACTGTATCATTAGATTTGTATGACACCAAGTCTCCTGGTAACAAATGTTGAATCTTGAGATTCAATTCGTTGACGTCCACATTTTTTGCTGCTAAAATTGCTCTTTCTGCCAGCCGCTCATGATTTGTGTATCGTCTGTGTACATCGGGAAATATCTGGTCAATAAGATCATCTTGAGAATTAATGATTGTGCAGAAATCGGTCGGTAATTTTATGCATCCAGTTTCATCTTTAGTATTTTTCCATCGCCGATATCTAACAATTGTTTTGAGAATATTTCAGCGGATGGATCTTGAAGCTTTTGAACGCACAAATTTACTTTCAGTTGTACTTTTTCAACATTACGCCACAATGACGATGATTTTAAGCACGCGTTGATCTCATCAGCGTATGTTGAACGCTGAATAACGGGAAGTGCTTGTCTGAAATCACCTGAAAAGAGTAACAGAGTGCTGCGTTGTTTTTTATATCTTTCAATGTCCTGTTCGACGCCTCAATCGAATGTTTGTGTGCCATAGTGCATTCATCCCAGATAAGAATTTTACACTATTTCAGCACTGTGGCCATGGAAGATTGTTTTTTTATGTTGCACACTGAGTCTGGGTTATTTTGAATATTTAGTGGCAGTTTAAATAATGAATGAGCTGTTCTGCCTCCATCCAATAAAGTTGCCGCAATGCCAGATGATGCAACAGCCAATGCGATGTTATGATTTGATCGTATTTCGGCGAGAATTAGCGAAATAAGGAATGTTTTGCCAGTTCCACCTGGTGCACCCGAAAAAAAAAAGAATCCACCTTGTCCTGCCAAAACTACGAGCATGATGCGGTCGTAAATGGTTCTTTGTTCTTCATTCATTAGTGGGACATTGCGAGCAACAATCGCTGCCATTTCTACAGTATTGTATTGCAGTTCACGATTCAATTCAGTGCTTATTAAATCAGATGCATTTCGATTTGTTGAATGCGTACCGAAATGACTGAGTGGTAAGTTGGCTATGATAATGCAAAGATCTTCAATAGCAATCAATGCTTCATTGTACATAGTGTCACTGAACACTATCGTTAGATCGTTGCACCGTGAACGATGTTGATGCAATATATCATAAGTCATTGAATCTTTGTGATTATCCTATAATGTCTCTGCTCGGGCCGGGAAACATGTAGCCAACACTATAGGGAATAGTAGACGAATTTGTTTTGCTGTACAGTTCAGTTCTACTTCAGCAAGCATACACTCCCACTGGTTGTCGTCTTCCAGCAAGCCGAGTGCAAGGCATGCATCTTTATACGTTGGATACTGTTGTCCATTCACTTTACGTAAATCTTTAAATGACAAAGGGCCGATGACATTAACCAATAACAGTCGAAGATAAAAGCAGTCAGTCTGCCTTGGATTGACTGTAAATTCTCGTCCCAAGGTGTTTGATTTGAATAAACCGTGACATGCATCAATCGGCGAGCCTTGCGTGCGGGGCATCCATTTTTTTGTTGGAGACCATGTGAAATAGCGTGGTACTTCTGAATAGAGTAATGTCCGTGCAAAAGCACCAAAAGCATCCGCACGATTACACAATTCAAAAAATTCGGTGAGTGTAGTTTTTGGTAGATTTATAGCACGATCAATCGCTGTCTCGCTCGTGAAATATACGCGCTGGCCATTTTCAAGATGAACGGCTAAATGAAGAACTGCTGGATCCCGTTCATGAATTGGGAAACCAAAGATACGCCAAACAGCTTCATTGGAGCTGACGTACCGGTCAATTTAGTAAAGTGTTATTTCATCGTTGTTATTCACCGGAGGAGCATTCACATTGGTATTTTCAACTTGAAATACAGCCATATCACTGCCTTTATTCACATACTTGCAAATCTATTTGATGCTCTTCACTGAACTGCAGAACTGAACATTAATATGAGCACCAAAAATAAATTTAAAAAATTGGCGTACAGACAATAGCAAGAAATTCAAACTTCTTCACACACCATAAATTTTAAATCAGCACAACCGGTTTCGAAAGGGACGTAGCCTTTCTTCATCAGGTGCAAACACGTGCAACTGCCTTGGAGGCAAAAGCAAGAATGAAAGCAGGACAAAATCCAGAGGGGGAGGTGCAACACAAACAACCAATAGGAAGCAACATGCAGGACAGGACCAATCAGAGAGGAACACACGTACACACACACCACAAAATGAGGAGGGAGGGAAGGAGTAAACAATTATTATTATTATTATTATTATTATTATTATTTTCAATAATATTAAACTAATAAGTAAATTTAATAAAATTTATCCATTAATTATTATTATTTTTATTTAAATTAGAATTATTTTATTATAACTAATATGATGTTATAAACACAATGAAGGAAATTATTTAATTGAATTAAACAAATTTTTCCAGGCTGTAGACAGCAAAGTGGAATCAGATTTTTCATTGACAATTTTATCACGATTAAGGTAAATAGCTAAATTTTCTAAAAAAAAATTGGAATTTATTGGATTTTATTTATAAATTCCAATTCCCTTCAACCAAATCCCCTGTTCCTGAGCTTCAAAAATGGGGTATCTATAATGTCCCTTGTAATAACTGTGATTTATCGTATATTGGTCAAACTAAAAGAAATCTTGAATGTCGTTTACGTGAACATTCTCGGTATGTTGTTAATCAAGAAATTTCTAAATCTTCTATTGCAAAGCACAGTTGGGAATTTGATCATAGTTTTAATTTTAAGAGTGCCAAAATTATCTTTCATGCCAAACGCGTTTCCGAACTGGATTTTTTAGAAAATTTAGCTATTTACCTTAATCGTGATAAAATTGTCAATGAAAAATCTGATTCCACTTTGCTGTCTACAGCCTGGAAAAATTTGTTTAATTCAATTAAATAATTTCATTCATTATGTTTATAACATCATATTAGTTATAATAAAATAATTCTAATTTAAATTTAAAAAATAATAATTAATGGATAAATTTTATTAAATTTACTTATTAGTTTAATACTATTGAAAATAATAATAATAATAATAATTGTTTACTCCTTTCCTCCCTCCTCATTTTGTGGTGTGTGTGTACGTGTGTTCCTCTCTGATTGGTCCTGTCCTGCATGTTGCTTCCTATTGGTTGTTTGTGTTGCTCCTCCCCCTCTGGATTTTGTCCTGCTTTCAGTCTTGCTTTTGCCTCCAAGGCAGTTGCACGTGTTTGCACCTGATGAAGAAAGGCTACGTTCTTTCGAAACCGGTTGTGCTGATTTAAAATTTATGGTGTGTGAAGAAGTTTGAATTTCTTGCTATTAATATGAGCATTGAATGTTTTGCTCAGCAGAGGCGAATATGGAACCACCCAACGGTTATCAATGTCAATATCTATGTTGTTGACATAGATGACCGCCATAGATGATAAGATTGTCCGCTATTATCGGGATTTCTTCGACGATATATTGGATATCCGTCAACATTTGTGATCGTGAAATTTTTCGGAAAACTTTTAGCACATTTTTCATCTGCACAATTAATAATGGCCTAAAAATTCATTTTTCATTTTAACATAAAATAACTCCGTCGGATATTGACGAATTTTTTAAAAGAATATACCATTTTAACTAATTTTAACATTTTAACAATATTAACGTTGAAAAAATATTTTAAACACTTACGGTTAAAAATTCATTTTTCATTTCAACATTAAATAAATTCTGACATCGTGTTTACGATTCTAAAATATTAACTTTGAAAAAATATTTTAAACACTTCGTAAGATACGGTTAAAAATTCATTTTTCATTTCAACATTAAATAAATTCTGACATCGTGTTTACGACAACTCGCGCCATCTAGGTGGAAAAGTTGTTGAAAGTGTTCGTTAAAAATTAATTAAGAAAGAACTAATTAAGTTACAACTTTCATTTGTAAATCTAAACCATTCTCGAATCCACCTGAAGACACACAAAAAATTTCATTATACTCAGTCCAGCCGTTTAGGAAGAGTTCAGTGACATACACACGCACAAAAGAAATATATATATAAAGATTAAGTCTATCGGAAACCACTGTCCTTTTGAATTAATAAACTGACACCAGAAATTTTCTTTAACAATAGTTATATATAGTAACTTAAAAATAAACTCTGACTTTGATGATTATCGGTCTCAACACCATTTCGGGAAATTCTTATATGAAATGATCACCTGAATATGAATGTAATGTCCACTTTGACCCATCACGCACTTTTTTGGGGTGGGAGGGACTATTTTTATCGATGTATGGCTATTAATTTGATTTGAAAGAGGGGGGGGGGGGTTAAAAGAATATTTTAACTGTTAAATATCTTCTGAGGAACTACAGAGAGGACAAATTCTAACACATGAACAGTTGTAGCAAGGGGGAAATTTAAGGGGAGGGGATTTTCCACTGAAATTATAAATTACATTTGTTATATTTTATTAGTCTGTTATTATTATCTATTATTTATCTATTATACATTATATATATATTCAGTGTTAAAATAATTCTTTTCCACCAAATATCAAATGCCCATAAAATTGCCGAACAGTGATAAAAATTGAGGGAGGAAAGGGGTGTCCTGATAAAACTATAAGTGATTGGGCGAAAGAGGGATTTATATTTATCATATTCGAATTCAGGTGGTCATTTTACATAAGAAACAACAAAGATGGTAGCGAGATTTTTTTTTTTTTTTTTTTTTTTTTAACAGTGCAGTGTTGTTTTAAAAGTTACCCAAGAATAACTTAACTATTATCTAGGATAAATATTCGATGTCAGTAATATAATTCAAATATTATAATTCAAGTATTATAATTCACATAACTTTCCGGTGGAACTAATATATAAAACGTATTAATATACAGCTATTTCTAAAATCTATGAGTTAATAAGTAGATTATTATATATAACCATTTTTCAGTTTAAATATTATTTTCTACTTATCAACAACTTTAGCGATACTCACTAATATCTCCATAATAACCCCAGTTTTAAAAATTTAAGATATTTTTAACGTGATTTAGAATGAGTTTCTAAAACTAAATATTTTAATGTATATAAGTGCTTTTAAAGATGTGTAGTAAGAACTGATAATCAAGTTATTACTTCCATCAATTTACCAGGCTTTGAAAATACTAATTTATAATTTATCTGAGCCTTATATTAAGAAATAATACCACAATAAAACCAACCAATATCAAAGAGGTTTCGTTCAGAAATCTAACTGAATTCATTAAGAAAGAAATCGTTAAAATATGAACGAGAAAATCTTGAAATTCCCATTAGATTTACTATGTCATCAATCATTTGAACATTCACATTTAGAAAATTGGGTGTGTGTGCTGTGAACAAAATAAAAAGGCAGAAATCAAATCATCCGCAACGAAAATTCCGTTAATGACACTTATTTGAAATCTAATTAGCGTTTGAAACATAAAATTTTCAGCTTTTACTCATCCACCTCATTTACATCCTAATTTGTGATATATAATAAACTTTTTGAGAGTAATTTAGGCAAGATTTCAAAGTTATTGCGTACAGAGACGCTAATAAATAGGAAAATCACATGTGCAATTACATAAATATATTTAAATCTAATTTTTAAAATGTATTAATTCATATTTTGAATTTTCCTTTTGAAATTTGTTGATCCAGTCATAAAGTAGGTAGTATTTGGATTACAGTAAAGTCTTATACAGCGAAGTGGCAGAGATGATAAATAAATAAAATAAATAAATAAAACAGTTTATTTTGTAACACCACAAAATTTTTAGAGTACCAATTTATTGGTTCATACACTCGATTTGGTTTTTATATAAAACAGTTGCTATGATATAAGATTAGTGGTGTTAAAATAAATAAATTATTTATTTATTTTTAAAAAAAAAGTAATATTCATGAGGCAAACTTGCACCTGCGATATACGAGAATTTACTATATATATTTTTATTTTATTTTATTTTTATTACTACAAAAAGAATTACACTTTTTCTCCCTAGTCAAAATATAGATTTTTTTTTTTTTTTTTTACTGCGCCAAGAAAAAATTATGTAACTGACATCTAGAATCTAAATTGTGGCTCTAATAAAAAATATGTCTATGTCATCTTTATAAATTTTAGTTTCCTTTGCTAGCAAGTTCTAAAAATCTCTATTAGAATTCTAGAGCATTTTCCTACATTCTCGTGGTCAATCTCCTCTAAAAATCTTTGTAAATAAATGCGAATACAAGAGGCGAGTCTTAGCAACTAAAATTTTGTTTTATAACCCAATTCATAATTGCATGCTTGCCAACCATCTCATTATGAAGCGTAGTCCTTTTAGTCACCGCCTTTTTTTGTACACCAGTAATTTTTTAGAGTAATTTCATTCTTATTTAAACGTAACACTATTTGGAGAGAATTGCTCTAAATATAAAGTGGTGTGGGAAAAGGGGCGTATTTTCAAAAGGCGTTAACAAGTCTACGCTTATTAATGAGATGGTTGGCAGTCCTCTACTTGCCAACATCTTAATTATGAATCGGAAGATTTTTCGTACACGCCCTTCTTTTCTGCACCGGTATATTTTAAGAGTAATTTTCTGTAAATTTAATTACGATGAAATACGAAGAAAAACTCACTAAAAACATATTGGTGTGGAAAAAGGGGCGTGTAATAAAAATATCCCGGTTCATATTTAGGATGTTGACAAGTATGCCAAGTCTAGGAAAACAAGAGAGAATTTCTCGCAATACAAAGGATTCATAATATTTATAATATTGTTTCACCATCTAGGAAAGTGCAGATGGTGAAACAATCTACTAAAGGGCTTAAATCTAATCTACTAAAGGGCTAATCTGCATAAAGGCTACTTATTCGTTCTAGGTGAACGCAGTATATATTTTTTTTCTATTGTACTTTAGCAGTTAAAATTAATGAGTAATATGAAACAGTTGTTTAAAACCTTTAGAGTATTAGCCGTTTTTTAGCATGTATGTTTAATTATTCATAAAATCAATACTATGAACAGTATAAATATGAGAATTTGGTACTATACACTACAGATATTTCTTAACACTTTCGCGACCACTGACGTAGATTAACGTCATTTGAAAATCTGTAACTCCGCCAGTGGACGTTTATTTTGCAATTTGTATGTTATTTATTTCTTAAAAATATATCCTATGTAATATTTGTACAATCAAATATACTATGGATATGAATACATTTATTAGAAAGACTATAATTATAAAGTTTATCCATTTGTAATATAAATGTGAATACAGAAATTGTTCTTTTGAAATATTGTAACTTCTTGAGAATAACGCCCACAGGCGGACCTTACCGTTAAAAAGACAAAAATATGCGGTCGCGAAATCGTTAATATTATCTTCTTGAAAAAAGCAAAATTTAGTAAATCAGAATTAGTATCAGATTTAGTATTTCAAAATTTAGTAACACCTGCCTTTTATTTCGACTATGCATGACGGAAAAAGACGGGCTTAACACTTAAACGTTTAATAAAATTGTTTAGTGCGTATTGCAGTAGTTTATCCTAATTTACGATATATAATATACTTCTTAAAGTAATTTAGGCAAGTTGTGAGGCTTCATAAAATTTTTTATAAAAACTTCGTTGATCGGTAGTTTCAAAGACGTCGAGTTGGGTTAGAAGTCGCAATTCTCATTTAAAAAGTTACTCTATTAGTAGGCCTCTCAACGTTCCTAAAATTTTACTTTCATTGTAGTATATTGTCACCCTTATTGTGAAAAAGAAAGTTTTCTTGAATATTTTTGAATGATTTTGAGCTAAAATATTATGTAAAAAAATATTGTTTTAAAATAGTTGTGCCAATATAATAAATGGAGCGTAAAATATTAGGAATGCTCCGAGGCCTCATTTAATGTCATACCTGCCAACATCCTAATTCATATTCCGTAGTGTAGTCATTCCCGCTTTTTTCTTTCACACCAATATATTTGTAAAGTAATATTCTTCAAATACAATTGCGATTAAATATGAAAAAAAAAAAAAAAAAAAACTCTTAAAAAGTACCGGTGTGATAAAAAGGCGAAGCTAACAATACTATGGAATATAAATTAGGATGTTAGCAGGTATGCCTTATATCCAGAGCTGTTACGGACGACTTTTTTTATTCGTTTCCTACCATTATTAAAAAAAAAAAAAAAAAAAAAAAAAAAAAAAAAAAAAAATGAAATTTTTAATATATTCATGCAGGTAAATTGACACTTTCCCTGCATAAAATTATTATAAATTTTGTGTTATGGAAATAGTGGTACGAAAAAAAATAATGAAAAATGTCACCTGTGGCAGCCCTGTATATCAAATGTTTCTCATACTATACAATACATAAATATGAAGGATTTAAAAAAACTAAGAAATTTTAAATTAATTTTCATAAAATACCAAATTATACTGCTACTAAAATACAGAGTTTATTGAAACAGATATATTCAATAAATAAACTTTACTACTTTTGAATTATTTCCGTCAGACTTCATCCTTTCGAAAGATAATTTAGGTCACGCAAACAGAGAAAAATACAGTTTGTCATTTTGTATCCTGTAAATAGAAAATCTTATCACGCAAACTCTCAACATATGAAATATTCAGTTTTATGATAACTGATCATGTTAAACCTATCAGCTTTAGGTGATTCGAATCAAATACATACGTATTCCATTAAGTGTCAGAAAGGCGCAAAACCATCTTTTTTTATTTATTTATTTAATTCTTTGTAGTATGGTGTTACATATTATATACTACTTATTTTTTATACCAAACTTTTAATGTTCATACTGGATATTTTATTAAAAATTTGGTTTTAAAATTAAGCGGTAAATAAATTATTTATTTCCTTCTAACTATAAATATAATTTATGTTTGAAATCTACACTGAAAGAGCATACGTACCTAGTGTTACAGTATAGGGTTAAAAAACTCGAAAATAATATCTTTTAAATCTACGATAATTTATTAGGCGAAAGTATTGAATTTTACTCCTCAACAATTACTGTATATAGTGGTTTGGAAAACATATCACATATTCAAGCTTTTCATTTTTGCTATTAATTGCTATTTCAACTCAAATATTATATACGATAATCTAAAAATTATTGTTTTCAGTTTTAATGGTGTTCTTCACTTTATAAATAAAAATAATTTTGTATTTGTAAATAAAAGCAAAATCTGTGCAAAAAGAATTATAAGAAATAATTTTTTTTAAATATAATCCTTGTTTATTTACCTATATACTCTTTTATAAGTCAAGAGTAATTGCGTTTAAAATAAAATTTAAAATATACATAACAGTGTATAAAGACATATTAAAATGTATATAGTCAGTTTATGAAAAAAGATAAATGCTATCTGTGTTTATATATATATATATATATATATATATATATATATATATATATTATGGAATGCAAAATAGTGAAAAAACTCATTTTTATTAACCCTTTGAGGGACAAGATTATTACACCCATATAAATTGAAAAGCCTCCAGTATTTACGAACAAAATCAGAAGAAAGAAAATAAATAAATGTTTCCGCTAAATATGAGAGTGAAATTATGTTGCAAATTTTCGGGTCGATTGTTTTACAATCGGCTATTAAACTTAAGTTGTATAAAGTATGTACCACCACCCTTCAATCAATCGAAATCTTTCATCTTTTAACCATTTCAGTCGCAGTGTTCCAGCTGATGGAACACCTAATTTTAATTCTCAAGTGCAAAAACTCATCCCAGAATTTTTTTAGCAAAAATTTACACCTATAACATAGCAGAAAAGGTCCTTTTTTTAAACCAGAAATTTAAAATATCTTTTGTTTTAATTTTGTTCGTAAATTCCGGTGACAGTGTAATTTAAATGATCCGAATTACCCTGCACCGCAAAGGGTTAAACAGCTATTTTTTTTTTTTTTTTTCACCCACCGTGTTATAGGGACGGCGCCCTATTTTTATCACTTTTCGGTACTTTTATGGCTATAAGTTTAATTTTTAGGGGAAGAGGGATTATTTTAACTGTTAAATATCTTCTGAGGTGCTACAGAGTTGAAAAATCCTAAAACCTCAACATTTGCGGCAAGGAGGAAATTTAGGAGGTGATTTGCCACCAAACAGTGAAATTGGGGGAGGGTGTGGTTCAGGAGGTCATTTTACATAAGAATCAGCAAAAATAATATCAGAGGTCGATTTTTTTTTTTTTTTTTTTTTTTTCAACGCAGTGTTGTGTACTGTGTGATTTTATTTAAATATTTACTTTGTTGCAACTTATTCCCCTAACTAAAAACAATTTATATTTAAACAACAATTATCCAATACTCATACAGAAAACGTCAAATTTAAAGTATTCATTTTATACAATCCTAATGAATTTATATATGTATATATATATATATATATGCTACATTATGCAGAAAAAAAATGCAATGGATAGCTAAAATATACAATTTTACATTTTCTTTGAATCTCCAAATAATAACATTGATTTAGAGTTTTTTAAAACAAAATATTAATTTATATGTATTAATGTTAAAATAATTACAGATATTAATTATAAAATTAATATTTACATTAATTTACTAATTATTAAGTTACTAAATTTGCTTAACATTTTTTACGTGACTTCAAAAATATATTAAATATTAGATTTCAAAATGATAAACAGTATCTAACAAAGATATTTAAGAAGGAATTGTTAGTAATTAAACTTCTGTGTTCTAACGTACAAAAGTTTCATATTTATATCTATCTGCCTTCAGCATCTTTGATATACATTTTTCAGACTCAGCACCTATATTTTTATTTGATTGTTAAGCATATTTTGGTTAGAAGTCAGCAACTTTTCACATAAATTGTTAAGGGGAAACTCTACATATCACGTTGAGTGATAAATGACAGTATTTATTGTAAATTCGACATTATATTTAATTCGGTTATAAAATATATATAAAGAGACGTGTTATGTATATAATTAAATTTCCAAGTAGTAATATATTTTAATGAATAATGAATATGAAAATGTAATATATATGATTATGTTCATGATAAATGTTATGTTACTCACACTCTGAAAGGATATTTTGCTTTAATTTTTCCACCACTATTTCCATACAGAATTATTTATAGTATTTGTACAATCGCTGATTTATGATTTTAAGAGGATAGCGTGTGTTGTTGAAAAATTGTTTTGGAAAAAAGGAAAGAATAATAAAAATAAAATAAAAATCGAAACTATCACGTTCAAGTATAGATAATATAACACTTAAAATTGAATTAATTACTTTAACATATCTGCCAATCTATTAAGACTTTCAGGGGCAAGCAAATTTTCTTCATTTAAAACCAATAGACACCAGAAATCACAAACAATATTATACAAAAAGAAATAAATTAAGTTATTCGTCTAAGTTATAAAAGAAAAATGTTATAAAAAATTTCCGAGAAGAGCTGAGCTTTCAATTTTGATTAAAAATTTGTGGTATGCAATAACCGCCCCTAAAAGGGTTAATTAATACCCAGAAAATTGTCAGTACTCACCTTTTTTTTTTTTTTCATTGTAGTCTTTTTTGGAGTTTTTTTTTTTTTTTTTTTTTCCTTATTTAATCGTAATTACATATTTGAAGAAAATTACTCTAAAAATAAAGTGGTGTGGAAAAAGGGGTGGGTTCTAAAATTCTTCAGGATATTAATTAGTAGGTTGGCAGGTATTCCTTAATATATATAGTGGAATACTAAGAAAACAAATTACAGTTTCTTAAGACCCTTATATATATATTTTTTCCAATAATATATGAATCATAATCATATTTACTGTTTCTCCCGCCCCCCCCCCCCCCCAAGTAAAGCACTTTTTTTTTTTTTTTTTTTTTTATAATAAAAGAAAAATGCCACTTTATCTTGTGCATAAACTGAAATTAATAAATTTATTTAATTCAAAATAAAATTTCATATTTAGTACGATATGACGTCATTAGTATGATATGTATGAAATGACAACCACTGAAAAGGCTGCTGCAAAGAAATAGATAAAACAACTAATTAATCAAATCATTACCCTATATCACGTAATCAAACGAGGTAGAAAATTATGATTTAATAAAGTATCAGGCAAAGCTTTAAAATCTGGCACAATTTCATGAAAACAGCACTATAGTTGCAATTTACTGGTTGGTGAAGAGCGGGACCTGGTTTTGAATCCTGCATTTTTAGTCTATTAGCTACGAGAAAAAAAACTCGGAGTATTTAAATAGTAAGAACTTTGATTGCTTGGAAACTACAGCTTGGAAGATTGCTTGAAAACTACAATATATATATATATATATATATATATATATATATATATATATATATGTATATACACAATCTTTAAAAAATGCTTTATGTAAGAAGAAAATCAATAAATAAATAGTTGTAAAAATGTAGCGTATGTTATCAACAACGGGCTGCTGTTAAACATTAAAAAAATTTGAAAAAATAAAAATTATATAAAAATAAACAAATAGTTTTTCGCCTAATAATCCGTTGTCATTAATATACGCAACGTGAAAATAACAGTAATATATATATTTATTAAATATCTTTAAAATCTCACCTTTCAATCAGTTTATCTGATAAAAATATATCTAAAAATTTTTCCATAAATAACATCCAACCTTATAAAATTTGGAAAAATATCTAAAATTTACTTATACGTTTCGGCCTCATTAGATTCTGATAGGGTTTGACCTGTAAGCTAGAACGTGGGAAGCGCCGTTTTTTATTCCAATTCACGTTCATCGGCCTATCCCTTTGAATGTTTGTGTAGTTTTGTACTAAATTTGTCTTAATATAACTAGCACTCTTTAGAAAAGACACACGGAAAGGGTATTCACCCCATTTACCCTAGCGTTGTCAATCGGCCTTAACACACACAACTACAATAAACCTTTATTTTTCGTAACAGTCCTTTGTATATTTATAATTGTTGTTTGTATAGTTAGTAGTTCAGTAGCCACAACTAAATTTAAATTTTAACGGTTGCCTAACCACCAGGACCTGATTACCCAAAAGGCTCGGGAAGCACAAGCTTCCCCTCTAAAATTTAAGAGAGGCCCCCAAAATGACTAAAAACTGGGTCTTGAATTTTCTGTTTTATATTTTCATACTGAGATTGAATTTTTCTGAGAAAATTCGCCTAAAGCAAGATAAAATACTCACTATTTTGGGAAAAATCTATTACTTAACCTAAAAAATCTGAATGTTCTTCGAATAAGTTATACGATTTTAATGTTGTGTGTAAAAACCATCCAGATATATGAATGAAAAAAAAAAAAAAAAAACTATAAATACACACTAATTTTTGATCTATAGCATTTTTATATTACACAGGGATGGAACACGGGCGCAGAATTCATACCACTATGAATGTAAGAAAATTTTCTACCTTTTAAATCAACGATATTATAGGTAAAGAAATTTCTTAAACGGATTCCGGTATGAATTCTGCGCCCGTGTTCCATCCCTGTATTACAATATGTAACAGGAAAACAAGATTTTCTGAAATGAAAGGGGGCCACGAAATGATACTGAGCTTCCCCTAGCTTCAAAGCTTAATCGGGCCCTGCTAACCACTTCAAAGATTAAGTGTATATTATGTATATCAAACATCACTCCTCAAAAGTATTGGTGATTATTGAATAAAATTTTAATTAAACTTAACAACATTGAAAGAAATCCCATCATACCCACAAAAATAAAAAGCATTGATATAATCAGTAATAGTTTCATTAGAGGTGTGAAAAAAAAACCCACAATACTCACTTCATTATTATTCACAAAAATACCTGTATAACGATTAAGAAACCAATTTAAAAAATAGTGCTCTATCACAGATCAAAATTATACATTCATTTGATTTCATCAAATTTTCACCTTTTTTTAATCCGCTCATTAATTTTATCCATTTTGATCCTTTTATAACTGTTCATATTTCTGTAATCTTCTATGAATTTTCATTGTATATATTATAATGCATCTTAAATGAGGTGGAAATTATGTTTTTGTTTTATATATATATTTTTTTTAATCTCATACGCACAGGGATGGAACACGGGCGCAGTATTCATCCCACTATGAATGTAAGAAAATTCTCTACTTCTTAAATCAACGATATTATAAGTAGAGAAATTTCTTAAGCAGATTCCGGTATGAATTCTGCGCCCGTGTTCCATCCCTGTACGCATATCCTCTATTTTTTTTTTTTTTTTTTTTCTATTTGACCCTAAACACTCTTTAGTAAAATATGAGCTCTCTGGTATAACGTTAACACATGCCGAATTGACGGGAAAATCTTAATATCTATATTTCAATTTTCCGTCAATTAGGCACCTGTTAACATTATCCCAGAGAGATGATATTTTGATTAAAAAAATGTTCAGGGACAAATAGAAAAAAAATAGAGGGCATACGTATCGAATTTCAAAAAATATTTAAAAAAAAAAAAAAAAAAAAAAAACCTAATTTTCTAAAAGTTTTCTGTTTTTGACTTTTAAACCTGTAATCATCATGAGTTGGTGGATAGAAATTTCAGCTGAGAAAATTCAATATCTATTCAATGAAACATATACATTTTTTTTATTTATAACTTATTTTATTTTTTCACAGAAAAAAGCATTGGTATTGAAAGGGTTAAATCCTCCTTTAAAACATTAAATTCGCATGAAATATTCACATATATGTAGGCATATGTGTACATGTTAAAAAGAATTGCTTTTTTATTCAAGTAACTCAAATTAAACAGGAAGTAAAAGCAATCAACGATTCATTCGAAACGGCAGGTTCGGAAATTACAGACCATTTTCAGAATAAGTTTCGTATGTATATGTATGCATGTACTTCAGTTGGCAGTTTTAGATAAGGAAAGGTTCTTAATTAATTTGCATTTCAGCGCAAAGTTCATCTTAATTGCTAAAGAGTGACTGAACATAGAATACTCGAACTGTAAATGGCATGTGCTACAAAGATTATTCCGAGAAAAATGCTAATTAATAGATTAAGGAAGCTGGAAATGCTATTGACATTTAAGAGCACTTAATACTTTATTCTGCTATAAATTAAAATCGTCTTCTCTTTAAAAAAAAATGAATAAGAAGGATTAACATTATATTAATGTTTAATAAAAAAAACATTATTGATGAAATTTAACTTTTTTTTTTTTTTTTTAATATAAGTTTTTTATAAAAATGAAAGATGAAAAATTTATTTAATTAAAGTGCATTTTTTTCACAGAGTATATAATAATTGTTATCTCATATTAAAGCATGTAGGTAAATAGAGATAAATTAAATAAGGATAGGTCAATACATATAGATAAATAGAAGAATAAGTGCTAATTTACTGCGGATTCGTAAATTGCGTAAACTTCATAACACTATTTTTAATAGTATTCTTTTATAATATTAGACATTTCAGCATTTTAATTTATTACCAAGTACAGTTAGTACCCACCTTTTTTCCTCATCCCTTTATTTGTAGTGTCATTTTTCCCTGATATCTAATCACAATTTAGTTGGTTAAAAGGTACTGTTCAAGAAAAGTTGTGTAAAAAAAAAGAGTGTGTACTGTGCTCTAAGATAAATTAAAATGTTGACTTGTCGGCAAACTTTATCTAGTATTCAATAAGATTAAGAGAGCTGTTTGTACATAGTGGTATGAAAATTATTTATAATATTTAATAATTTGATAGCTGTATGAGAGCTAGGCAGGTAAGACTTCTTTAATCCCTTAAAGGTCGCATATTTTTCAAAGACATGCCCATAAAGTCCACATTTTTGTCTAATTACAAAAAATAGATTGAAAATAAATATATGAATAATATATAAATGTATTCTGTACATATTTTGAAATTCATTATATATATAGTTTGGTACTGGCTGGTGCTTTCATTTACCTTAAAGTGTTAAAGGAAAATTTAACGTGGGACGTGGTCACAGGTCGTGAATATCACGAGAGCGAGAAGGAAGGGGTTAAAAATGTATTTAAATAATAAGAAAATATTTTTAGATTCAATTATTAAAAAAAGTTTTATCTGCAGGCACAGAGAATTTTTTTAACACCTAAACTCATTAAATAAGTTGAAAAAGAAAATCATTATGAAGGATTTTAAAACAATATAGCATAGATACAACCATTTTAATTTATTCCGGAGTATTTAAGCCCCACCTTTATTTCGCACCACTTTATTTATTGAAAAATTTTCTTTAATATACCGGGTGATCCAAAAGTCAGGACAAAATTTAAAAATGAATAATTCCAAAACGAATCAAGATACGAAGGTACGGTTTGCACCAAACGGATGAAAAAGAAACCGGGTTTTGTGTCGAAAAGAAAAAAATAGTTCTGTTGGCGGCCAACAGATGGCGCTATAGTGTTTTATTTCACCGAAAGATGATTTACAAACGAAAAAAAATGTTGACAACTTACAAGTCAGCTTAATTACAGTTAATTAGTAATACTACAGTAACTGTTCAATGTCCATCATTCAGAAGTACAGTTGTGAGACGATTCACCACATCGTTCACAGCATTTAGTAGCATTTGTTTGCATTATGGCAGACACATTTTGGCGGATGGCATCTTTCAGTGCTGCTAGTGATGCCGGTTGGTCGCGGTACACTTTTGACTTTCAGAATCCCCACAGGTAAAAGTCACATGGTGTCAGATCGGGAGATCTTGGAGGCCATGCGTGATTAAAATAGCGACTGAGAATGCGATATTTCGATGCATATAAACTTCGACTACCATTACCTGCTGTAGTTGTTCCTTTTTATATCGTTTGTTGCTTTGCATAATCCTACATCAGAAATCCGACATCGCCATCTGTTGGTCGCCAACAGAACTATTTTTTTTTCGTAGCCACACAAAACCCGGCTTCTTTTTCATTCGTTTGGTGCAAACCGTATCTTTGTATCTTGATTTGTTTTCGAATTATTCATTTTTAAAGCTTGTCCTGACTTTTGGATCACCCGGTATAACTTCGATAAAATAAGGAAAAACTTATTTTCAAAAATAAGTTGTACGAAATAAAGGCGGGGCTAAAAATACTCCGGAATAAATTAAAATGTTGGAATCTGTGGGACAGCTCTGTATAATACTTGCAGCAAATACGACTAATGAATCAACTGTAATTAAGTTATACAAAATTAATTTGAATAAAACCTTATAAGTATTTAAATTTTCAACACGTACAGCTTATCTGAGGAAATCAATATCCGAAGTAAGAATTAAAAATAATACACACACACACACACACAAATATATATATACGTTTAATGTTTTCTTTGTATTCTATTATTTATATGTTCAAATTAAATTTTCTTGTTCTACAGATGGGTCATTCATTGTAATAATGAATTATCTCCTTGTAAATGGATTTTGAAATAACGAGCAAATTTATCTGTAGCAAAAACTAGAAGTATATTGTTAATGTTATTATTATTATTTTTTAATACAAATCAAAGTTATAAGACTTTATAAGTTATAAGAATGTTAATTTGAAATAAATATGAAACTTCACTTTTATAATTAGTATAAAAAATTTTTAGTTATCTGAAAAAAAAAAGTAACGCAATTACGGGATTTTAATGCCCTTATTGGAGTTGGTACACTTTTATAATGAAATATATGAATAATATGACGCAATTAAGAAAAAAATTTAAAAATATTGAACCAGTTTAAAAATTAATGACACATATACAAATAAAGAATTAATATTTCTTAATACTTGCAAAAATACTTAGCTGTAACAGGCCTACTTGCACATGGGGAATATATTGCAGGTAAATATAATTTTTATGTAAAAAAAAATAAACAAATAAAGTGAATTCAAAAAAAAAAAAAAAAAAAAAAAAAAAAAAAAAAAAAAAATGTCGCTTGTTGCCTTCTGAAAGAATTTGCATATAATACTATGCCATTTTTAGTCTTTTAAAATAAGCATTTATCTAGTCAGAATATTTTCTCTTTTCGCCCATAAAAACGCAAAATCCAAGCAAAATTTAAGAAAATAAATAAAGGATAAAGGTCACCTAAAATATGCATATGCTATTCAAATTGCCTTCTGTGCTGAAAAGATACATAAAACATATTTTTATATCATAAATGATCACTTGAAATATCAAAAATGTTAAACAGAGAGCAGAATTACATTTTCCTTAGAATGATTCTTTCAATTTCTAAGTGATTATTTAAAACTAGTCTTTCCTATGTAGAAATATCGCTATGTTCCTGCGATATAGTACCTACGTATCTAATATGCTCTTCCGAAAAATCACGTAAATAAAATCACTGGAAAATTTTAGTGATTTCTCTTTTCTTCTTTTTTTCCCAAAGAAATAGATTTAAATCTTTGATATTTGTATTATAATTTTAATTTTAGAAAATAATTCTTTATTCTGCTAAGTTAAAAATTCTTAGAATTAATTTTTTGTGGTTATATTAAAAATCGAATATTCCTAAAATTTAACGGAATTATAATATCGTATTACCATACATAACAGAATTACAATAGTTAATAAATGTATCTACAAAATGAATAAAGAAATAAAAAAAAAATAACGCTGATTTTATTTACAGTGAATGAAAAATGTAAATATATATACAGGAATGGAACACGGGCGCAGAATTCATACCACTATCAACGTAAGAAAATTTTCTACTTCTTAAATCAACGATATTATAGGTAGAGAAATTTCTTAAACGGATTCCGGTATGAATTCTGCGCCCGTGTTCCATCCCTGTATATATAATTTTAACTTTCAAAATTGTACAAGGTGGCCATAATTAAACTCACAGTGTTTACAGTGTTCTGCAGAGTGATGTAATAGCGCGAACGGCGTCAAATTTTGTAGTGCGGTTTAACAAGACGGCGTACGAAGGATTGCACTAAATAAATAAATAAATAAATATATTAGTTCCAAGAGTCACCGCTAGGTAATATGTGGCGCTGTGTAAAAGAAATTAGAGTTCTAAAAAACGCAAAATCAATACTGAAATAAAATTACCTTTTATCTAGCACATTCAAATCAGGTTCAATGTGTCCACCGTTTGTGTGTGCAAAGTATTCACAACAGCAGAAAGTAACATGTCTGCGGAAAAATCTCCCGTACAATCCGAAAAGCGTTTTAGGCTGATTCATTGGCAGATTCTGTCCAGTAACTCTCTTAACCCCTTAACGCGCGCTGTCCTCGCTGCGAGGACGCAAAATTTAAGATCCAGCTGCAAAAATTCATCACAGAAATTTTTTAGCAAATATTTATGTTTATAACATAGCAGAAAAGACCGATTTTTTAAACCTTAAAATTTAAAATCACTTTTAGTTTAATTTAGTTCATGAATTCCGGTGGCAATATAATTTAAATGGTCCGAATTGTCTTGCGCCGCAAAGGGTTAACCGGTCAACAGAACAAACTTCCCAACGCTCGACGTTACCGATCCATTTGAGGCGACGACTGAACAAGTCCTCAGTAAATGAAATTCCAGACAAAGAAACTTTATCGTGGTTTATGTAATTTTTTCGCTTTTTAAAAAATTGTTACCACATTGAACCTGACTTAAATTGTTAAATGTACTAAATAAAAGATAATTTTATTTCAATATGGAACTAATAGTAGGAACTTTTTTTTTTTTTTTTTTCTTAGTGCAGTATCATTCTACAAAATTTGGCACCATTCGTGCAATTAGATCACTCTACAGATCACTGTAAATACTGTAAATTTAATCATTCCCACCCTGCATTTAAAATCGCATCTTTTAGTTGTATCTCCGAATCTATCATTTTTACTGGTAAATTTCCGAAATATTGTCAATATAAAATTTAAATATCAAATATGAAAAACATTTTTCATAATTGCGTTATTTTAAGATCAATAGATGGCGTCACGAACGTCCTGCCGAATTTAATGAGCCATGAAATCAATTCAAGGGCTTTAAATTCTACCAAATATAATGCTAAAATGAAATTTTGAGCATATGATTCAACACAAAAAATTAATGTATATTTTTTTTCAATTTCCTTAAGAAATTGTGCATTTCAAGTACAGTCGGTAACAAAAGTCTCCGAACACTAGCAAAAATTCCTATATATAATAAAAAGTACACTTAATACAGTTTTGTTAAATAAATCCTTGTCGAATCCTGTTCTTAGTCAGTCTAAATACAGGATTTAACAAGGATTTATTTAACAAAACTGTATTAAGTGTACTTTTTTTTATATAGGAATTTTTGCTACTGTTCGGAGACTTTTGTTACTGACTGTATAATAGATTAAACTTTTGTAGCCGAAATTCGTAGAAGCCGAATTTATGTTTTGATTATTATACGATCTCGGTTCTCGGGTGACCAATCAGATAAGACCTTACGTGACTATCGTATCGTTTCAACAAATATTAACCGCAATTGCTCCACATTAGATAAATATTGTCTAGATTAATATATTAAAATATGTATTAAAATAGCAAATATACTTAAAAATTAATTTTTACACCAATGGACACACTTGCGTACAATTTTATGAGAACTGACATGGTAGCAAGAGTTAACGCGATTCAATTTTCTTCCATTACCCAATTACTGTAGGTAATAGGAAAATATTTTTCTCTGTCAAAAACTTCAATATTCACTTTTTACCTGATTTACTTTTTTTTTTTTTTTTTTGGGGGGGGGGGGGGGGGTCTTCTCTGACGAACAATGTTTCTTTTTTTTTTTTTTCTTTGTGAGTGTGGCGGGGGAATATTTCTCATTATCATATCCTCATGATCATATCCCCATATTTTTATATAGCAGGGATGGAACACGGGCGCAGAATTCATACCGGAATACGTTTAAGAAATTTCTCTACCTATAATATCGTTGATTTAAGAAGTAGAAAATTTTCTTACATTGAGAGTGGTATGAATTCTGCGCCCGTGTTCCATCCCTGATATAGTGATATTTTATAATAACTTTCTTCAATAACATTTAAAAAAATTATCATTCATGAATCATGTTGCCAAATCTGGCCAGAGTGCAACTCCTTTTACACAATATGGATATTATTTATTATCAAACATCAGTATTTAAATAGAAATAACTAGTAATAATACTTGATTGCTTTTAGGGTTACAAGAACTAACTCAAAACAATGAAAGTTTAATTTTCTTATTATTACATGAGTGTTACGATAAATTATGTAAACTAAAATAAAATGTATGATGATATAGTAGATAAACATGTAGCAAAAGCACATATTTATTTCATTTAATAACGAATGATTTTCAGAACGTCCGTGAAATAATATTAAAATCAGACTTTAAATTATTATTATATTATTTTGTAAAAGAAAGCACTGTTAAAAGCGGTTTCTGAAAAATGAGTAAAATTGTCTCAAAATAGATCCGAAACAATACATATTTAAATTTGAAAGCCTATGTACTCATTTTTGAATAAATTGACATGCTCAAAAATTTGGATATTGAGATTCTTAGTGGTCAACTCCATTTTTGAGCATGTCTATATACTCAAAAATGAGTACATGGGATTTTCAAATTTAAATATATATTGTTTCGGATCGATTTTGGGACAATTTTGCTAATTTTTGAGAAATCAATTTCAACAGTGATTATATTTATCGTTTTCAGAATTTTTTTCTATCATTGACTATTAATGGTTATTTAAATATATAAGACAGATGCCAAATTTTTAATTTATTATGGAGTATTTTTAGCCCCTCCTTTATTGCACCCCACTTTTTTTTTTTTTTTTTTTTTTTTTTTTTTTTTTTTTTTTTAAGGGTAAGTTTTTTTTATTTTATCGAAGTTCTTTGTTGGAGACAGGGGTCGTACTCTCCGCCCTTTTTTCAGGACACTCTCAGAGATAAGAAATTTCCGCTTTTTTCGCCACCACTAATTTCATGTATAAATTTTTTCTGATGTATTCATAGTAATGCCCCTGATTACACAGGGTGGTGATTTTTGTATAAAAATAGTGGTGGCAATAAATTTGAAAACGGCTCGTCTCTAGTGTCCTGAAAAAAGGGCGGGGAGTACGACCGCTGGTTGGAGGGGGAAAAAAACTATATGAATAAAGTAGTGCGAAATAAAGGTGGGGCTAAAAATACTCCAGAGTAAATTAAAATGTTGGCGGCTATAATAAATATACGAGTATTTACGGTGTCTTATATTAAGAAATACATTGAATGGTATTGAATGATAACTATTCGATGGTGTTCAATGCAACTTTTCATTAGTAATAACGTATTTAATAAATTTGTCTTCAGTGATTATATAGATTTATAGATTTTTATAGATTAGATAGATTATAAATTTATCAACAAATCACTGACATATTGTCTATCATATTTGACACTGTCAGCCTCCGACGGCTGACATGGCACTCAATGTGTTAATAAATTATTTAAAAGAAAACTGTTCGTTATTTTAGCAATGAACAATGGCTTTGTATCTATATATTAAAAAAAATAAAATAAAAAAATAAAAAAATAGTTTTTGAAGTAATATTTGCAGAAATAAATTACAGTTAATTTGTCACATTACTAAATGAATGTTCTTTAAAATAGAGGAAAAGTATGGGAGAGAGAGGGGGGGGGGGTAGTCACAAAAATCAAAATCAAAATATCATATATTCCATGACAATGTTGTTCAAAATTATGTAAAATATCCATAGATATTAATACAAATATCAAGCGCAACCAATTACTCATTATGAAAGTCAAACAAGTTTAAAATATCACTTTTTACAATATTTCTATGGAAACTAAAATGCAAACAAACAGTAATTTGTATTTTTTCACTGATTCATATTTACTAATGATTAAAAAAAACATTCAAAATAAGATATTTTTTTCAATATTTTAATATAACAACATACATTTGAAAAAGTAATAGTAGTTTGGAATAGTTAATAGTCTGAATTATCGCCTATTTGCTCTTTCATTTCATTTTTTTTTTTTTTTTTTTTTTTTTTTTTTTTTTTTAATATGTATTTTTTTTTTTTTTTTAATCTTTATCTAAAGTTTTCTTTTATTATGATATGTAAATTAATAATAATGATGATGACGATGATGATATGTAATTTTATCACTTCTGTTATCTGCAGAAAAAATATATCCGAAAATATATTAAAAATAGTTGCCTTATTTTATATAAAAACAAAGTGTAAATATTTCCACAGACATACTCTTATTTATAAGGCACCTAAAAAAAGGTTTATTCTACATTAAAAGATCTACTTTTCCGGAAACAAGACATTACTTCACTCTAAAACAGTTATCAAAGTGCTAAATGCTGTACAAAAGGGGCAGAAAGAACTTATATAACTTTATATAGATAAAATGGACTACAGAGTTGAAGCAAAAAGAATTGAACAAAAAGTTCAAGTCAACGGTTTTAATGCAGTGAAAAGTCGTTCAATGTAATAAAAGAAAAAGGATGGGGAAAGTAACAAAAAATACAACTTACAAAGAACAGAAAACGAAGCAAAGCTTATGTTAAAAAGAAGAAAAATACTTTGAAAATTCGTGCAGTTCTTTCATTGCATTTGATGGCAAGAAACTTGGGTTATTGATTGTCTTGCTCATTCAAAGAAGAACTTACTGTTCAATTGTTGAATTTTTCCTTCGCTATACAATTTATTTTAAGTAAAAAAAAAAAAAAAATTGAAATATCGCCGATTTGCTTTTTCATGTCATTTTTTTCTCAATTTTCTTTTTATATATATTTTTTTAAACTAAAGTTTCCTTTTATAATGATATTAGTTCGAAGTTACTAGGATAATATATTCTTAAATTTTCGTTTTTGAATTCTTACTTTTATTTTGTTTAATTTATACATATGTACAACTTTACAAATGGAAAGAAATTTAATCATTATCATATTTATGTTGAATTTTTACAAAACTGTTTCAAACAGCGATGCAATTTCATTTAACTTCCATACCAATATTTTTATTCAGAATATCTCTTCCCTATTTTTCAGTAATATTTTGCGATTCAATAGAGTAATAACAATATTGTTAGAAATTATTGGTATGAAACAAACATGAGAATGACATCTCTGTTTAAAGTAATTCTTTGTTTAACAGGGTTTGTACGCTCCTCCATTTTCCTTGATCTTTTCAACCACTAAATTTATATATAAATTGTGTTATAACAGAAGCCTATAAAATTCAAAACAAATTTATCGTTAAAAATTATTGGTGTAAGACTCCTACAAAAAAGGCGTGGCCGTACGAATCCTGTTTAAATATGATCAAAAATAGATTAGATATTATAGTTTGATATTAAAAAGATTTCATTTATAGTATGCGGGAAAATTACTGTTTACCGAAATATATGTGCAGACTGAAAATGAATAGGTGATACATAAAAAAAAAAAAAAAAAACTGTAATAAAGAACAAAGAAAAATTATTAAAAAATCTAAAGTTTAAATAAATTCAAAAAGATAAAAATTTAGAAAAGAATTTAATAAACACTTATTTAAATATCGTAATAATAGTTTTTTTAATTAGTGAGAAGTGTTGTAAAAAAAAAGGGGGGATAACAAAACACGTTTTTGCTTACTTTTACTTCTATTTTTAAAATAAAACATACCATTTTTTTAATAAAACATTCCAGTTTTTAATAAAACATTCCATTTTTTAAATAAAACATTCCAGCTTTTAATAAAACATTCCATTTTTTTTTTTTTTTCATAGCGTGCATAGAGCATTCAAAACGTAAGTTACAGTTATTTCCTTAGAGATGGCAACACTGCACAACTATAGCGAAGCTTCCCTAGACGATAACTGAGTTCCACGGCTTTCACATACGGTAGCAATTTCATTCGAATAGTTGCAACCGTTTATGCGTGGTTCGAAAAGAAAACGACACATCAGATGAAAATTTTTTCCAATGTTTAAGTACGCGAAACAGTATTTTGAGAGCAAAACGTTGCACGAGTATGGCTATTCATCGGGAAATATCGGCAGAGTATGGGCTACATTCAATGTCAAGCCCAGATATAAAATGATGTCCGCAGTTTAAATACAATCAAACATACTTAATTCATGTGGAAAGTCAAGAAAGTACATCAGACATGGTGTGGCGGATGGAAGCCATTATTTTTAGCAATTGCAGAGTGAGCGTCGCATACACTGAACAGGAGTTGGGAATATCCGTTGGCAGTGCTGATTCTATCGCCCATCGCCAGTTCCGCCCTAAGCTCTCTTCAAAACCAGAGAGCTAATTTCTATCGTCGAGACATCTAAGGATTAGTGCAATGTTCTAATAAATGCCTGCAGCGGCTGGGACATTGTGTAGAGAAATAGAGTCATGTATATATGGGTAATTCTACAATAAATGTAACGTCAGTCACACGCAGACATATTTCTGTTTCCACCAATATTTTTTAACAAGAATTACTGTTCTATTTCATCACAGATACCACAGTAAATATGCCATTAATCTTTCTGTATTTTAAGAGTGGTGGCAAAAAAAAAAACAGGAAATTTTGACTATTTTTGTGACTGATGTTACCTTCTTCCATGGAATCACCCATATGCCAACCTAATCCATCAAATTTTTAGTACCGCCCCTTTTTCTACACCAATAAAATTTTAGAGTAATTCTCTTCAAACGTATTCACGATGAATTAAGAAAAAAAAATGCTCTAAAATTAAGTGGTGTAGAAAAATGGGCGGTACTAACAATTTGCCGGATTAGGTTGGCAGCTCTGCATATTTTATATTTTATGGTAACGCACTTCTCAATAAGGTGGTTTTTGACCTGCTTTGCTTGAGTGTAGTTTTTTTTTTTTCTTTAACGCCCCTAGATGTTTTTCTTTTAACAAATCAGATAATATTCAATTTAGTAACAAACTAATGATCTTTGAATTAGTATAACCAGAATAAGGAACAATTTAGCGATGTTTGTTTATTTATTTATTTTTACATATAGAATTATATTGTTTTGTCTGAAAAGGCAATTCTTCTTAGTTCTTTTTCTTTCTTTCTTTCTTTTTTTTTTTTTTTTTTTCACATTCTTGATAAAGCTATTTAGTATTTCTACATACCTTTTGTCTATTTATACACTATAATTTATTTTCGTTTAAAAGACAATAAAAGAGAACGAAAATAACTTTTCTTCTATAAAATATATACACGAAGTTTACTTTTCTTTATGTAAACAGACTTCACATTCAGTCTTTGTACTCATATAATGTGTTATAAATATCTCTTTAAGATTGATACCTCTTTTAAATTTTATTTCGCGACTAAGACCAAAATTATGTTTTGTTCTTAAAAGATAATATGCTACTCTGTCCTCATTTGTGATATAGTTAACAAGACTACGCTATAATAATGTACATCATCTCACTCAACATGGTCTGCCGTAAACAACGATGTTTTTGTTTTATTAAAACAACAGCTTAAGTTAATCCTTCTTGTGAGCGATTTTTTCTTTCGTGAAAGAATTTCCGTTTAAATTTTTCCAAAGGCTTCATAATTAAATATCATGTTATTTCATTCAACACATACTTATAAGTGATTACATTTTTATTTCTATGACAGCTTTTGTTTCGTCTTGCTTTATGGTAATAACTTTAATACCTCGTTTCAAAAGAATGTACACAAACATGATGGGTTATAATGCTTTTAATAAATGAGAAGCATTCTGTTATATATTTATTTAATTTGTTTGTATACATTCAACATCTATTTATATGCCTAAAATTCGGTGCCTTTATGAACGAATGCTTATGTAAATAAGCATGACAGAAATATTTTTAGCAATTTCTTCAATAATTAATAAAGTAAACATTAAAAATTATTTAAAACAAAATATATATGGTTTAATGCTATTAAATTTCATTACCATAATAATATTGTTTTAATATATTTGAATTTTAAAATTATCCAATGTTAAGTGGTCTATATAGAAGTTTATTTAGTTTTTAATTTCTTTTTAAATAAAAATAATTAATAAAGGGGTTTAATGTATTTTAATACATTAGTTATCATTGTACCAAAATGAAACATCCCAAAACAAATTAAGTTCATATTTATAATGACATATAAACTAAATTTTCTGATGTTTACTATCTAAGCCAATTGAAGCATATTTATATACTGATTTAAATGAATCACATAATAAATAAATAAATAAATAAGAATCTCAACAATATTTTTCTAACATGGACCAGTTACGATTAAATTTTGTCGAAACGATATGCTAGTGACGTAAAGTGTTAGCTGATTGGTCAACCCTAATCGGATTCATGAAATCATAAATTAGGCCGCTAGAATTTTTGGATACATAAATTTAAACTAATATATTTGAAATGCACATTTTCCTAAAAAAATTGAAAAAAAAAAAAAAAAAAAGTACTGAAATACATGCTTAAGACCGCTTATTTATAGATATATTTGCAAGAATTTAAAGCCAGTTATGAATAGCGGAAAAATTTAATTTTTTAAATTGAAATTATAATGCAAATATCAAAGATTTAAATACCTCTTGTTGGAAAAAAAAATAATGATAATAATAAATTTTTCCAGTAACTGACTTAATTTATGTGATTTGTCTGAAAATCACATTAATAATGTGGTATAGTAAAATTTTCAAATCACCATTGAGAAAGCGTGCGTAAATAGCAAATTTTCATTCATGCACGATTCATTTACTATATTACATGTAATTAATTATGATGAAAGATAAAACATGAAAATATTTTTTACATTAAAATGCACCTAATATTGATATTTATTGTTATTTTAATTGCTATTTATTATTATTTTAATTGATATTTATTATTATTTTAATTGCTATACATCCTATTCGTAGCTTCTAAAAATAGAAATATAATAACATGACATTTTCCAGTGTGTTGCCTCTACCTTTTCTCACACTACATACTGATTTCAAAGAAAAGTAAGCATGTTTGGCTGACAGATATTTCTATTTATTTCACAGAAAAATATGTTAAATTTAAACGGATTTTCAGTTTTTAAGCAGTCATTACTCATGCCTTATTATTTTAAAAAAAAAAAAAAAAAAAAAAAAAAAAAGGATATATTTTTTTTTTTTTTTTTTTTTTTTTTTTATCGTGTTACAATGATAAAACTGAAAAAAAAAGGGGGGGGGATACAAATAAATAAAACCTGGTAAGAGTTTTATTTTGTTTGTTTGTTTGTTTTTTAATGGGGTGATTGGGGGGGGGACTTACGTATAAGTGAGAAAAACTCTCTGTCACCCTAATGAAAGTACAAACAGTATTCCTCAGGTGCTAAACATGCTCTTGCCTTGAAAGCAGAAGCAAGATAGAAGCTTAACCGTATGTGTTGCTTTTGACTTCAAGG
Organism: Salticus scenicus; assembly: GCA_963930645.1. Taxonomy (NCBI): domain Eukaryota; kingdom Metazoa; phylum Arthropoda; class Arachnida; order Araneae; family Salticidae; genus Salticus; species Salticus scenicus. The sequence goes on along the minus strand of OZ005656.1, from coordinate 159,780,710 downwards.
CACATGAGGAGGAAAAATCACGCCTTTCGAAACCGGTCGGGCTTTCATTAATGTTATGGTGTGTGAAGAAATTTTTAAGTTTAAATATTGATTCTACACCATTTCTTTAATTTAGTATTAATGTTGGAGATTTTTTTATTTGTTTTATGCCAAAGTAATATAGCCTATTTATAACTTATTTATAATTACCAAGTTCAATGTTTTACATTCCAAATACATTTGCCAACTTTCTACAACTTAATACAGTTTGCCACTTTCTGTTCTTTTATATTCACCCGAATTTTCTATTTTACATTTCAAATCATACTATAATTAAAAAAAAAACATTTTTGATTTACTATAAAAATTCATTGAGGTCAGTCAGATTCACAATATAAACGCATATTTCTCTTATAATTTTTAATTTTGAGCTGCATATTGTCGCTATGCATTTTTTTTTTTTTCTTTTTTTTTTTTTTACAAATTTTGTAAAATGCTTAAGGAGGGTCATGTGTTGTGATTCATGTTGCACTTTAAGAAGCTTAATTGAGTGATATTATGTGTTGCTATAATAAAACTTTTTATCTGAATTTATAATCAGATATAAGAAAAAATATATTTATATCCATATGAGTAAAGTGGACTCTGTAAAAGTTCGAGCTGCATTATTTATTTATTTATTTATGTCTGTATTTATTCGTTTGTTTCAGTATTTCAACACCAAACTAGATAGAATTAATTTCAATTCTTATTTTATATCTATACAGATCTATGTATGCATGTATGCATGTCTGCTCATCGTTTTTAAATATCGAATGATTTACCCTGTGTTATTTATAAAAATTATGACTTCTGAATATGTATATTCTAAAGAATTTTTTCAATAAGTTGTTTTATATTCAAAAAGGAGTTAAACTTTATAAAATTTAAGTCACTTTATATATATATATATAGTATTACGCGTAAAGGAATATATTCTGAATATATATTTCTGTCGACTGAAAAAAAAAGCCTAGCCTATTATTGTTTTTAAGGTAATAGATGTAAAATTCAGTACAAAACAGAATTTAATTTAGCAAGACAGGACTTATTTTAATGTATTATCTATATATATAAAAGAGTAAACTGACTGATTCACTGACTGATTCACTGATTCACTGACTCAACGCGGTTGTGGCGATCCTATGGGAGATAGAGTCACAATTTTTGGTGAGCAGGTTGATTTTAGGACCCTGACGCTCACTAAGACGGATTTTGCGAAATACCCCCTCGTTCCCCCCCGGGGGGGCAGAAGGCAAAAACATATATAACATATAAGCATAACTCGGCTCCAAATTGCTTCACGGTGTAGAAATTGCAGATAGGGAGACTAGACTTGAATACAAAAAAATCATTTTCTGCGAATTTGGAATTTTGGATTTTTAAGGGGGGTAGGGGGTAAAAATGAGATTTTCGGGGGCGCATAAGGCAAAAACACATTTATAAGTATAACTCGGCACCAAATTACTTCACAGTGAAGAAATTGCAGATGGGGAGACTAGAATTAAATAAAAAAAAATCATTTTTTGCGATTTTGGAATTTTTGATTTTTAAGGGGGGAAGGGGGTGAAAATGATTTTCGGAGGTGCAGAAGACAAAAACAACTTTATAAGCATAACTCGGCTCCAAATTGCTTCACGAGGAAGAAATTGCAGATAGAGAGACTAGACTTGAATACAAAAAAATCATTTTCTGCGATTTTGGAATTTTGGATTTTTAAGGGGGGGTAGGGGTAAAAATGAGGTTTTCGGGGGCACATAAGGCAAAAACACATTTATAAGTATAACTCGGTACCAAATTACTTCACAGTGAAGAAATTGCAGATGGGGAGACTAGAATTGAATACGAAAAAATCATTTCTGCGATTTTGGAATTTTTTATTTTTAAGGGGGGAAGGGGGTGAAAATGATTTTCGGAGGTGCAGAAGGCAAAAAAAACTTTATAAGCATAACTCGGCTCCAAATTGCTTCACGAGGAAGAAATTGCAGATAGAGAGACTAGACATGAATACAAAAAAATCGTTTTCTGCGATTTTGGAATTTTGGATTTTTAAGGGGGGTAGGGGTAAAAATGAGGTTTTCGGGGGCACATAAGGCAAAAAACACATTTTTAAGTATAACTCGGTACCAAATTACTTCACAGTGAAGAAACTGCAGATGGGGAGACTAGAATTGAATACGAAAAAATCATTTTCTGCGATTTTGGAATTATTGATTTTTAAGGGGGGAAGGGAGTGAAAATGATTTTCGGAGGTGCAGAAGGCAAAAACAGCTTTATAAGCATAACTCGGCTGCAATTTGCTTCACGAGGAAGAAATTGCAGATGGAGAGACTAGACCTGAATACAAAAAAATTATTTTCTGCGATTTTGGAATTTTGGATTTTTAAGGGGGAAAAGGGGTGAAAATGATTTTCGGAGGCGCAGGAGGCAAAAACACCTTTATAAGCATAACTCGGCTCTAAATTACTTCACGATGAAAAAATTGCAGATGGGGAGACTAGACTTAAGTACAAAAAAATCATTTCTGCGATTTTGGAATTTTGGATTTTTAAAGGGGAGAGGGGGTAAAAGGGATTTTCGGGGGGAAATTTAGCAATATATGGATTTTCGAGTAAAATTCTAGCAGTAATAGCTCAAAGATATATATATATATATATATATATATATATATATATATAAGCCAAACGTCTTCTTGAAGGTATTTGCAAAAATTGATTTTTTCCGATTTTCGATTTTTGGGGGAGTTACGAAGGGGCAAATTCGACCCTCCCCCTTTTAGCACTAAATTCGTCCGTGGAAATCTATTGGAGCTGAGGTCACAAATTTTAGTATGTGGCTTATTTACGTGTGTCCAAAACCCATTGTAACGGGATTTTGTGAAAGCCCCCCCCCCTTTACCCCTTTGGGGTCGTGGTGGGGAATAAAAGAGTAAAATCACTGATTCACAGATTCAACACAGCCGTGGCAATTCTATGGGAGACAGACTCGCAAATTTTGATAAACACGTTGGTTTTAAGACCCTGACGTCCATTAAGGCGGGATTTTGCAAACTATCCCCCCGCTCCCCCTGGGGGGGGGCAGAAGGCAAAACCTCCCTTATAAGCATAATTCGGCTCCAAATAGCTTCACGGTGACGAAATTGCAAAGAGAGGGGCTGGAATTGAGTGCAAAAAAAAAGCATTTTCTGCGATTTGAGTTTTGGATTTTTAAGAGGGGGGAGGAGGTAAAAACTATCTTCGGAGGCAAATTTAGCAAAATACGGGTTTTCGAGTAAAACTGTTCCAATAACAGCCCAAAGATATAGAAAATCGCCAAGAGTCTTCTTGAGGATATTTCCAAAACATCATGTTTGGTTTTTGTGATATTCGATTTTTTTTTTTTTTTTTTTTTGGGGGGGGGGGACTTACGAGGGGGCAAATTCGAGCTCCTCTTTTAGCGCTATATTCATCCGGGGAAATCTATAGGACCTGAGGTTGCAAATTTTAGTGAGTGGCTTACTTACGTGTGTCTGACACCCACTGTAATGGGATTTTGCGAAAGTCCCCCCATTTCCCCTTGGGGAGGGGCAATATATACCCGTTTTCAAGTATATAACTTTGCTTCAAATTATCGCAGTAAGATTAATTTGTATATGTGGGTTGTTTATGCTTTTCCAACGCGCACAGTAAAGGGATTTTACAAATTTTCACCCTTCCCCCCCTTCAAAGGCGGGGAGAGAGGCAAAAAACGCGTTTAAGAGTAACTCTGCTCCAAATTATCTCATAATAACGAGTTTTTGATATGTCGATTGGTTATGCGTACTCAAGACACACACTACTAAAGGATTTTGTAAAATTCCACCTTATCCCCCTTGGGGTGGGGTGGGACAAAATCATGTTTTCATGCGTAACTCTGCTCCAATCTATCTTGATGATTTTTTTATGTGCGGGCTGGTTATGCGTTCCCAACACGCACTATAAGGGGATTTTTGTGAACTTTTCCTTTTCCTACCTTCAAAAGTGGGGTGGGGGCAAAAATACGTTTTAAAGAGTAACTCTGCTCGAAATTATCTCAGGAAAGCGATTTTTTGATAGGTTGATTGGTTATGCGTACTCAACACAAACTACAAAGGGATTATTTGGAATTCCGTGCTATCATCCCCTTGAGGGTTGGGGGTTATTTAAAACATGTTTTCATGCGTAACTCTGTTCCAAACTATCTTAGAATGGCAATTTTTGATGCGTGGACTGCTTATGCGTATTCAACACACACTACAAATTGATTTTTTGAAACTCCACCCTACTTCCCCTTAGTGGGGGGGGGGACATGTATTCAGTTAAGAGCGGGCCGGAGGGGGAGGGGCTAAAAAACACGTTTTAAAACATAACTTTACTTCAAATAATCTTAGAATCCCGATTTTTTAATATGTGGGCTAGGTATGTATATGCAACATGCACTATAAAGGGATTTTGTGAAGTGTGGCGAGTGGGAAAACTGCTATCGCAGGTATCGATAATTTTAACTTAGATTTTGACTGATTTGAATGATTTTATTATTATTATTATTATTATTATTAATGATATGGCATTTTGAGACTTCATTTCAATATAATGACCAGCGAAGCGGGCAAAGCCTACTAGTTCCATATAAAAGCATGCAGTAACTGTGTTTCAGTCCCTAGCATCGATTACTACATTCATGTCTTCAAATTTTTTGGTATAGCTTTAGCATAAGAGCACATTGGCGGCTTTTAAATTTGTATTGTCATTCCAGCGATGAATTAAAATGTCTATAGCAATTGCGTACGTAAAGATCTTGGCGAGAAATGTCAGAATTACTTAGATGTAAAATTTTAAATTTCGCCAAGGTATCCTATACTAAATCAGTTCCATTTCTTTCGCACGATTTTTCTACTTTTTTTCTTTTTCTTTATTCTTTTCATAGTTTTTTTTTTTTTTTTTTTTTTTTTTCACTAGTTAATTTATCTATTTTTGGTAATTTTTTTTTTTTTTTTTTTTTTGTTTAATAATCTTAATGTTAAAACGGAGTTTCTATTTAATATATTTTGGATTAATTATTCGATTGTGCTTAATATGTATATTTATATATATTGTATATTTTTTATTTAGTTCTTTTTTTTTTTTTTTTTTTTTCCCTGGTTAATAAATTTTAAATGACACAATTACTAAAAATTGAAATATAAGTGAGAGTGAAAAAATATTTACAGATAGGTATTTAATAATAAAAAATGAAAATGTTACCAACTATTGTAATAGGTCCACATGGAGACACTAGATCCTGTAGGTGGCCGGGATCATTTACACCGACGAATAGAAGGCAAGATACCCAAAAGGAATCGTCTGGTACCTTGACACTCACCAAAATCATACCGGTACCTTGACACTATCACTCGTTCAGTCGGTAATGAAAGGATCCGAACACTAGCAAAAATTCCTATATAAAAAAAGTAGAGTTAATACTGTTTTTTTTTAAATAAATCCTTATCGAATCCTGTTCTTAGACTGACTAAGAGCATGATTCCACAAAGATTTATTTAGCAAAACAGTATTAAGCCTACTTTTTTTTATATAGGAATTTTTGCTAGTGTTTGGATACTTTTGTTACCCACTGTACTTGAACAAACAAATTATCAGCCATATTATTCACTCAAGAACCCAAAAATTGTAACAAATGGTAACGATGCAGTGTTGATACCAATCTGTTAATGCAAGCTGATTCTTCTTTGCTGGTTTTCCTCCAAAACGAGATTCACTTAAAAGGGGCTTCGTTATGTCCATCTTATTTACACCGACAATCATCTGTTTAAGCAAGGGAGGCGTGTTCCCTGGTTTGTCCATTTTTAGAGATACCAGCTTCAAATTCAACAACACCAGCAGCAACAATTTAAACAGCTCCATAAGTTTGTGAAGTTCCAGTAGTCATGTTTTTGATTAAACCTCTGTGGCCAGTGGCATCAATAACAGTTACATATTAATTTCGGCCATGACGCCTTCCTAGAATATTTCTGTTAGAAAATAATGGTGATAAATCTAATTTAAAAATTAGAAGCATTGATAACTATGCTACTTGTTACCTATGATTAAAAAATAAATAAATAAATATAAACAAGAATAAAACAAGTTATCATAAATCATAAACTTTACTCGGAAATTCTTAAACATGAAAAATTTCATTCATTAGTTATTCAATTAATTATCGTACTTACAATCATGGTCCAGTTTATTGTGATTTGATTAAAACTATTCCTATTTAAAAAATAATAATAATAATAGTTCTATGCCTTATTTAATAAATAAACTTATCTAAAATGACTAGCTTGTTAACATAAAAATTTTAAATATTTTTCATATCCTTTCTTTTTCGAACAAGAAAATATTAAAACTTTATAAAATTTGTATATTCCTTACAAAGAATAAAAAACGAACAAAATAGATCTAATTGTATTTTAGAATTTCTTAACGAAGTATACATTCAAATATTAAAAATTTAGTTGCAATGTAAATTTTTAAAACTAAAGGTTGCTTAAACAAAATCTAACAAGCACATATCTATATTTACAAAAGTTTATAGCACGAAACCTTTTTTAAAGTAAATAATAAATTATCTGATAATTTATTTAAACTCGCTTTCTAAATAAACAATACTTTTCATTTAAATCTCAGTGGAATAAATTTTTGTTTGTAGCTAGCATTTTTCAGAAAAATCTGGTATTTGTTTATACAGTGAAAATAATTAAATAGTGCTTTGTAAATTCTGTAATATTTTACTTTTTACTTACTTAAAGTACTAAAGGTATTTGTATTATATAAGATTAAATAGAAATGTAAATCTGATTATTTTTATTTTCGTCTTAATTGTTGCTTTTGAAAAAATTGTAAAGTATTGAAACAGCTGAATACATAAAGTTAAATTTTTATCGTAATTGTATTATTTATTTATTTTTAAAATATTTCAGCTCGTCTACAAAGGGAAATTAATAACATTGAAAAATTATATATACCTTTCAAACTTAAGCATATTAATTTAAAATTAAATATTTAATCATTTACATAAACAATTATTAGACCTACAAGTAAATTTATTTTTGTGCAACATAACGCTTCTTTTTTACTTTCTCTTAACGATGCACATAGTAGAAGTTTTGTTTTTAGGTCAATTTTTTTTAGTGAGTTTTTGTTATATGTTTTGATGTCCCTTGAATAATAAAATCTAGTTTTTGGAAGTTGGTCTGTCTGTCTGTGTGTATATCTGTTATCAGCATATCTCAAGAACAAATAACAGTAGAAATTTCAAACTCTGTATCTTAAATCTGTATCATATAGGAATGCTATACCAGAGCTGCCAACATTTTTAACTTTTAAGTCAGAATTTACACCAGTATTTTTGAATGTAATATCTTCCCAAGCAGCACAGAAACGTTCTCTGAACGTTCAAAAATTGTTCTGCAAACACGTTCTAAGAACGTTCACTTTGAACGTGTTATAGACGTCTATTTGTCCATCTTGAAGACGTACAATAGTACGGTTCAGAGAACGTTCAATGAACGTGTAGCAATCACCATCGGTGTTATAGAAACGTTCTGAGAACGTTCTACGTATACGGTCTCAGAACGTTCTAAACGTTTTTAGAACGTTTTCAAAACGTTATACACATTTTCAGAACGTTCTAGAAAACGTACTGTAAACGTTCTAAAATAGTGTAGTCAAAAAAAAAAAAAAAGTGACGTCATTATAAAAAATTACCTCAGTACGGGCGTTTAGAAGTAAAATGTACATAGCTGATGACGAATAATGATACAACACATGAATACGAATTACTTTTTTTTTTTTTTTTTTTTTCCAATTCAAATAATGTTTGAGAAATTTTAGCATACTTGCTATTCCTTTAATTTTAACGTATATGCATGAAAAATTCTATATTCTATGACAGTTTTCCCCAAAAAGTGTCATAACGTCTTTTTATCCCTTAAAAAATTTCTTAAATCTTTGCATTTTTTAAAAATTTCTTTTTCCCCCTAATCTGAAGATAATGAAGTTACAGTATTAATTAAAAAACTTTGAATAAACACAATGAAATGCAAGAACTCGCACCAACTGTTTCGCGTCAAAAGAAGACACAACCCTTCATCAGGCGAACAATGTAGGCGCGAGAACTGCAAACAAGCACGTTGAGTGTGTTGAATGCGTTGCCGCTTTGTTTATAGCAGCCGTGCTTTGTTTGTAAGCAGTCGCGAGTTCTTGCATTTTATGGTGTTTATTGAAAGTTTCGTAATTAATACTATAACGTCATTATCTTCAGATTAGGAGAAAAAAGAAATTTTTTAAAAATGCAAAAATTTAAGGAATTTTTTAAGGGATATAGAGACGTTATGACACTTTTTGGGAATTACTGTCATAAAATATGGAATTTTTCATGCATATACGTTGAAATTAAAGGAATAATAAGTATGTTAAATTTTCCTCAAACATTATTTGAATTGAAAAAAAAAAGTAATTCATATCCCCGTTCATGTGTTGTATCATTATTCTTCATCTGCTATGTACAACTAAACTCTTGAATTATTTTGCTTGTTTTAATCCTTGTGATTCCGAATGCGTCATCCTATGATTAATGTTTGTTTTTCATGGTTGTTTCCTGTTTGATTCTCTGATTTCTTGAACTAAATAATTTATTCCACTTTATTCTTCATTTTTAACTTCAATTAATTTCTTGTACGATAGGGTGCCCGCTAGCAATTTGCTATTATAGCTGCTAACGAACGAAATCGTACATTGGTGCTCAACGACGAAAAAGGTCACCCCTGAGGAGTTTTTTTTTTTTTTTTTTTTTTTTTTTTTCTACCTTTCTAAGCTTTCCCTTAAAAAAAATGTTCAAAATGATGTCTTAATTTTTTATTTCCTCGTTGCTTGTTTGTATCTTTTGATTTGAGTTTCATGTGGTTTTTACGCACCGGCAAAATTATTAAAATTGCAACTTACAATATAGGAATAAATTTATGATTAGACTGAAGTTAAATAAAATAAAAATAAATAAATAAAAAATAAATGCTTCAATAAATCACAATCCGTCTCCCCAGGCTATTTAAATTTCTTGTAATTTCCTTCTCATTGTTCTATGTGGTTTCAGTGATCTTATATCTGCTGCTTTGCTTTAACTAAGATTAAAAATTCACCTCTATGGAGGAAATTGTTCAACATTAATAGGCTTCACTAAACCGAATTAAATGAATGTATATTTTTTATATGCGTAAGAGCAAATTTCATGGAGAATATGCATGAAAATCATTCATTGTTCGTTTATAGAGCTATACAAAAGAACTAAATTGCAGTGTGACAATACTTAAAAATTCATGGAAGTGTATTTCAGGTTGTGCTGTTCGTTATTACTATATATATATATATATATATATATATATATATATATTTGCTCCATGTGGTGTGTACATAGAATTTAGGAGATACACAGGGCTGCCAATCTTTAAATTATTTATTATAAGCAAAAACATTTATTTTTTATCAAATATAATTAGTGAAAGTGCTTTAATGTAATATTTTATTATGTCTAGGAAAACTCAGAAATTAAAATTAATTTATAACAACCATACAGTAAATAATATATATATATATATATATATATATATATATATTAACTAAATATTCATCGTTTATTTTTGTATATTTACATGCTTTGAGCTTTTCTGCGTGCTGAAGTCAATTTTTTAACGTTTGATCTCTTTTTCTATTTTTTATCATAGTACCTTAAAAACAAATAATTTTTAAAAAATTCAAACTCTGTCTTACAATTAACAACGAAATTAAAACCCTAATTCAGTAGACCTACATGAAATTAAGGATACCGTGGTCTATTCTTCTCGTTTCGAAGCAGAATCGGTAGAATTTAGTGAGAGCCCAAGACTCAGTGTGAAATGTGACGTCATTAAGAAATTTTAAGTCGTGCTCTGGTAGGCACATCACAGCTGTTTTCTCTTTTTTTCTTAGTATGCCTAGCGTTGGGGATTTTCATGCTAGAGGTACAGTTCCAAAGCTATTTATGGTTTTTTGCTATGGAGATTCCATTTCAATAAAAAAAAAAGTAGGTGATGCCATTTGAAATTTTCGAAATTTTGTCATTGTAACCGTAACTGTTAGAGTTTAACTGTTGTTTTTTATATAATTCTTGAGTGCATAACTCAAAATACCTCCCACCAAATTTTTATTCAATTTTTCGGAACGGTATGGTAGCTATGGTCTCATATATCGGGGAAGTTTTTTTCTAATCAACCTGTATATACACTTTGTAAATATCAACTAATGCTCCTAAAATATGTAAGTAAGCATGCATTCGATATCTACGTGTATCGCCAAATAACATTCTGCATTTCAATGTTCACCTTATCAACATGCTTCCTTATAGCAGCATTTCTTCCCACTGTAATTAATCCGTCGATGTGCAGAAACACACACACATGAAATTATTCCGAAAATTCTTAATCTCAAGATTAAAATATATATAGATTCTCTGTCCTCCTGAAAATCTTTAGACTTCTGATCCACCTTAGATTTTCGGTAGAAAAAACAGCTCTCGCCCTAGCGGATTAAAGCAGCACCTCCTATGATAATGCCTCCGAATTAAGCTTTACGTCAATGTAGATCGGCCGATTACATCCAATAAACACCATCCTAAAGACATTATAGGAAGTATTGATTGGATGTAATCAGTCGACCTTCAGTGACGTAAAGCTTAGCTCGGATGCATTATTATAGGAGGTGTTCGTTAAGGTTTCTATACCGAAAATTTTCAAAGTTTCAAGGACGGACGGAGGCCACTTATCACTATGCAGCTGTTTTGAGCGATTTTAACCTTTAGAGAAGGGCTCTGACGACAATGTCAGACTGTACTGTGGAATTTTGAAAGAGCCTGTCTCTAAAGGTTAAGCCTCCCTCGTTGTTTATTGCATAAACAAAAACAAAACAAACAAAACAAATAAATAAATAAATAAAATTACAATCACTTCCGGATAGAAGATCCTACGCGACAGAGGGTAGAAGACAAAGTCACTTAATTGGTTATGACAAACGCTCTTAAGAGGGGACAATACCTAATCTCGCCGGCAGCCTTCGCCCATGTTATTCTACGGGAAAATTTGTTGCGACAATTACACATTACCTAATGAATATTTTTAAATTCTGTTTTCGCAGTCAGAAAATTCATAACCGTTAAATGAGTACTCATTTTTGAAAAATTCATTTTTTTTTTTATTTTTACATTTTATTTTTAAGTTCAAAAATGCGATTTTTCACAAAATGCATTTTTCTCATTTTCTAGTCACAAAATGAAATACTAAAATTTTAAAAAATCAATTTTTGGAAAAGAAGTACTAATTTAACGCTTATGAATTTTCTAAATGTGAAAACAGAATAGAAAAATATTCATTAGGTAATGAATAATTATGTGAACAAAATTTCCCATAGAATAACATGGGCGAAGGCTGCCGGCGAGATTAGGTATTGTCTGCTCTTAATTGGTTAGAACAAAACACTTAATTGATTATGACAAAAGCGCTTAATTGGTTATGACAAAGGCACTTAAGTGGTTATGCTGGAGAGTAGGTAGCGTAGGCACTGTAGATGTGTGAACTTGACAGAGGTCCGGAAAGGATTAGTGGTCTCCCGCCTTTTGGAAATTTGAAGAGGTCGGTGGAAATGGAGATGAGAAAAAGTGCATCCGTGTCCGTTTATTGGTGGGGAATGCATAGAGCTTGCCCAGGGCAAGTCGTTTTTTATCGTGTTCTGTCTTATAGGTAGGACAAGGGAAGAATAGGTTGAATGAACAGTGTTAAATTTTGTTCTGTGCTCCTGTTTTGAGATGATGCAGTTTAAACAAAATGGGATTTCCGTGAAGCTCTCGTTGGTGTGAAGGCCGGGTCAATGGGAGCAGTGAAGAGATACGTGGTATGAGGAGCTTGATTGCCCGAGGAACCGACATCTAGAGCATCTCTGAACTTCAGTGAAGGGTCTTATTCTACACTTGTGGGGTCCATAAATGAAATTTCCCTCTTCCAGTGCGATTTTGGCAAGATGAAGACACAGCTGGATTGACACAGCTCTTGGGGAAGTTTGGTTCCTTGATTTAGAGATTCTGTGCATTTTTATTCTGTGGTGGAGATTCCTTGGGAAGCCAAAGCAATTGCTCAGGTGAATTATAAAGATTATCGGAGTATCAATACTTGATGATGGGTCCTTCTTGTTCCTGTCCATGTTAAATACAGTACAGTTTTTGGGGAATGCCAAATGTCGGGCTTACTCTTTCTCCGTCAACAAAGGGTTTACAGAGCTGTCACCTTTTATATTTATCCTGTACCATTTTTCTTATTTTACGCCCTTTCTTTCTCACCACTTTCTTTGAAAAGTAATTTTCTGCAAAATGTAATTACGGTTAAATAAGAAAATTACTCTTTAGATAAAGTGGTGTAAATTCATAAAAGGTGAGTTCTAACAATGCTACAGGGACATACTTAAAGAGATTTTGAAGATATGGAACTTTGTTTCAATTATTTAAATTTATAAACTTACGATTCAAGAAAAATTTTGAATTTGAATATTTAATTAAATATTTGTATATTTATATATAGATTTTGTATTTATAAACAAGCTTATCGACCAATAAGATTGTTTTAAACCTATGCGCATGCTAGATTCTTATGTGAAAAACCAAATTCATATTCCTTCTAACAAGCATATATTGCAAAAGTAAAGTTAATGTAGTAATTAAATTTATTAAATTTACTTTTTAACCAACTCTCTCTCACGTAAATTTTTAAATAAATATCTGTATTTGTTACTTTAATTTGCTACATTTGTTAACTCATACGCTTCATGATTTTATTAGCTACTACGAGAAATCTTATAACTTCTTCTCAAATAATTTAAAATATGCATGAATGCAAATTTCGCAGAGTTAAAATTTTGATATGTCATCCGAAATTTTTAGAAAATTCAATGTGTGCCTTTAATTTTGCATGCGTAAGGAAAAGTGTTCTTGTATAAACTATGCGTTATTACATAGCATAAATTTAAGAAAAATTACTAACTTTAAATATATACTTAGTTTATCTTATTTAAAATTATCTTCCTTTGACTAATGTACCATTTTATAATCTTTTGAACTAAGTAATGAAAATCTGTAAGAAACTGGAATTCAGATATCTATACTTAATGACGTTTATTTATTTATTTTATTTATTTTTTTAATGAAATTACCTTAATTTAAATAAGCAGAATTTCAAAATCTAATTATGAAACTAGTGTCTTCTGAATCATATAAATTAACTTATAAAATATTTAACTTTATTTAATCTTTAAAGTTATAATTAAGGAATGGTTTTAAGATTTTTGCGGCACTCAGAGTAAAATTTAAATTCTAATTTAAGATATACATATTTCTTTTTATTATACTAATTTAAATTTACAGAAAAATGAAGTACGTTATTATCAAGTTAACGAATAAAATCTAAACACAAATTATAAATATAACTTGTGCGCATTAAAGTCTAATCTAGAACCTTAATTAAATTGGATACCTATTAAATACTACGCATTTATTATTCCGAGCATTTGAAAAATGTTTGTTTATAAATAAAGTCGTAGAAAAAGGATTTTGTAAAATACAAACATAGCTGCTAACATTTTAATTTATTCTGGAATCTATTTAGCCCCGCCTTTATTTTGCACTACTTTTTTTTTTTTTTTTTTTTTTTTTTTAAGTATTATTTTATTGTATCGTGGTTATATACTGGAGAGACTTATTCTATAAATAAAGTGGTGCGAAATAAAGGAGGGGCTAAAAATACTCCAGAATAAATTTAAATGTTGGCAGCTATGTACAAATTATGATTTTCTTTAAAAATACGGTGATCACTTTATTAAAATGTAAAATGCCAAAAGTAAGCTGTCAAACTTGTCTGCTTCGCTGGTACTGGTCGCTATGTGTAAATGAATTTTTAAAATGAATTTATATATATATATATATATATATATATGCACGTAAAATCTGTCATGATCGCAGAGTCCTCCAAGTTCCCATCAAAATTATACCTCTGGGTATGCTTGATCATGGGGTTTACTCGATCCTGATCTAAATAAAAAATTGAGATTTTGTTGTTTGCTGGTGCTGCCATCTTTCGCCAATTTCTCGAGCTAAGTCGTTCTTCTACCACTTGTGGTACTCTTCTAAAACAGAAAGAGCTCGCCTACCGTCTTAAATTCGGATAGTTTCATTACCGAAATTTCTGAGTGGCATAAGTATTAACAACAACGACATTAACACTTTCAGAACATTATAAACAGAAAAAAAAAAAAAATTAACAAAATAATGTACTTGTATAAAATAGTGTCAATTAATACACCCAAAATAATAATAGTTACTCCTTCTTCTTTTCCCGGAAAAAAAAAAAAAAAAAAAAAAAAAAAATCTTTATTGTTTCCAGAATTAATACCGAATAAAATAAAAACTGTAGAATTTACCTTTACAATTATCAAAATATCGTCAATCTTTTAAATTAATCTTGTATTGTTTGAAATGTGAATCTGAGAGTGATAAAATAATCTTTTCTATTGTAATAATTTTTAGTGATTAGAAAATACGCACTGATTACTTTCGAAATTTCAGAACTTTTCTTCTTCATTCACATACATATATTTCTTTATAAATTAATGGAACAAGTGAAACGTAAATTAAGAAAAATTAAATCTGTAATACTTGATAAAACTAATTAAAATGTTCGTTTCGAAAGTAATTTCCTTGCTGACAAACGTCTTCTAATCCATGTAAGATTTTTAATTATCGATGCTGCTTTAATAGAATTATTAAAATATTAAACATGTATGAGAAGTAATAAGAGAAAAAAAAATAGCTCATAAACTGAATAAAAAACTGTAACAAGTTAGCTTGCATTAGACAATTGAACTTGTTTAAAACAAATGTAATTTATGATTGCGTTTTTTTTTTTTTTTTTTTTTTTTTTTGTAGAAGATATTATATAAGTGGATCTCTATCAAAATATTAATACTTACGCATGGATAAATTTACGTTTTATGGCCCACAAGGACATAATTGTTTTCAGTTGCTAGAACGTGTTTTATAGCAGAAGTTAACACCACTATTTGTAATGAATAATTTTTCATTCATTAAAATGCTGAAAATTATTTTAAATGATTAATTTATGAACAAAATGGTGCCAAATCTGTTTCATCTGTGATGTTTATATTAGTAAAATTCTCCGATTTTAAAGCATCGAGAAAGGAAAGGTAGAGGGAAAAACAGATCGATACGAAAGTATAACTGTCAACATTTCGAATATTTAAATCACATTTTTTCTCACTATATTTGAAAGAAAAATGTATATTTTTTTCTAAGATTAATAAATTGAAACTTTTATCGAATATTTCTGGTCAAAAATCTCAGAATGCAGAAATTGGCAACTATGCGAAAATAATAGTGTAAGAGCTGCTAACATTTTCATTTATTCCGTAAAATTATCAGTACCCGCCTTTTATTCATACCGCTTTATTAGATGCATAGTTTTCTTCTTATTTAATCGTAATTACATATTAGACAAAATTTTTGTATAAAGAAAGTTGTGTGTGAAAAAAGACTGGAACTAACAAAGCAATGGAATAAATTAAAAATTAATATTTCAGGAAGTAAAATCAACAGTTAAAACGGTTTACGAATATGATATATGATGTATATGATATATGATATGATATATGATGTATATGATAAACATTGATACTTGCCAACCATCTCATTATGAACCGTACAATTTTCATTACTCACCTTTTTTTCCACACCAATATTTTTTTAGAGTAATTTTAATCTTATTTAATTTTAACAACATTTGAAGAGAATTACTCTAAAAATACAGTGGTGTGAGAAAAGTGGCGTTTTTTCAGGGGGCGTTAACAATTGTATGGTTATTAATGAGATGGATGGGAAGTATATACATGGTATGATACATGATGAGAAACATTTGGTATAGACGGATACGGGAAAAAAAAACATGTTTTTAAACGTGTTAATATGCACATAATTGCCAACGTACTAATTAATATTTCGTATTATTGTTAGCCCCGCCTTCTTTGTCACACCGGTATCTTTTTAGAGTATTTTTCTTCTTATTTAATTTTAATAACATTTGGAGAATATTACTCTAAAAATTTAATTGTGTAAAAAAAAAAAAAAAAAAAAAAAAAAAAAAAAAAAAAGGCGGGACTAACAACACTACAGAATATTAATTAGGATGTTGGCATGTATGATTATACATTGCCGATATTGGAAATATTTATCTGGAAATGAAAAATGTCAAATGTTAGTCATTTCTTTAACTTTTTAATTAGATATTTATTTCTAACAATGGTATATTAAAATAATTTTTGATTTGAATTTGATTTGTGCCGTGAACATTTGGCGTAGGTGGATTAAAAAAAAAAAAAAGATATATTTTGAAAACATATTAATATACATTCTCTGATATTGAAATTATTTAGCTGGAAATGAAAAAGTTAAATTTTATTTATTTCTTTAATTGGTTGATTATTTCTAAAAATGGTATAGGAAAATGTTTTTGTAATTGAGCAAAAAAAAAGTAAAAAGTATACTTACAGGGATGGAACACGGGCGCAGAATTCATACCGGAATCCGTTTAAGAAATTTCTCTACCTATAATATCGTTGATTTAAGAAGTAGAAAATTTTCTTACATTGATAGTGGTATGAATTCTGCGCCCGTGTTCCATCCCTGTACTTATCACAGTCTGTAAGGGTTAAATGTAATCTAATGTCTAATCTAAGAGTTATCAAGAGGACATTACACCTTTATTTTAATGAAACAATTACTTTACAATAAAAGAAAAAAAAAATGCCATGAAACTAATAGACTGATGTTTTACAAACTTAGTTGTGTTACTTAATTATATTTTAGTATTCTGCTGTCAACTCTACTGTACAGTCACATACATGCCAACATTTTAATTTATTCCAAAATATTTTTAGCCCTGCCATTTCACACCACTTTTTTTATTGACAAAATTCTTCAACACGTAACTTCGATTAAATAAGAAAAATTTACTGTTAAAAAATAAATGGTATGAAAAAAAGGCGGGACTAAAAATACTCCAGAAAATACTAAAATGTTGGCATCTATGCAGTCGGATAATGCATTCCATAAAATAATTTAATGTTTGAACTATTCTTATCTAAAAAACAGTTTAATGTTTTTTTTACGTGAACACTTATATGAACCCCCATTATCTAAAAGTAATTTAATATAAAAACTTTATTATCTCAAAAATAGTTTAATACATGCAAATTAAGCAACATTTTTAGGTGATCCTATAAATAAATAAATATATATATATATATATATATATATATATATATATATATTTTTTTTTTTTTTTTTTAAATAAAGGATATCAATGTAAATGAGATATAATAATAAGATTTTGAAAAAATTTATATATAACGGTGAAAATAATGATAATAATATAAAAAAAATTTCTAATATTATAATTACTTTTATTTATTAATATATAATTTATTCCTTTTACAAAATTATTCGTGACTGAATTAATTTAAGAAATTAAATATTATCACATTCACATTCCTTATTAACGTGGAAAATTATCATAAGTCTACGATAAATCTATCTACCATAGAATTACCATCTTGCCGGAATCTGCGTGCTAGTAAATTTATATAGAATTAATTACTTTGTATTTTAACGAAAATTCTGTGGTTAAATAAATTAAAGACAACTTTGAGAGAATAGGGGTATGATTTTGCCTGAATGATTTGCAGCTCAGCTATCATAACCACTATTGCATTAGTATTTGGATAGAAAAAAAAAGCGGGATATAACTGCAAAAATTAAGACACACATGATAAAAAAAAATAATAAATAGTGCAATTACAAGTGTGAAAACACAAAAAAAGAAATCCATCAAAGAAATGCGCAAGTTAAATACAGCAATAATCCGTAGATTGTAAATGATAATTTAAGTTTTTGTTTCAGGATTTAATTAAAAGGTTCCAAATGTCATTATTTTCTATCCCTATAAACTGAAGACATTGCTCTCAATAGCCCATAGCTGCCAAGTTTTTAATTTATTCCGGAATGCTCTTAGCCCCGCCCTGTTTTCACACCGTAATCTTTGTAGAAAAATTTTCTTCAATATATAATTACGATTAAATATTAAGAAAATTATTCTAAATATTTTATGGTGTGAAAAAGGGGGCGGGACATACAACATTCCGGAATAAATTAAAAAACTTTGCAGGTATGATAGCCGCTTCAATCACATACAAAAATACAATTTAAAACTAAATAAAACATACTTTTCTATTTTTTTAAAAAGGTGTGATTTATTTTATTTTATCAACTTTATTGCAGTTTGTATTTTATAGTAAGTATAATTTTTACATCCATTATTATTTAATTTAGCTAAAAACAAAATTGAACTTTAAAAATAGGATTAAAAGAAGATTTAAATCACATTGTGATATATATATATATATATATATATATATATATATATATATATATATATATTACTTTTCATGAATAGATCTATGTATCATATTCAGTCTCTTATGACATACTGAAAAATACAATTCTTAATTCATATACTATATATATATATATACATAATTTGATGTATTTTAATGTACTGTTTTTATTAGTATTATTAAGACATATTTTTATTAAAACAGACATGACATATTTTTTATATGAACAGAATATCTCAAGTCAAATTCTTTTTCAGTGCCTCCTGGTGAACCTATCATATTAGATGAAACTGGTGCCCAGATTAAAAGTTTAATAGGACCTTATAATGAAGGAGAACCTTTGGTATTAATATGTGAAGCAATAGGGGGTAAGTTTCTTTTATGTAAAAATATTTATAAACATTAGTAAATGCAAAAGAGTGACGCCTTTTATAAATAAAACTATTATTTTGCAAAGTGGCAATAACAATCTGAAAAGTTGAAGATATAAACATTGGCAATTTTATTTATTACTTGTTTAATGTTTTGTTGAATAATTCCATAGAAATGACTATCAATCTCTATGTAAAGATGTTTTAAAATTATATATGCTGTGAAATATCACGATTTAATATATAGTGAGATTTGAAACTCTTCACACTTTACACAAAAATTTCAATATAAATTTGTCAGTCTGTATGCGTCTTGCCACTACGTCAAGGAACGATATTTCGTCCTTAATTTTATACCTCTAAATACTGTTGATAAAAATTCCCCACAGTCACAAATTAGAAAAGAAAAGAAAAGAAAAGAAAAAGAGAAACCTGATGCCAATAAAATTACAATAAAATTAGAATAAATTAAATGGTATAATGTCTGACGTTTTAAAGTCTATTAATAAGGGCGTCGAAAGTCGAAATTTTTTCCCCTGATTCTTCCACCAGTACACTTATATAATAATTTTTTTACTTAATTAATCGTGCAAACTTACTACTAAAAATCCCGAAAGAAAAATACTGGTGGATAAATTTCGATTGTCGACACCCTAATTATATATGCATTTCTGCCTGCTTCTTATAGTTATTCAAATAATGAAAAATCTGTAGAGCTTATTCAATGGCTTAAATTGTTCTTAGACTTGGTTATTACTTGAGGCAAACAATTTTTTTTTATAAGATACCGATAGTAAGTATACTGATACCGGATAATGTACCAAAAGTGTGGATTTCCTCTGCGACAGTTAAAAACCTATACCTTGCTATTGGTGCCATCTGTAGGTGATTCCTCTTCCATATCAATAGTGGAAATATTTAAACTGAAACTGTAAAGATAAGCTTTCTATATAATTTCAGGGATGGAACACGGGCGCAGAATTCATACCGGAATCCGTTTAAGAAATTTCTCTACTTATAAAATCGTTGATTTAAGAAGTACAAAATTTTCTTACATCGATAGTGGTATGAATTCTGCGCCCGTGTTCCATCCCTGTAATTTATTTCGTTCATAATGAAATCAGAATACATTTATGTGAGATAGTTGTATGAATATTTGCTTTTATTAATTACATACAAATCTTTGCATTCCATAATACATTCTGACTATAGAAGAATTATAGGAGAATTCCTATAGAAGAATTTGGTCGAGAGACAGGTGCGTTTTGAATCGAACATCAGCGCAAAGGTGTAGGCTCATATTTTTGCCTCGTCACATTTCAGTATTATAAAAATTTATTCATCCGGAGCACCTAAATTTTGTACTAAAACTTACATACTTGCCATTCTAACCCGGAAGATTGTTAGTTCTCGCCCCTTTTTATGCACCACTTAATTTTTAGAGAAATTCTCTTTAAATGTATTTACGATTAAATAAGCTGAAAAGTACTTTTAAAAAACACTGGTGTCAAAAAATATGCAGAAAATGGTGGGACTAACAATCCTCCGGGTTAGGTTTACAAGTATGAACTTACTACTATTAAAATCATGTTTAATGTATTAATTTATAAGCAAATTCAGAAATCATTTTCAATATTAAATGATATATGAACGGTGCATAACAATATTGCATTGATTTTGAGATTTTTTTTTTTTTTTTTTTTTTTTTTTTTTTTTAATACCAGTTACTATTTAAATTTTTATGACCTTCATGAAATCTATGTTTGCATTTTAAAATATTTACATAGATTCTAAACATTCTTTGCACATAATAAAATTGAAAAAATTAAAAATATATTTATACAGATTTGTATTACTTTTAAAATTACGCTTCTTTTACGGCCATTACCTACCGTCGTATAAATTTAACTGCATTCAGTTTATTATTACTATATATATATATATATATATATATATATATATATATATTAACTGCATTTAAATGCTCCTTTTGAATGAAGAAACTAACTGAAGCGTCAATGCCTTTAAGTAAAACATTGTAACCTTTTATTTTATGGATAACCAAATGGATTCATAAACCAAGTTCGGTGAAAAAATCCATGCATAACTATTAAAATAACAAAGGATAAGAAAAAGGATTTAAAAGCATTATTACTTTTTTTTCCTTTTTCGAGTTTGATTTTAATTGCTTTTCTTTCCATTTTCTTGGCTTCGAAGGTATTAAAAGAAAAATTAAGCAATTTATATACTTTACCGTGTAGCGTTAAATTAATGTTTTCGATATGGAGGTATTCTACTAAATATGCATTATTTTCTAATAAAACTTCATTCTGCATTTTAGGTTTAATAACTCATAAAGTATGGTTGATGTGAGGGGCTTTACAAAAAAGTGCACCAGTCATTATGAATTTTAATGAGAAAATATTTTAATAGCTAAATTTCCTCAGCATGTGAAGATTTTTTTAGAGCAAGAGATTACTTTTAATTATTTATTTTTTTTTTATTCTGTTGTATCACTAATGGAATATACCTGTCCTGAATAAACTTTTCCGTTCTTTATCGTAAGGACATTTACATAGTAATTGAATTTATAATTAAAATTTTCATGATTCGTCAATACTTTTCTTCAAAATAGTGTTTTATAAAAACAAAGGAAATGTTTCAGAGATTTTTTGTTGTTAAAATGTTGAAATAACATGATTGTTGTAAATAAATTGTTTTTAATACACAGTAGGCAGCAAATTGGATGTTGTTACAGAGGATGTCCCTGAATTCCTGGGCCAAACTTTAGGGTGGAGAAAAGACACATCATGCGGATTCAAAATTGCCTAGGAACCCATGATGGCAAATGTTATCTTAACCCTTTAAGAACCAGGGCATCTATTCTCCGACCAGACTATACCTCAATTCCGACTGTGGCAATCGTTATTTTTATCACGTGACGTCACATTCTGACTTCTGATTTGACGACTGTGGTTGTTTAAGGAAGGTCACTATGGCGGTCAGATCAGATAATAAATGCCCTGGTGTCTTTTAGTAAATTTTAACAGATGTGGGCGTGACTTTTAAATGTTGAATTTTTAAGAAACATATATTTCTTGCAAATGATTACATAAAGTGATATACATAGAAATAACGCTATTCTGTTTTTAATCGTTTTTTTTAAAGTACTCATTCCATTTATACGATCATTATAAACGATAAAACAATTATTGTTATATTATGTAAATAAACAGTTTTTCTCCCCCTTGTTCTTTCCGTCTACACTTTTCATTTCCGACCCGATATTGCTATACAAAAAAAAAAAAAAAAAAAAAAGAAAGGTCCTTAATATGTATCTGACCTACCTTAAAGTTTTGCTTGTGAATTCAGGGGTATCCTGTATACAAGGTACCCATAATTAAACTGACAGGGCATACAGTGTTTTGTAGTGCGATCTGATTGCGAAAATAGCGCAAAATGTTATAGACAGATTAAACGAGAATGAGGACTAAGGATTCTGAAAAAAAAAAAAAAAAAAAAAAAAAAAAAATCTAAAAATGATCCCTAGACGAATATGTGGCGCTGTTTTTCTAAGTAAAGGTTTCGTCACCATTTATAATTAATAATTGATGATTGTGCAACTTTCTGGTTTTTGTCTCTATTTCTTAATTTGAAATTAAGCTACCCCGCTATTTTGTCCCTACTTTTTCAAATTTTTAAACTCTTTTTCCTATTACATAGTGTCACATATGCCCTAGTAGTGACTTTAGGAACTAATTATTTTTTAACGCGGAATCCTTCGTCCTAATCTTTCTACAGAATTTGGCAATTTTTGATAACTCCCACTGTGTTCTGTAGCGCAAGCTAATTGCGAGAATAATTAAACTACGCTACTGAACACAGTGGGCACTATCAGTTTAATTACGGAAACCCTGTATTTCACCGAAATATTAAGGAATCAGCGTAGTTTATGTTTTGAGTAACACTTCTTTTTAAAGTAATATTCACTAATATTTAATAAGTAATCGTTTGCAGTACTTTGCTTCGAATGAGTATGAAGAAATTTGCTTTATGTAAATAGTCGTGTTCAAAATGTTGATTGATCCGATTTTTCAAATATAAGTTATTTTATAAGAACAAATTGTTTCCAGAAATGAAAAGTAGTTGTTAAATTAATAACGCTTGAAGTGTTACAATTGCATAGATGCCAATATTTAAATTTATTCCGGAGTGCTTTTAGCCCCGCCTCTATTTCGCACCACTCTATTTATAAAAAAAAAAATTCTCTAAAATATAACACTGATAAAATAAGAAAAAAATTCTCTTGAAAAATAAGTGATACGAAATAAAGGCGGGGTTACAATACTCCGGAATAAATTAAAATATTGGCAGGTATGCAATTGATAAAGATCATTTTCATGAAAATCATAATTAAATAGGAAAATCTAAAAAGTTTTCAAAAAAAATTAAAATTAAACTTTTTCAGATTTTAATGTCTTAAAATTTAATCTGTTTAATTTGTCCTCGTACATAGCTAGTAAATATAAACATTTTGTTCAACATTTTAAAAAATTAGTTTAATGCATACATAAGATATAAAAATAATTTTTAAAAATATATTAGAAAAAATGTAGTATATTAGGTATATCCATTTATTCAGAAAAATTCTTTTTAAATCCATCTTACCACGATATGATACCCACAGGAATATCTAATACAATTATGATGCAATTCCTTAATCATTTAATGCATTAAAATTAGCAAATTAAATATTGTGTCAATTTTTGTAATTAGTACCCAATATGCAATATTAATTTAAGTTACGTAAAATTTATGTGGCGATTTTTACAGTTCATTTTTAAAACAATATTTAAAATTCTGGTAATATTATCCTCCCCTTACGTTTTTTATATAATAATAAAAAATTTGAAATTTACAACAGATTAAATTTATGGAAGTTTGTTGTTACAATTGAAAATCCTTTCTTTTCAAAAGTTATCTTCCATTTTTCTTTTTTTTTGTGTTTCGAATAAAAGAATCATTGTAAACTAAAGATTATAAATAAGATTACAAATAAAATATTTTAGCAAATTCTATCTATTAAATAACATAATCATTTTTTATTGAATAAAAAATAATAATAAATAATCTTAGCTACAAATGAAAAATGTGTAATAGAAATATAATATAAAAAGAATATAATTTAGTGGAAACCTAAATAGAATATTAAATTACCATATAATTCTTTAACTATTTTTCGAATTCTTCATAGTATAATTATCAAACAAAAAACAACCTAGAGGAAAAGTGCTTATACATTATTAACAAAGAATATTTGAGTTTATTTCATTATCTATATGTAATTGCAATGCAAAAAATGTAGACATTTACTATATATTATGACCCTTGATTCGTTAATTAACTTGAAATTTCCCCCTACATCTTCCTTTCTTTTTTTTTTAACAAGTTTCCTTTTGGCGCGGAATGGATTACATATTCACTGAGGCATGTGATTACACCGTTTCATGTTTCAGTTTTTATGGATGGTCATGGTCTTATAACTTTCTCAGTTGAAAGAAAAATAGATGTCTCTGCTTTGTGGCAATATAAGAAAAAAAGACAAAATCAAATTGCATGTATTTATTTTGGAAATGTGGTTAAACTTTTTTTTCTTTATCCATATTGGCGTTTATGGTATAACATAGTTAAGTCATTTATCGTGTATATTCCTAAAAAAATGTGGTAAATAATTAAAAGATATTTCCGCAAAAATGTATCATTAAGTTTTACAAATTTATTAATTGTTGTTTTGTAAAATTAAAAAAGATATTTTTTATTTTTGTGGGGAGGGAATGAAAACAATTAAAATTAATCAGTTTTTTTTTTTTTACAAAGATGCCGATGCTTCCTAACTTTTATTCGTATGTATACGAAGGTATTTACGCATTTAAGGATGTATCCTTGCTTGAAAATTTAAAAAAATTGCCAAACACTTTTTGTACATTTTATCTAATTAAATAATAATTTTCCATTTCAGATTAAAAATATTGAGTATATTGAAAAAGAATATTTAGTTAATGTATTACACTGATTTATTTTTTATGTAATGTAATTAATATAAGTAGATGCGTTATAATGTACAGAAAACGATTATAAAATTATACATATTTTGTTAACCCTTTCAGGGTCAAGCCAAATTTTCTCCATTTAAAATCAACAGCTACCAGTTTGAAGTTATTCGTCTAAGTTATAAAAGAAAATTTTTATAAAATATTTCCAGGGACAGTTTTCGCAATTTTGAATAAAAATTTATTATTACACTATGCAACGACCGCCCTTGAAAGGGTTAAAGGAACTTTGCATACATATATCAGTAACAAAAATTTATGTACAATATGCATTGGTGCCAACATGTACGCTTTTTTGACACCAGTATTTCTTTACAGAAAAAAATTATTTAAACGCAGAAAACTGCTAAAAAACTTATTAAAAAAATTGTTTAAATTTTTTCCTGTAGCAAAAAAAAGTACAAGTTGGCAGTTATGAGCATGTCAAAATTTTAAATTTATTTCGGATCACTGTTACTATTTACTTACCCACTATTTTTTCACACTTTTTTTCTTTTAATGAAATATTTTGTAACATGCAATCACTATTAAATAAGGAGAAAAATACCGTCAAGAAAAGTGGTGTTAAAAAAGGACAGTACTAACAATGACCCGGGATAAATTGTAATGTAGCCATCTCTGTACATAGCGTAAGCGCAGTTATTTTATTGATATTTCTTTTTTACTTACTAAATTTTGTTCATAGTTTGAACTAAATAAATTTTAATTTCAAGCAAATAACAATTTTTCTTTGGGTTATTGAAATTCTCTAAATTATATGCATACCTTCCAACATCCTAATTATGAATCAGAAGAATTTTATTATACGTCCCTTTTTTCACACCAATTTCCTTTTAGAATAATTATCTCAAATGTAGTTACGATTAAGTAAGTACAAAATTATAGTTGGCACCTTTTGGTTACCGGAAATTTTAATATTTTATTATTATTATTATTATTTTTTTTTTTTTTTACTTTATCAGCGAAAACCGCTACAGTTCATTGATTAACACGTTGAGCGCATCGCGAATTCTTAAAATCCATTAAAATTCCATAATGATTCCTCCTGTAATAAGTGAAAATTAAGCAAATTTTAAATAAATTTTCATTAATTACTTAAAAAAAAACGTGTGGCACTCGGGGACTGCCGCGGTAAAGCTATTGCATAGCATTTTTTATCAACTCATGCAATTATAATTATTTATTTATTTTATTTATGCAGTATTTTTTTTCTTTGATATTAATTCAAGTTCCGGGGGAGGGGACTCATGTCAAAGTTGTGCCTTGAGGGCACTCATGTCAAAGTTGTGCCTTGTGGGGGGACTCATGCCAAAGTTGTGCCTTGGGGGGACTCATGCCAAAGTTGTGCCTTGGGGGGACTGATGTCAAAGTTGTGCCTTGGGAGGACTCATGTCAAAGTTGTGCCTTTTGGGGGACTCATGTCAAAGTTGTGCCTTGGGGGGGACTCATGTCAAAGTTGTGCCTTGGGAGGACTCATGTCAAAGTTGTACCTTAGGGGGGGGGACTCATGTCAAAGTTGTGCCTTGGGGGGACTCATGTCAAAGTTGGGCCTGGGGGGGACTCATGTCAATGTTGTGCCTTCGGGGGGACTGATGTCAAAGTTGTGCCTTTTGGGGGACTCATGTCAAAGTTGCGCCTTGGGGAGGGAACATGTCATAGTTGTGCCTCTCATGTTAAAGTTGTGCCTTGGGGGGGATTTTAATAAATGCACTTTGTTTATTCATATTTAAAACACTTTATACACAAATTTTACGCGTGCAGCTATTCACTGTTGTACATAGATGATAGATACCTATACACCTATATAATTTCTCACAAACAGCTGCTTACGTATTCGTCCGATTTCGGAGCAGCTCGTCTGGATCCGTGCGAGCTTCGTACAGTCGTACCATATACATACACGTTAAGGTTCAACTAGTCGCGGGCTCGAACTCATTCGTGGACGCGGCCAAAAAGCACGCTGTCTCACTAGCATTGTGTCTAAAAGAGATAGAATCAGTTATGAACAGTTAGCAGCTAGTCTACACGCATACGTCTAGTCGCACGCACAGAAACACCGTGCCGAAGTCTGCCGAACTGTGTTAGGTTTATTTTCGTTACGGAATTTCTTGATTCGGTCGCCGCGCTCAAAGCGCGCGATAAAAGCTATGCAATAGCTTAAATATATATATATATATATATATATATATATATATTATAGTTTTAAAAAATTAAAGAACACGCTTTTATAGAAATGTGAACTAAAAAGCACAAAATATCTATCTTAGTATTAAGATTCAGGGTAAGAGAAAATCGTGTGAGTGATACACCGTAATATTTACATACATTTAAATCTTTAATTAAAATAACTTAGAATTAACAAAAACCATTTTTAAAAAATTTCCCCTGACGGGGATCGAACACTGGACCTTTAGGTTCGTAGCGCGGCGCCTTACCTCTACGCCATATCGTTCACGAAGGGGAAGTATTTTTTTTAACCGACTTCAAAAAATTGTATGAAATGAAACTAAATTGCGCCAAAAAGTATAAAATAATTTCCTTCGCCAAACAACCTATAACACTACAATTAATCATAACTTTTGAAGTCGGCGCAAAATTAAATAAAAATTGATACCTTTATTCAATACAAAAATCGAATCCTATTCAAACTACACATCTCACATTGTCACCTGCAAAACGCAGCCGAAAACTATTTTGATTCAAGAAAACAAATAAGATTTTGTAAGCAGCAAAAGTTGGCGAATATTCTGGTATCTGACGTCCTTGGTGAAAGAAAAATCGCAAAATTATCTGGCAAACATATTTAATTTCTTTGGGATATCATGATTAATTTGATAAGGTATATTAAGAGAGTAATCAAGAATATGAAACAATACTTCGTACAAAATGTATTATGAAAATATACATTTTGCGTGTATATTTTTGCAATACGTTTTCAACGCCAAATCCAAAAGCCACCAAGGATGATAGTTATCAAAGTTATACCAAATTTGCAAAGAAAACTCTAACTTCGTAGAAACATAAATTCTGCATTGTGAAAAATGTCCACTGTTCTGTGTAGATGCTACCAATGGACCAATTGTATACAGTGAATACAATAATAAAGGAAACATGAAAATGGATCATTCGAGACGACAGCATTTGTTGCTACCGATCTAAAAACAAACCTTTAAAAACTAATTAAAGTTTATTTAATTTTGCGCCGACTTCAAAAGTTATGATTAATTGTAGTATTATAGGTTGTTTGGCGAAGGAAATTATTTTATACTTTTTGGCTCAATTTAGTTTCATTTCATACAATTTTTTTTTAATAGTAGTTGCTTTTTGGAGTCGGTTCTATTTTTTTACAAAAAGATTTTATTTCACAATATAATTTTTTTGTTTGCTCCCAGAGAAGTTACAAACAAACAAACAAACAAACAAACAAACATACATACATACATACATACATACATACAGGTGAAGCTAATAAAAGCGTGTTAAAAAATACTGCATTTGTGATAATAATAAAATGTATGTATATAGAGTACTCACTCATTTTCTTTCACTATTTTTTCATCACTTTCTTCATTAATAAATGCACTTTGTTTATTCATATTAAAAACACTTTATACACAAATAAATGCACTTTGTTTATTCATATTAAAGACACTTTATACACAAATTGTACGCGTACAGCTATTCACTGTTGCACATAAATGATAGATACCTATACACCTATATACTTTCTCACAAACAGCTGCTTACGTATTCGTCCGATTTCGGAGCAGCTCGTCTCGATTCGTGCGAGCTTCGTACAGCCGAAGTCTACCGAAGTCTGCCGAACTGTGTTAGGTTTTTTTTTCGTTACGGAATTTTCTGATTCGGTCGCCGCGCTCAAAGCCCGCGATAAAAGCTATACAATAGCTTAATAATGTCATATTTTTAGTTTTATATCCTATCATACACTATCAACCACCGATGGTTGACGCTGCTTTATACCATATATGACACTGTCAGCCACCGATGGCTGACAAGGCACTCAACGTGTTAATTATTTATTGGTACTGCTCTTACTTTTGGGGTAAAATTTTCACAGAAATGTTTGAAGTATATCATGTTCTGCACACTCCTAAAGATTCAAGATTATTCCTTCAGTACTTTTAGAGATATATGACAAAATGCCTAGAATCTAGAATCAGAGCCTGATTAAGGGGGAAGCACACATTATTTATACTTACACCGTTATTTTTTAACAAATACTTTCCTCCTATAATAAACAGAAAATTCTCATTAAAAATTATTTTAAAAGAATTCTGGTGTCTAATAACGGTGAGTAAATTGGATTGTTTTACACCGTTCATTTTTTATAAAAAATATTTCCTCGTCAAAGCGTGGAATTTCTATGACATGAAGTAAAAAATAATTGTAAAAATATTCCGGTGAGAGCGGAGATAATGTGTGCTTCCCCCTTAATCAGGCTCTGTCTAGAATGGCTGACATGGCGCTCAACGTGTTAAATAAATAAATTCTTCTATAAAATTTTTCCAATAGTCAAAAGGCGCTAAATTTGCAACTATGTATAAAATGGTTCTAAAAAAAGACTGGTGTAAAAAAAAAAAAAAAAAAAAAAAAAAAGGCGGGTACTTAAAATTTTCCGTTTATTAATGAGATGGTTGGCAAGCGTTCATAAGATATAAATAAACGTAATTGGCTAAATTTAAAATTGTGTAAATGAAAATTAACATCATGTGCCAAACGAAAAAAACTAAATCTTTACATGCAAGAAACCAAATACTTATACCTATATATCAATCAAATATTAAATTTATATCCTATACATGCACACAAAGTTAATAATTTGTATACCTTAGATACTAAAATAATCAATGCTGAAAATTAGGAAAATTAAGCATAAGTTCATCCTTGAATAGATTCGGATAAGTTTATTTCTAAAGTACCACATGTTACTATTATCGCTGAGACAGGTGATAACGGATCTAGAATGATAGGGCACGAAAGATACCTCAAAAAACTCACTTCTTTCTCTCCTTTGCAAAATCTGCGAAAGATCTATTCTGGCGATACTGCTGTACTGTTAACGCAAAAGACGCTATCAAAGTTGCTTTAAAAATATTCAAATATACTAGTAAGAAATGCTTCTTATTTTCGGTCGTTTAATGTTTCGTTCTATTCATTTTTTCTCTAAACATTAAAAATAATAATTTAGCTTAATATTTTTATTTTTATTTTTTTTCTCATGAAGCATCTAGCTAATATGTTTGTTTATCTCATTTACAATTCTTTCTTACTTACACTTTTTCTTTTTTAAATTGAGGCAACCTATGGTAAACTGTATTAAACAAATATTTTTAACGTTTTAGATATGAAAGCGCCTTAAACTCATTGGAATACTTTGAAAAAAAAAAAACTTTACAAAATACGAAGAAAATATGAAATATTTGAATTTAACTTAATATTATTTATTTATTTATTTTTATTATTTATTTATTTTATTATTTACTAATGATAAAAGCTTATAAACTTTAGGTACGCTATTTATTTATTTATTTATTTTATTTTATTTTTATTTTTATTTTTATTTTTATTTATTTTATTTTATTTAATTTTTTGCCACGAAAGAGATTAAAATGTCATAACTCTAATTTCCTTTTGACTATACACCTGAATTTAGGCATAGTATAAATTGCAATATGACCTCTCACTGTATTGAATTTAGAGCTTTCTAATATCATTAAAAAAAATTAATTTTAAATCAATTCAGAGTCACTACATGAAAACCTTTAGAAAAACTAGTATGTTGGTGGCCACCACATGGCTTCCTTCTACATTTTCCTATACATATTCACTCAGTAAAAATAATTATTAAAATTATTATTTAATAAAATTATCTCCCATGCTGAATGCAGATGATTTCCATTCTAGAAAAGCAGTAAAATACCAAAATATCCAAAGAATGTCAATTTTATTCTCTATATGACATCTTAAAAGAAATACAATTCTTTTTCTAGTTTTTTTTTTTTTTTTTTTTTTTTTTTTTTAAGGAAAAAAATCAATAACCTTATTTTAAATTGCCGCAGATGGATGGTTCAATTATTCGTTTTAAAAATATTAACGAACTCTTTCAAAAGATTCCCATAATCAAAATTTTCCTCCCCCCTTGTCCCGAGGGGGAAGCGGTGCTTCTAGATATGCAAACTTTTTTTTCCAATTTGACTATTAATATTATAAATAGTTCTTTTTAATTTCATAATTATTATTGAAAAATAATTCTCTTTATGTGCATTTACACAAACTTTTGTCTTATACTGCCATGTTAAAAATTTAGAAAAAGCTGGATGGCAACACTGGACGATCTTTACGAAAAACAGATAGGCACTAATTTAAGTCAAGGTGCAACTGTATATCAAATTTTATGAAATTATCTGCAGTAGTTCCTGAGATCCAGTTGCCACAAAATTTTATCACACACACACATACGTATTCTAAAAATGGTCGAGTCGTGTTCTAAATCTCTCAAAACGTGTACATTCATCAAGAACTCGGTGTCGAAAATTTTTAAGCATAAAATACTTTCTTCTATTGAATATAGGAGAAAGTAAAAAATGACTTAGTACGTTTAAATTCTTGGAGGCAGGGCATTACTAAGCTACCTGATAATTAAGAATAAAATTTCGGTTAAATAATATGTATAGGAACGTACCGTATTTTCCACATATAATCTGCACCAAAGTTTTAATTGTGAGAAAAATGTATGCTTCTGAAATGCAACATCTCATAGAAATGTAGCTTTCTCTGAAAATTAAAATTTTTAATTCAAAACTAAGTTACTTCACCTTCGGATTATGTACGGCAAAAAAAATGATACAATATTGAAAGATTCAAATTTCAGTTTCTTCTGTATTGAAATACTTTGTTAAATAGTAAAATTTTCTTTAATACATTTCTCACTAAAAACTTTCCAATATTTCAAAATAATAATAATATAAAATACAGCTATATTTATCATACTGAAAGTTCTTAGCTTCCACATCTCCTGCTAAGTGGGGTAGACATGTAGACATTTTCTATAACAAATTTCAATTCAATAAGTTGTAAAAAATAACTGATATATTTTTGTTTAAATATTATGATGATAAATCTGATTTAAAAATTTGAAAATTTAGTAGCTGTGTATAAGAACAGTTCTTCTCATTTTATATATGCGAACTGCGCTGAACTAAAAATATACATAAAATGAGTTCTGATCACTTTGCTAAAGTACTCCATTTTCAAATATATGGGCAACAAAGCCATGAAACCTCTACGGAAAATTGATGGAAAACTCACGTATATTTTCAAAAACTAACAACAGAAATTGATAAATTGGTGAGATATATGTGCTTCCATTTACATTTTTGTCCAGTACAAATCTTGCAATAGATTTTAACTAACTTCCCGACTAGCTAGACATTTGAAACTTTCAGGATAGCTAAGAACACGGTGACAATACATTTTTTTAACACTTTTAGTCAAATGTTTCAGATCCCTACAGCCTTCGGCAGCGTCCATATGACTCGACAGAAAATTTATTTAACCAATTTTCCGACTAGCGAGACATTTGAAACTTTCAGAATAGTTCAGAACAAGGTGAAAATACATTTTTTTAATACATTTAGCCAACTGTTTCAGGTTCCTGCTGCCTTTGTCAGCGTTACCAGACAAAGCTTGCAATCGATTTTTAACTAACTTCCCGACTAACTAGGCATTTGAAACTTTCAAGATAGCTGAAAGCACGGTGACAATATATTTTTTTAATACTTTTAGTCAATTTTTTTAGGTCCCTACTGCCTTCGTCAGCGTTTATATCATTCAACAGAAAATTTATTTATCTAACTTCCAGACTAGCTAGAGCTAGACATTTGAAACTTTCAGAATATGGTGAAAATGCATTATTTAAATACTTTTAACCAACTGTTTCGGGTCACTGCAACTTTCGGCATTGTCCAGTACAAAGCTTGCAATCGATTTTTAACTAACTTCCCGGCTAGCTAGCCATTTGAAACTTTTATAATACCTCAATACACGATAACAATGAATATTTTTAATACTTTTAACATGTGTGTGTGTTAATACCCTTGTTCATAATTAATTATATGAATATATTAATGAGGTCCATTAATATATTTTTGCATTTAAGCTATTTATATCATTTATAAGGTTGTTAAAAGTAATGGAGTAACGCGTTACGTAATAGCTGGCTTTTGCACATTATGAACACCACTATTTTTCTAGTTAAAAAAATTGCTTTACTCGAAGACTAAAAATGTTGTGTTAAATAAGAAAAATAAAATTATTTTAAAATTTTGATATTCAAAATATATAAAATTTAGCAATTGTAGTATTAACAGAATATTTATAACTACTATCTCCTAACAACAACTAAATTTACTAGTCACTTTTAGTAAAAGTTAGTTTCTATTTGTAATATCAGCGGTTAAATAAAGCTGAATAAGTTTTGAATTGCATAGTACAATTTTTTTAATATCTAAATTATTTGCTATTAATGCAAAATCGAGAGATAATTAAAACGTTTTTATGCATCTATTTAGTAAGTCTTAAAATAATTTTACTGAAAAAAAAAAAAAAAAAAAAAAAAAAAAAAAGCCTCTCTCACTCCCAAAGAAAAGCGAACTCTTTAATGCACCATTCCACCTGATGACTGTAATTTTATAGAACTAATAGATGCTTAAAAAAATTAACAAACAATTAATTAAACAAGCATAAGTAATGGGATTCTAAAATTGTTGCACATTTTTTTTAATCTGTTTACACAATTCAGGAGAAAATCCCTGCAAACACACTCAAAAAAAAAAAAAAAATCTTCATATAAAAAACGAAAATTTAATGCATAACCTGTTTTTATTTGCGCGTTACTAAAATATAGTCAAAGGAAAATAAATTCATTTTTTTATCACCCTAAAAAATATCTACCCTTTTCTTGTAAATTATCTTTCTTTAAAATCTTTTTAGAACTTGCTCTTTTTTTTTTACTGAACAAACATGCAATTATTTTTAAGTACAATGCTTTGAACTGAAAATGCAATTTTAATGCATGCTTTTAATTAAGTTAAAAAATGGAAAATGTTATAAAAAATACATATATATATATATATATATATTAGTTTCTATTATTTTATAAAAGAGTTTCATCTAAAAGTATTTAAAACTTTACAAAAAGTTAACAAAAATAAATTCTTAAGTATGTACATAAATAATTACTTATCGTTTTCTGTTTTTCTAATATTAATTAAATATTTTTTAAAGATGAAATATTAAAACTAAAATAATTACTATAAGTATAATACTTTTTGCTTTGCAATATTAAAGCCTCATTTAAATCAGATTTTCTCTCTTTCTTTTTTTTTTTTTTTCTTCTTTAAAAAAAATTTCAGAGAATTTAATTTTCTTTTTAATAAAATTTAGAATTTTTAATTAATATTATCTCAAGACATCGTTCATTTTATGGAATAAAAATACTTTACCATAAATGCGCATTAAATAATTTTCTTAAAAATTTCCATAACATTTAAAAATAGAATCTACTTTGATGTGGGTGAGAATTCAAAAGAACAGTATTTTGATGTCTGGGAACTAGGAATACCAATTTAAACATATTTAATTAATAAAAGGAATGAAGGTTTGACAAAAAATGTGGTGCAAAACAGTCCATTTTGCATACTAATAGGGAAGTCACAAAGTCAACAATTAATTTGCCCCCAATCTGACCGTCACTCTGAGTAATGCATTTGATTTGACTATTTGTAACTGCTGGTTTACAGCCTGTTGGTTAGCTCCCATCATAAATAGTAGAAATTGTCTAGTTCAAATGATGACGCGTCACGTAAAAACTAATTATTTTTATAATAATCTCAAACGGATGGGAGTATGAAAAATTTTCCATACAGATTTAAATCTAAAAACCAGGGATGAAAGTGGTTATCGTTATCGGCACCACTATTTTTATTTAGAAAAGATGAGCGTATGTTTACTCTGATATCCTTTGACTAGATGGGATACAGATTATTGTAAAATATTTCTGGAGGAAGAGTTCCGCCTAAAGTCGGAAAACTTTCATCCCTGAAAAACACTATAAAATAATGAGTTCACCAGACTTGGAGTTACTTTCGCGCATGAAATAGCTCTAGAATTGATTATATAAAAAAACAAAGTTATAAATATTAACTCCAAAATATAATATTAATTACTTAGCAACATCTAGGAGATTTAATTAATGGTAGCACTATAAAAATTCTCCATCTCCGAAACACACACGAACTTTCTCAGTTTCACAGTCTCATTTTTAAAGAAAATAAATAGAGATCATTCACTTCATTTTCCGTAAAATATCTATCCCAAAAATACCCATATTCAACTAAACACAAAACACTTTATAACTTCTCTTAAACACGTTCCACATCTCCGCTGGAACCAAATGAAAAATTACATTTGAATA
Source organism: Salticus scenicus (assembly GCA_963930645.1). Taxonomy (NCBI): domain Eukaryota; kingdom Metazoa; phylum Arthropoda; class Arachnida; order Araneae; family Salticidae; genus Salticus; species Salticus scenicus. The sequence goes on along the minus strand of OZ005656.1, from coordinate 159,745,150 downwards.
ACTCCCAACCTTCTTTTACACTAACCCAAAATTTCTATACTCAACCTGACACCTTCACTCAGACCATACTTGCCAATATCAGAGATGCCAAGTTATTACTGATTGTCCGTAATCTTAATACCGGAAATTTATTAATGTATTCTTTTGTAATGATTATCTTCAATTTAATAGGGCAAGTTTAACTTTTTCTTTATTGTGGTATGAAATTAATTTTTCGTTTGTAGTAACTGGTATCTCTGGCCAATATACTAATTAATATTCCATACTATTATTAGCCCCGCCTTCTTTTTCACACCAGCATCTTTTTAGAGTATTTTTCTTCTTATTTAATTGGCATTTGGAGAATATTATTCTAAAAATTTACTGGTGTGAAAAAAAGGGCGGGACTAACAACACTACGGAATATTAATTAGGATGTTGACAAGTATGACTGAGACTATCGCCATCTAACACTAGATCCACCGAGTGACTATGACTCTATCAGTCAAACAGTCTATGAACAACTAGACGTGATTTTGGGCTCTTGAAACTTAAAGAGATTGTGTGAGGCGTCACATCTCACATATTTTCTGGCATTTTTTGATCGGTGCTAATTCATAGCCTTATTTTTTAACACTTGTAACTTTTTTCTTTTTTTCCAGTTTTTTTTTTTTTTTTTTTTTTTTTTTTTGTTTAATTTCCTGAAGTTTTGACTCTTTTTCCCTTGTATTTTTCTATATAAACATGGTATTATATTTACGCCATCGCAATCAGTACAAGGAAAAAAGTTCAAAATGAGAAGGAAAAAAAAAAAAAAAAAAAGGAGAAGAAAGCATGAAGGGAAAAAAAAAATCAATTGACACCGATCAAAACTATTTAGAAAAAATTGTAAAATAAAATGCATCTTAAATTTGGTGTACTCCGTTAACGTATTTGAATAAACGTAGGATGCTTCCGATCTCCCTTCCCGTCTGTAGGGACGAGAAGCCCTACAATACTATTTTAAATATTTCCAAAGCCCCTCCAATATTATTTTAAATTGTTACAGTTAATATTTACAGTGAATATTATTTCATCTTTATAAATGTCTTTTTTGATCAACTTTATTGTGTTTTATAAATGTCTTTTTTTATGTCTTTTTTTTCCAATAATATCCTCTCTCAAGCCCCCTGTAACAATCCCACATAATACCCTATAATTCAAAAGAAAAGATGGCTCTTAGGTAAAGGAGTCGAATGGCCACGTCTCAAAAAAATAAATAAATAAATAAACAAATAAATAGATTCTCACCCCACAACAAACCCCACATGCAAATTTTTACAGTGCTGCCCAATCATAAAACAGGCATAAGTAAGCAGCCTAATATGCATTGACCAATAAAAAAAAATCAACGCCCCTGCAAAAAAAAAAAAAAAAAGAGAAACGGGAGGTGAAGCAATAGATGATTCAGAACCCGGAAGACCCCGAGAGACCCTCACGGAGAGAGAAGATAGAATGCTCAGATGAACTTCTGCTTGGAGCGCACTCCCTGGATTCCGGACGAAAGAGACCTCCCAAAGATGCCTAACAGCACAAAACCTCAATGGGTGAGAATTTAATATCATGTTTCTTTCTATGTGGCCATTTCCCCCCTTTATATACTTTTTTTAAAAAAACAAGTGCCTTTATTCGTAAATCAAAAAATAATATGAATAGCTATTACCCTTTTTTTTTTATGAGAGGATTTATTTTATAATTCTTGATACATTATCTAGCGCGGTCAATAAACAGAATTAACCTTATTAATTAGAGTCACCTCATTCATTTTATTTATTTCATTAATCATCTTATTCATTTTATTCATTTTATTTGTATTACATAATATTATAATATTCAAAATGAGAAGAAACAGAGTAATGATGATAGGGAATAAGACCATTTTTTTTTAAATATTATTACTGTAAGAAACTTTTACTTTATTAACTGGAAGGAAGATTCACGGGTGTTGCGGGATGCAATGTGATTCATCACGCCAATAATATTTCATACATGATCTATTGAAATAACCAAAACACACCACCATAATCCCTATACCGTCAAATCATTTCCGCATCTGTTGTATATTTTCTCTATCTAAAAAAATTTTATATGTTTAAATCATGTGTACCTATAATTACAAGCTGTAACACGGAATAAACGTAACAATTTGAAATTCTCTTTTGTATATTTTAACAATCAAATTATAAAATTATCAATATATTTAAATAGTAAAATTGTGTTTGGGTCAGAGTTGGCAACTTTTATAAATTATTCCGTAGTATTGTTAGCCCCAACATTTTTCATATCAGTAATTTTGAAGAATTATTTTCTTCTTATTTAATCGTTGTCACTTATTGAAGAGAATTATTCTACAAAAATTCTGGTGCAAAAAAGAAGGCGGAATTTAATATGCTCCGGGATAAATTATAAAAGTTGGCAACTCTGATTACATACATATTTTAAGATCATGACAACTGCATGATGTAGCAAATCCCTTAAAAAGAAATTAAAACTAAAACTGAACCAACGTAACGTTAATAATAAATATCTGAATCATTTTTATAATTTAAGTTAGTCCATCAAACCTATATCTAGATACAACGATTTTGCGCATGAGAAAAATAAGGTTCCTATAGCGTCAATTTAATGATTATGTTACAGCTAAAGTGCAGAAATCAGTTAATTTGCAGATTAGCTAGGATATCTGCACATTAACTGGGGCGATCTGTTAAAGTTTGGAAAATTGTTTCATTTACCAAATTACCTAGGTAATCTGCGAACTACCTAGATAATCTGCACATTAACGACTAGATACTCATTAATTTGCACATTACCTACTAGGCACTCGTTAAAGTGAAAATAAGTTCTTTGGCAAAACAATAGCACCGTTTCTGTACGCTTAAATTAAATGTTGTTCATTTATTTTTTAATGTCTAAAGAATCAAGTTAACAGAATCAAACAATCAACACATTAGTTGATAGAATCAATCATCAATCAATTGAAAAACTACAATACAAAGAATCAAACGGTTTAAAATATTATTTCAATTAAGGAAATTGGTATAATGTTATTTATTTATTTTTCAATAGCTAAAGAATCATGTTAATACAATCAATCAAACAACAAATTAGTTGATAGAATCAATCATTAACAACTAAAAAACTATAACACAAAGAAACAAACGGTTTAACATATTATTACAAATAAGGAAATGAATTTGCGATTTATATGATAAAATTATGCTTACTTATTAGTGCAATCTAAAGATTGGTGACACTTTGAATTGCATAGCAATTAAATTACGTACGGGATATTCAGAGAAAAAAAAGGAAAACCCAGAAAAACTTTACTTCAATATCTCCAATTCTAATTATATTTAAATTACTTATAATACGTTATTCAAAGTATATTTTAATGCAATTTTATTGCGAACTTTTAAACTGTTGTAAGTTGTTAATTCAGTACGGGACTTTCAGAGAAAACCACAGAAAACCGTGAACATGTTTATTCTTTTTTATTTTGCAAACTTTCAACTTTTGATTATCCACTCACGTTCCGTATGAATAATTTTTAACATTATTTATTCCGGAATTACGCAAATTAAGGAGAAAACCATGGAAAAGTAAGACACAAATCTTTTTATAACTATGTTTATGCTACTTTTGTATCTCAGCTTCTAATTATCATTATTTCATAAGTAATGTATCATTTTAAATGTTTTTTGAATTGGAATTGAAAAGTACATGTTGTAAATATCTGTCCCAATTTGGCGCTTTTAGTTTTGATACAGTTAAAACTTTCAAAGCTAGTTTCACTATTGTAAGTTTTAAAATGGGAATAAGGTGCCGCGTGTGCCACCGGGCGGGACTTTGCTACGGTCAGAATTTCCAAAGATTGTAATACGGTGAGCGAGCAGGTTGTTTCAGGTACTTGAACGGAAAGCGGGCGCTACCGAGTAGGAATTTATTACAGTTAAAATTTTCAACAAAGCTATTTTCATTATATGTCAATAAGCTGTTGTAGGTCCTGAAATGGCACCGCAGGCGCCACCGAGTGGGAGTTTCGTACTGTGGGATTTTTCAAGGATCGCGAACCAGCTGGTCGCCGAAGGCGGCTAGTGAGAAATAAAATTAACCTGCGACACCAAACAAGAAGTGGAGGGAGAGGGATAAGGCGTAGGGAAAGGAAATGCGAGAAATAAACTTTTGAACTTTAACGATACAAAGCCTGTAATGTGCAGATTACCTAGTTAAAATGCGAAAAACTCTTGATTCCACACTTTAACGGATCACACTAATTAATCTACAGATTAGCTAGGTAATCTGTACATTAATGGCTTTCGAGTTTTAACGGTAACAATTACACACTGAAATTGTTTTAACGCATTTTTCCATAGAAGAGTTTGGCTTAATTACAAACCATAGATATCTGAATATAACGATTGGCTAACGATACAAAATACACAATATCTGTACCAGGTGGTAACTTAACAAAAACTTAAATGTTTATTAAATATAATGTCAACGTTTTATACTTTCTTAATGTCAATAAATTCATTTGAACATTATTTTTAATTAATAAATACTTTTAATATTATCTTTGTTAGTAAAAAGTTAAGTCTAATAATAATATCTTTGATTTTTCTAAAGAAATAAAAAGTTATAAAATTCTCAAATTTAATAATTTTTAGAAGATTAAAAAAAAAAAAAAAAAAAAAAAAAAAAAAAAAAAATCCGAATAACATAAGATGCCTTATCAGAGAATGTAATGTAAATAAATAAATAAAATCCGTTGAAAACTGTACATTTTAAAAGCTTGTTATATAATATTAAATATATATATATATATATGCATCTAACTGTATTACCTTCAAAATTCATTAAAAAGTAAACATATAATCCTATTATCTTAAATCACTAAGATCTTTAATGAACTGCGTGAAAGAACTGATTGCATAGAAATTAAAAACTGATAAAATCTGTGTTTAAGTGAAAGCTTAAGAAAAATCGTTATTGATTAAGAAAAGAAAGAAAAAAAAAGTGCGAAAAAAATTCTTTTGCTGGTGGCAAGATGTAATCCATGAAAATGTCCTTTATCAGTTATTTCTTACTCAAGAGATATTCTGGTAATCCGTTTAAAAAATTTTGAACGCAATAAGCTCTCAGAAATAAATTGCATTATTATGAAATAAGTGTAAATGATTAAATATCACTAGCGGGTGAACAATTGAATATAATGGTTTAATTGCATTATTTCATAATGCAAAATGCGCTGGAAATATAATTAAAAGAATTAGTAATCGATATATCGATGAATGTTGAACAGAAATTCGATATTCTAAATTGAATCAATTCTTGTATTACTTCCCTTTCTCAAGTTATGCATAACTATAAATAACTTTAGAAGTGAAAGTATTTGCGTTGCATTAGTTTATAATACTTTATGTAGCTAAAAGTTAAATTTGCATCATCTGCTATTTATTTTAGGTATAGTTATGGTGTAATAATGTCTTAATATTGAAAATAAAAACAAGATTTTTAAAAATTAAACACAGTTTTATTACATAAGAAAGTTTTACAAACATTTCAGTTATGAATGGAATATAAAATATATATATATGTATATTAAAAAAAAATTAAATAGAATTAAAAGCAGTTTTTGTAATTGTGAAATGTTGTTATATACATATACATACTTGCCAACCATCTCATTAATAACCGTACAATTGTTAACGCCCCATGAAAAAACGCCCCTTTTCTCACACCACTATGTTTTTAGAGCAATTCTCTCCAAATGATGTTACGATAAAATAAGACTAAAAATACTCTAAAAAATTATTGGTGTGAAAAAAAAGAGGCGGGTACTAAAAATTGTACGGTTCATAATGAGGTGGTTGGCAAGTATGCATATATATATATATTAGCGCAGTAATAGTGTGACGTTAAAATCAACCAACCACCATCCTTTCAATTGTCATAAAATCTATTGTTACTTTTTTTTTATATATATATAACGTTTTAAACAATAATTTTTAAAACAATATTTTATCCAATCTTGTATGTCATTATTATTATTATTATTATTATTATTATTATTATTATTATAAAATGTGTGTTGTATCCCCCCCTCCCCCCCCAAAAAAAATCAATTTAGAAAAATATAAGTTTATGCGTTTTAATTAATTTTTTATCATATTATCAAGAATATAATTGCATTTTTGATATAACTAGACTGTAAAATATCTTACGAGATATTATTACATAGCTCCTAAATGTTTCGTTTTTTAAGTACCGGTGATTTTTATAGAAATTTTTGAAAAACTTTTGTATATATATTTTTTTTTCTATAATTAAAAAGACAGGCCTTGCAGCGTTTGTAAAATTTTACATTCATTTTATTATACTGTCATCACATTCTTAAAACAATACTTTTTTTTTTTTTAGATATTATCAAACGTTTTAATATTAAAGTTTTTGATGAAAAATATGCTGCGAGGCTCAAAAAGATGAAATTATGTATTTAAAAAAAAAAAAAAAAAAATGTGTTTGAAAAAAGGAACACTTGACATCTTTGTTGTTAAAAGCAAACGACTTTAACAATTAGGATTTTAGGGGGTCGGCATAGTCACAATTATTTTTAATACAACTACGTTTGTAACTCAATCTCCATATCATTCCATCGATGATAACCGCTGAAAACGATTTTAATTTTTTCTTAAAATAAATAAATAAATACTGTTATTAAAAAAAATTACCGCACTGACCCCTGATATTTAATAATATTATTAATTTATTTAAGTGATTGATTTATAATGCATATATATTTCTTTTCATTCTTAAAAGTGTGTTATCATAGGTAACTAAAAAGAGATTATAGTTTGTAAAGTAAACTTATCCAGCATAAATTGTAAACTCTTTGAAGCATGGCGATATATATTATGCACATACTAAATAACATGTTTTTCAAGCCAGTATCTTTTAACAGTTATTTTTCCCATATGTAATCGCAATTTAATAAGAATAAAAATTCTCTAAAGATCTACTAGTGTGAGAAAAAAAGTGTGACTAACAATACTACAGAATATTAATTAGAATGTTAGCAAGTATGATTATACATCACTTATTTTTTTTTTATAAGATTAATCCCGGAATTTTATTTACAAAAAATTTCTTATAAAACTAATTGCAAGCTGTAAAAAATCATTTATTTATTTTCTTCTAGCCAGGAAAACATCTCTTACTGCATAGGTGCCAAGTTTTTAATTTATTCCATAATGTTGTTAGCCCCGCTCTTTTTTCACACCGTAATATTTGTAGAAATATTTTCTTCAAGATATAACTCTGATTGAATATAAAAAATATTACTTTAAAATGATAACGGTGGGAATAAAGGGCGGGGCTAATAACATTCCGGAATAAAAAAACTTGGTAGCTATGCCTTACTGTAATGATTAAAAAAAAAAAAAAAAAATCATGCAAGCATCAGTTAGAAAGAGCATATAAAAACATGTTTTTTGAAGCATGAAACAATTGCTCTCGGCAGCTCGTTTTCGAGTTAAAATTTCCGAAATTTCGCTAATAATCGGTGCAACCATGTCTGAATCGATAAAACCACGCCTTACTGAAATAATAAATGGAATTCAAAGCAAGCAGAAATTAAAAAAGCATTGACAAATCTGTCGTTTGATGCATAAATCAGTTGCCCTTTTCCCCTTTGATATATATTCTATCGAGATATAATGTTTAAAAATTCGCTAATAACGAATGTAAAAATTGTTGAAAATCATGGTTATGACAGGTTTTATCGTGATTCCTCCCACTCCTTTCTCACTGCTGCATTATTACTCAAAGTTAAATATAATTGTTTCGAGATCGGGCTCACGAGGGCAAACGGTTCACGCGTCAAAAATCACGGTAGATTATGCCCTCTAGAATAAACATCATTAAATTGTTTTCTAGTATTACACTATTGGGTTGGTTTCCTGGTAAGTTTGATAGTAAATTGGTAGTAGTGAATATTAAATGAGGAATGCTACCTTGCGTTTCTAAGGGTTAAAAAAAAAAAAAAAAAAAAAAAAAAATCAAAAATAATATCCTTTAAATCTACGGAACTGGGTAAATGGAAGTATTAAATTGTTCTCCGTAACTTTTTAAAACATAGTGGTATGGAAAACATACAATATATTCAAGCTTATTTATTTATTTATTTATTTTTACGATTTGTTATTTTAGTTTAAATATTTCTATTAAAAAATATATTAAATATCATATACTATGCTAAAATATTATATATCATATTATATATCATATTTAAAAATAAAAAAATAAATAAAAAATAGTTTAAAAAAAAATGTTTTCAGTTTTAAGGACATTTATCTCTTTGTAAATTTGAATAATTTGGTGTTTGTGAGCACAACAAAAATATATGTATCAAGGAGTTAAATGGTTTTACAATCAAACACAAGACAAATAGAAATTTTGATAAATTGAAAATGAACATTTAAAGAAAAAAGATTTGCAGAACTCTAGTTTCACAACCTTTATTACTTATTTTATACTTTTTAATATAAGTTTTAAATAAATTTGGTATTTTTAATACTTTCTGTATATCATTTAACAGTTTTTTGAACATTTACTTATAACAAAGAAAATCTCTAAACATTTTCTATTCCGAAAAACACATTTTTAAAATTTAGAAGTTTTTTTCAAATTTGAGTGTAGATTAGTTTGTTTTTAGAGTCGCATTAAAAAATAATTTGAAGCAAACAAAAGTATGATAGAAATATTTTTTAGGGTAAGAAAATTGCTTTAAAAGTTTCCGTTTCTTTCATATTATCCTTTAAGAGAGTCCATTGAAATAAAGCTCAGTAAATATTAGCTTAACTCTAAAAAGTATTGAACAGAACAAACTTTCTATATCTTTTCTAATATCTCTTTACTTTGAAGTTTCGATACTTCTTTCTGTCGTTCCTTTTACCTTCACTTAGAGCGCTACTGTTATTTAATAGCTTGAAACCAATTTGGATGAGAAGAGAAAAATAATAAATCATGCAGTCCTTAAAACTTTTCTTATTAAATGTTTTTTTTTTTTTTTTTTTTTTTTTTTTCTTTTGACTACTACATTTTTCCAAAATTTTCGACGTAGATTAAAACCTTTGATAATATAACTTGTATTACTGGGATCAGATAACAATATATATATATATATATATATATATATATATATATGGATAGGTAGAGAGCAGACAGATAGATAAATAGAGTGGTAAGTAGATAGATAGATGGACAGACAGATAGATAGAGATATGGACAGATATATAAAAAATATAGATAGATAGATAGTATAGATTAATAAAACATAAATCCATACCTGCTAACCATCTCATTATGAATCGTAAAAGTTTTAGTATACGCCATTTTTTTCACATCAGTTATTTTTTAGAGTAACTTTATTCTTATTTAATCTTAAATCCAATTGGAGAGAATTACTCTCTAAAAATAAAGTGGTGTAGAGAAAAGTGCGTTAACAATTTTACACTTATTAATGAGATGGTAGACATATATGTAAACCACTTAATATGTGCATAAGGTAGCAAAAGGTATATGAAGGTGATATATATAGTAACGAAAAGATTGGCACATAAATATATGATATCAAAGCTCATTAATAAAAAATCAGTACTTAAAGGAAATTAACAATATTAGTAATTTGTGAAGGCTGCTGTTGTACCATTTTATTCAAACTTATTGATTCACCTTCTTGTAAATGAACCGCTATTGGTTTAAATAGCTCAGAACTTACCCTAGTAAAATAATCACATTACGATTCGAAAAATATACATTACGAACTGAACATCATGTAGTTAAGGGTTTTATAATCAAATTTGCCAACCATCTCATTAATAACCGTACAATTGATAACGCAACAGAAAGCAGGAAAATGTGCTTTATTTTTAAAGCATAAATTGGTAGTGTTTTTTTTTTTTTTTTTTTCAACAACCTGCTTGAATTCATGCTTTCTTTTTTTTTTTTTTTTTTTTTTTTTTTTTTTTTAACAGAAACCTCTCACCAAATTATGGTAAAAGGTTTTCTTAGCTTATGATATCACCTACAGAATTTACAAGTTTTAGTTTAACCTAGCATCAAAAATTTAACAGTGATTAGTGCCACTTTGAGCATTCTTCAGTTTATCATTGAGCATATCTCTATTCGTTTCTGCCAACTTAACACCTTTCGACTACCAGAAAAATTTAGTAGAAAAATTTATTTTATTTAATCAGTGAACTGTAAGGGTTTTCATTGATTGGAAAAAAAATAGAAATAAAATAAATAAATGAAAAATAAATAAATAAAATTTTCCGGTAGTCTCAAGTTGCTAAGTTGGCAACTATATCTGCCCCTCACTCTCTGACAAGCGCATACCTGCCAATATTTTAATTTATTCCGGAGTATTTTAAGCCCCGCCTTTATTTCGTACCACTTATTTTTTAAGAGAATTTTTTTCTTATTTTATCAGTGTTATATAATAGAGAATTTTTTTTTTATAAATAAAGTTGTGTGAAATAGAGGCGGGGCTAAAAGTACTCCGGAATATATTAAAATATTGGCAGCTATGCAAGCGGATCATTACTTGTCTATCTTTAGATTCCAATAACATCTAATTCTGTTTAGTCCAATTTTCTGCAAAGCTTGCATTTTTACTAAATTGCAGAATCATTTTTCCATGCTAGTTTTGTTTTAATTATTTTGTAAATTTCATGTAATTCACTTTCTTAAATTTAAATAATGTCTGAAACATATTATAAGGAAGAATATATTTTTGAAAATGTTAATGATTTGAAACTTCTATATTACATGATTAATGACTTTTGAAGTTATATCATTCCTTTTAGCTTCAGTTCTTTTCATATTTTATTTTGTTTATTCAAAACTATTATTTGTTGTTTTTGTTAGCAAACAAGTAGAAAATATTTGAGAGAATCTAGGATGATATATTTAATTTAACTAATAAGAATTAAATTAATGCATTTCTATACTATTACGAATTATTTAAGATTTATAGTAGTAAAGTTCAATTGTTTAAGATTTAAATTTAAAATTAGAAAAATATCTAATAAAATATGAACGAACTGAAAAATTAAAATCACCCAAAAGGTTCAATGATTAATAAAACATTAATTTTGCGATTTATACAAACGCAAAAAATTAATATTTAAACCTTCAGTAATACTATAATATCATCAAAATTAGTATATTAAAATAGATATTTTAAATTTTTTGGTTGTTTGTTAGTTTCCTTTCTTTCTAAACTGGAACCGACTAAATGCATTATCTTTTGTACTAACTTTTAATATTGTAAAATAATCACTTTTACTTAAAAATATCCTGCATAAATTAAAATTTATTGCATAAATAAGTATATTTTATTCAATAAAAGTTATGCAATCAAACATTTTGCTATCTTACCTTACTTTCAAACTCTCAATTACAGGGGATATCCTTTTTTCCTCCTCCTCCTTTTTTTCAGGACACTCTAAGAAATGAGAAAACTATACCTTTTTTGATACCAATATTTCATACAATAATTTCTATACTGTTTAAATCACGACATATTAATTTGAAAATACAATAAAGATTTCTCTAAGAAAAAAGTGGTGGTAAAAGAAGCAAAATTTTCTCATCCTAGAAAGTATTCTGGGAAAAGAAAAAAAAAAAAAAAAAAAAAAAGAAAGAAAAAAAAAAAAAAAAAAGCGGAGACTACGACTCTTGCAATAATCTTTTCCATTTAAAAGTAAAAAATGCCACATTCATCTTCACAACACAGTCACAACAAATAGTAAATATTTGCAAGAAATTCTGACACTGTTTCTGCGAATTTTTTTTCTAAATTTTGATTCTTCCAACATTGACATTTTATTATCCGTATATCATACTTGAACAAAATTAATATTTAAATTTTCGGTATTATATGCTTTAGCAATTAAAATTATTACCAGAAAACACTTTTTTTTTTTCTAATTCTCTAAAAACATTATATCCACTTTATTGAGAAACTTTTATTTATTTTCTTAATATTTTTTTATTTATATTAAGTTAAAATTTACTGTATCAAAATTTAGCTTTAATTTAACAAATGTGATTTAATCAAAAATTTTATTATCTTACTTTTCTTTAAAACTCTTAATTATCTTCTCCACTTAAGAGTAAGAGATGCCACATTCAGTGTCACAATATAGTCACATCACATAGTAAAATTTGCAAGACATCCACTTTATCGAGAAACTTTTATTTATTTTCTTAATATCTTTTCATTTATATTAAGTTAAAATTTACTGAATCAAAATTTAGCTTTAATTTAACAAATGTGATTTAATCAAAAATTTTATTATCTTAATTTTCTTTAAAACTCTTAATTATCTTCTCCATTTACGAGTAAGAGATGCCACATTCAGTGTCACAATGCAGTCACATCACATAGTAAAATTTGCAAGACATTTTGACACTTTTTTTGCGAATTTCTTTTCTAAATTTTGACTCTTCTATCGTTGACTTTTTATTTTCTGCATATCGTACTTGAACAAAATTAATATTTAAAAAAATATATATTTCTTCGCAATTAAAAGTACTACTAGAAAATGCTTTTTTTTTTTTTTTTTTTCTCTAATTCACTAAAGAGTGATATCCATTTTATAGAGAAACTTTTATTTATTCTCTTAATTTAGTGAAATAATCCTTTTATTTAAATTAAGTTAAATTTTACTGAATCAAATTTTATCTTTAATTAAACAAATGTGATTTAATCGAAAATTTTATCGTCTTACTTTACTTTAAAACTCTTAATTATCTTCTTCACTAAAAAGTAAAAGAAGTCACATTCATACACCCAGTCACAACACGTAGTACAACTTCGCAAGAAATTTTGACACCTTTTCTGGGAATTTCTTTTCTAAAATTCAGCTCTCCCTTCGTTTTATTTTCATTATCTGCGTATTCTGCTTTAAGACATTTTCCACTTGGATTCACCAACTTTTATTGCAAACTGCAGGAAACACAGTTTGAAATTCCGAGGTAAAAAGAAAATATAAGGTTTTGGAGCTAAAAATCTTCGTTATTTTTCGGAGAACTGAATACAAAATGAACTTGAGGGATTGATGTTAGTATGCGTGAGGATATAAGAGGGAATACTGTGTAAGGGAACAAAAGATAAATTGTTACTTTGAAGTTATTTTGTCGAGATTTGAGAAATTTAATTGCTTTTCGGAAAAATAAATTTGCGATACTTAATTTATAAACTGACTGAAGAGGGAGTAAATTTCCTTCACAATTAAATGAAATAAATACAGTTTATAAGAAAAACTCTAAATTAAAAAAAGGAACAGAAAATAAAATTTATTTAAATCTAAAAAGGTTCATCCTTTTTGTAACTCATTTAAACAATTATCAAAAAATATACATTCTACAAATGCAATCATTAGGAAATTTTTATTTAAATATTAAAGAAACGAAATTATCTGTAATTACCGCATTTTGTAAATTCGTTTAATTATGGATGGAAACAAAAGAAATTAAGTCATTAAAAATGAAAAATATTAAGAAAAATATCATTAATTAAAGTATAAAGAAAAAATTTCTAAATAATTTTATTTCACATCATAGGAAGCCAGCAAGAAAAAGAAAAATTATTACAGATTGTATTCAAAAATAAGTATTGTACTATAAAGAACAATTAGGGATGGGTTGGATTGGGTTGTAAGGCTTGAGGCCGATTGACTGCACTAGAAAGAACAATTAGGAAAAAATAAATTAAATTCACGGTGTAAATTTGTAATACAGTTTTAAGTCAGACTTATTATACATGTATACAATAGTAGCAAATGAAGACGATCATCATTTATTTTGTTGTGTACATGGATTTTAAAATTTAATATCCAATAGGAAATATATAGTTCGTTTTCAACTTGTGTTGTGTTAAACCATTTTTTTACAATTTGGGAAAGCAAAAACATAAAGAAAGAAAATTAACAGTATATCCAGTGTATACAATAATGTATGTAATAATCGAATACATATAATAATACATAAGATAATCATTTACGTACAATGATATAATTAATTGATTTGTATTCAGTAGTATAAAAACACGCACAAATCTAAGCATAAAACGTTAATACAGTTACTATATTTTGTCCATCTATTCCAAGTACACCACACTGACAAAATTTGAGGAGTGTAAACAAGGTCATTTCTTTCGGTTATTGCTATTAGAGGTTTTAAATTTTATAAAACATCTTGATGACTGAAGATAAATTATTAAGAAATCTGGCTGTGTGGTTACGTATTTTCTTGAATGGATAAAGAAGAATTAAATTTTCTCTGAAAATAAAACATGAACTCTAATCACATTTTTATTTTGATTCAGTCAATGGCAAATTGTAATGTAGAGTTCGCTGACTGTAAATAAATATTAATAAAACCCCTTATCACCATCTTTTTTTTTTTTTTTTTTTTTTTTTTTTTTTTTTTTTTTTAAGAGAGAGTGAGAGAGAGAGAAAAGTTGAAATTCTGTTCATTCTATAACTCATATATTTTTGAATGACATATAGTACGACATATTTTACAATATTTTACATATTTTTGAATGACATATTTTACACGATGTGTGTCTGGGGTCTTCATATAAGTAGCTCAAACATTTTTTCTATTAAATTATGCATATCAAATTTTTTAAAAAGTTGCGCATGCGTTTTGGTGTGTTGTCGCTTTGATTTCAGCACTCGTGCCTTTTTTGTTCGCCTGGCGAAAGATCGGGCATTTTTTCACCCGAAACAGTTGTTGCGAGTTTATTGCATTTTATGGTGTTTATTCAAAGTTTTGTACTTACTGCGCATGCGTAGTTAAAAACCATTTAATAAAAATGCTTATATTTTGTAAGATATTTAACATTTTCATATTCTAATTTCAGTATGCTGTGTCTGATATAATACACTGTTTCTTAAAGATGGCTTTACACTTGGTCTAATACCCCATGTGTTATAATTAAAAAAGTAGTTTTTTTTCTGCAATTTTTTAAAGAAACCGTTATACTTCCTTGAATAAATGAGGTATCCTCATAAAAATTCATACAGGTAATTAGAAGTATTCTCATAATCACATACTACAGTCAAAATTCATTTCAAGCATTACTTTTTACAGGGTGATCCAAAATATTTCGATTTTTCTTTAATTTTTACTGCTTCCCTTTTCCTCTTCAAGACAAAATTTTTATGAAATTTGTGAAGTATAATATGTTTTTATGCTCCCAAGTTTTCAAGATAATTCCTTAAGAAATTTTCTAGATATTTGACAAAACATCTAAACTCGAAAGTGTCCAAATACGTATTGGTAGATAGCAGAGATGCCAAGTTACTACTAACGAAAAATCAATTTCAAACCACAATAAAGAAAAAATAAAACTTGTCCTATTTAACTGCAGATAATTATTACAAAAGAATACATTAAAAGTTTTCCGGTATTAAGATTACGGACAATCCGTAATAACTTGGCATCTCTGAGATAGTATAAATTCTTCAAAATTTAAAAAAATTAGAAAAAAAAAAAAAAAAAAAAAAAAAAAATGAAGTTCTAAGTAAAATTAATAGATTAAAAGTTATTTAAAATGAATCGAAATAAATGACTGATAAATAAAATTTTATAAAATTTGATTAATTATAAACAACAGATATTCGTAAAAAAAAATAATAATAATAATAATAATAATGAATCCTTTCAATGTTAAGCAGATTTTATTTTTTATTATTTCTTGTTGAATATTATATAAACCTGCGTTTATGAGAAGCGAAAATTGTAAAGTGTGCGGAATTAATGTAGTCCAAATTAAACAGGATGAATTTATAATAGTGTTGTATCATACATTTTTTTTTTTTTTTTTTTTTTTTTAGTTTTAAATTTCTATGTATATGTATATATATATAAATTCAAATAGAATTATTTATATAAATTATAAAATCTGAAGTGGTGTCCATATATTACGTGTCTATATTATGCATTTTAATAAGCACAAGCTTAGCGGATTTTGTTATATAATAATTCAATTTCAGAAAGTATGTTAACTAGCACAAAATTAAATGTTTTTCACGAAATTTTAATTAAAAAGATTTTACTTTGCTTGAAAATATTTTAGAATCTAGTATAAAATTAATTTGATTTTCTTTTTTTAAGAGAAAAACTCTTACTCAAATTATACCTTTTCATTAAAACTTTTTATTTTAACCAACAGAAATATTTTAATTCCATTAAGCATAATTTTAAATTTCTGCACCAAGAACTCTAAAATTAATATAGTTAAATGCGTCCAAAAAAAAAAAAAAGAATCAAACGCCAATTTAAGTATTTATTAATAGTCTGAGACATAGTTTATTAAAAAAAAAAGAAAGAAAGAAAGAAAGAAAAAAAAAAGAAAGAAAAAGAAAGAAAGAAAGAAAAAAGAAAAAAGGAAAAAAAAGTAAAATGGATTGTTGAATAATCTAAATTATTTAAACGTTAAAAAATGTTTCCTATTAATAACCAAAATTTGTATTAAGATATATTAAAAGGAGCCCTGGCGCTGGATTATTAAAACCAAGGAAATCTCCAAAGTCTTGAATACCAAAGAGAAAAAACTGAAAAGCAGACAGCTGTTTCAGTAGCATTTAGCGTAACGTCATCAGTGCATAGAAGACGGTACAAGGAAGATGCACTCAAGACGTTACGCTAAATGCTACCGAATCAGCTGTCTGCTTTTTAGTTTTTTCTCATTGGTGTTCAAGATGTTGGAGATTTCCTTGGTTTTAGTATGAAGATATTTTATCATTTTATGTCGATTGTAACCAAATGTTATTTTCTAACAAAACTTGTATCATGTGGCCTTTGCAAAACTTTATCCTATATTTTTCTATATAATTTCACAAAAACTTTAAATAAAAACAAAAACAAATTCTCAGACTTTTTTCGACAAACTGCAAAGTCCCAACTATTTCAAAAATTTTCATCATGTGTATTATTTAATTATATCTATAAAGTTATATATTTAAGAGTTGAAATCTTTGTGGTCTGTAGAGTTTCTTATCTTGAAAAGAAATTCTCATTTTTGGTGATCTTCTAAAACGTTAAATACGCTATTTGTAGTAAAAATTGGCGCATCTAGAAGATATTATAGAATCGTAACGAAACTTAACGAATGGGTACGTTTCTAGCAGATAATAGTTAACAATACAACGTGATTGCGCATTGAGTAATGCCACAAGAATACACTAAACATAAAATAAGCACAGGCATTTTGCCTGCACTTATCCTACTGCAAAGAGCATTTTTTTCATTAAGGATGCTACAATACCTCCATTGAAAATAATACGATCACACGCCGGAGTTCAAGAGGGGGAGTATAATGAGAATGATGGAAACTAAGTTGTCAGCTCATCGAGTAGCCAGCCACCCAGGCTGTTCTGACTGCACTATGAAGAGATTTCGGAATAGGTAGATAACACAGAAATTGTATGCCCGTCGTGCAGGCTGAAAACACCCTCGCTAGACCAATAATACGGAAGATCGTCTCAATTCGCACGTATCACCCAATTCGCACGTATAACACCAACTTCCTCACTATCCCCTGTTCAAACACAGATTGCACCTTCACTACAAGCCTTTGTGTTTCACCGTACACTTGTGCCTTTCAGAAACACGTTTAGTATTGCGCCGATCACTTCTTGTGCTATTAATGACATCCCCTCACTGTCGCCCCCGTTTGGAGCAATGTTGCCTTCGATGAGACTGGATCGCAACCGAATGGTACCAGATTTCCGTCAGCGACGAATTAAAATTTTCTTTAGATAGAGATGCCAACCGTTTACATGTGTGGAAAGGCTTTATATTGCCTTTGCTTTACAGCGGCACACCGTTCCCACACCTAGTGTGATGGTGTTAAATAGTATCACATACGACATTCGATCATTTCTAATAATCATCTACGGCACATTGACAGCCCAGCAGTACATTTGAGACACCTTTCAGTCACATGTGTCGCAAATCAAAGCAGGTCTTCCAAAAGACATTTTTCAAAAAGATAATGCTCGTATATACTCAGCAATGTTGCCACAGGAACACCTTCACCATATTACTATATTACCCTAGCAAGCCCATTCCTCAGATTTGTCATCAATCGAAAATTTGTAAAATTACTTGGCATGGCAAATTGGGTAATTTACGAGTTTAGCTGAATTTCAGTTTAGATTACAAGAGCTGTGGGATTAAAGGAGGAAAAACGCTATACGTAACATGTATATGCACCAATAGCCACCCGAATCTATTCACGCTAGAGGTGTATCATCAGGATATTAGAATAAACACTTATATTTTTTCTTATAATAAATTATCCTTTTGATTTAACTTTGTAGTCTTATCAAAGTTGTTCTTGCATATATAAAATTTCGTTTCATTTCGACGACTCTTACTTGGCGTGCTACTTTTTATGGCAATGAATGTATTTTAAACATTAACAAAAAACATTGTATGAAGTTGTAGCGTCTCTCTCTCTTTCTGTCTATTTACCTCCCTCCCTTTATTTCCATCTTCTTCCTCTCTCACTCACTCTCACTCCTCCTGTCTCTGTCTTTATTATGATTTTTCTTTTAATTATCCATCTCAAAAATAATATTCAAATGAATTATATTCAAATGGATTCATATTATCCCAGTTTTCATATATGAATAAAGTTTACACCTTTTTTTTTTTCCACGGGGAAAATATTTGTACGCAAAATCCTCTGAAATACGGTGCGAAATTATTAATGAAGGGGATTACAAAAGGGGACACCACACATCAAGGTAACTTTTTGCCAGTTAATCGAAACCAGGTTAGTTAATCTCTAGAAAGAATCAGCTTAGCCCTTTAAAGAATATACCGGATGTTATAAACTTAAATATATGAAGATAACCTAGAGCATACTTGCCAACATACTATTTAATATTCCGTAGTATTGTTAGTCCCGCCTTCTTTTTCACACCAGTATCTTTTTAGAGTATTTTTCATCTTATTTAATCTCAATTGCATTTGGAGAATACTACTTTAAAATTTACTGATGTGAGAAAAAGGGCGGGGCTTACAACACTACGGAATACTAATTAAGATGTTGGCAAATATGCTAGAGTCACAGATTATTTACACAACTGTTATTGTCTAATAATCCGATGTGCTGCCAATGCATAGATGCCAACATTTTTATTTATTCCGGAGTATTTTTAGCCCAGCCTTTATTTCACACCACTTTATTTATAGAAAATTGTTCGCCACTATATAACTTCGATAAAATAAGAAAAAATAACTCTTAAAAAATAAGTAGTAGGGAAAAAAGGCAGGGTTAAAAATACTCCGGAATAAATTAAAATGTTGGTATCTGTGCCAATGTGACGAGATGTTATTGGAATGTTTTTGATGAATTACTGATGTTGGTATGATTTATTTCTACTTATTGGTTATGTGGATTTTTGTTAATGTCCATTTAGTCCAATTTTGTTGAAAATTTTTATATTTTGATTAACCAGTAAATATTGAAAAAATCTCTATATAACTTTTTTGCTTTAATATTACTTCTTAAATCAGGATTTATTTTATTTCTTTATTTATTTATTTATTTATTTATTTATTATTATTACTATTATTACTATTATTATTATTATTTATTTATTTATTTATTTATTTATTTATTTATTTATTTTTTTTTTTTTATGACTTTTAAGTTATAAATTTTTATAGGAGAAAAATTAGAATACACGAGCTAACTTAAGAAGCCTGCAATGTTTAATTTGAATTTTTATTTAAAATATTAATTATTTTTGTGTACGTTTATGTATGTATGTTTAATCGATTGCAGAATACAATTTAAAATAACATAGCCTTTAAAAACAAAGCTTTATCAACAAGCATTTAATAATTAAAAGGTTTCAAAGTAATTTGAATATATTTTGCTATTTAATGCAACGTGTAAATTTCCTTTTTCATTATTTAAGAAAAAAAAAATAAAAAATAAAAATAAAAAATAGCAACAGACTTAATTATCCTTTTTAGAAAGAATTTACTTTTAATTTAATAAAAGTTTTTCTTTTCTTTTAATTATACATTATTTTATATTCTCTAGAAGCATGTACATAAAACTAATTTAATGAAACAGATTGACAAACTTGATGTTTAATGCCCAAGACACTTTAATTTGTTACAAAGTTCCTGTTCTTTAGAACTAGAAATATAAAAATAATTAACGAGAATATTTTTATTTGAGTTATTATCACAGCATTTGTTGCATTTTCTAATGATCAAAGTTTAATTTGTACTCAATAAATTAAATCTTTATTCAACTGTAGTTTTTATCCTCCAGTTTGTACAGATAATAACTACATTGTATTTTTATTTAGAAACAATTAAGTTGTTTTATGTGTTGTATAATTATAAATATTTTTCAGAAAAAAAATCACTTTTTTCAATCAAATTTATTTTTGAAAATAATTTAATTTATTTCGTCTCAAAAGTTGTAAATTTAGCTTTTTTTCTGAACAGCATAAAGCATATTTGATTATACACTGTTAAAAATTTCAGTTCAAGATTGAACCAAGATTTGGTTTTACAGTAGCTGCAATAAGTGAAATTGAACAAAACCTGATACTACAGTAGCTGCAATAAGTGAGATTAAACAAAACTTGATACTACGGTAGCTGCAATAAGTGAGATTGAACAAAACTTGATACTACAGTAGCTGCAAAAAGTGAGATTGAACAAAATTTGATACTACAATAGCTGCAATAAGCGAGATTGAACAAAACTTGATACGACAGTAGCTGCAACTATGCGATGGGGAAATCTTCTACCATGATTTGATACTTCTTGTTAAAAAAAAAAAAAAAAGCCCCAAATCATGGTAAAAGATTATCCACTCTTATGGTTACAAAAGCTGTAATACAAAGATTTAATAGAACCCAGTACAGTAGAGCCTCGCTTATACGACGTAATGTGGACCGAGAGTATCTCGGACAATTGAAAATTCGGCTAACACGGACTCTGCCGTAAATCAGAGAGGAAACATACGTCAAAGTTTAAAATGGATGAAAACGTAATCAGTGAAGTAAAATAATACATAGAGTACATAATTAAATCTTGTCAGATAAAAATGCAATACAATACATACAAATTTAAATAATATAAAATACAGTGATGCATTGTAAAATTTGTCAAAGTTATCTACGCTATTCGTCAACGCCTTTTCAGGTGCGTGGACTTTTTGGGACTACCTCCGTTAATCTGGATACCCGGGGATCTCCGGAACCAAATCATGGCAGATTATAGGTACCCAGTCTACCGTTATTTAATGAACACTTCAAACAGGAACAATTTCATAACTCACTTAAGTAATACTAATCGTCGAAAATATATATAACATATTCTATTTTAAAATACTGGTGTCAATTCTGATTTAAAAATTAAAAATTATGGCGGCTATGGTAGAAGGTTTCGCCATCTCATAGTTGTAGCTACTGTAGGACCATATTTTGGTTCAACCTAGGACAAAATTTTTAACAGTGTAGTTAGATTAATTTCTCTTAGAGTATGAAATAATATAGTTCCGAAAATTAACTATAAGGATATGGGTAAAAAAGATCTTAGTTGTGCTAAATATTGTAAAACTAGTGAGCTTTTCTGCTTCGTTAATCACTACTTTTAAATGAATTAAAAAGAAAAAAAAAGATTCATTATTCATATATATAAATTTGTAAATAAAAACTATAAAAGATTCTTTAGAAATTGCTCAAAACAGTGCTCGTTTAGGAGAATAAATATCGTTTTCGACTTTAATATTTCTCTAACTTATCCCGCTACCGCTGATTGCATTTTACTGCCCAGCGGCTTTAGGTACTTGGCGTTGCTATAAGTAAACATTTTTTAGCAGTATGTAGTGCTAGTTATCTTGTACTCGCTTTGGGTTTACAATGATACATTTTTAACTAATTAAAATAATTTAATTTAAACGATAATACCGAGTTAACCAAATGATGGTTATCTTGATAGTTAATAATAATGGTTTGCCTGATAAGTTGATTAGTTATCAAAAGATGGTTTGGTTAGGGTTAGCTTATGGTTACCTTGATGGTTTGATCATAGCCTCCTAAACTAGATGCCTGTCGCGTTGCTCTAAAACTTGGTAACAGTTGAAACGGTAGACAGCGCCACCTGGTGCAGATTGCGCGACCTTTTTATTCAACAGCCACCAAAAATTTTTAAAAGAGGGATATGATATACGTAAAAAGCAAATTGAATCGAAGAAACGTCGATTATATAAATCATATATCACTTCTTAAAGTTATTGGTGGCAGTTAAATAAAAAAATCGTGCAATCTGTACCAGGTGGCGCTGTTTACCGCTTCAGCTTTTGCTATGTTTCCGTGCTACGTGACAGGCATCTAGTTACGGAGGCTATGGTTTGATAGACTTTGATTTATATAACCATCTAAATCTATATCAAGATCTGATCTAGATCAAGATCTTATATAACCATCTAAATCTATATCAAGATCTGATCTAGATAGACCTTGATTGTGTGTGGACCTGTGATGTGTGACCTTGATGGATAGATACAGATGATTAACTTGATAGTCAATGATAGTTAATCAAATGAATTTGGTTAACCTGGATTATCGAGTTAACCAAACTCGGAATCCTTTGGTTATTCTCATCAGGAGATAAATGTACAGTCGGGGAAAAAAAAAAAAACGCAACACCCGCAATAATTTCGTTATTAATTGACGCAGGAACATTTAATAGACATAATTCAACAGGAAATTAAAAGCACTTTCTGAATATGTCGTCAAAGTTTGAATTAGGGGTCATCTACATATTGAAATGAGCGCCAACTTTGATTTTTTTTCAATAGTAACACTCAATTTTGACTACATTTTCGAATTTCTGAGAATCTGGCAGTGCGGAAAAGTATACTGTTTGTATACTTTATCTTTAGTATTTATAGAGTTATAATCAAAAATGTGTTAGGGGGTTATCTCTAAAGGTAGAAAAATAAAATTAAGATCCTATAAGAAATATAAAAAATTTTAATCTTTGACACCGGAAATCTTTCACGAGAAAAGTAATTATAAAAATTAATAAAACATTTCCGTTTTTCCAGTGCCTTAATTGTCCTGAATTCAATTTTTTATATTTGTTTTTACTTCAGTACTTTTTTTGATAATTTTAGGTATGTTTAAATACATTACACTTGCGATTAGTCCATACAGTACTCTTTGAAAAAAGTGCAATATTTTTCAAGTAAAAGTGTCTATTATGGCTATACTGATCACCAATAAAGCTTAAATTTTCTTTCGTAAGTGTAACATAATATACGAAATAAAATAATATATATATATATATATATATATATATATATATACAAAAACGCATAAACTAAATCTTTTCGGATAAATTATTGTAAGGGTTCATGAAGTAAATATTAAACCATTTTAATCACACTTACGAGTTTTGGGTCAGTTAAACTCTTTGGAACTGTACGATTCGTTTTATAATTTCTATGAAAATATATTTTTTTAATTAACCCTTTAATTTTTAATTAGACTGCTGACGTAGATTCACGCCATTTGAAAATCAGTAACTCTGTCAGTGGGCGTTTCTTTCGTAATTTGTGTGTTACATATTTCTTAAGTGTGTACCCAGTGTTCATATTTTTGCAATAAAATATACTATGGATAGAAATATATTTATTTGAAAGAATATAATTATAATGTATATCCATTTGTAATATAATTGTGAATACAGAAAATTTGTTCTGAAATATTTATTTTGAGAGTATAACGCCTGTAGGCGGGTATGTCAAAAAGACAAAATCCTGCGGTCGCAAAAAGTGTTAAAATATATTTATAAAAGTTTAAATATGTTTTTAAAAACGTATAAAGTTAAAATATATTAATAAAATTTTAAAGACTAAAGTGTCCTTAAAATAATTATCCTCCCCCGTAGAAAATAAATAAATAAAATAAAATAAAGCAACATATGAAGCAAATGATTAAGCTTTTTTTAACTATGACTGTATTTAAGAAACGATTTTACAATTCCGTCTTGCATTCCAATTCCATTCGTTTTTTATATTTGACAATTTCACATTAAACCTATTTTATATTTAAAACAGTAAACCCCGCCTATTTAGTTAATTTTTTTTTCTTCTAGTATTCAATTAAAATGTTCAAAATTTATCACCAATTAATCGATGAAGAAAATATCACTTGCGCATATCTTTTGTCAACATAAAATAAGGGGTTTAACACGAATACTCAATGCATGCTTGCCAAATATCTAATTTCGAAACGTAGTACGTTTAGTCACCGCCTTTTTTTGTACACCAGTAATTTTTTAGAGTAATTTCATTCTTATTTAATCGTAACACTATTTGGAGGGAATTGCTCTAAATATAAAGTGGTGTGGGAAAAGGAACGTATTTTCAAGCGGCGTTAACAAGTCTACGTTTATTAATGAGATGGTTGGCAGTCCTGTCAATGTCATATTTACTTTCCTGTATTGTTTTGTTTTGAAGAACGATAAAGGCGGGGCTTGTCTTCTTTAGAAAACAGATGCTAACACTAATGTCTAAAAATCATCATTTTTGTTTCATTTCTTTGCGGTTGACGTTGTTGTTATATAAATTGACCAGTAAATAAAAAATAAAAATATTTTGTTTAATTTTCTTTGTTATTTTTTGAGATTTGATTTGTTATCTCATGCAAAACTTTATAAGAGACGGCCCCCTAAACCACTCCAAAAGAAAGATTTATTTATATCTCGAAAACTAATAACTGGAATGACCTGCAAATTTGCACACCCATATTTTTCAGCATTAGAATTCATTTTACGTAAAAATTAATATAGGTCATAATTCATAATTTTTATGAATATGAATTTATTAATATTTTTCAGAATCAAAAGTAATGATGGATTATGTTTGGGTTTCTTCACTGTATCTCGTGAAAAAAAATTATATCGATCAAGTTATTTTTTGTGAAGATATTAATAAAAGTTTGAAATATGAATTTAACATTAGCACCTTCAAACTTTGAACGCTTATAACTCTGTGAAAAAATAAGTAAAATTTACAACCAATATACTTTTTCGCGTTGTCGCGATCCCAGAAATAAAAATATAAAATAAAAATGGGGCGTTACCGTTGAAAACATCAAAGTTGGTGCGCGTTTTAATATGTAGATGGTCCCAATTCAAAATTTCAGTTCATTTTCTGAAACTACTCACAATTCCCCGTCGAATGATACCTACTACGTTTTTCTACATCGATTAGAAACGAAGTTATGTTGAGTGTTGCGTTTTTTTTTTTTTTTTTTTTTTTTTTTTCCCGACTGTACATTCATACAATTGTATTTTAATAGTGTTATATTTTGCTGATTCAATCCTAGGAAAGACGTTAACTTCCTCCATACAACAGAATTATTTTGGTTTGATCTGTCTCTCTATGGTTACATACTCTGTATGGTTACATAACCTTACCGGGAAGATTGTTAGTTCCGCCCTTTTTCGCCTAATTTTTCACACCAGTCTTTTTTTAGAGTATTTTTCTACTTATTTAACAGTAAATACATTTGAAGAGAATTACTCTATAAATTATGTGGTGTACAAAAAGGGGCGGGAACTAACAATCTTCCGAAGTAGGTTGGCAAGCATGTGGTTATATTTCACAAAACAGGGCTAATTAGAAGACCTACCATTTAAAATTGATTCCGAACCATTCGAAACAACTAAACTAAGATTCGAACTTACTTATAACGGTTGGCACTTATAACAAAACTACGAACCGTTCTGTTTTTTGAATGTCGAATCTTCTTTTGGAAATTTTCGTATTAATTAATCATAAAAAACAGCTGAAAAATCTTATTAAAATTTCTGTTAAAAAAAATAAATAAATAAATAAATATCAATATACAAAAATCATAACAATTAACAGCTATGTTGCGAAATGAACGTCAGATGCCTACCCTTTCAGTCCCTTGTTGGGTTCACTCAGAGTTCCCAACTTTTATAATTTATTCACGAGCATTTTCAGCCCTGCCTTCTTTTTGCACCAGAAATTTTGTATATTATTTCTCTTTAATTTGTGACAGCGCTTAAATAAGAAGAAAAGTATTTTTCAAAAATTCCGGTATAAAAATGAGGCGGGCTAAAAATGTTCGTGAATATATTAAAAATGTTGGGAACTCTGTGTTCACCCCTCTTCTGCGAACGTGCTGGTGGGAGTGAATTGGAAGCAGATTTTGTCTACTCAAATGAACTGTCTATATTTAATACTATACTGTCAGCGGAGGGGATATTCTTTCCCCGCCTGGGTAACTCTTAAGGGTATTAATTAATTTCAAACATGGAGGACATTGCAGACACGACAGATTTTACGTGCAACAGCCACCATTATTTTACACAATAGTTTTCAGCCAGCTAAAGTATCGAAGCCACAGTCTCCTAAAGACTAGCTCGGCTTTCTACTAACCAGGCTATTGCGACGACCCAAAATAATTTTTTTATTTTGTGTTTGGAGATTCTTCGTCCAAAAATTGATAAAATCTCTCATTGTTTTTAAGTCTAGAAAATATGAAACATTGAATATCCCTGGCACTAAAGTCTGCGAAAATCTGTTTTTAATTATTAATTACTTTCATTACCTGACTACTGTAGAAAATGAAAGTATTATATTCGATCAAAATTTTCTTTATCGAGTTTTTTTCAGATTTACATGTTTTAATGCCTTCCTGGACCAAAAATGCGATTTTGAACAATTGATAATTGTGTATGAATGTGTTTATATGCGTGTGGGGGAGGGAAAATCTTATTTTTCATATCTAAATAAATAAATAGAACACTGAAACGTATAATGAAGGTAAATCTGGTGTATAGAAAATTCTAAAAAACAATTTTTATCTGAAACTAAATACTTTTGAAATATAAATATAAATTTAATTTCACATTAAATGAAATATAATGAATTTCATTTATTTTTTTATTTGTTATTGACTTTGCAAACTTTTGTAAAATTTGGAATACCGGAAATTGGACAGTAAGTTGTTATTTCAAAAACGGTTCTAACGATTATTTTAAAGTTACTTTATGTCGCCGTTTAACTGTCCATTCGTACGTGTTGGTTAGTTACTTCAGAAAAAATTATATTCATCCTGAACAAACAAGGTCCATTTAAAGTCTCGCAAGTGAGTTTCATAAAGAACGACTCTACCAGTTTTCTTCCAATTCGCCCTATCAACCACTTTTCAGTTGTTATTTCATATGTTATTGTTGGTTTCCTGTGAACGGACGTGTTTTTCAAGTTTTGTGAACACTGGACATGTGATCGGAAGTCGGTATCTAAAAAGCAACTCTAACGATTTTTTTTTTAAATTAGATTTCATACATTAACGATTATTTAGATGTCTTTTTTCATTCATGACTTGGATAGCACAAGCTATATATATATACATATTTACTCGCTATGTAATCTCTTTTTCATATATGTTTATAACGCATGTACGAGGTTGTTATTAAAAGAATTTTTAGACGTCTGTTTAGTTAAGTTACTTTTATGTCGTCTGACAACACTATTTTCAAAAAGGAATTAAAATATGCGTACCTTAGTG
Source organism: Salticus scenicus (assembly GCA_963930645.1). Lineage (NCBI taxonomy): Eukaryota > Metazoa > Arthropoda > Arachnida > Araneae > Salticidae > Salticus > Salticus scenicus. The sequence goes on along the minus strand of OZ005656.1, from coordinate 159,717,452 downwards.
AAATCTTTTCGAAATTAATAAATCGTAAATTTATAGTATTGGGTAATAGAAGACATATGGTTGTTATACACAGAAATATTTATTTATTTAATTAATTATTATTTCTTTAAAAAAAAGTTACCTTTCAAAAGTTTTGTTTGCATTTTATAAGTAAAACTTTTATTTTTTTTTAAATAAATTAAAATCATTAGGTTTTTTAACACGGTTTTATTAGCTTCACCTGTATGTATGTTTGTATGTATATTTGTATGTTTGTAACCGCTCTGGGAGCAAACAAAAAATCTATATTGTAAAAAAAACTTTCCCTACGTGAACGCTGTGGCTGTGAGGTAAAGCTCCGCGCTACAGACCTAAAGGTCTAGCGTTCGAGCCCAGTCAGGGGAGATTTTTTAAAAATTGTTTTTGTTTAATTCTAAATAATTTTAATTAAAAATTTAAATGTATGTATATATTATGGTGTGTCACTCACACGATTTTCTTTTACCCTGCATTTTAGTACTAAGATAGATATTTTGTGCTTTTTAGTTCACATTGCTATAAAAACGTGTTCTTTAATTTTTTTAAAACTATAATATTATTATTTTATTTAAACTTGATTATCATTAATTTGAAAATTGCAAAAATTAATTTTGTCTGAAATTGTACTACTACTGAGCCCCTGAAACTACTTTTAAAACATAAATATAAATTAAATTACATATTATCAATAAAACAATGTATTTGAAAAAAGATGCAATACAGATTTGAAACAAAACACTCAGACAAAGTATTTTCAAAAGTATGATGATATGCTTTATAGAAAAGAGAAGAAGAAGGAGAAACATTCGAATGTGTATCGTAATTTCAGCTTTGTAGAAAAAAAGAAGAAGAAGAAAAAAAAAAAGGAAATTTTTAGCATTGTTATACAAAACTTTTCCTGTGTTGAAAAAATATATATATATATTCTTTTGTCTCAGAATAAATTCTGTTGAGAACTGTTTAAAAATAAAAACTACATTCTCTAATATATATACTTGTATTTGTTTAAATTCCTTTTTTTTGGTAGACTGATTTTTCGAAGATAAATTTACTCTAAATTCCTTATGAAAACTTTAGATGTCTAGACAGAATCTATAATTTATGTTGGAATTTTAAACTACTTTCTTTGTACCAATGTTTATATAGGCACTCAAGTTTTGATCAGGGGATTCAGAAAAATTTCTAATACTTTTATATACAATTTCCTAATTTCATCGTCTGAAATGTACACCCACGAATATGTTTATTCGTATAAAAAGTATTCATTTTGAAAACAACTTTTCAAGTTATATTTTAAAAGTATCGAATTCTTATCAAATTATTATGAGAGAGGAAAAAAAAAAAAGGAAAAATCAATATATTGATTCTAAGAAATGCTTAAAAATTTTTAATCTTAAAATTTTGATTATTTTATATACAAAATTCTAATTTATTATACGAATTTTTCGACGCAAGAGGTATATAAAAAATATATATATATATTTTAGTTTGTAAAATGCTAAAATACAAAATATCGACTAGACACTGATGTGCGACGGTTTTATTTACACGTAATGTTGAAATCCATATAATCAAGAATAAAAAACAAAACTAAACAAAAAATAGATAAATAAATAAATATAAAATGAATAACTGTCTCAAAAATTTTAACGGATTTTGTTTATTTTATCTCTCTTTTTTGGGTCCTATATACACAAAGTAATTATGACAGATTTTTACAAGTATATACAGAGTGATAAAAAAGGATATCATATTTTTGTGTTTACTTTTTCTATAAATAAAATAGTCATTGAAAAAAAAAAAAAAAAAGAAAGAAAAAAAAGTAGAAATATGATAATGCGATCTCCACAACAATTACATAGTCATGATCTGGTACATATTGTTTGATTCTAAATCACACACACCACTGGATAACTTTATATTCAAACATGTTTTTGCGTTTTATTTTACCATCAGCATTTCTAAATCAAGACTTAGTAGCCTAAATATTAACGCTGTGGCTTAATTGTACCAGGTTTCAGGTTTGAATTATAAGACACAGATTTTCGCAATGGTTCAGAATTCATTTTAAGTGGTAAGTCCTAGTCTAATGAGTTTTAGTATGCATTAAAGAAGATAAAAGCCTAAACTTGTCTACATTAAACAAAAATGTTTAATTTATTCTGGAGTATTTTTATTCCCGCATTTTCTTCATATAACTTATTTATAGGGATAATTTTTTTTCATTTTATCGAAGTTATAAACAGGGTGGCCATTATTAAACTGACAGTGTTTACAGTTAATAATAAAACACCACAGAACTGGCATTTTAAAGTAACAAATACAGAACTTTGGATAAACACCATAAAATGCAAGAAACTGGCAACAATTGTTTCAGCTCGAAAGATTACACGAACCTTCGTCACACGAACAAAGTGGGCACGAGTGCTGCAGTCAAAGCCGCACTTGACTGCGGCACTCGTGCCTACTTTGTTCTCCTGACGAAGGGTCGTATATTCTTTCGACCTGAAACAATTGTTGCGAGTTTCTTGCATTTTATGGTGCTTATCCGAAGTTCTGTAATTATTAGTGCTTACAGTATTCTGTAGAGTGACCTAATTGCGCAAATGGCGCCAAATTTTGTAGGATTATTTAACAAGACAGGGGACGAAGGATTGCACCAAAACATATATTAGTTCCAAAAGTCAACGCTAAGGGAATATGTGGCGCTGTATAAAAGAAATGAGATTTCTAAAAAACGCAGAATCAATACTAAATAAAATTACCTTTCATTTAGTACATTTAACAATTTAATTCAAGTTCAGTATGGTAACAATTTTTAAAAAAGCGAAAAAATTACATAAACAGTGATAAAGTTTTTTTATCTGCAATTTTACTTATTCAGTCGTCGCCTCAAAAGGATCAGTAACGTCGAGCGTTGGGAAGTTTGATCTGTTGACCGGTTAAGAGACTTACTGGACAGAATCTGCCAATGGATCAGCCTAAAGCGCTTTTCGGATTGTACGGGAGATTCCTGCAGACATGTTACTTTCTGCTGTTGTGAATACTGTGCACAGAATGCAATATGTGGTTCACAAAAACGGTGGACACATTGAACCTGAATTGAATGCGGTAAATAAAAGGTAATTTTATTTCAGTATTGATTCTGCGTTTTGTAGAACTCTCATTCCTATTACACAGTGCCACATATTACCCTAGCGTTGACTTTTGGAAATAATATGTGTTTTGGTGCAATCCTTCGTCCCCCGTCTCGTTAAACCATCCTACAAAATTTGGCGCCCTTCCTGCAATTAAATCACTCTACAGGACACTGTAAATACTGTCAGTTTAATCATGGACAACCTGTACTAAAGAAACTTTTTCTATAAATAAAGTGGTGCGAAATAAGGGCGGGAATAAAAATACTCCGGAATAAATTAAAATATTCGCATCTATACATTAAACCTTTCGTAGACCTTTGGAAGATTACTTCCCATCTATATTACCTTACAAAATGCAACTGTGGGAAACACAATCATCATTATAATATATTGTCCTTGCTACAATAACGATGGGAACACTACTTCCCGCTTCAGTTTTGTGCTGCCATCTATTGTTCAATCGAATGAATAGAATTAGCACATTTGTTTTGAAAGTTTGAAAGCCTTGTGTGAGATTTGTTCTGCTATGACACCTGTTTTGATGTGACATTTGTACTGTTCAACGATTTTACCGCAAATGGGAATAAAACACTCTTTTTATTGTAATAATACATTCTTGGTTCGTATGGTTCTCCACATTTTATGCCAATAACTATCTAATTTGAATAATAAATAATAATTCGAAAATGATAAAATTTGAAAAAATAATAATGAAAATTCGTCAAAAAAAAATATATTTCCTTACATGCTATTGTTTAATTGTTGATTAAACATAAAAATTAAAAATTAAATTAAAAAAAAAAAAAAAAAAAAAAAAAAAAAAAAAAAAACCTGGGAGGAATTCAAAAGAGAAATAGATGGCCCACAAAAGTTTTAATATAATTTCTTGAATGAAGCTTTGTCTTTATTTTATTTCTGATACAAAAATCTACAAAATAAATATGATGCAAAATATATTGATATCACGCATTGAATAAAATAATATTCAATATGAATTTTTGGCACACTACATAGTAAATTCTGTATGATGTGCTTAGCTTATATATTTATTTTTAAGAAAAAAATTAAAAATATATCTATCCATATTTGTAAATAGAAAATAAATCATGCTTGTAATTTTTAATTATATAAGTATGAAAATAAATTCAAAACCCATCCCTTTTTTTTCATTAATTATAGAAGTAAATTTATGTTTAATTGTTTTGAATAAAATATAAGGCAAGTTATCCTTTTAATCTATTTATAGAAAACTTAGAGACTTCTGCTGTCTAAGCTTCAGAGTAAGTTACATGTTACACTCTCTAGAGAGTTCATCTAAACAGCAGCAAGGCAAATTTAATCCAACGCGAAATCCTTCTGAAATTCAATTAATACTTTCATCCACTATCAGAGGAATTTCCCAATGGAATATAGGTTATCAATAATTAATACACCTCTCCGCTATTTTACAGGTTTTCAGGGAATAAAACACTAAAGTAGAAAGTGTTCATTGCCCTACATTGAGTGTAGTATATTATATGAAGTTTTTATTTTTTAAGACATGAATTAATGAAACAGAAATAAATATTTGTTAAGACACTACATGTTAATTTTTAAAGTAATTTTGCATATTTTGAGTTAAATATTTTCTGATTGATTAAATTTGTTACATTAAAAAAACTATGTTTTTCTTAGATTTTGATTTAAATATAGTAATTATAAAGCGACATTGAATTTACTCAAATAAAAATTATGAAGAAGTTTTTTTTGCAATCACAGATATAGTCATTGTTGCCAAATTTAGAGATATTTTTATTCAATATCCACCACTAAATTTTAACAGTAACGGGTTATTCGTCCACTATGTATATCAAATACATAGGTGCCAACATTTTAATTTATTTCGGAGCATTTTTAGCCCCGCCTTTATTTTGCACCAATTTATTTGTAGATTAATTTTCTCTAAATTATAACTGCGATAAAATAAGAAAAAATTACTCTTTAAATAAAAGTGCTATAAAATAAAGGCGACGATAAAAATGATCCGGGAATAAATTAAAATATTGGCAACTGTGTAAAATATCCCTTCTATAAATTACTGGTGGTAGTTGAATAAAAGAATCTGTAAATTTAGCAATACTGGATATAGTCGTGTATGTCCAAAATATTGTTATAAATTATATATAAACTTACAATTGGAGAGAGAGAAAATTTCAGCATTATTTCTAAAGAATTCCAGTATGCTTTCTGCACATATAAAATAAAATATTATTTAAAAGAGAGAAATGTCTTTAAAATATAATATAATTTTGTGTAAATGTATAGTTATTCAAAACTATCAATAAAATTATCATTATTAGTGGTATTATTTTACATATTTATTAATCAGCTGTTACACGTCTAAAAATTGATTGTGTAAATTCTGATTTAATTATAGTTGAAATACTAATAGTAATAATAATAATAATATAAGGTTGAATTTACTCAAAAATATAACGCAGAGAAAGATTTTTACAGTTACAGATTCAGTAATTAACATACTAATGTCCAAAACATTATTAAAAATAATATTTGAACTTATAACTGAATAAAATTAAGTAAAAAACTTATAATTGAGACAAAATAGAAGTGAGCCACCAGCGCAGCGGCCGAGCAGATCTGCGCTCAATGCCAGTAGATGTGAGGAGCCTTATTTGATCTCAGGTCGTGCTCGTCGGCCTAGCCGTTCGGAGTTTTCCGTGGTTTTCTCCGAAACTTGCGTAAACACGATAAATTTGCGGTACGATAAATTACGGTAGACATGTGAAAATTGCGTAAGATACGATTTGGATGATAGGGCTAGGACCACTTAGAAAGACACCCCCACACACGCGGAAGGCACTCCCCCTTAGGTCTAGGGCTTTAGTGCAGTCATTCGGCCTTAATTTCCACAATCCAACGCAAAATAGAAGTATAACCAGCTAAAATTTACTGTATTTTTTCTTCGGATATAAATTAAAATATTATTTAAAACAGAAAAGTATCTTTAAAAGACATAGTAATTCCGAGTAAATATAGAACTTCGTGTACGTATAAAATTACAACATGCGATTTTGTGTAAATATACAATTGCAGTATGTAGAAAAAGTGCAATTTTTCTAATAGCCCAAAGAGAGTAAAAATTTGCAACTAAGGCAATATGTTTGAATGTAATTTCGTGTAAATATACCGTAAATTCAAATTTTTAATAACATTAAGTACTATTAAATACAACTTTTGTTTGTTTATTAATGGAACATTCGCTATTAATTTCCTAACGTATGTTTATGTAATATTTAATTCAGGACTTAATGAAACATTCTGTAAAGCGTTTATTTGAAGCAAATTTTGAATAAAGCTAGAGGAATATCTTTCAGTAAAACTTACATTACATATTTTTAATTTAATACCTAGTTTCTTCAAATATGTTGAAAAATATTAAAGAGGATAATGTTGAAACTAAATGTTTAAATTCTGAAATTCAGTTAATCGAATTCAATGCTTACAAACTAGTATTTATGTAATTTCGGAAGTTATGGCGTGTTTCTGAATTAGTATCATTGAAATCCCTTCGTTTGTTTCCATAGAGGATGTACTTCACTCTATTATAATGAATTAAACACTTTAGGATGAATTCCATGGAATACCTAGTGAAGCATTCCTAATATAAGTTATAAGTACGTATTAAGTACGTACAATTCATTAGCAATATAATATGGAAAATTAATAGGTTGAATCTTGAATAAATGTCAATTTATATTCCAAGCACTTGAGTGCATTTATCAAGAAGTTTATTAACAATTTTCCAAATTATTATGCAGTAAATTATCGATTAATATTTGTGAATAATGGTGCATTAAATGGACCCGTGAAGTAGATGATAGACTTCCTAATAATGAGTTTTAAAATTTTTTAGTTTATTAGGAAACTTTAATCTTTTTTTTTTTTAATAATATTTATTGATTTATATACCTACAACACAGTAATCAAAATTGCTAAATATTTAATTTACCCCCAGCATTGTTAATACTTGCCCTTGTCTCACGCCACTTTTTTTCTACAGTAATTTCTTCGGTATGTAATTTAACATTTAATTGAGAAGAACAGTATTCTTATTTTAAAAAAAAAATGATTTGAAATAAAAGCAGGTACTAACAATTCTATGGAATAAATTAAAAAGTTGGCAGTCCTGCTGATTTTTATAATTTATTCCGGAGCATTGTCAGCACCGCGTTTTTTTCACACCATAAATTTTTTAGAGTAATTTTCATAAATATGTCACTACGATTTAATAGAAAGACGATTACTCTAGAAATACAGTGGTATGAAGTAAAGGCGAAGCTAGCAAATGCTCCGGAATATATTTATAAAAGTTCGCTACTCTGTATTTCAGGTTAGCGGGAAACTTTTGTCGCATCCAGTCAGTGTTGGGCATAATTGATTAAAAAGTAATTGAATTACTATTGAATTACAATTAAATTACAATTACAATTATTTTACTGTTAATAGATTAACAAGTAACTGATTACAAATAAAATGTATTACTTATTCAATTTATTTGTAATAATTCAATTTATTTGTAATCAATTACTTGTTAATCGATTGACAGTAAAATAATTATAATTGTAATTCACTTGTAATTCAATTACTTTTTAATCGATTATGCCCAACACTGCATCCAGTTAAATAACGGAAATCTGAAATTTACCTTGTACATTATTAAAATAGTAACCAACACCTTCTTACACGTTATATAAATGTTTTTCAGAACAAATTTCCGGTCGCAAATGTTTAATTCCATAAGGCAGAATTTTCCCGCCAACTAAAAAGTGCAGGGTTGCCAAATTTGGCCTTTTTTTTTTTTTTTTTTTTTTTTTTGTTCAATAATCACCAATAATTTTTATTTGCAACGTTTGACTACTACTCCGATTCAAAAAATTAGAATAATGAAAAGAAATATGGTCAAGGGAAATGAAAATGGAATTTATCAAATAAATAATCAACAATATCAAATATAAAGTACTATAATATGAATCTGCATATTTTGCAGATTATAAAAATGTAAACACATTACAATGAAATAGAAAATATATTTAAATCAGCTAACAACAAAAAATTCAAAATATTAGAATACTTTCTAACATGGTTCAAAAAATTAGAATAATGAAAATATATTGAACATAATTTAAACTCTAAGTATTTTTACTTGCTAATCAGTACTTGGTTGCATCACCCTTAGCTTTAATGACAGCTCTTAAACGTTTTGGCATGTTTTTAACTAAAGGTTCACAATCTTTTTTATCCAAATTCGCCCATATGCTCTTTATACTAGAAATAAGTTCTTTTTTGTCTCTAGGCGCAACTTCTTGAAGTCGTTTCTTCATAATTCCCCACAAATTCTCGATAGGATTTAGATCGAGTGAGTTTGCAGGCCAAGGGAGTACAGGTATGTCCTTCTCTTTGAGCCATTTAGTTGTTGATTTGGAAGTGTGGGGAGAAGCTGAATCTTGCTGAAACAAGAAATCGTCATCACATAAATCCTCAGCTGAAGGAATCATGAAATGTTCAAGAATTTCTTGATAGACTTCTGAATTGACTGTTGTGGAAACAATACACAACCTGCCTGGGCCTTCAGTAGTCATGCAGCCCCATACCATAACAGAGGTCGCAAATTTAAACGAACGTTTTAAACATTCTTTCTTATAAGCTTCATGTTTGAGTCTCCAGACACGTATACCTTGATTTCCATGAGACACACAAAACACACTTTCATCGCTGAAAAGTATCTTTTTCCAATCGTCGTGATCCCAAAATAGCCTTTGTTTACACCATTTAACTCTAGCAGCCCTTTGCTTAGATGATAAGAATGGCTTTATCTTAGGCACACGTGATCTAAAACCTAATTTGCGAAGTCGTCGTAGTGTTGTAGATTTGGAGACATTTATACCCATTTCTTTCCATTTTCTATGCACATATCTCACACTCCGAAAACGATGTTTCTTCACAATCTTTTTCAATTGCCTTTCATCTCTTCTTGAAGTTACTGGCTTTCGACCACTTTTAAAGTGTTTATTTTGAAAACACTTATTATTAGAATATTCTCTCAAAACTCTACTCACACTTGCTTGAGAGCATTTCACTTCTTTTGCTATAAAAAGTTGTGTTTTTCCTATTTCGTGCAAGTACACAATACGATATTTCACAGCCTCAGATAAATCGCTCTTTCGTCCCATATTAAGCAAATACTACGCTACAATCAAATGCCAAACGACTTTTCATTTTCAACGGAGCACATTTTATAGTCCCACAGATGTTAATCCCGCAGCCGTTCTCTCAACTTATAAGAAAAATTTGAATATTCTAATTTTTTGAACCATGCTATCGAGGTATTCTATTTCTTTGAATTATTCTAATATTTTTTAAATAGTTAATTATTAATATATCAGATAAAAATAAATATTTATGTTATATTTATAAATGCTCTGAAGATAATTAGATACTTTTAATATATTTTTTCCTGGACGCAGTATGCAAATTGACGCGTTAGCAACATCAAACTCATTCTTTTTTACATTATTCTAATCTTTTGAATCGGAGTAGTAATCACTTCGAAGACTGATAGTGTATTATGTATATCAAATGCCACTTCTCAAAATTATTGGTGACTATTGAATAAAAAAAAGGCCAAATTTGGCAACCCTGAGTAGAAGCTAGGAGTATAATAAAATACAGTTTGTTACAAAAGTATAAGACCACGACAAATTTGGCTATTCAGATAATAAAGGATATATTTCAATAAAATTCAAAATACTGTATGCCAGTACATAAATTGTTTAGTAAAATGAAGCAATTAGCATAAATGGAATTAATTCCGAAAAAATAAAACATCAATAAAACAAAAAAGTGCCAGAAATAACGGTTACAAAATTACAAGGAGAAAAAATAGACAGTTTTCGCAAATTTAGTAAGTTGTTGTCCCATTATTTCTCTGAATAACTCGAAACACGCGATTCGGTATCGAGTTAAGTATTTTTTAAAGAAAGATTCGGGAATATTATCCCATTTCTAAATAATTCCCACTTCTAATTCATATGTTGAATAATATTGTTTTTTTTATATATATATATATATATATATATATATATATATACTTGACGAAACACACGGTTCAGTATCGAGTTAATTATTTTTTAAAGAAAGATTCGGGAATATTATCCCATTTCTAAATATTTCCCACATCTAATTCATATGTTGAATAATATTGTTTGTTATTTTTATATACTTGACGAAACACACGATTCAGTACCGAGTTAATTATTTTTTAAAGAAAGATTCGGGAATATTATCCCATTTTTAAATAATTCCCACTTCTAATTCATATGTTGAATAATATTGTTTGTCATTTTCATATACTTGGCGAGACAAATAACGCCAAAGGTTTCTTTTGGCGTCTTGGTCAGGGCTTGTACTTGTTTATTGACTTTTGTCCAAGGTAAATATCCAGCTCTTGTTTTTTGTATATTTACATGTTTAGAGGTTCCCTGAATGTTGAATACATTTTTTTTTAACTTTTCATCATTGTATATGTCTCTTATCAGAGTAACTTAAAGACAAATAATTTCAGGCTATTCAAAGGTTGTATTCTGAAGTTAATATATGGTTACTATTTGAAAAGTTTGATCAAGTTTCAAAAGTTTCAAAAAATGGTGCGGGGGGAAAGCTGTCTAAATAATTTGGAATGAACTTTGAAATTTAATAATAGCTTTAAATTATATATAGAGATGTGAGCGGGGAAAAAACCTGGGAATAAACCAGGGAATATACCCGGTTTTTTGGGAAGGAAATTCTGAAAGTTTCCAAAACAAGGGAATTATGAAAGTTTTCAAAACTTGTGAATTTAGCTTTTTTTTTTTTTTTTTTTAACCAATATTAGAGATGCTCTGCGGCATTCCAAAATGTTATCTTACATTTAGTTGGTTTTTATGATCTTTCGATTTTAAAATAGTGCTTTTAACGTTTGCCAAATTAAAAATTACTAGTATAAAATTTCATTAATTAACAGACTTATTTTTTGTTACTGTCGTGTATTTACATATTAGTTCTGACTGTATAGTGTATAACACTGAGTTCAAAGTAACGCTTCTTTTTTATGGCAGTCGAAGGTCATCATGTTTTAGTTGTATATATCTATGAATGCAAATCATTAATATTTTATTTCAAAAATAAAACAAAAATGTTCCTAAATAACCTGTGTTCACTAAAATGACCAATAATATTACACTGAAAAATATTATTTCAATTAAAATTTCAACAATATTAATATGCAATAAATAAATAAATAACATCCAAATTGTTAATTATTAGCTATTGAAAATTTTATGTATTGATCCAATGCATTCAAAAGATATTGCTGGAATTTTTAATAACCGAAGAACTGATGTTCGATTTTGTTCCTCGTGCTCTTTAACTGAGTATAACAAAATTTCATCAATTTATGTGAAATTTTGTTAAACCAATAAAACAAAACTTCATAATTTTTAAAGTATGTTTATCATAATTTAATTTCATTGTATTATTTTTTATAACATATTTTATTATGGTATTCATTAATTAAAAAAAAAAAAAAAAAAAAAAGGAAATGGAAAAGTTTTAAAGTTATTTAAATAGGCAGACAAAACTTCATAATTTATTACTGTTAATGACGAAAATGTTTAATCTTTTATTATTTTTTGTAAAATAGTCACATAATTTTCGATATCACTTTCATTTAAGCAAGTAGAATAAAAATGATATTGAAATAAGTTGTTTGTGCACTTAAAAGTATAAAATTAAATCTAAACATTCAGTATTAATTTCTTACCATCAAAGTTTCCAATCTTCCCGAAATTCCCGGTTTAAACCCGAAAATTCCCATGTTTATTCCCCTGAATCAAAATTCCCGGGTTTTTTACATCTCTAATTATATATAAATATAGGTACAATATTCAAACGTGTGGTTTGGGAGGCTGTACCCCATCACAAAGAATTATTTATGATACAAATCTGTTCGAAAGTCTAATTTGAAATGTTTGTGAAGTAGGTTTATATAGCAGCACTCGTTATCTTACTCCTTAATCTCCGATTTGTCGTCATAGTATTGAATTTCAATAAAACAGAGAATCGTGTGAGTGCCACATCTGGTTATCATTGTAAATTTCAACAATTATTTGCAATGCGTTTATTTAAGTAAATTATAGAAAATATACAGAAAAAATTTGGTGTTCACTTATAAGGTACCGCTGAAAGTCTTAAAAACTCGGAAGGATGTATAAATCTACGTTTGCAGGAATATTAAAACTTTATACTTTTTAAAATGCAAAAAATGTCCTTGTATTTAAAAAAGCTATTTGTTTATTTCATCCAGTTTTATTCCTAAAATTTATTTTTACATTAAAAATTATGATTTTATTAATTAAATCAGTAAATGGCTAGCAATAATATCTTTTTAATATCATCAATTATTAACAGAAAAAATTTCAAATTAGGGAAAAAATCTTACAGGTATATTAGAATTCTATCTTTTTACTACTTTTTTTTTTTAACTTTCTGTTACAGTACGTTGTTGATTCAACGAAAAAGATAAAACTTCTAAAGTACCTTCCTCTCACATTTTTTTTTTTTAGAATACTTAAGGCACATAGAGCTGAAATTCTCATCCAAACATATAGAAATTTCGTCTAACGTGTTTCGGAAAGAAAGTCTCACCAACGTTATGATAACTCTAAGATGTATTTTTTTACGGAAAAAAAGTATTTTCTATAGCTTATGGAAATTTTTTGAAAACTTTTCAGATATTGAGATACTAGCTTGATGAAAAAATTATGAGATTTCATCAGAAAATGTATTTTTGGTTGGTGTTAAGTAAAAGTAAAAGATGATTTTTCTTAAAAATATAGCTGAAGTTTTTCAAACTTTTGGAAAAATTCTATCAAATTTTCAAAAAGTATGCCTAATGTAGTATGCAAAAAGGGACATCTATCTGAAGATAGTAATTTATAGTTTAACTTTCTAGAATGCATTAGGTTTACTAGTATTGAAAAGTTATTTCTAAAAAATTTGCTTTTAAAATTTTTACAAAAATTAATAAAACACAAACTCTGTACATTTTGTCCGTAAAAAAAATATGTTTACCTGTCCAGGCTGTAGAGCAAATAATATTTGTTAAATTAAAAAATATATTAACATAGGTATCTCTAATAATCATTGCATTAATTTTACAGTGTATTGTAATGTAGTATTGTTGTTACTGTAATGCAGAAATAAATAAAATGATTCATTAAATCCTTATAGTATCACGTGGATGTAGGGAGTGATGTGTCATAGATTAATTTTGTGAGATAGATGTCGGTCTATCGATCCTTAATGTGCAAAAGATGACTGCAGAGCGACATCCCAAAACAAAATTCATTGGGATGTCAATTAATAATTTTAATTAAAATTTGTTAAAAAACACTTTAAACATGTATTAAAATTTATTAAAATCGTTTACAAAGCTTTTCGCTACAACGGTATGGCATCATCAGATAATTTACTGATGACATACTTAAATTACCTGATGATAATTAGATTGGGGCGTTACTTTGTGGCGAAAAGCTTTGTAAACGATTTTAATAAATTTTAATGCGTGTTTAAAGTGTTTTTTAACATATTTTAATTACAATTATAACACGTGTGCTTAGTACAAATTCTAAACTTTCAAAAGATTTAGATTGTAATTAAAATAATTTCAAAATTACTTTGAAGTTTATGCAAACGAATTTCTGAAATAAAGTTTCATACCTTATAGAATCATTTGTTTATATTGAACTAAATTTTTTTATAGTCAATTGAAAAACCCACAATCTTCTATTTTTCAGAAACTACACTAAATGAAAATTTTAAAACTGCCTACATTTTTATCTGAAAAACATATATTGTATCGTTCTTCCTAGCGAAGCATAAATTTCCAGTTAAATTAAGATATAGATTTTATTTTATTGTTTAAAATCAGGTAGAAAGTATAACTGCTTAATCTGAAAAGAAAAAGGCATATTACCTTAAATGTTACAGTTTAATATCATAGCTGGCAATATTTTAATTTTTTAAATGGTTTGTATTCTCTGTTTTCTAAGTGGAATCTTCCATATTTTTTCTCTTCAATTAAGCATTAGATTGGGCTAAAAGTACTCGGCACATTTTAAACTTTAATACACAGCTGCGGATGTTCATTTTTTTTTTTTTTTTTTTTTTGGATGGTTTTTGGTATTCTCTTTTTTTTCACACTTAATCTTTATAAAACAGGGTGGCAATAGACCAAATTCTTCCCCTGATTCTTCCCTCAGTATTTTTCTTTTGGAATTTTTAATAGTTAGTTTGAACGATTAATAGTTAGTTAGAACGTGAAAAAATGTCATATAACTCTTCAAAGTGCCAAATTTGAATTTCCTGTATTTATTTGCTTTTAAGCTATGCTGATAACCGATATACATAAAGATTAACCGCTAAAAATTGGACTTTTGTAATCAGGGCACCGAAAAACGTAATTTATATTTAAAAAAAAAGAAGAGTTGAAAATAGAACTTCAAAATAATACTTTGTTTACAGTATGTGTGTGAAAAATTAATAATGCTGTGTTCGTCAACATAGTAAAATGTACAAAGCACTTCCATCAATTACATTCAATAGAAAAGAACGTTTGGCTGAATTTTGCGTAGCCCTGTGTATTGTTTGTAATCAGTACGCACTACAAACGATACTGAGTATTTAAAAATAATCTTACTTGCAAAACACCTGACACAAAAGGAATTACGATTTCTGCAATTTCCAAGTATAGCCTCAATATATCCAAATACTTTGGGAAGCCCTGTAAACGAATGATGAAAGGTTTCTATACCACAATCTACACAAAACAGGTTCTTATTATTTAATAAACTTTGTTCATTCCATTTCGTTTAAATCAGCCAATATATGTTACACTGTACTTACCAGAAATTTACCCAGAAAAATAATGTATTTGAATTCTCTTGGATATCACTGTACACAAACCATTTGTTTGATCTCAACGAAAAGTTTAGATTAGCATCCCTATATGATACATATTTATAATACCAAGTTTGCAATTTCTGATAGCATATGTTCTTGCGATATGCTGATAAGAGACAGATACACACATAGACCCACAGACCAACCGCTAAAAACATGATTTTTGGATTCGGAGGACCTCAAAACGTGTAAATATAACAAAAATTGAATTGAATTTCGTAAAGTTAACTCTAAAACAATACTTTATCCTCCATATGTATAAGTAAAAGAAAGTTAAAAAAAATGTAGACGTATGATGAAGAGCGTTTATTTTTGAAATTCTCATTCACAATTAGCCTCAATTTGAGCCCTCGAATTCAATGTACGTGTTAAGCCTATTGTGAAAGGGACTAGATTGCATGAGTTATTAGAGCTTTCTAACTTTAATACATGAAGAAAACATAAACTTTGTCTTTCGCATAATCCCACAAGAAGAAATGAAGAATGTCTAATGTCTGCAATGCTGATCTATGACTGCGGGTTAGTTGGCTATAACAAAACTACAAGTAAGGCTATATAAACAATTTTTAAATACAAAGAACGCCTTTTAAGAGGAAATTTTAGAACGATATTTAAATTTTCTAAAAACCGAAATATTAAGTGTATCGAAAAATTCTGGTGCGTTAAATTAAAAAAAAAATTTACACCGTAATTTTTTTTCCAGACAATGTGATATAATATTAGTAAAATTTCATCGAAGTGTTGTTAAATAAAATGTCTCATGTCACTTTTAGAATTCAAAACTACAATACTCTCCGGTATAACTAATCATCTAAATTATCGGTTTGTTAAAAATTTTAACCGCAAAGTAAAAAAATCTGGTGTGAAACAACCACACGACTTCTATTACTTACTATTACATGTATCGTATGCATTTTTTGGAGATAATATGATCAGAAGACATAAAATTGACCTAACAAATTAGACACCAAAAATTTTCTGGTAAGAGAAAACTTATACATGTATAAAAATACATAAAATATATTTACATAGCGAATTTAAAAATAGGAAGTAGAAAAAATCGGTTTAGCCATTTTTCGAAAAATTAATTTCCGACATCTAAAAGTGATCTACCTAAACAGGACGACTAACTATTTTTCTTTAATAACCAAGTAATACATAAGAAAGGACATCTAAAATGCATTTATAATTTTCAAGAAAATCATTAGAGCCGTTTTTGAGATACCGACTTTTGCCAAAACTTGGCATACTCAAATATTGACCGGAAAACAATAATTACGTACAAAAGGCTTTAAAAGGCAGTTAATATGGCAAGTTTGAAAAAAAAAATCTGTGCAGCCATTTTTAAAGGAAAGCACTTGCGAGGCCTGAAATTGAGCTATTTATACAGGACGTCTATCAATTTTCCTGAACTAACATATCATTCGAAAGGACATCTAATAGAATGTTTATATAGCAACTTAGAAGAAAATCGTTAGACCCATTTTTGACACAGACTTACGGTACCACTTCCGGTTTCCGACGTCCCGCTTCCGGTTTTCCAATTTTCACCAAATTTTGGAAAATTCATCTGTACACCAGACCTGTTTCAATTCTAAAGTTTCGTAGTTTTATCTTTATTAGTTTCCGAGATATAACAGCCAGAAGATTCCCCACATACGTACATACACACTGACCAATCGCCAAAAACCACTTTTTTGGACTCAGGAGATCTTAAAACATGTAAATCAGGTGAAATCTCGATATCGAATTTTTGGACCGAATACAATACTTCCATTACCTACGGTAGTCGGGTAATGGAAGTAAAAATATAAATTTTCATCTCAGGGAAAATGAAAAAAAAAAAAAAAAAAAAAAAAAAAAATAGTAATCATGATATATAGTAAATTTTATGGATTTTTGATTTATGCTTTCATAAATATAAATCATTCATTAAAACCTAAAAAGAGAATATTTTTATAATAAATAATAAAAATAATAAATATCCATGAGGAAGTAAAAATATAACACAGATTCAATTACGTTAAACTTTATATAAGTAGCTTTCGTAATCCAAACACATGTTTCATGTTAAAAAAAAAAAAAAAAAAAAAAAAAAAAAAAAAAATGAAGATATTCCCCCCTAAGACACGGAAAAGCAAACTTTTTCAATTTTGTGCTGTTTTAGATTTCTTTTAATCATAAAGAACAAAGTGAAATTGGTTTTAGGATTAGAGAAATACAAAATTACTTTCTTAAAAAGCGTTAAATTTCTCAAGTGCTTTTAAAGTGCTATTGAAAATGCTATGAAAAGATGATAAAATATATTTAAGTACTTTAAAGTAAACGAAAAATACAAAAAGTTAAAACTTTTACAGCAATAAAAAAAATCTGTTTGATTTATATTAGATGAGAGAAGAGACAAGAAGTCTTTTCGAAAAATAAACTTTGAGTGCTTAACGGAGACTTGAAAAAATCAGGTTTCTTGAAAAAAAAACTTGAAAAAAAAAAAGAAAAAATAAAGTACATTTAATCTCATTCTATATACACATAATTTATTACAAGCAAGTTATGTTTATTAAAATAAATTAAAGAATATTCCCTATAAAATTTAATTCAATAATTTTCTGACTAACATATTGATATTGCACATTTACTTGTGAGATGGCGGTCATTTGCGATTAAAACCGTGAAATTTATGTTAAAATGTATGTTTATACAGGGCTGCCATTGGTGGCTGATTATTATTATTATTATTTTGGTACCACTATTTACAGAAAAAATACAATTTATAGATTTATATAGTACATTTATGCAAGTAAATCTGCATTTTACTTGCATAAATAAATTCAAAATTTTATCTTACAGAAATAGAGGTACGAAAAATATATAAAAGTAGTCACCAGTCACAGCCCTGTATCTATATCAAAGTTTCTGACTTTCAGTATCCTATTTCATTATTTGAATGTACAGTTATTTACAAACGTTTAAGACCAGTAGCCGATTTTCAGTCTTTTAACACATTGCATCATTTGCGCAGATTATTGCGTCATCTCATGTGTTAACTGCATCAGACGCATTCTACTGCTATAAATAAAGGTGCCCAGCACGTTTATCGCCGGTTGTTTATTGAATTTTATTGTAGACAGTGCTATTGTGTAGTTTTTGTAATGGGTAAAAAAACTTCACTAACTGCTACAAAAAGGTCAGAAAAGGCATAAAATTGGGTTTTCTGAACGTCAGATATGTTCGAGGGTAAATGTGAGCAGATCAGCTGTGCATCAAGCTATTGGTACATTTAAACTTTCGGGAAAATTTGTAGACCTTAAGAGTCATTTCTTTTTCATATTTGGAGTAAGTCAAGGTTTCCTGGAAGGTTTATGGGATGATAAACCAAAATCTTTAGCCAAACGTCTTGAAACAGTACTCAAACTGACGTTGGTGCCTCTTGCAGCCAGAGAATGTCTAATCATATTGCAGGTGGTACTTGGATCTCGTACGACTACCTTTCTTATCACATTATCATCACGTGCACTCGTTTTTCTAGGGCGACCACTTCTCTTAAGGTCCACAAATTTTCCCGAAATTTTAAATTTACTAATAAATTGATGCACAGCTGTCTTGCTCACATTTACCCTCGAACTTAATGACCGCGCAGAAAATCCAATTTTATTGCAGGGTCAATATTTCTGACCTTTTTGTAACAGTAAGTGACGGTTTTTTTACCCATTACAATAATTACACAACAGCACTGTTTACGACAAAATCCAATAAACAAGTGGTGATAAACGTGCCGGCACCTTTATTTATAGCAGCAGAATGCATCTGATGCAATCAGCGCATCACATGAAGCAATATTCTGCGCAAATGATACAGTCGGTAACAAAAGTGTCCGAACACTAGCGAAAATTCCTGTGTAAAAAAAGTACACTTCATACGGTTTTGTTAAATAAATCCTTATCGAATCATGTTCTTACACTGACACAGAACAGGATTCGACAAGGATTTATTCAACAAAACCATATAAAGTGTACATTTTTTACATAGGAATTTTCGCTAGTGTTTGGACAATTTTGTTACCGACTGTACAATGTGTTAAAATACTAAAAATCGGCTCTTAAACCTTTGCAAATGACTGTAAAACAGAGTTGCCAACTTTTAGCATTTATTCCAAAATATTGTTATATATATATTTTTTTTTAACCACAATTTTTGTAGAATACATTTGTTTAATATGTAACTGCGGTTAAATTAGAAAATAATTTTCAAAAGTATTGTTTTGAAAAAAGAAAAACGTACTAACATTGGCCATGAATAAATTGTAAAAGTTTAGAGTACATGACATTTTAATCCCGCCGTTTTGGTCCCACTGCTTTGGTCTTGCCATTTTGGTCCCGCCGTTTTGGTCTCGATATCAAAGGTAATCAAGTATTTAAAAAAAAAAAAAAAAAAAAAGGGAAATTTTTCTACTTTAATATTTCGAATTCTTGTTAATTTGTAAGATAAAGTTTTAGTAAAGAATGAACTGAAAAAAAGTTTAAAATTTGGAGATTTAGATTTTTTTTATTTGTATGGTTGTGGGAAAAGGCCAGTAAATACATGTGAAAACTTCGAACAAAAGAGAATTTTGACGATAATTTACTGTTGGAAGACTAAATATGTAAAATAGTATTTGTTGAAAATGATATAAATAGGGAACATATGGAACCGAAAATTGATTATCTTGGTTCGAATTTTAAATGATAAAGGGTATTAGTTATAAGCGAAGATCTAAACATCGTTAACCTATCTAAGTCCCCTAAATTTCAGTTTATATAAAATAGAAGGATTTTAATATAAAACATTTTAATGCGGCTGTTAATTATCTCATTCAAATTTTGAGTGTTCGAACACAAATTTTGCAGGAAAGCGATGCTTTATACACTGTAAAAATATTTGTGTAAGAATACACTACATCATTGAGGGAACTTATTTTCCTCAACCAAGTTGAGGAATATATAGCTGTGTAACAGCTATAGCTGTGCACACACAGCTATAGCTGTATCACACACAGCTACAGCTATAGCTGTACACAGCTATAGCTGTGTAACAGAGGCATACAGTGGAATGTTATTCAATAACAACTGGTAACATTTCTTTACATGGTTGTGACAAGTAAACTTCCTGAATATTGAAGCAGTTGAGTAGAGTGGGTCTTTCCGCCGCAAAGTATTGGGCAATTGGCGACGTTCTGAGACTCGCCCATAAGAAGATCCGACAAATTTTAATTTTTCATGAAAATTTTTAATACCTGACATTTTTTTCACACCACTTTTTTTTTTTTTTTTTGTTGGGCAGTTTTCTCCAATATGTAACTACGATTAAATAAGAATAAAATTGCTCTCTAAAAATAGTGGTGTAAAAAAGGCGTATACAAACAATTTAAAAAAATAAATTTTAAAAAATGGATGGTCTGTCTCAGGAATATTTCGGATACATCCAATCACAATTTTGGTCCTCTGCTGTAGAAATGACTCCCTGCTTCATTAACCCTCATATTTGTGCGGAACATAAATTACTTTGCGCCCCGACGGATTTAACGTGCACCAGCCATCACGTGTTAGTGTATACAACGGTTTTTGGCCAGCTCGTGTATCGAATCACCAATCTTACAATTACGGTGTATTGATTAGGCTACCAAGGCTTCAATATTATTGTAAACACTTACTATTTAAAAATAATATTACTATAATTTGCGCTAATATGCAACACTTATTTTTATATCACTAATATACACCAATGGGAAATTTTAAATGTCTATACTAATCCTGCACAGAGATATCAATATTTTTGTTTTGCAACATTGTTAATACCACCTTTTCCTCATACCGCTGAAGAGTACTTTATTTTTTTAATCGTAGTTACAAATTGGAGAAAATGAATTTTAAATTCCTCTTTGTTCACTGTATCGGAAAAAATTACTCTGCGATAAAAGTCGTGTAAAAAGCTGGCAACTAACAATGATCTGGAATAAATAAAAAGGTTTTGAGAAAAGTGTAATATTCTCAGAGACAGTATTCTAGTTAATTTAATGCACTCTTTATATTCTAAATAACTCATTTTTAGGATTATTTAAAATATTACTATTCTATTATAATTTATTTTAAAAGATTTTTTTCTCAATGATCTATATTTTATCTTTTCTAAACAAACAAACAAACAATTCCTGATTGTTTTTCAAAGATAAAATATGTTGTTAATCTTGAAGAATATAATCTGCCTATTTGTTTTGCATGTACTAAATGTTTATAAGTTAAAGGAAAGCTACAACAAGTTCATTTAAGCATAAATTAATTAATTTAGTAATTACAAGAAACAAATACAATCGTTACTATAAATATTTTACCTCAAACACAGTTTATGAAACATTAAGTCTATCATGTATCATATATTATCGCTTATCGTTACAGATGCTTCACGTTAGCAAATCATATACTGCAATGTGGTTGTCGCGCACATTCCGAGGATTTAATGTATTTGACTCTACAGATATTCATAGTACACCGCATTGTTAGCACATTGTAATGAATATTTAGATTGAAACCATGTTGTACATCACATTCATTCCAAAACTGCATTAGATGATGCATATGAGGTAACTATATATTACTCCGGCTCTATATAAAGTTCATCTTCAGTGTTGCAATTTAATGCGATGGATATACAACCACCAGAAAAACCTACATAATAAAATATATTTAGTAACAACTTATTTTTCGGCTTAATTTAAATAATATTGAATAAATATTAATTTTTGAGCTATTTTATGTTTCTTTTTCCGTTCTTTTCTTTAAAAAAAGGGAGACAAATTTATTTCTTAGTGTAAAGTAGTGATAAAATAGGTAGTGTCAATGTTTAATTCAGTTATGTAGAAAGTATCGGCTGATAAATCAATGATATATTTAAGTGAAAAATAATGTAAATTTTTTTACTTTTTCATTTTTATCAATTAGCGTTACTCTTTTAATATATGTTTCTGTGCATGAGTATATGGGAGAAAAAATATTACTTTAGAGTTGCCAATTTTTCTAGTTTATTTTGCAGAATTATCAGTATCTGTTGTGTATGAGTATATGAAATGAAAATTATTAATTCAGAGTTGCCAATTTTTTTTATTTTAATTTATTCTGTAACATTATTAGCATTCATTGTGCATGAGTATATGAAATGAAAAATAAAAATTCAGCGTTACCATTTTTTTTTTATTATTATTATTCTGTAACACTGTTAGCATCCTTTGTACATGAGTATATGAAAGGAAAATTATTAACTCAAAGTTGCGAATTTTTTTATTTTTTTCCCCCACAGATTTATTAGTAGCCGCCTATTTCCATACCATCCTTTTTTGTGAAATAATTTTATTCTAATAAGTAACCACGATTAAATAAGAATAAAATTTCTCTTTATAAAACAGTGGTATTAAAAAAAAAGGCAGACTCTAGCAATACTCTAGAATAGATTAGAAATATTGATAACTCTGTTAATTTAACTTATTAAAAATTTTGCACTGTCAGATAAACTAATTTTATATCCTCGTAAAATTTCAGACATTTTTCAAGATTGTGTAATGCTAATATATAGAACATTTTTCTTTATTTTAATATTAGCATACTAAAACGATTATATACTTTTTAAATGACTCTTTTAATTTTGTTTTAATGAAGTAAAATATAACATATAGGGTGTTTATAAAGTCCCAGACATATTTTGATGTTTAATAACTCATAAAATAATAAAGATAGATTAAAATTAATAACATAAATAGATAGATAGACTCAAAAAGTTTCATGACCCTTGTCAATGAACTTCCACGTGTGCCCCCTTCCCCGCACGGAGAATATCAAGTCGATAGTCAATTTCACGCCAGGTAGCGGCAAGCATGTCGGCATCCACAGACGCTATTGCGGTTGTAGTTCTGACTTTTAGGTCATCAATGTTCGACACTCTCCTCCTCTAAACATTGTCCTTTACAAATCCCCAAAAGAAAAAGTCCAGCGGCGTTATATCAGGTGATCTGGGTGGCCAAGGAATTGGACCTCCTCGCCCAATCCCTCTTCCTGGAAAATGGTCGTTCAAAGAACTACAAACGATGGTACCCCAATGAGGTGGTGCACCATCTTGTTGCAAAAAGGTATGTGGCTGAAGCTCTTCTAGTTGTGGAAATACGAAGTTTTCCAACATGTCTAAGTATACGACTGATGAGACCGTCTTTTCTCTTGTGGTGTATGCATTCTCCTTAATATCCGCTCGAATAAAACATCACATACAAAAGTACTACATGGAACAAACACACCAAAAGTAAACATAACATTGCAATAATTGCCAGAAACAAAAGAGAGAAAAATGCAATTAATAAGCCGACGATATTTAGAAAAGTACAGATATTTAGACTGGAAAATAAAATTATCTGAAATTAACCACACGCGCAGACAATATTTACAAAAGTAAAGATATTCAAACCTGAAAAGAAAATATATGAGATATTCCATCAATAAATGCCATAAGTTTGTTTATATCTTCATTATTTCATGAGTTATTAAACATCAAAATGGGTCCGGGATTTTATTAACACCCTGTATACATAATAGTATAATGTGCTTAAAATCATTTACATTTTTATACAGATTATCACTTTAAATAAAAGTATGTGATTTACAATTTTATTAGGCAAGCATTACAGAGCGGTTTATGCACAGATTACTGTACTGCATAATGAAAAATGTCTGGAATCAAATTATATTAGGGAATTTTTAAAGATCATAATGTAAATCACTGTGTCTTAATTCAACGCTATATGGTTTAGTGATACAAGAGAAATTTTTAAATAAATATTGGCATTAAAAATAGCATACAATTCGTAGTGACATATAGAAAAAACTACTACATATCAGAGTTTAAAAATATTGAAATTAAATAAATCCCTCATAAATATTATTTAAAAGATTTAATTTGTTGTAAATACAAAAATAAATTAATAATTTATAAAATACATGAGATTGTTAAAACAAAATCAGCTTTTTAATATATAAAATTACTACACACACAGAGAGAGACATATATATATATATATATATATATATATATATATATATATATATTACGAAGCTATAATTTGCTTCAAAAAAAATTCCGAGCATAACTAAATAAAGACTTTCGCCCTCGCCCTCTCGTTTTTGTGCATTTTTTGCTAGTTATTTCTCATATGAAAAAAAAAAAAAAAAAAAAGTTCGTTCTTTCTTATCTAAATAATATTTCCAAGTATAAAATTACTTGTATATGTTTTTCTGTTACACGTCGAAATAAAAATCAAGGGTAATTCATGAACACACGCACCACACACACGGCTGTGGGAGCATATTAAATGGTAAAGAAATAGAATATTTGGGGTAACCATGTAAGTTCATTTCATGGTAGAAAGGATTTAACAGATTCCAGTCTAAGAAAAATTCTAAGGGGAAAAAATGTCCCGGTAATTCTTTACTCATATAAGGATTTCCAGAAATTTGATTTTACTTTATCAGCAAATGGCGGGTTTGGGAGATTTAAAAAAAAAAAAAAAAAAAAAAGTTTAAAAAATCTGAAAGTTAAAGAATTTACATTATTTCACATTCTTAGTTTCCTTGTCTCTGTTACAAATATTTTATCAGAAATTATATTAAATTGAATTCGATTTTGAAAAAGGCATGAATAATCATTATATATATACAAATAAATATATATATATATATGCAAAAATATATTGAAGTATATAATTTTATTTATTTATTTATTTATTTATTGAGATGGGCAGTTAAATTAAACAAACCTTATCTTATGTTTAATCATATCCTCCTAAACTAGATGCCTTCCGCATGGCTCGGAAACTTGGCAACAGCTCAAGCGGTAGACAGCGCCATTTGGTACAGATTGTGAGACTTTTTTATTCAACAGCCACCAAAAATGTTTAAAAGTGGGATTTGGTATACATAAAAGGCGAATAGAATCGAAGAAACGTCGATAATATATATCATATATCACTTCTTAAAACTATTGGTGACAGTTGAATAGAAAAGTCGCGCAATCTGTACCAGGTGGCGCTGTCTACTGCTTGAACTGTTGCTATGTTTCTGAGTTACGCGGAAGGCATCTAGTTTAGGAAGCCATGGTGTAATTTACCACATACCCTTTCCGGTGCGGTGTCAGCACCAATTACTGAGTTTTAATTACAAA
Source organism: Salticus scenicus (assembly GCA_963930645.1). Classification (NCBI taxonomy): domain Eukaryota; kingdom Metazoa; phylum Arthropoda; class Arachnida; order Araneae; family Salticidae; genus Salticus; species Salticus scenicus. Next base: position 159,692,010 of record OZ005656.1, on the reverse strand, counting down.
AACACACCCTGGAAACTTTTTAAGTGAAATTTTACTTCTACAATATAGAAGAAATCGTCATTTATACTTTTTATTTTAATTTCATACGTCAATCTCGGTGGCAGTGTAATTTAAATGTGAGCAATAACCTTGCGCCACAAAGGGTTAAACTTTTCAAGGATTATTATATATATATATATTTAATTCGCACAGTTTTACATTGAATATATATATATATATATATAGTAAAAGTGGTAGAGATTTGCTTTTTTATATCAAATATTTAAGCACAAAAATTAAATTAATTAAATTGTAACTTAACTGTATTGATTATGATTGAAAAGCAAATAAGCAATTATTGAGGTTTTATGTTGGTGTTTGAGATGAAGGCCGATTGACTATGCGAATGTCCTAGCCTTGGGTGTAATGCCCTCCGTGGGAGTCTTTCTAAGTGTTCCTAGCCAGTATTCACTCGAGTTTCGGAGAAAACTATGGAAAATTCTGAAAGGTTAGGACAACGAACGCAACCTGGGAATCAACCCAGAACCTCTCGTCCACCAGCTTGGAGAACAGCAATTATTGAAAATATTATAAAAATAAATGTATAATATTATATTTTAATAATGCTAAGCTAAAGAATAGAGTTTGTAAATTCATTATGCAAACAATTTGTACGAAATATCGTATATTGTATCCATATTTCTGTATGAGGCTTCGATAAGTATCTGCAAACTAAAAAACATTAAAGAAAAAAAAAAATCTTGAATATAAAAAGTCATAATGTGAATCGATTATTCAACATTTGATACAGATGAATTTTTACATGAGATGTTTTTCAAAGGTTTTATTAACTTTGCATAAAATTAGTGAAAATTTTAAAAAGCGAATGTTTATATATATATATATATATATAGAGTGTGAATCATGTAAAAAATAAGTCAAGTTAAACAAACATCTAATAACTAAAACTCAATATTAGGAAAATAATAATAAAAACAATAATTAATAATTTACAAAATATTGAAATAATAATCATGAAATAATATAGTGAATTATTCTTTATAGTTAGTTTGCTGCAAATTTAAGAATATTTTAATCGTTTGTACAACAACATAACTTCAGAAAACTCATTTTAGTTTTTTAATACATATTTTTTCAGATTTCTTGCAGTGTTATTATTTTCTACAAAAAACAAATGCTAAACATTTCTACGTAAAACCTTTCGTAAACGTATTTAAAAGAAAACATTTGTACATTTTTCGCTAGTTAATTCACAGAAGAAAAAATAAAGTTCATTCTTTCTTATCTATCTACCATTTTTGCGCATAAAATTACTCTTCACTACACATCAAAATAAAAATCTTTGGCAATTCTTGTATTAAAAAAAAAAAAAAAAACTCATATTAAATGATAAAGAAACGGAATATGTGGGGTAACTATGAAAATTCATTTCATGGTAGAAAGGGTTTAGCAGATTCCAGTCGAACAAGAACTCTTGAGAGAAAAAAAAAAAGTCCCAGTAATTTTTTACTCATATAAAAATTTCCAGATATTTGGTTTTACTTTAGCGGCGAATGGTGGTTAAAAATAAAAGAAATAAAATAAAATAAAGTTCTATTCCCGTTAAGAAAAAATATTCAAACGAAATCACATTCTTTCTCATTCTTGGATTATAAAAGTGTTATCAGAAATCACATTAAGCTTAATTCCATTTTGACAGAGGCATAAATGATTGAAAAAAAGTATGCAAAATGCATTAAAGGGGAAGAAATTTTTGCGTAATATTTAGAAATTTTTTAGATAAAAATTAGAAATTTAAAACCAAGCTTGAAGTTTTATTCAAGTTAGTTTTTCATTATTTTAAAATAGGTTTTTTACATTTTATTTATTTATTTTTAATTTTAATCATTAAAATCATATTTATATGGATTAGTAAATTGCTTTGAGGGTGTTTTTTTTTTTTTTTTTTTTTTTTTTTTTGTCATAATCAAAGTATATATTTTATTCTACACTCATGTCCATAAATTAAGGATAATTCAGATACACACTGAAATCGAACTTTAATACAAAAATTTCACCTGTAGAAATACCACACACATCTTTAAGAATAATATTAAAATTATAGAAAGCCATCAGATGACGCCGATATGATGTTACAATGACGAAAGTGTAAGAAGGGGGTAGATAAGGAATGGGAGCAAAGAAGTAAAATTGTTCACAAGAGTTCTGTGTGCCGCTCAGTGCCACAGCCGAATGGTTATGACACAGAGGACGAATGCAGATAATTTTTTACGTGGTAGAACTATCGGCCGACTACAATGTGGGCGTACTCAGATAGAAGTATCGGGGGAACTTAGAATCGCCCAAAGTGTTATCTCTAGGCTTTGGCAATGATTCCAAAATTTTGGAAATGCCAGTCGACGTTACAGTACTGGTCGGCCCCGAGTTACAATGCTGAATGACCACCAGTATTTGGCAGTAACTGCCAAAATAAGCAGATAAAACACAGCATCAGATCTGTCTCGTCAGCTGTCTGTAGCCACGAGTGCCGCAGTTTCAAGACAAACCGTGTATAGACGTTTGGACGATATTGGTCTATATGCTCGCAGGCCTGTTAGATGTGTTCTACTCACGGCAATGCACTGTGCCAGCGGTTAACTTGGAGTAGCAAACATGCAATGTGGACAGCAGCACAGTGAGCTTGTGTGATGCTTTCCGACGAGTCCAAGTTTAGCTTGCAGTGTGATTCACGCCAGACTTTCATATGTAGAACGTCAGGTACCCGTTCCCACCGAAACAACATCACTGAACGACTGTAGAGCAGGAGTGCTCTTTCTTTTTTTGGGGGGGGAAGGGTCGTATTAGGCACCAGAACAGATCTGCATGTTCAAATCGGAAGAATGATAGGCCATATTTATCGGGACATCATTCGGGGACAACATGTACGTTTGTTTAGGGGTGCCATGAGCCCAGAATTTGTGTTTATGGATGACAATGCGCGTCCTCACCGTGCAAACGTTGTACACAGATGCCTACAATTTGAAACTATCACCCACATGGAATGGCCAGCATTCTCACCTGACTAGAATCCGATAGAGCATGTGTGGGACATGCTTTTCCGACGAGTTGTAGCATTTCAACTACCTCCTACATGTGTACCAGAACTTCGGAGAGCATTCATTACTGAGACGAGTAATTTTTCTCAAGATCAGATCAATAATTTAATAATCAGCATTCCTGGACGTTGTAAAAACTGTATTTCATCATCTGAGAGACATACAATGTATTAACCATCATACCAACCATGTAATGCTAGGTTTTTGCAAGGGAGATATTTTTTGTAATTGCTTCAGGGAGCAAAAATCGTAGTTTTTATAAATGGTATCCAACATAAACCACCTTTTTCTGTTCTTGATCTTTTGTTTAATAAATGGACTTTATGAATAAGTCATGTTTGTTTTGTTTCCTAACCTTTATTTGCCTCAGCAAGCATTATCCTTAATTTATGGACATGAGTGTAAATTAGAACACATATTTGCCTAATTATTACAAAAATTTATTTAAAAAAAAAACTTACTTTAATTAAATTATGATTTCACTGTATCAATTATAATTAAATGGAAAAGAAGCAGCTATTAAGATTTCAATGTAAAAAAATATATACTGTTAGATTTTTATAAAGTTGAGCTCAAGTACAAAGCTTGTTTTTCCATTATGTAAATTTTTATCACAGTACGTCCTATATTCTGCTTATTTTACAAAGTTTACACAATTACATGCAGGATAACATTTAGTTACTTTAAATAAAACTTCAAAGATAAATTTTTAAATGATCAATTTAAAAAAAAAAAAAAAAAAAAAAAAATCTCTTATTAATGATAAAGAAATAGAATATTTGGGGTAACCAAGGAAGTTTTTCATGGTAGAACAAACTCCCCCCCCCCCAAAAAAAAAAAAATAATAATAATAATAATAATAATAATAATAATAATGATAAGATATTCCAGTAATTCTTTGCTCATGTAAGAATTTCACTATATTTAATCTTATCTTAGTAGAGAATAGAGGTTTTTGGCAAATTTTAAAAAATGAATAAAATTACATTATTTCACCTTTTTGAATTCGTAATTTCTATTATAAAAGTCTTATTAAAAATTACACTAAAATAAAATCCATTTCGGTAAAGGCATAAATGATCGGGAAAAAAGATGTGAAATACGCTGAAGTGGAAGGATTTTTCATGTAATATTTAAAGTTTTTGAGTTAAGAGCTCAATTCATCAAACCTAATCTGAATTTATCTATAGATTTTACATTGTTTCAAAGATTTTTTTTTTTCTTTTTTTAAACAATTTTGAAAACCTTGCACAGTTTTCTATTGAACAGAGATATTTTTATTATAAAAAGGGACATATATTCGTCTTTTTTTTTTTTTTAAGCATTAACCCTTTGAGTGCTATGGACTCACATATGCGTCCAGCGAATGTCATTAATATAGACTATGGACGCAAATACGCGCCCGGCAAAAATGATCAGTGTACTATGCAACACTCGCATAAAATATTCAGTCCCTGGCGATCGTCAGCGCCAACCGCGCGCCATCCTTATGGACCGCATAGGCCGCGAGTATTCAGCACTCAAAGGGTTAAAAAAAAATTAGTTTAAATTATTACTTCAGTTAATTAATTATAATTAGACTATGAAGAACCAACTTTAGAGACTTTAATATAAATAATTATACAATATTAGATTTTAATAATGTTAAGCTAAAGTATAAAGTTTGTAATTACATTAAGCAAATATTTTTGTACAAAATGTCTTATATTCACATAAGTACCAACTCGTACAACTTTTTAACGCTACTTTTTCTCAGTGAAATTCCTCATATTTAATCAAAATAAACTACTAAAAAGTGATAAAAATTTATGGTAGTAAAAAGCTGTACGTATAAAAGCTATGTATTCAAATTATTTTAAGGAATTTCAACAAATACCTGCAAAATAATTTAAGTTAGGATATATTTAATGAAAAAAATCATAAAATGAGACGTTGAGTCATCTTTTGAGACCTATATATATTGTGATAAACTTGCACTGTTGTCGACTAGGCATAAAAAACATAAAAACAATAACAGATATTTTCGCTTACAAAAGGTGCAAAACTATAGCACATTAAAGAAATATTTTACAAATAAAATTCAAGTTAGAAAAAGGTAATTATAAAATGATTAAAAATCCGGTGATAATATAAAGAAACTGATAACCATTATTATAGTAAAGTAAGATTTTTAGTTTGTTGCAATTACAAAAATATTTTATTAATTTATAAAATAAAACAGTTTCATAATATTTTTTTTTAAGTTCATTAATACATAAATTATCTCAATTCTTGAAATGTTGCTATTTACAACAAAAAAAAATTCTGAACATTTCTTTTTAAAAACCCTCGAAAACACTGTTCAAAGTAAACATTGTATATTTTTCGCTAGTTAATTCACAGAAAAAAAAATTAAGATCATTCCTTCTTTTCTAAATATCATTTTCAAGTATATAATTACCGTTATATGTTTTTCTAGTACACTCTAAAATAAAAATCGTCTATAATTCTTGAACAGAAAAACTCATATTAAGTAAAATAATTGGGGTAACCATGAAAGTTCATTTTATGGTTGAAAGGATTTAGCAGATTCCAGTCGAACAAAAATCCTGGGAAGAAAAAAAAAAAAAATGCCTTAGAAATTCTTTACATACATAAGAATTTCTTATATTTGGTTTTACTTTAGCAGCGAAATGTGGGTTTTGGTAGACTATAAAAAAAAAAAAAAAATATTTAAAAGAAATTACATTCTTTCATTTTCTTGGATTTTTAACCTCTATTATAAAACTTTAAAGAAATTGTATTAAAGTAAATTTCACCTCGAAAAAGGCATAAATAACACAGGTCGACGACGAATTTTTTTTCTTCAAGGTAACATGTTTCTGTGATGTATTTTTCGATGCTGATTAAGGAAAATCTTTTCAAAAATTTCCATCACTTAAGTTTTCCCAAAAAAGGGGAATGTATTAACCTAAAGCTCCACTTTTACAACTACCATCTAAGTTTTTTTTTATTAAAGTCACACAATCAACTGATTGAAAGAAAATCATATTTATTGAAATTTTATTTTTCCGACCGCCTAAAGGTTGTCTGAGTGAGTAATGCTGACCGGTTGTCGGCCTGGATAGCTCAATTGGTAGATCCTTGACCTTGTAAGTCAAAGATCCCGGGTTCGACTCTCGGTCCAGGCATTATTTTCACTCAGTCGGAAAAATAAAATTTCAATAAATAACATCTAAGTTATTTTCCGGAAAATCTGGGTGATGTGTGTAAAGAATAAGGAGAGCTATTTGATAAAGTCACCAAAGGAATGTAGAGAAGATATCAGGGACGATTGAGTTTTAACAGGTTATTGTTGAATCATAGCCTCCCAAACTAGATGCCTGTCGCGTTGCTCGTAAACTTGGCAGCAGTTCAAGCGGTAGACAGCGCCACCTGGTACAGATTGCGCGACTTTTTTATTAAAGTGTCACCGATAAGTTTTAGAAGTTATATATGGTATACATAATCGACGTTTCTTCGATTCTCTTCGCCTTTTATGTATATCAACACCCACTTTTAAAAATTATTGGGATCTGTTGAATAAAAAAAGTCGCGCAATCTGTGCCAGGTGGCGCTGCCTACCGCTTGAACTGTTGCCAAGTTTACGAGCAACGCGACAGGCATCTAGTTTAAGATGCTATGGTTGAATGCTACATAGATAAGTCCCCCCTCTCCCACCTCTCACGAGGCCTACAAGCCGTGTGCAAGGTAAAATGCTCTAAAAGGAGCTTAGTTTAAAAGAAACACATTTAAAAGATACTGTGCAAATAATAGTGAGTTTTAGCCACAGTTAACCTGTGTAAATAATAGCCAAGATTTTAATGTATTTTATACATAAATTGGTTCGAATTTATTATAGTCTCTAGGTTAATTCTTCCAATCTTCATCCTTACTTTGTGAAAAATCTTTACGTGATAAGAAAAAAAGGCAATAATTTCTGAATTCAGCGCATCAAAACACATTAAAAACACCCAACGCAGTGCAAAAATAAATAAATAAATAAATAAATAATAAGAAAAAAAGAAAAAGATGTAAAGTATGATTTCTCAAACCTGTGAATCAGGGTTGCCAAATTTGGCCTTTTTTTTTATTCAATAGTCACCAATAGTTTTTATTTGTAACGTTTGACCAATCACTTCTAAGATTGTTAGTGCGTTATGCATATCAAATGTCACTTCTCAAAACTATTGGTGACTATTAAATTAAAAAAAGGTCAAATTTGGCAACCCTGCTGTGTATTTGGATAAAGATATATGCAAAACATACTGAAGTGGAAGAAAAATTGATGCAATGTAATTTATGAAATAAGAGTTGAATTTATGAAACCTAATCTAAAGCTTAATTGCCGAAACGTCAGTGGAGGCCCTACATTGAGACTCAAAACGGTTTTGGGCTGTGTCTGTCTGTCTGTTTGTCTGTCGCGCGATAGCGGCCACAAAAATAGCGCTATTGACTTGAAATTTGGTACACATGTTCATGAGCACCACGAAATGAGCTGTATAGTTTTTGGTATGTATTCCATTTGTAGTTCGTATACAGGGACACGCCAAAGTTTTTCTTATCATTACGGCCTATGGGAGGAATTTGTATGTATCGCGATGGCGGCCGCAAAAATAGCGCTATTGACTTGAAATTTGGTACACATGTTCATGAGCCCCACGAAATCAGCTGTATAGTTTTTGGTATGTATTCCCTTTGTAGTTCGTATACAGGGACACGCCAAAGTTTTTCTTATCATTACGGCCTGTGGGAGGAATTTGTATGTATCGCGATAGCGGCCGCAAAATTAGCGCTATTGACTTGAAATTTGGTACACATGTTCATGAGCCCCACGAAATCAGCTGTATAGTTTTTGGTATGTATTCCATTTGTAGTTCATATACAGGGACACGCCAAAGTTTTTCTTATCATTACGGCCTATGGGAGGATTTTGTATGTATCGCGATAGCGGCCGAAAAAATAGCGCTATTGACTTGAAATTTGGTACACATGTTCATAAGCCCCATGAAATCAGCTGTATTGTTTTTGGTATGTATTCCATTTGTAGTTCGTATACCTGTCCGTCTGTCTGTCTGTCTGTCGTGCGATAGCGGCCGCAAATATCACTCTCTTAATTTAAAATTTGGTATATATGTTCATGATCCCCACGAAATTAGCTGTATAGTTTTGGGTGCGCATTCCATTTGTAGTTCGTGTACAGGGACACGCCAAAGTTTTTTGAAGTGAAAACTTCTTTAGGCGCGTTGAGCACTTTTGGGTGAACAAAAATCTTTAAACTCCCGTCATCGTCAGCTAACGCTTTCCATTTGAAGTGAAAACTTTTGGGTGAAAAAAAATCATTGAATTCGCGTCATCGTCAGTAAACGCTTTCCATCCTTGTATGATACAAATAATGTACCATACAATTAACTTGCTAATGTGAAGTGTTAGTAATTTTATAGTATATATTGTTTTAAAATCTGGTGCGGCTCTACACGACTTCTCTCATCTCCGAGCACTGTCTCTATTGCAGTTAGACCTCACAAAACCGTGAGAAAGCCCAAAGCTGCCATTTTTCTCACGTTTTTACAATCTGGTGCGGCTCTACACGACTTATTTTATCTCCGGACACAGTCTCTTAAAGATTGCAGCCGGAAACGTTGCAGTTAGACCTCACAAAACCGTGAGAAAGGCCAAAGCCGCAATTTTTCTCACGTTTTTACAATCTGGTGCGGCTCTACACGACTTCTCTCATCTCCGGACACTGTCTCTATTGCAGTTAGACCACACAAAACAGTGAGAAAGGCCAAAGTCGCCATTTTTCTCACGTTTTTACAATCGGGTACGGCTCTACACGACTTCACTCATCACCGGACACAGTCTCTTAAAGATTTCAGCCGGAAACGTTGCAGTTAGACCTCACAGAACCATGAGAAAGACCAAAGCCGCCATTTTTCTCACGTTTTTAAAATCTGGTGCGGCTCTACACGACTTCTGTCATTTCTGGACACTGCCTCTTAAAGATTGCAGCCGAAAACGTTCCAGTTAGACCTCACAAAACCGTGATAAAGGCCAAAGCCGCCATTTCTCTCACGTTTTTACAATCTGGTGCGGCTCTACACGACTTCTCTCATTTCCGGACACTGTCTCTATTCCAGTTAGACCTCATAAAACCGTGAGAAATGCCAAAGCAGCCATTTTTCTCACGTTTTTACAATCGGGTGCGGCTCTACACGACTTCACTCATCTCCGGACACAGTCTCTTAAAGATTGCAGCCAGAAACGTTGCAGTTAGACTTCACAGAACCATGAGAAAGACAAAAGCCGCCATTTTTCTCACGTTTTTAAAATCTGGTGCGGCTTTACACGACTTCTCTCATCTCCGGCCTCTGTCTCTTAAAGATTTCAGCCGGAAACGTTGCAGTTAGACCTCACAAAACAGTGAGAAAGACGAAAGCCGCCATTTCTCTCAAGTTTTTACAATCTGGTGCGGCTTTACACGACTTCTCTCATCTCCGGCCACTGTCTCTTAAAGATTTCAGCCGGAAACGTTCCAGTTAGACTTCACAGAATAATGAGAAAGACCAAAGCCGCCATTTTTCTCACGTTTTTAAAATCTGGTGCGGCTCTACACGACTTCTCTCATTTCCGGACACTGTCTCTTAAAGATTGCAGCCGGAAACCCTCCAGTTAGACCTCACAAAACCGTGATAAAGGCCAAAGCCGCCATTTCTCTCACGTTTTTACAATCTGGTGCGGCTCTACACGACTTCTCTCATTTCCGGACACTGTCTCTATTCCAGTTAGACCTCACAAAACCGTGATAAAGGCCAAAGCCGCCATTTTTCTCACGTTTTTACAATCTGGTGCGGCTTTACACGACTTCTCTCATCTCCGGCCACTGTCTCTTAAAGATTTCAGCCGGAAACGTTGCAGTTAGACCTCACAAAACTGTGAGAAAGGCCAAAGCCGACATTTTTCTCACGTTTTAACAATCTGGTGCGGCTCTACACGAATTCTCTCATCTCCGGACGCTGTCTCTATTCCAGTTAGACCTCACAAAACAGTGCGAAAGGCCAAAGCCGCCATTTTTCTCACGTTTTTCCAATCTGGTGCGGCTCTACACGACTTCTCTCATCTCCGGACACTGTCTCTATTGCAGTTAGCGCATTAAATAAAATTGTAATATAATTTTTGTAGTAGTAGTTTATATTAATGAATAAAAAAACACTTCATTTAAAAGTATTTACTACACAATAAAATGTTTCCTGACGATTCAAGAAATACACATGTAATTGTTTACGTTTTCACTTCTGTCGGCACTCCCGAATGCAACTTTTTTTTTTTTATCATTACGGTCTATGGGAAGAATTTGTATGTACCGCAATAGCAGCCGCAAAAGTCCTTCGATTGACTTGCAAATTGGCGCACACGTTCCAGCTTTGCATAAACGTAAGTAGCTGTATAATTTTTATTGCTATATTGGTTAAAAAATGTGTATAGGGACACGCCAAAATTCTTAACATTACGGCATAAGGTGTGAATTTCTTTTAAACGCATTTTAATATCATTACTTTGCAATGAAGAAAATGAAACTAGCGTACGTGAGTAATATGCTTAAACTCATGTTGTTTGAAGAAAATATGTGCTCTTAAGCTTTCTAATTAATGTACAGGACCTTACAAAAGTGTTCTGATAATGTCACGTAGTCATGCGAACTATGTTAAATTTGGAACAATTATTAATTTTAAACGCAAAATAAGCTGAATAGTTTTTACTGGTGTATACAATGTTTATGGTTTGTTTACAGAGCCACAAGAAAGAATTTCGTAACATTAGAGCCTATGGACAAACTTTTATTTAAGCGCGCTCTTTAATGCGTTTATGCTGAATTGAACTTAATAAAATTAACATACATTATAAAGATGCTTAAAATCATGTTTACTCTTGAAAACAGTTATGTATAGTCTAAATAATTTATGAGACCACACAAAATAATTCCGAGTATATACTATAATCATCCAAATGATGTCAAATTAGTTTGAAAAATTAATGAGTTACAATTAATTAAATTTATTCTTATTATTGGCGTTTATAATGACTGTGGCTACTTTTCCGGGATACATAAAATAATTTCGTACTATTACGGTCTATAGTCAATATTTCTTAAAAGTTTATTTTAACATGGTTACACTCCATCAAATATAATGCAATTTTATTAGAATATTAAAAGCATGTTTTCCTGTTGATAATTGTGGGCATAGACTTAGAAATTAGTTTAAAGGTTACGCAAAATATTTCCGATATGCTATGTAATTTTTTTTTGTATGAAAAATGATAGTTATGAAATTTGGTATTTATGAATTTCAGGGAAATAATACAAGACTGTCATTTATTAAGAATACATATTGTTGCGTACTTGGGGGTCCGTAAGTTGTCCGAGAATGAAAGGCGAAACTTGCAAAAATTCAGTGATGTAGTCACAGAAAGTTCCAGAAAAATACATGTCTATAAACCAAGTATCAGCTTCAAATCCAGTAAACACAGCTTAAACAACAGCCGTTAACAGCAAAACAACAGTACAAACTGTTTAGCAATAACACATAAAGAAAGTCTCATCCAAAGAGACTCGCAGCAAAGCAAGCATTTGACGAAACTGACACAGATCTGACACTGACCGCCTTGGTGAAGAAATGCTCCTTTTATACTTTTCTATCGAACACAGACTGTTCTGGAAAATTCTCGTATCTCATAATCAGATTAGAGCTTCCATATTTGGTATATCCCTAATAAGGATTTTCTCGCCAAGGTCGCCAAAAATAGCCAAGGAGGGAAATAGTCGCCAAATCCATTTCTTCCCTTATAGTAGCTTTTTTAAGTGTTTTTAAGGGAAAATTAGGCGATTTTACGCTAAAACGACTAGAAATGCACAAAGTTAGCATTTTATTAACTTTACTAAACCTTTTGAAAGAATTTATACAAAAATAAATGCGATTATTTACAATTCTGTAACACTTTATAGGATATACAAATAGAGATGCAGCGGGGGGTTGAGGGGGGCGGCAGCCCCCCTCAAGAATGTATCTGATTATGGTAACAAGTCGATAGAATCAATATATACAATTATATAATAAGGAATAAATAAAAATGACCTATTGAATAATGTCTGATGTAAATAGGACGTTGAGGCTCCTGATCTGCAGATCCACTAGTTTAACATTAGATTTGTCCTTGTTTCGAAAAAATTTCATTAATTTATTTAGAATTAAAAAAGAAATATGTATGATTAAAGAATATGCTTATCGAAGTTTTTTTTAAAAGACAATTAATGTGAGAGGTTACTTTTTAGTTGCATGTTGAACACACAAAATTTTTATTGCAAAATTTACTTAGATTTAAGTTTTAATAATAAATATTTAAGCCTGAAAATTACTTTTATAAATTTTCACTTCACAGCATTATTTATAGATAAAGAATAACGAAGATTAACATAAATAAGTATATAATGTTAGTTTTAAATAATGTTAAACTAAAGTATAATGTTTATATTTTCATTAAGCAAATATATTTCTACATATTGACTTATATTCCGATAACTTTATGAAGCTTGTACAAATATTTGCAAGATAATTGGTGTTAAATTTTTAATTAAAAAATCAAATATAAGCCGATGAATCCAAATTCCATACAGATGAGGTGTGATATGAGATTTTTTTTTAAACATATATTTTCATTGGACATTAAATAATAATGCTGAAGACTTTAAACAAAAACCAATATCGATCAGATTTCTCATAGATTCCAACTTGTACGGTTTCTTAATGCCATTTTTTCTGAATAAACAATTTCAAATTTGATCATAAAAATTTACTACAAAATTAATAAAATATTTCTATTTAAAATTTCTAGTAGCAAAAATACTTAATGTTGGCAGCTTATCATTAATATACAAAAGAATTTTTTTTTATTTGTAGTAAATATAAAAGTAATTTAATATTTTATAAAATGTAATAAATGCGTAAAAATCTTTTCAGCTCTTTAATATATAATTTATTAATTCTTACAATGATACCACCATTTGCTACAAAAAAAATTCTAAATATTTCTAAATAAAGACCCTCAAAAAACTCTATTTAAGAAACCATTTGTACGTTTTTCTTTGGTAAATTCTTAGAAGAAAAAAATTAAGTTCTGCCCTTCTTATCTAAATATCACTTTAAGTATAAAATTACTTTTATATGTTTTTCTGCTATACACCAAAATAAAAATCGTCGGTAATTCTTGAAGTTAAAAAAAAAAAAAAAAAAATCACATTAAATGATAAAGAAATAGAATATTTTGAGTAACCATGAAAGTTCATTTCATGGTAGAAAGGATTTAGCAGATTCCAGTCGAACAAAAATCCAAGGAAAAAATAAAAAGATGTCCCAGTAATTCTTTACTCATATAAGAATTTCCAGATATTTGGTTTTACTTTAGCGGTGAACGGTGATTTTGGCAAACGTTAAAAATTAAACGGAATCACATTCTTTCACTTTCTTGAATTCCTACTCTCTATTACAAAAGTCTTATCAGAAATCATGATAAATTAAATTCCATTTCGACAAATTCTTAAATAATAGGAATATATATATATATATATATATATATATATATATGCAAAACATATTCAAGTGGAATGATTTTTTTTTTTCTAATATTCAGAAATTTTTGAGATAAGAAATGAATTACTAAACCGAAGTTCAATTTCTCATTAGATTTTTCGTTGGTTTAAGAAAGAATCTTCACAATTTTTTGAAATTTGCATGATTAAAAAACTATACTTATTATATATATATATATTTAAATAAAACTAAGACGTGAAGTTCATAAATATGTTATTGTATGGGAAAAGTGTTATATATAATTTTTTTAAAATAAAAAAATTTAAAGACAAAGTCAAAGTCAAAAAAGATTAAAAATACTACTCTAATGAAATTATAATTTCATTGCCCTAACTATAACTAGATTTCCCACAAATGGAAATTTGAATACCATAATTTCTGTATGGTACTTATTTTTTTTAATAGATATTAAAAAAATATATATCAACAATTAGTCAAGTCTGAAACTACTACATAAAAATAGCGGTATTCAAAGTTATCTTTGTGACAACTCCGATTATAACTTATATTTATTTATACGAAATTTTGTTTTAAACTGCTACATTAAAAATAGAGAAAACTTTGGATGACAGCGAGTACTATTAAGGGTTAGATCCCAAAATGTTGTCAGCATCTATTTAAGAAAGGTCCAACTAAATATCAAATTTGGTTTAATTTCGTCCGTTGGTTCGTGAGATACAGCGTCCAAAATATGCACACGCAGACAGACATTATCTAAAAATGATTAAATCGTGTCTAGAACGTCGGAAAACGTGTAAATCCATCGAAAACTGGTAGTCAAACATTTTCACGAATCTAACAGTTTATTTTATGTATATACTGAAGAAAGTAAAAATCAACCTTGAAACTTCAATATATATATATATATATATATATATATATATATGCATATATACCGAAGCTTTAACAGCTGCTTTTTTATATTTGATTTATAGTTACTATAGTGAAAATGTAATTTTTATATATAAATATGCATGTTTGCGCATGCATGTACGTTACGAATATTAGAGAATATTTATTTATTCAATTTATAAAATGATTCTTCCTTTTTAAATTTGCATACAATTTTTATAGATTTCATATTTCCATGCATTTTTAACATGGTAAATGTTGAATAATATTATACACTAAAAATAGCATTACTTATTTAAAGGTATGACCATAACACGCATATACTCATAACTTTTTACATGAAATATAAATGAAATTATATCTTCATTTTATTTACATGTTTAAAATATTCACATAAAGTAATCTGAAGTATACTTATAATTATTGTTGTGAAAATATCATTTATATATCTATATATGTATGAATGTATGAATGTGTATACGAATATTAGAAGTTAATTATGCATAGAATTTACATTTTTTTTTTTTTTTTTTCTTTTCGTGTTTGCATGTAGTATTTAAAGATTTCTCTTTTTCTTCGTGCAATAGGTACCAAAAAAAAAAAATAAATAAATAAATAAATAAATAAAATAAGAAAGAAATATAATTATATCTCCCCCCCCCCCAAAAAAAAAAAAATGCTCATTTAAAGGAATAGCCATACATGCATGTATGTACTCATAACTTTTCAGATGAAATATAAATGGAATTATATATTTTATTGAAAGGTTAATAAGATTCATTAATATTAATGCTGAATAAATTTTAATTATTATTATTATAAAATTCCCGATTCATGTGTTTTCTTTTTTTTTTTTTTTTTTTTTTTTATTAAACTGAATATAAAATATATTAAAAGATGAGACTATGTATACAATAAATACCTTGTAATATTTAAATATACCAATTACTTGAAAAGACGCAAGGTTTTTGAACCTATCAAAATATGCTATAAAACATTTTTTTCACCTATAAATATGCTTGACACTCAGGATATTTTATTATCGCAAAAGAAATAGAAATCCTATTGATTACAGACCAACGGAGAGCACATCACTGAAGTTTTTTGAAACACCATAGATAAATTACCGAAATATTAAGGACATTTAATGATAATTAAAATATTTTTAAGCAAACGTCATGAATAGGAGAAGCACACAGCAATTGTTTTTAGTTAGAATAATTAAGCCCGAAACTTCATCAACTACGTACAATAAGTCTTGAGTGCAGTTTTGTATGTCGCTGCTTTCATGCTACACATGTTTTTATTTTTTCATAT
Source organism: Salticus scenicus (assembly GCA_963930645.1). NCBI lineage: Eukaryota > Metazoa > Arthropoda > Arachnida > Araneae > Salticidae > Salticus > Salticus scenicus. The sequence goes on along the minus strand of OZ005656.1, from coordinate 159,676,082 downwards.
GATGAAATGTCGTACTTATTTTATCTGTCCAAAACAATTGTTTTGTCCATTAGAAATTAATGATATTTTCTTACAAAATTTTGATCGATATTATTAAAAAATGTATCACAATTCATACCTGCCAACCAACTCATTAATAACATTAATTGTGAACGCCCATTGAAAAAACGCCCCTTTTTCCACACCACTTTGTTTTTAGAGTAATTCTCTCCAAATAATGTTACGATTAAATAAGAATAAAATTACTCTAAAAAATGGCTATTGTGAAAAAAAAAAGGGGGGGGGGGCTAGTATTAAAAATATTACGCTTAATAATGAGATAGTTGGTAGATATGATGATGAAAAAAACTAATAATAGAAATAATATAACTTTTTTCTTCACATTGTAATATATTTTTAAGATCTTAAAATAAATTATTTGCACAATTTTCAATTATCATCCCCAAAAGACTTAAAGAAAGCTGAATTTATAGATTTCTAACTTACTTTTCAAATTGTATAAAGAATTCTTCAAACTAAATAGATTACATGTTTACCTTTTGTTATCCCATAAGCTCATCATAGAAATATAAAAAGAAATGCACCGCAAACATCCGCGTTGTAACAGCATTTAAAAGTTTTCTCAGATATAGGAATGTTAATTCGTGTAATCCACAGTTCATCCTATGTACTTCACAACTTCTTCAATGTGAATCATTAATCCTGAAATGTAACGCCCTTTAGATCAATACACATTAGTGAAGCATGTCTCCCTTGAAATGTTTCTACTAATTCAAGTTATTCTATTCTGATAATTATATATCTTTGATGCGTTGTTTTAGAAATTCCATTTGCGTTGAATAAATCGAATAAAAATAATTAAATTACAGTTTATTGAATGAAATGTGGGAAATTTGAAAAGTTTACATTTTAGTAGTAACTTAGTTTAAATAGTAACTTAGTTTTGTAGTAACTTAGTTCTTGAAATAGATTATTTGCACATTTTTTTTTTAATTATCTTTACAAAAGACTTTTAAAGAATTCTGAATTTATAGATTTCTAACTCACTTTTGAAATTGTATTAAGAAATCTTCAAACTAAATAGATTACATGCTTAATAAAGAAGCATCACAAAACTGGCGTTCTAAAAATTATTACTTACAAACTTTGAATAAACACCATAAAATGCAATTGCGTTGCCGCTTTGACTGCAGCACTCGTGCTTACTTTGTTCGCCTGATGAAGGGTCGTGTGTTTTTTCGACCCGAAACAATTGTTGCGAGTTTATTGCATTTTATGGTGTTTATTCAAAGTTTGTAAGTAATAAAGATTACATGCTTACCTTTTGTTATCTTATAAGCTCATCATAGAAATAAAAAAGAAATGCACCGCAAACATTCGCATTGTAACAGCATTTTAAAGTTTTCTCAGATATAGGAATGTTAATTCTTGTAATCCACAGTTCATCCTATGTACTTCACAACTTCTTCAATGTGAATCATTAATCCTGAAATGTAACGCCTTTTGGATCAATACACATTAGTGAAGCATGTCTCCCTTGAAATGTTTCCACTAATTCAAATTATTCTAGTCTGATAATTATATATCTTTGATGTGTTGTTTTAGAAATTCCATTTGCGTTGAATAAATCGAATAAAAATATTTGAATTACAGTTTATTGAATGAAAGGAGTAAATTTTGCAAAGTTTACATTTTAGTAGTAACTTAGTTATTAGTGAAAATGTGAAAACATCAAAAAATTTTAAGTGAATTTTTAACTCTACCACATTAGAAGTTTTCTATTTTTTCTTAGTGGAAAAAGAAATCCATTATATGGAAAGAAATATTAAGTATCCAAAAACCAAAATCAATGTTAAATATAGATAGTTACAAATTTTGATATTTTGGAATTATCATAATATACATTCATGTTTTACTTAGTCGCCATCTTATACGCTTTTTGGCTATCGGAAAAATTTAATAGAAATTTTTATTACCTGTAATCAGAGAAAACTGTTACAAACATAGAGGGAATGTCTCTGGTTGTTGGCACGGTTTTGATTTTGGCTTATAACTTTTGATAGAGTAGATATTATACAAACATATGAATACCAATGGAAAGCTAAGCTAGAATTTTTAGCTAACATTTGAAGAAGTAACTGTATTGATTCCTTCAGCCAGAAAAATATTATCAACAATTTTGTAAAGTAATCATTTTTAGAAAAAAAAAAAATGCGTACTCGATTGTGACCACACATGAGAAGTCCTCTACAAACGGTAAAATAATAAGAAAACTACCATAAATACAGAAAACAACAAAATTTATTCATTTTGTAAGGAGTCAGTGACCAAAAAATGGCATTTTCAAAATGTTATTCTTCATCTTCTTCGTCCTCCAAATCAGAAGTGGAATACTTGCATATACATTAATTTGCATATATTGGTACACTTTAAATGCACCAGACGATCACTCTCTTTGCGTTTGATTGAGTTGGCTCTTGTTACGCATGGTAGCAGGTGCTCCAAACAGATGATACAGAAGTCGACATCATCATCAGATTGTGGATACTCCTATCTTTAACGCGCTTGACTGGCAATTGTACAGATGGGGTTACTTTACTTTTTCCAGGCTTCTTCTGAAGGGACACAGATGCTGCGAGGAAGTTCATATTCTCGGGCAGTCCATTTTGTGGATTTTTCATCCACTAAGTAATCCTAAATGGCTTTAACCAGCGAATTAAAATCCATTTCTATTGGATCGGTTGTCGTTTCCGGAGTTGACATGGCTAAAAGTGCAATAAAATGACATGGCTAAAAGTGCAATAAAAACACTAATAAGATATGTTATGTTGGCCTAAACGACAATATTTGACAATTTGTAAATAAAACACACGCTTTAAATGAAAAAAACAAGTGTGCCCACAACACAAGAAGTGTCATGAAGGTGGCCATTATCGCGAATAGTAGCCATTTTTTTGATGACAGAAAAATCAATTTTCGGTCCACAGATTGGTTGAATTCGATATTCCATCAGAAAATATAATGAATATACTGCATGAATATACATTACACTTGCATTTTTGAATTAATTCACTTCGTCTTACCTCATTCTGAAGATAATCGCAAATTACTTTTGTGTTGTCTTTCAGATTTCTTTTTTCTTTTTTTTTTTTTTCGATTGCTTGCACTTACTAAGTAAATGTGTCTATTCACTTCAGTGTTAGCACAAAAACTGCGTACTTTCACAATACAAGTTTGACGGTACTTAAATCTACCATATTTGCTTTCTGTTAAAAGGTATGGTGGGGTGTCCATAACCAGAGAATACCCATAACTGGAGACATTCCCATACATAAAATTAATTCGATTAAAATTTTCTGGTAGTCACACTGAGTAAAAGCTTGCAATAATGGTTTTAATTTACATTATAGAAAGACATATTAAATATTAAAAAATGAATGTTAAATATAAATGTTTACGTTGTTCAGTATTTTAGTATTGTAATAATATGCTACACGGTTTACATAATTGCCAACTGTTACGCCTTTCAGCTATCAGTAAATTTAAACAGAAGTTTTTATTTTATGTAATCAGTGAGTTATCAATCAGTACGTTATGAATCAGTTACAAACTATTTAGCCCTCACCCCCCACCCCCCGAAGTTCGGAGATTTGTCGCAGTTTTTTTTTAGCTATGCTTCAATTTTAATACTCAACACTATGCATTAAAGTTTGAACCCCCTCCGAATTTTTTTTTTTTTGTTCATATCAATTTTTATTACATAATTATCAGTATTAATTTTTGCAATTAATTAAAAAATAACCATTCAATATCTAGACTTCACTAAAATTTGAATCACAAATTCAGTGTTTTCAATAAATAACTGTACCACTGAAGACATTTTCTAATTCAAGGAAATGTTTAACGTACATTTCATTAGATACGTTTTTATTTGGGATTGTGACTTATGTTTTGATCATTTTCTGCTATTATTAATACAATCTCTTATCTTTCAATTAAGAATACGTTATTTTGGTTGATTCACCATCAATATGAGCATAATCTTCTCGCATTTGCATAATCATGCTGTATTCTAGACTCATGTATTTATTCTTATAATTAGATGTATACTTAAAATGTGACCAGATACGTTCTCTAACAGTACAGTGAGATTCTAGTAACTAGCTAATCGGCGGGAGGCGTCAGTTTTAAAACCATTTAGTGTCAGTCTAGACGTCTAGACCAGAGCTGCCCATCCCATAAAACTTGACGGGGTGCAGTGCAAACCTATTTTACTCAGGCGGACGCATTGTATATATATAATATTTAGTAATAATTTTCTTTTTGTTCGCAAATTAACAATAAAACAGTAAAACAAATTATGACTATACATTAATAATTATCGTAATGAGAATCAGTATGCGTTCTAATATTATTTTATCAACAATAATTGGCGATATTTTTTGTTTCTCTAGTTACTACAACCGGTCATTCTAAGCCGAAAAGGAAAAACGAATTTATTAATTTTTAATATATTAATCAAAAATGTCAAATTAAAAGTTTCACGAATTCTATTTCGGGCCGCACGGACACAGCAAGCCACATGCGGACCAAGGGCCGCGGATTGACCACCCCTGAACTAGATATTCGGTGTTTTCTTTCATTTTGTCCGAAGATCCTGTGAATGCGAGCTAGAACTTGGGATGCCACACAGGCCTAGGTTCCTGGCAAGCCTAGGTAATTGACCTTAATCTCCGCATTAACACCAACACTCGATCAAATTCTTTTAACCCTTTCATTCCCAGATTTTTCCACCCATAAAACAATAAATCTTATGTTTAGTCATAAATTTATTTTAAAGGTAATATATATAAATATTTTTTTTTAAAAATAAGAGTAATAGCAGAGTACGAATTAATATAGCTAACAAAGCAACTGAGAGATGTTTATTTATGTTTAATATAACCACTGATGCCATTTAAAATCATAACTTTTCAATAAATAAAAATATTGAAATTTTGAAGAATACATATTGCAATTAATTAAAATACAAATTATAAACATTAAAAAATAAAACAAAAAATGTTTCAAACAGTTAATTTACTTAAATTACTCAAAACAGGAAACTGATTCCGATATTATTATCAGAATAGAAAAAATATACATTCATTTATCAACAAGGATAGTGAAATCATCTAAAATATATTTTATTCGGTGGTAAAATGTATATAGATTTTAATATTGTTCATTCTGAATCAGCAGGATTGTTAGATGGTAAGAAAGAAAATCTGAAATGTTATGATTCCAATTGGCATCACGGGGAATGAAAGGGTTAAAGTATTGAATATTCCAAAACTACAGATCATGGGATCTTTTTTTTAATGATTAACACTAGAAATATAAATATAATATATATTTACAGCTCCTTTTGCTTTAAAAAAGTACATGTTTCCCTGATGAGCTAATACTTCTATTTTTAAGCATTTATTAATCAAATTAATTCATGTGGTCCTTTTTTCATACTTTTTAATTCAATTCTTATTTCCTGTTACATTTTTATTAAATTTATTGAAAACCTTCATCAATTTTTCTCTGTCTAAGTTTTATGGTCTTTTTTACTCATGTAGGCGTAAGTAATTTAAATTGGTTTTGTCTTTTAATTGGAACGAAAAATGAATCGTAAAGTTTCTATGCTAGCCTTTTTACTGTGTTGCAATCTGTTTTATTTTTGTGGTGTTAGTATTTTCATGTGTCTTTTAAAAGCTATATTTTTTATGAAATCTTAAATTTATATATATGTGTGTGTGTGTGTGTGTGGTATAAAAGTCGTTCTATCAACATCTTATTAGTTATAAAATATAAATATTTCTACATATTATTGTATTAATTCTTAAGTTGAACATTAAAAATAACATTTTTCGAATTGTCTCTTTCAGTTTCTATTATAAGTAAAAACAGTGATATAACATGAAACATGTCCATATGAAAGAAAATATAAAAACAAAATTGTGTATTTTTCTTCTTATACAACAAGTATGTCTTCTACCTTACACTTTTTTCATACTTATACATGAGAGTAACTTCAAAATTTTCAACATAGCGTATTTTCCACTTCAATCAGTCCATTGTATGTATAAAAAAATTCGGTAGTTGCCCCATTCCTTTCTCTAATACTAAAGTGACATTCTTTGTAAAAGTAGCACGTTGAGCATATACACAACATGCATTATTCCGACTATTTTTTGCGAGGAAAAATGAAACTTTTCTACTATCGCTGAGATTCTCATGAAAATTTAAACAGTAGTCTTGGTGCGAGAAGAGAAAAAAAAAATATGACATTTTTTTTCTTCTAATCGTTATGCAGTCTCAGAAATTTATAAGAAATAGAGAAATCCGTATTAGGACATGCACAGTTATATTAAGATATTTTGTTTATTTATTTAGGTAAGCATATATAGAAACTACTTTTTTGTTTATTTTTTGTCCATTACATAAATGTGTAGTTTCTGTGTAATTAGTTATTATTTTAACATACGTGAATTTTAGGACATGTTATAAGCACTGACAAGGAAACATTCGAAAGCTGTCGTCTTCAAAAAATATTGAAAAAAATATATGTGATTCTAATAACTGGAGACTTGGCGTTGGAATATATTAAAACCCGAATAAACTACTACGTCAGAAATGCCAAAGAAAAATTTTTGAGATGCATACAGCTGTTTCGGTAGCCTTAAGCGTACCGTCTTCAGTGCAAAAAAGAATGATCTCAAATATTTTTCTTTGAGGTTTCTGACGTAGTAATTTATTCAGGTTTTAATATGTGATTCTACTCTTCACAAAACACTAGAAAGTAAAAAAATATATACATCGGCTGAAATGAATTACAGCGACCACAAAAGATTATCAAAATTAAGCATTTTTTGCGATTTAGCGCTCTTAGTCGATAAGTGTGCTAGAACCGAGATTGCCGTGTACGAACATAACCGTGTTTTGCTTCTCCGCCAAGTACTCAAAATTGATCGCCTAACGGTGTGAAATCGCCAAATATGCTTAATTTGGATAATTTTTTGTGGTCACTGTAATTCATTTCAGCCGATAATTTTTTCACTTTATAGTGTTTTATGAAGAGTAGAATCACATATATGTTTTTCAATATTTTTTGAAGACGACATCTTTTGAATGTTTCCTTGTGAGTGATAATTTTCATAATCTACCAATTTACATTGTTTTATATACATTATACTGCAATCAGGGATAAAAGAGTGCCGTCTTTTGACGCAACTATCCCGCCAGTAATTTTTAACAATAATCTCTATTTTATTTAATCACAAAATATTAATGTAAAGGTACAATTAATATTTCTGAATAGAAATAGTGGTGCCGAACACGCGAAACACAAGGAGCCTATAGATTCTGAGTAATTTCTTAATATTTTGGCATACATGCTTTTTAGGACCGTTTTGAAAACATTAACTGTTTTATAAATTTGACAAACTCTCTATTACCGCATTAAATATGCAATTTCTTTTTCGTAAACAAAATATCAGAAGACTTTGGAACTAAAGAAAATGCGGCGCTGCTTCAATTAGTTAGATAATAGTAATACTAATGATAATTGTCATTATGATTGTCTTTTGCACAAGTTTATAGTTCATGAGTAATTGGTTACTATTTTGGCATATATGCATTTTAGTAATCTACATTGAACACTGACTTCTTTAGGAATTTCACAATCTACTCATTACCTCATTATACATCAACTTCTCATCATTTTAACATTATTTTTCGTTAGTACAAAGGAATTTTAAAACTAAAGATAATGCTGCATAGTTTTAATTATTTAACTAACTTATTGCAATAATTATTTACAAGTTAAAATAATGCCTTCGTTAAGCAAATTTACTCGTATCCATTAGAAATTATGTAACTTCTACTTAATTATTTTTAGGAACGGAGTAGACCGGTTTTATTAAAAGACTTCTCTATAAAAATAGTGGTAGTGGAAAAGGTAGAAAGTTCTCATCGCTGAAAGTGCCTTAAAAAAGGGCGGATAGTGCGACCCCTCTATATTGCGAACACACAAATATAAAAGAGAAGAAATATTTTTATAAATAATATAAAAGATTTTGGATATTCCAAAGTATCGAAGAAAACGAAATCGAACATTTTATCGAAACTAGTACTGTCTTGTTTTATACGTATATATCCTTAGTTTAATATACACTTCTTGTATGTACATATGATTTGTTTAACGAAAAAATTCTTAACCTCACTTTAATATTCGAATAATACTTTCTTTACATGATCTAACTGTATTCCTAACAATTTCATGTTGAAATGAAATAAAGCTCTCTGCAAATATTTTTCCAAGTTAAACAAAAATCCCTGCGGTTGACGTTGTTAAAGGCAGAATAAATGCTACAAGACCTTAAAACGAGAAATCCTGAGTCAACGAATTGGGGATGTCACAAACAGGAAAAAAGGATGCCTTAGGCAAAGAATTCCAGAAAAAAAATTCCGGAAACTATGAAAATAGTAATAAATTTCATCTAGCTTCGGAGATTTGCTGAGGAAAGCGAAAGAACAAAGTTTTAACAGCAACAAATGTTTTCATGAAACCGTATTTTCCGATTTTTCTTTGAACTAGTGTATGTTTTAATTTTGGAATCTGACAAAAGTTTTATCTTAAAAGTTAAATTCGTTCAATTTTAAATTAAAATGAAAACTAGAATTCAATTTAATACTGTTTCTTTTAATTATTTTTGTAATGGGATGTAAGATTTATTTTATTTTCAGTTATGATTTGTTATTGCATGGCGATGTTACTTTCAATCGAATAAGATATTTAAAATACTAGGGGAGAAAAAAATCTGGTGTGTCATCCACACGACTTTTCCTTACCCTGAAATTTAATATTTTAAATACAGATTGGAGATTAAGGGGTAAGATAACAAGTACTGCTATGTAAACCTATGGCAAAACAATTCAAATTAGGCTTCAGAACAGTTTTATTTGACAAATAATTCTATGTGAGGGGGGCTACCACCCCTCCCTCCCCGTTTCATTATTGTACCTACATTTATATAGAATTCAAATCTGTTATTAAATTCAAAAGTTCTTTTTAAATTATGCAGACAATTGTCACACGCAACATTCCTTGAAACTTATCAATCTTGATCAAACTTTTCTAGTAACAAACGTATTAACTTCAAAATACAATATTTGGATTGGCTGAAATTATTTGTTTTTAATGTACTCTAAGAGATACAGACAGAGATCAAACGTTAAAAATCTTGATTTCGGTATTCAAGAAACCGCAAAACGTGCAAATATACAAAAAAAAAGCGATGAATATTTAGCTTAATAAAATACATTATATACCATATGCCTATGCGCAATTAATTTCAAATTCCTAAGTAGTTTTCTTGGACATGGTAAAATAATGTATTAAAGCACTTCCACTATCAATAAAACATAATGTTATGCTTTAAATATTGGCTACGAAGAATTAATTCCAATGTTTGAGCAGCTTTCCCGGATATAGTAAAATATTAGGGCAATGCACTTCCCCTAAGAATTTAAAAAAAAATTATGGCTTAAATATTGTCAGCCCTGTATATCTTCTGAAGTACATGCACACACCACATGGTGCAAATAAATATAATCCTATATTAATATTCAATAACACACGGCACAACCTAATATACACTTCCATCAATTTTCAAGTATTTTCGCACTATAATCTAGTTATTTTGTGTAGTCCTGTAAAGAAACAGTGCATGATTTCTATACCATATTCTACATGAAACATTTTTACGCAAATAAAAATTATATATTCGTACCATTTGGTTTAGTGCAGTCTATATATGTTTAAACTATACTTACCTACAATTTCCTCCGCACACATTATGTATTTCAATTATCTTGGATGTCCCTGTACACGAACCATTTGCTAGATCTCAGCAAAAAGTTTAGTGTAGCATCCCTGTATGTACACATTTAGAATACCAAGTTTGAACTTTCTGCTATTATTTATTCTTGAGATATGCTGATACCACACACGGACTAACCGCTAAAAACGTGATTTCCGATTTCAGGGGACTTCAAACCGTATAAATATTTTAAAAAAAAAACCTTAATTTTGACAATTTGACCCAAAATTAATACTTTATCTACCATATATATGGGTAAGAGAAAGTAAAAAAAAAAGATAGAAAGGACAAAGATTTAATTTTTCTAATGCGAGAATCTTGTAAATTGATAATAGAAATACACCGGGTGATTATAATTAAAGCTACGTTTTCAAAACGCTATAATTTTAAAACTACCCATCAGAGTGATTTGATATTTTACTAGAGCAATCGTGAGGCAATGAAATTTTGTTTGGGAGAGGAAAAAAGTAGTTCCAACATCTTCCTATAGATGGCGCTGTTCGGGTAATGTCAGGGAAAACGCCTAAATGGACTCATTAAACACAGGAATGTCGTTAGCAATACAATAGAATAGCAGGAAACAATAGACTTCAAACGTTACCTACATTTTTTTTTTTTTTTTTAACAAAAAGACAAGAATACGTTTTTACAGGGAAAACAGTCGTAGTGAAAAGAGAAAAAGAGGAGCGTCATGAAACAATACTTTTCGGATAATTAACAGCACATTTTGGAACTTTTTTTTTTTTCTTTTGCCAAACAAAATTTCATTGCCTCATGATTGCTCTGGTAAAATATCAAATCGCTATAATGGGTAGTTTTAAAATTATAGCGTTTTAAAATCGTAAAATTAATTACAATCACCCTGAAAAATATTAAAATATAAACTATAAAATAGCAATTATAAAGCGTAAAAATAAAATTTATGTAAGATATTTCCATTGAAATGCATTATTTTTCAAAAATAACATTACATTATTTAAATTAAGTATTAGTTGAAAACCCTAAATCAACTTATCGTTGTTCCTTTCATTTTTACTAAATTACGTGAGTGTGTCTTTTAGTCTTTACTTGGTTTCTACTCTCAAATGAAATGGCTTTAAATTGTCCAGTATATAATTTCAGCAAAAGAAAATTTTTATAAAAGTCAAAATATGCATTTCAATATTATATTTTATTAAAAGTAATAGCAACTTTAGCAAAAATAAATTAAAAATAAAGTGTTAGTTTACATTTTCTTTCTGAATAAAATGACTAATCATTAATTCTGTTTAGTCTGAAATTGTCAAAATCTTTTCATATAATACGTAAAATAAGATCGATTTGTAATATTTGTTAACAATTTTGTCCGTCATTCTTACGAATTCTGAATTTTCCAGAATCTAGCATGAATTTAACAATTTTGGAGGTAAATCTTTAAACACTTCTTTTATACATAACAAAAATGTGATTATGCCTTTTTAATGAATGAATTTCTCATTAGCTTGTTTTAAAAATGAATTTCAGGCATAAACTATGTAAAATATAATATTCTTTGGAAGGTATAATATATTCTTTGGAAGGTAATGAAATATCTCCATCAGGCGTTTTGGATTTTATGTCGGTTCATACAGTCCTAAATAGCGGTCCTGCCGGAAATTTAAAGTTTGATCGCAACGAGAACATGTACTTAAAGTTTTCAAAGATTCTCAGCAGATTCTGCAGTGACCTGAACATCTGCACCAAATGTTGAGAAAACAGAAAGACTCCAACTTTAGCGGCAGTTGAGTTAGTGAATGTCTAAATGCTAATTTTAGAAATTGTTGGCAGTTATCCATCGGAAAGTAAAGGTACATCGCTTTAACACAAATACAGATTCAGCTTAAGAGCAGTATTGCAAACTAGTAGTGACATTTTTATTTAATAATTACTACTAATTTTGAAGAATTGCGTTTGATGTATATGATTATCAATTACACAAACATCACAGTTTAAAAGTAATGATTGATTGATATTGAATATGACAGTCTCTACAACTTAGCAACACAACTGAACGACTACATAGACCAGAAGAATGAATTATTCATGATTCTGGAAGCCTAAAGAAAGTTTTAAGACTGCTGTAACTTGGCAGGTACTGTACTTAATCTACCAGTAATAGAGAACGCAAAAAGAAATTTCTAATATTGTCATGGACTTAAACTCCCGCATCTCCAACATATACAATTGTCTCAACCAGATTTTTTACACAGCACTTTATCCTACACATGTGCACTGTAAGAGGCGTATTTTGGGTCACAAATCTCTGCAATGTTTTGATTGATCCTTCAAAGATCGTATCCATTACTGTGAGTTTTTTTTTAAATCCAACTAAGCCCGTGAAATAGGTTTTGAGATAGTCTCAGGGTATCATTTTTCAGCTATAGGTTTCTCATCTAAATCTACATTTCAATAACTTCTTAAAAACATCTGCCTGATAAAAAAGAAAAAAAAAAAAGTATTAATAAATAGTTTAAGTTCAAAGTCTATTTCAAAATTATATTAGTAATCAAAATAGATGAATCACACATCTGGTTATTGTGGGTGAGGGAGCCTGTTTTTTACAGTTTATATTCTAAATAATAATAATAATAATAATAATTTGATGTTTCTTTATTAATTGCTTTAGTTGGATATAGATATATATTTATTATAAGGATTTAGGTAGCAGGGTACTAACTTATGTTTATACATAGAAAACAAATTTTTGCATATTAAGTTTTTTTTTTTTTTTTTTTTTGGTTGATTTCTTTAGAAATCGACCTATTGCAATCACTTCGTTTATCTATATATATATATATACATATCTATCTATCTATCTATCTATCTATAATGAAAATTTTGTCATCACGATAACTCCCGAAATAATGCTCGAAATTGAACCAAATTTGGACAGTGAACTAATGTTATAAATATCTTGGATGAGTTCGTTAACCAAGTTGCTCCGACTTTTTGTTTTCAAGTGGCAGCCACTTGAAAATTTCAAACCGACATTGTAAAAAGCATATTTAAAGCGAGATTTGCTTGAATTTGGATGTAAATACAGACCACATAAGGGTCTCAATAAAGTTTATTAAGTAAGTTTATCCGCCATTTTTAATGAAGTGACAGATATTTTAAGTTAAGCGGGACCACTTGAAATCAGGATACCACTTGAAAATTTAAAATCACTATAACTTCCGAAATAATACTCCAAATCGAACCAAATTTGGACAGTGTCTTAACTTATCTTATAAATATCTTAGATTAGTTTATTAACCAAGTTGCTTCGCCATTTTGTTTTAAAGTAGAGACCACTTGAAAATTTCAAATTCAAATTGTAAAAAGCGTATTCCGAATTTGTTTTAAATTTGATGTTAATATAAACCACAGAAGGGTCTCAATGATGTTTATTAATGAAATTTATCCGTCATTTTTAATAATATTGCAGATATCTTAAGTTAAGCGGGGCCACTTGAAATCCGCCTCCCACTTGAAAATTTAAAATCACGATAACTTCTGAAATAATAATCCAAATCGAATCAAATTTGGACAGTGATATTATCATATAAATATCTTCAATGTTTTTACTGGGCAACTTGTACCGACATCTTGTTTCTAAGTTCCAGCTACTTGAAATCACACTGCCACTTGAAAATATGCCACACGATAACTTTTAAAATACTAAACTGATTCAAATAAAAGCTGGGTAGTGAACTTATGGTTCAAATATCTAGTATAAGTTCGCTTGGTGACTTGACCCGCTATTTTATTTCCAAGTGGCGGCCACTTGAAAACTTGTCATTATGGTAACTTTAGTAATACAGAATCAATTCGCATCAAATTTTGGTAGTTGATTTATCATTCAAATATCTCATTTAATTTCGCTGCGCATCTCACTCCACTTTTTTTTACAAATAGTGCCACCTGAAAATTTCTTATGACGAATAATTTTTGAAATACTGATTTAATTTAAACTAGAACTGGACAATGAACTTATCATACAAATATACTGGATGATTTCGATGGGCAAGTTGTTTTGCCATTTTGTTTCCAAGTTAGCCACTTAGACAGCCACTTGAAAATTTTCCATAATAATAACTTTTGAAACACGGCACTGATTTAAAACACAGTTAGACAGTGGACCTATGCTTCAAATATCTTGGATGTGTTTGCTGGGCAACTTGTTCCACTGTATTGTTTCAAAGTGGCGGCCACTTGAAAATTTGTTATCACGGTAACTTTAGAAATACTTAATCAATTCAAATCAAAGTTGAAATTTGGATTTATCATTCAAACAACAAAAATCTAGAAAATTCACGTAACTCGTCAACCAATCACGTTATTGCGTCCATCTTTGGTATATCGATAATAAGTATTTTCTCGCCAAAAGTTGCCAAAATAGTCGCCATAATGGAAAAGTCGCCAAATTTGGCGCCAAATCCATTACCTGCGTTGCTGGATCTTTTTAATGCGTTTTTAAGGACAATTTAGGCTATTTTAATGCTAAAACAAGCTAGAAATGCAGAAAACTAACATTTTATCAACTTACTATGCCTCTTTGAAAGAATTTCTACAAAAAAAAAATTATTTTCGAATTGGAAACGATATTTTATATGAGGAACTTTCTCTGCCATTTTGATCGAAGTGCCAGCCACTTAATTTTTCAACACGATGACTTTTGAGATTTTGAATTAATTCGAACTATATGTGTACAGTAGACTTATCTCACAAATACATTTCATATATTTGTCAACTTAACTCAACATTTTGTTTCCAAGCGCCGGTCACTTGAAAATTTTAAATTCACATAAAAAGGTATTTATAAACCGATTTGCTTAAAACTCCATATGTGCATAGCCTACATCAATATTTCTACCAAGTGCATTAATAATTTGTAGCCGCCATTTTGAACCTACCCTTCCGAATAAGCCGGAAGGACTTGTTTAAGATTGTGTTAAGTTGACCCGACTCGTTCGAATTTAAATCCAAACCGAACCGCAATGAAAATAATCCAGTCAACCCTACTTGAACCCGACCCATACGAAAAATATATCAGTCAACCCAACCTTTAAGAGTGGACCCGACCCGAACCCAAATCGCGTGTCGGGTCACGTTCGGGTAAAATCTGGTTACCCGACCTGATGCAGGACTCTACCGCATGCCTTCAAATAATCACCTTCTCTAAGCTAAAACTTCACTCATGGTTACTTAAATTAATATGCTGATGATATTGTTATCGTCGACGTTAAAATTCACTGAATATTAGTATAGTCAAAATTAATATTCAATTACAGCCGGTTTAAAATAATAAATCCAAGAAATTATCAGAAACTTGTAGAATAAATATATCATAAAATGTTGTACGAAAATATTATTTGACTAATATCAAATCTTCTAAACTATTAGATATTAGGCTGAGATTATTTCACTGATTTGTTTATGTCCTATTCTTTTAGAATAGTTTGGCAATGTGCCATAAAACCAAAAGTATTATTTGTAAAATATTTAAGTAATATAAAATCTGCGAAAATGTTAGGTATTATGAAAGCTAGAGAAATTAATGAATCCACTGATTCATTCATTTCCTATTAAAGGATTAGTTTGTCATAATGCCAAAGAAGTGACCTGTAGTCTCCGTGAAAAATGATAAAAACCTGAAGCTTTAATCATTTAATAGGGATTTGTCAGTAATGCATTACTATGTTAATATACTAGATCGCAGTAATAATATTAAACAATTTATCCTATTATGTTAAATAATGCCCATCTCTAATAAGCAATTCCGATATACTAGTGAGAAAAAATAAATTTTCTCGATAGGTAACACTACTGAATGGTAGAGGAAGATTCTTGAGTATCTGATCCCAAAAAAACCTAATTCCACGTTATCTTTCCCATTTAAGATGTCATATCTAAAAAAAATAAATAATAAAATAAAATAAAATATAGCACCTTTCCCCAAAAAATGAAATATAAGATTCATTATTCTAATATTATGGAATATAAGATTCATATTCTATAAAAACCGATAAAATTGTGTGCTTGAACAGTTTTTATTATTTCTGTTTGAGGTTCTTTCATTGTGAAAAATTTTAGTAACGTTACTCTTATACACTGTAAAAAGTAACTATTACCAGCTGGAAGAAACTCTCTGTGATTGGAGAAAATAATTATTTTCTCCAATCACAGAGAGTTTCTTGCAGCTGGTAATAGTTATTTTTTTACAGTGTTTGGAGCAGGTCCCTGAGTATAATAAAGTTGAGTGATTGAATATTTAATGGTTACTGATATAATCAAAGAACATTACTGATAAATATTAGGCACAATAGCTGCCCAATATTTCCCAGGAAAATGCCTATTTTTTTTTTTTTTTTTTTTTTTCAGTTTTTTATTAACAGGACACTATTCGCAACATAATAGAAAAATGCAAAATACATTAAATTGTATATTTCTCATCAACAATAGTTATACATTAAATCTTCCCTTCAAGAACTGCTATCTAATAATATTTTCTTATAAATTTATTTTTTTTTTAAATTATGCATTGCATTTTTAGTCGCTTTTCTGAAGAGGCTGTTATATATTTCAGAAATAATTACTATTGCAGTTTATATATTTATAAAGCATTAAGTTGTTACCATATTGCGATAATGTTCTTTGAAAACAATAGTACATTTTACATATTTTTAAACTTATTATTTAATTTATTTATTTTTGTTTTTATTTTTAAATACTATTTTATTTTTTATTGCAAAAAAAATAACTATAAACTTTTTACGGTAATGCATATGCTAGTTTCTTCAGTAAAATAAGGATTATTTTACGAGCATTTCTTCGACATTTTACTTGAGATGATCGAAGAATTGAAAGAATTCTAGAAATAGAAGTCTGATTGAATATGTCTGTCACAGTGTTATTTATTTGATTTGTTTTCGTCTTTATTAAATATATATATATATATATATATATATATATATATATATATATATTTAATTATATATTAAATCGAAATAAAAATAAAAGTGTTATTTGTTATAAATCATAAAAGAATGAATTATTAAAATAATTTTGTTTCATTTTTATCATAAGTTAAATTAGTTATTTAAATATTTACTTGCATAAAAAAAATGGTTAATTATTAACTGAATAAACATCCTTAAAAGTTTCTGAGCAAATTATGTGTAGAATTTTATTATATAAATAAACATCATAAAACAAAAAGTGTGGTTATTTATTGGCAAAACACAATTCAATTTTACTTTTTTTTTTCTTGCGGAAAACGATTTAAAATGCAAAAGTTTAGAAATGTATTTTAAAAACGAGCTAACGTTCTCTTCTTATGCGTGAAAACAGTTTTATATTTTCTAAATTATCTTCACCGACCGGTTTTCATAAAGAAATTTAGACAAATGTATTCAATTTTTTCAGTTTGATTATTTTTCCTTCAGCGCTGATGTTCTTTTAAAGACGCTTCGGAATATATTTGAGAGAAAATAAAAAATAATTTATTGACAGACAATTTAAGTAAAGAATGCAATTTTTGGATGCTTCTTCAAGTTGGAATTCCCTTTTTAAATTCGTGTTATCACATTTTCACCCCCTCCTTGTTTTCCTTGATTTTTTTTTCTCTCACCCATATTCGAATATGTGCAGAATATATATATATATATATATATATCGATTTCAGCTTCGTGATATCGATTCTTGAATAAAGTTCAACTACAGACAATGCAGGAAAAAGCATTTTCAAGTTTTCATTTCACTTCCTTTTCATGTATATTATCACGAATGTCACATTGTTGAAATATTTCAAAACTGAAAAATCGATGATGTGGTTAGAGATTTATTTTTATGCGAAACTTATATTATTATTATTATTTATTTATTTATTTATTGTTTCAAATTTGATAGTGAGTAATAATCACTATAATTAATTATCTATAATTTGTCGAAATTCATCATATCTTTTTTATTTTCTTAATATCCTTTTAAAATATTATTATACATCTTTTTGCTACATACACTGTAAAAAAAAATATCTGGAGTGACTCTACTCGACTTTCCGAACATTAAGTAATTAACAGTTTTGTAGATAAAGTAAAGAAAGAGGAGTTGTTAAAGAAACAAAAAAGAGAAAACTATAATAGAGTGTTTGAGTATTTTTCTCTATATGTTACACGATGTTTTATTTAACGCTACTGAAGTTTGAGCCCATAGATCATAATGATAAAGAATATTTCGTTGTGTCCCTGTAAAAACCTATAAATGCTAGATTCACCAAAATGCTTATAGTTAGTGCAATAGTGATTTATAATATTCATATAAATTTTTAGCTCAATTGAATGAGACGTTTAGATGCTATCGCACTTTTAAAAATTTGGTCCCATAGGCCATAATGATAAAGAATTTTTCTTTGTGTCCCTGTAAAAAAACGGTAAGTGCTAGATTCACCAAAATCTATACAGTTGGTGCAATTGTGACCTATAACATGTGCACAAATTGTTTTGCTCAGATTAATAAGGCGTTTTGACGCTATCACACTTTTAAACATTTGGACCCATAGGCCATAATGATAAAGAATTTTTCTTTGTGTCCCTGTAAAAAAACTATAAGTGCTAGATTCTCCAAAATCTATACAGATTGATCATCTGTGGCCTATAATATGTGTATAAACTTTTTGCTCAATTGAAAAAGGCGTTTAGATGCTATCGCACTTTTAAGATTTTGCTCCCATAGGCCATAATGATAAAGAATTTTTCTTTGTGTCCCTGTAAAAAAACTATAAGTGCTAGATTCACCAAATTCTATAGGGTTCGTACTATGGTGACTTACAATATACGTACCAACTTTCAGCTTATTCGAACAAAGCGTTTAGACGCTAGCGTGTTCACTCACAGACATACACACACACATACACACATACATACATCATCGCAAAAATAGTGAAAACGGACTCATTGGACCTCGAAACGTATAGAAACATCAAAATCTCAAATTCGGATTTTTGTCATGATTACAATACTTTCCTCAATATAGTGTTCGGAAAGTAAAAAAATCTGTAATAGATTACAGCACAGTGTGCTGGTAAAGTATTGCCTACTCACTGTGCTGTATTTTTACATTGTACATTCACTTTTTTTTTTTTTTTTTTTTTTTTTTTTTAACACTTTTGTTGACTCAGCATACTCCTCATTCATTAGCTGTGCATAGAGAAATCTTTCACTTAGCTGATCGAACTGTCTAGTAACAATTATTCTTTTTTCAAGCATATTCTTTCGACTAATTGAAGTCTGTTAATGTTAATTGAACAAAATTATTGTTAAAATGACAAAATAAATCTAAAAATCAGTCAACAAAATAATTTTTCTTCAACAAAACACTTTATGATCAATGTATTTAAGATTACATGTTAAAAAGTTTGTTTTTAAATATAAAGTACTTATAAGCATTTTATGCGTAATTTATCATACAAATGTACATAAAATTGATGTTGGATTATAATCTCATTTATACAGAGAATTTCAAGAACCATTCTTTGTATAATGTACGAGGGTTGTAAATTAAATAGTGGCAACTTAACCTTGAAACTCGCAGAAGGGCGGGCATGCGCAAATAGGATATGGGAGCGGTGAGGTGGCGCTGTTGTCGATGTGTATAGTGCAAAAACAGTCGATCTGCTAAGAAGGGTAGTTGTTGTGTGGCGTTAAAGTGGGGAGTTTCGTTTCCATTGCTCTAAAGCATGTTTTCAAAAAGTGATCAGCGGTCATGGCTTAAAATCGAAGTTGCCCGTGGCAAAAATGCAACAGAATGCTATCGAGGATTAGTGGAAGCCTGTGGCACAAATGCTTTACCGTATACGACAGTAGCACGATGGGTTCAAGCATTTCGTTCGGGTCGGAATGAGACTGCGGATTTGCAACAACAAACATGCTTTAGAGCGATGGAAACGAAACTCCTCACTTTAACGCCACACAACTACCCTTCTTAGCAGATCGACTGTTTTTTGCACTCTACAAATCGACAACAGCGCCACCTCACCGCTCCCATATCCTATTTGCGCATGCCCGCCCTTCTGCGAGTTTCAAGGTTAAGTTGCAACTATTTAATTTACAACCCTCGTATACATTTTAATAATAAAAATACATGTTTAAATCATTCTAAAAGAAGTATTAATATGTGTGCAAAAAGAAATAATTGATCAATATTTGTATATATTTAATGGACTATAAATATAATAATGATAGATATTTCTATCACAAAAATTACTCTTAATATTGAACTGAAGTCATGAAACTAAAAGTCACATTTATTCCGCATTAAAACATCTTAATGTATTTCAAATCGTTGGGAGGTAATTTCCTTTTCCTTCGATTTGAAACTACCTTCAAAATTTTCATTTCGAATGTCAATGGGTTTTAGAAAAGACGTTATTATGATAATTACAACCAGGAAAATAAAAAAAAAAAATTACGTGTGTGATTATTTTTACATTTATGAACCATTATTTTTTATTTCATTTCATGCAAATTTTTAATTAACAATATAGATTATTTTTCATTGTAATAAAATCTAATATAATTAATGTTAAATAATTAATGAATAAAAAATAATGTTATTGTATGTGTGCGTATATATATATATATATATATTTATAATGATGGTTTTTCGGTGATCATTTTTCTTCTTAGTTTAGTTATATTTTAAAATAGTTTTTAGGATTGAACAGGGAGCAGCCCCCTCGCTTCCATGAGCGCTTACATGAGCGCTTCCAGGAAAATCCACATGAGCTGCTCCGACATTTATTGAGAAAAAAATAAATAAATAAATAAATAAATAAATACATCATGCATCGCCTGGCTTAGCCAGCCCGCGATCTTACTTTCTTGTTTACTAATTTCGTTTTCATATAAGTGAATCGAATATTAACCCGTTAGTAGTCGCTATAGGCAGCGCCACCTATTACAGGTTGCGCACTTTTTATTTAACTCGCACCAATAATTTTAAAAAGTGATGTGCTTAACGTTTCTTCGATTTTATTCGCGTTTTATGTGTATCAAATGCCACTTCTAAAAATTTTTGGTGGCTATTGAATAAAATAATCTGGCAAAACTGAAGGATGGGCAGCAAATCGACCAACTAGCAACTACTATCCGGATAATATCTGTAATTTCTTAACTTTTTTCATGCAAATATACAGAAATTCCCTTATATTTGCATACAACTATTTAAATAATGCCCATGAAAAGTGAGTCGCATATTAATATTTGCAATTTTTTCAGCTTTATTCACACAGATATAAGAAATTCACCTATATCTGCATAAAACTCTTTAAACAATGCCCCTGAAGTTTTATGTTGTGGTATTTTTAATTTCTTCTTGCGACATGTTTGTAAAAGTTTTCCTGTGTATATATATATATATATATGTGTGTGTGTGTGTGTATATATATATATATATATGTGTGTGTGTGTGTGTGCATATCAAAGGTTGTCAAAGATTGGAAAATCAAACATCAATAAAAGCCAAATTAGGGAATTCTCCAGAATGACTCATTGATTTCTCGCGCAAAACTATCTCAAATCGTCTGTAAATCTCTAACTAGATTATAAAATTGTGAGGTACTGTCAACGAGTTCAGTTTGTCATAACATTTAAAAATAATCGGTCGTTTTTGAGACACTATGCTGTAAGAGATTAATCATTAATCGTGAATTAGAGAAATTCATATTCTGTGGTGTATTCAACGCGTTTTTCTGGACTTTTCTGGTACGAATCACAGTTTTGTTGGACTGTTTCTAAAATAAGAGTTAAATAAAGTGTATTCGTCAACTAGAAACTGCCTATTTCTTTAGAAACTACCTTTTATTTACAAAAAAAATGGACAACTTTTTCACAAAATCAATATAATATTTACAGTTTTTGTTGCAATATCTATAGTGGCAGCGCTGACACAATGATTAAAAAGAAAAAAAATAATAAATGTGTTTTTGGTTATTATAGGTATAATTTTCTTTTCTATCTCCAAAACGGAAAATAGCTTAAGGAACAAAAAGATGGGTGCATAAACTGGATGTTATGTCAAACCTATATACAAATTCACTAAGTTGTATGACTAACCGTTTTTGAGTTATTCGAATTATACGTATACATTCTCACGTACATACTGACATACCAAAAAATCTTTCAAAATCATCGATATCTGTAATATGAAAGGTCATAACAAGACCAAAATTGGATTTGTTCATCTAGATGTCACAACAATTACAAATATCAAGTTGTAAACATTCTGCGGTCATTCGTTTTTGAGCTATATCCTTTTCGTAAAATGGTTGCTATACTTTCTTATACTTTGTATACAAACATACTTTTATTACTTTATATACAAGGTATAGGGTAATAAATAATCATATTAGTTTTTGTGGTTTTTAGACGTTGAAGTAAACAGCATATTTTATCTGTTAAAAATTATATTTATGTTTTAATTAAACAGATGTATTTTTACTTACGTATTTATTGTCGATAGGTAAACCAAGACCAACAGTTACCTGGTGGCGAGAATATTCTTTATTAGACGACACATATTCCTACATACCTGGTGATAACCTTGTAAGAAATGAACTCAAAATTCCTGAATTAAAAAGGCACGATTTACTTGCTGTGTTAACATGTCAAGCGTCGAATAATAATATTACAGTACCAGCGTCTACTTCAGTTACCCTGGATCTAAATCGTAAGTTTATTTTTTTAATAGCTCTTTTCTTTTCATTATTTCATTTTTTTAAACCTTTTGGAAGCTTGTGATTTATTAAATTTGAAATTTACTAAATTAACTCTCTGAATGCAGAATTTTTCTGAAATATTCAAGCCATTAAATATCAGTATTGGCATATGACTAACTTACTTAATTTAAATCTAGTTTACACAGGCATGCCACTGTTTCTAATTTATTCAGGAGCATTGATAATGCATGCCTACTTTTCACACCACATTTTTTGTAGAGTAATTTTCTTCAATATATAGTTACGATTAAATAAGAAGAGAGTTATTTTTCATAAAAAAAATGGTATATAAAAAAGGGGTACTAAAATTTCTGCTGAATAAATTAGCAATTTTAGCATACCTGTTTTATGTACAGTCGAGGGGGAAAACGCAACACTCGCTGTGATTTCGTTATTAATTAACGCAGAAAAATCTAATATGCACCATTCAACAGGAAATTAAGAGCACTTTTTGAAAATGATGTCAGATTTTAATTAGGAGTCATCTACGTATTGAAATGAGCGCCAACTTTGATTTTTTCAATAGCAACAACCAATTTTAACATTATAATTGAATTCCTGAGAGTCTGGCAGTGCAGAAAAATATACAATTTGCATACTTTACTTTAAAATGTGTTTATCTGTAAATTTAGAAAAATAATATTAAGATCCTAAACAAAAAGTAGACAAAATTTTAATATTTCACATTGGAAAATTTTTAAGAAAAAAGTTTTATAAAAATTAATAAGGATAAAACACTATTATTTTTTTCGGTATCTTAGTTATCCTTGAGTTCGGTTTTTTATGCATGAGTTCGGTTTTTTATGGTTAGACAGCGTTCTTTGAAAAATGTGCGATAATTTTCAATTCAAAAGTGTCATTGTGGCTATACTGATCGCTTATAAAACTTAAGTTTTCCTTCTTTTTATTTTGTAGGTGTGACATAATATACGAACTGAAATAATTTATATACATATATATACACATAACGATGCATAAACTAAATATTTTCTGATAAATTACTGTAAGATATCTTGAAGTAAACATTGAACATTTTTAATCGTACTGACCAATTTTGGTCAGTTTAACTCTTTGAAACTGTATGATTTGTTTTATAATTTCTATGAAAATATAGTTTCTTAATTAAAATATACTTATAAAAATAATTTTTAAAGACTAAAGTATTATAAAAATAATAATCCTTCCCCCCCCCCCCTCCCACAAACACACACACAAAATAAATAAATAAATAGAAAAAATAAAGCATTATATGAACTAAATGATTAACCTTTTGACTGTGAGGGTAGTTAAGAAGCGATTTAACAAGTCTGCATTGCATTCCAATACCATTTTTTTTTTTTTTTTTTTTTTTTTTTGACACATTTTACGTTTTACCTACTTCTCTATTTTAAACTGTAAGCTCCGCCTTTTCAGTTGATTTTTTCGTTCTGGTGTTCATTTAAAGGATTCAGTAATCGATTAGGTAAATGCCGCTTGTGTATATTTTTACCAAAGTAAAATAAGGGGCTTAATAAGAATACTCATAATGACTGTTTTATTTTCTGTTCTATATTCTTTTGTTTTAGAAGAAAGACAGAAGGCGGGGTTTGTTATTTTTAAATATTTTCTTTGTTATCTCATGCAAAACTATATAAGAGACGGCCCCCTAAGCCTCTCCAAATGAAAGATTTATTTATATCTCGAAACTAATAACTGCAATGAGCTGCAAATTTGCACACCCATATTTTTCAGCATTAGGATTCATTTTATGTAAAAATTAATATAGGTCACAATTCACATTTTTTTAATATGAATTTATTAATATTTTTCATATTTAAAAATATTTTTCAGAATCAAAAGTGAAATGGATTATGTGTTGAGTTTCTTCACCGTATCTCGTAAAAAGAAGAATTATATCGATCAAATTATTTTTTGTGAAGATATTAATAAAGTTTGAAATATGAATTTAACATTAGCACCTTGAAATTTTCAACGCTTATATGATATAAAGAAATAAGTAAATTATACAACCAATATACTTTTTCGCATGGCCATGACACAGGAATTCAAATATAAAACAAAAATAGGGTACAGAGCTGCCAATTTAATCCGGCAAATTGTTAGCAAAGCCCATTTTTCTACACCACTTAATTTTTAGAGTAATTCTCTTCAAATATATTTACGATGAATTAAAAAAACAAATACTCTAAAAATTAAGCGGTGTAGAAAAATGGGCGGTACTAACAATTTGCCGGATTAGGTTGGCAGCTGTGAGGGTATTACCATTGAAAAAATATCAAAGTTGGTGCGCGTTTTAATATGTAGACGACGCCCAATTAAAAATTTCACTTCATTTCCCAAAAGTACTCTCAATTTCCAGTCGAATGATACATATTACATTTTTGTGCATAGATTAGCAACAAAGTTATTTCAAATATTGCATTTTTTTCCGGCTGTACATTTTAATTGAAATTACTATGAAATACCCTGGAAATATAAGTCTTTAGAACAAAAATATCTTTTGTAAAAGTAAGTTGTAACAAGGACAGCAATATTATTATTATCTGTATAAATAAAAAAATAATTCACTTTTATCGATAGATTGAAATGTATATCTACATTGCAAAACAATCACAGATTAGAAATTACTGTAAAGTTGATCAACGAAAACGGAAAAGTGATTATAATTCAGTATATTGTTTTGCGAGTGTGATTAAAATTGAGCGTAGCGCGAGTGAGGGATGTAAGAAAGACAACTCGTAATGGAAATGGATTTGCCCTTGAGCACAAGCTTGGAGTATTCGCTGATGGTCGGCTGACAGTATCATCCAGTATGCAGTAGGTTATAATTTCATCCGCGTCTGTGCGATGTTTTCCAAAAATGGATAGCTTTGGGGTGTTATTCTTTTTTTAATGACAAAAAGTCAGTTCGATAAAGGCATCGGTTATTCAAAGCCAAACGGACAAGCATTTTCTTTTCTTTAGATTTTTTTTTTTTTTTTTTTTTTTTTTTTTCAAGAACAGTGCGTGATCATATGTCGCCAAAATCCCTGAGAATTTGTTAACGAAATTTCCGTAAACAGTGTTTAAACATGCACCGCATAGCTTTGATATTTCAATATATAACTGTCGTATCGTTAGTCTGCGAAGAAAAATCAAAAGAGGTGTATGTGCATGTGTGTGTGTTTGGGGGGGGGGGGGGCAGTGGCTTTGACGTCGCACTAGTGTCACGCTATGGGCATTTGCTGTTGGTCTGGGACACATCCCTAAGGGTGCTCCGGAGACATGCTATACCAGTTTTGATCCTTCACTGAAAGGATGGCTCTTCCGCTTTGGTAACCCACAGAGATATGATTTCGATGGGAATATGGAGGACGTTGCGGGCACGACGAATTTTACATGCAGTAGCCTCTTTAATACACACAAAGGTCTTCGTCCAGCTCAAAGATCAAAAAAGGAAAAATTGCGATCGTAGAAAAAGAAATCATAATATTACCAAAAAAAAAAAAAAAATCTCTTTATTTATTCTTTTTTTTTTTTTTCAATAAAAGAAAACACTGTGCAATTTTTAAACGACTGAAAGTATTTTAATCAAGAATATAAAATACATATTTCTGTACAAAATAATTTTATTGGTAACCTTTTATGCATTATAATGACTGGTAATTTTAGATATTTTAAAGAAATACGTCAGATCATTAATCAATCTATCCGCTTGTCATCCAACTTATAGAATAAATCTCTTAATATGTCCATAAATCAAAGCTATTATCAATCCATCTATTTATCTATATACTGAATTCAATGACAAGTTCGATTTTTCCTTATCGTTCTTCAGAAATAATTTAAGTAGTTCTGTCATTCTTTCTTTACTTTTTCATCCAGAATAATAATAATAAAAAAACATAAGTAAATGCATAAACTTTTGCGTGAATAAATAAATTTTAATGCTAATTTATGAATGTACACTTATATAAAATATTCTTTTCTGTCAGTCATTAAAATCATCAATGGATATCAGAAATATCTGAAAATAGATTTCTGACCAAAGTGCAATTATTTTTCTAACATTATACAGTATATATATATATATATATATATACAATGATAGATTATAAAATAAGTATACAATGCTAAAATGTCTTTACAGTTCGTAATGTGTGTTGATATAGAAATTAACGTCACACAATTTATATATTTACAACACGAGGGTCCTAGGACTGAATAAAAATTATCTGCGGTGTCTTTCTAAGAAGTTCAAGCAATTATTCGTACGAGTTTCTGAGAAAACCACAGAGTATTCCGACGACAAGGGTGACAGGCACAACCTTGGGTTCGAACCCAGCATCACCAGTCTACCAATTTTAAAGACATAACTTCTCGGCTACTGTTAGTGTCAGTAAGGGAAATAAAAGTTAGAGCAACAAGATCTGAAATTTTTATCAATATTTCGACCGCATAACTATTTCAAATTTTAATATATCAGCCACATTTTAAATATATTGATTAAAAAGATATTTAAAATTCTATAACGAATTTATAAGGAATTTTTTTCTCAATTTTTATCGTTCATTATCACCTTTTTTTTTTTTTTTTTTTTTTTAAAAAAAAAAAAAGGCTTAGGTTTTTCAATATCTAATATTTCACCCCTTCTTTCGTAAAGAGGTAAGAATTCCAAAATTTCCGAATAAAAATTAAAAAAAAAGAAAGAAAGAAAAGACAATAATAATAATACTTTCGTTTCAGATTTATCCCAGTAAAAAACTAGTGAGCGTAAGTAGTGACTCTGCTCAGTTCCCCATTATATATTCGTTCTCATAAATATCTACTGCAGGACATAGTAAAGTCGTTCTAAGAGATATGAATTTGACCGATATTTTGACATAGTCGCGAATATGCCCGCACTTTATAGACTACCCACTTTCAGTTCGATACATTTACCTTATACTAATATGTTAATTAATTCTACTGTGGCAGTTTCATATTTTAGTTTTCATGCAACAACGTATTTCCAATGTAATGACTGCCATAATGCAAGAAAGATTGCTCTGTTTTGCTATGTTAACCCATTAACTCACGGCGTCCTCGCTGCGAGGACGCAAAATTTAAGATCCAACTGCAAAAATTCATCCCGGAAATTTTTTAGCCAAAATTTAAGTTTATAACATATCAGAAAAGGTCAGTTTTTTTAACCTTAAAATTTAAAATTTCTTTTATTTTAATTTAGTTCATGAATTCCGGTGGCAGTATAATTTAAATGATCCGAATTGTCTTGCGCCGCAAAGGGTTAACACTTTCGCGATCGCTGTCATAGATTCACGTCATTTGAAAATCTTTAACTCCGCCAGTGGGAGTTTCTTTCGTAATTTGTACGCTATTTGTATCTTAAGATTATACCCAATATTCATATTTTTACATTCAAATATAGTATGGATAGAAATACTTTGATTATAAAGGGTATAACTATAATGCATATCCATGTGCATTATAGTTATATATCCAAATGCAAATACAGAGAACTTTGTTCTGAAATATTGTGACTTGAATGAAGAATGCCCAGAGGTGGACTTTACTGTCAAAAAGGCAAAAGTCATGAAAGTGTTAAGAAAATCTTAAATTTCGAATAACATACGAAATTTTCAAATTAATTTATTCGTAGAGGACGCTATTGAAGCCAGTATCATAATTAATATTTTTAAAATGGTCTGACATCTTTACGATGAAAATATACCTCGCATCTTATGAAACCTTTTGCCATATTCTGTCATATATTAAGAAATTCGTAAGTTTCGAATAACTTACGAAGTTCTCAGTGGCGAATTTTCATAGTTAATTATGCTCCTACCAATATCATAACTAATATTTTAAAGTTAGTTTGACACCTTTATAGTAAAAATATTCCTTTTAATCCATATTGACCTATTCTCCCTATGCCATTGTCCTATTCTCTCAATGCTAAGAAAATCGTAAATTTATCATTTTTAAGTTAAAATGCTGCAAATCAGTAGGGTTATTACCAGCGTCATAACTGATATTTTAAAACTGGTCCGATCTCTTTGCGATAATTTGATCTTGAGATGCCGTGTATATAGACAAACAAAGTGACAAACTAACATACTAACACGTTACCAAACTAAAAGATACTCTACCGACGGACACCATATCAATTGTTATATTTCCATATTCCTAACCCCTCAAAACGTATAAAAATGTAAAAATACCGACTCACAAATTTTCATGATTACTCCAGTTCTCCATTCCTTTATTGTGACGGGAAACTAAGCAAAACGTATACACACACAAAATAAAATAAAATAAAAAATAGTTACAAAAAAATTTAAAATAAATAAGAAGATATATCACATTTTAATAATAAAATAACCAGCATATTACATTATATAAAATCAAAGATTTAAAAAAAAATGATAAAAAGTATCACTAGAAAGTATTTCTGCTTTGCGAAACGTATTCTCTTTCTCGCGAACACAATCGATCAAAATCGACATTTAAATCAGAAATTTGATTTATGGCATGCTACCAAACAATAAAATTCTCTTCTTATTAAAAAAAGAAAAAGAAAAAAAATCAGTTCAGTATTGGAAAACCTGATCTTGAATATTTTAAAAGTTCATCTACAAGTAACAATAAAACGATCTACTGTATAAAATGTCGTTTCAAAATGAATTAGAATCTGAAATAAAAAGAGTATGAAGCAGCATATAGCTTTTCATTTTATATGCCGTATTTAGCATATAATTTGCAGTCAATTTTTTTATAAAGTAATAAAAGATAATACATATATATAATATTTTTACAATAAAAATATTGAAAATATACCAAATTTTAAGAATTTGTAAAGATATATTTTTGATAATCAAAATTTTTGTAATTAATAGATTGTAAGAATAAATTCATTTAAAATAGCTTTATCATTTTGATATAAATGACCATTTAAAAGACAAAATGAATGATCAAGATCATAGTAATATTAAAATAATTGAATGTAATTGTGAAGTTTACATTTTTTCTAAAATAAATCTAAGACGAAATATAGACGAAGATTCAACACAATTGAATCTTAAAAGAAAACACAATGTCATTATAAAGGCATTAATTAATTTAATATTCATCAAAAATGTATTCAAAAATTTTAAGTGAAAAATTGTATGATTTTCTGTGAAATTAATTTTTTTTAATTTAATTTATATGTGATTTTTTAAATAGTTAATATAATCCCTCAAGGGATCATGTCTGCCTTCTCAAATAGCTATTTATTTTTCTTCATTAAAAAAAGACAGTCATATATATATATATATATATATATATATATATATTTTTTTTTTTTTTTTTTTTTTTTTTTTATGAAAGCAATTTAAAAAAAAAAAAACTGAAATTAGGTAGTGAGTATTTTTATTGCTGTTGTTATTAGAATATATTTTCGAAAATGATATTGTAAGCTTCCCATTAATAGCTTTTAATTATGTATTGACTATTGGTACATGAAAAGTCGTAATATATGTAATGCCCTTCTCTTCAAAAGAAAAAAAAATAGTCTTTTTAGATGTAGTTCAAAACCGGAAAAACACTTTACAACTTAATTAATAGAAAGAAATTAATCTAAGGTTTAAAAAAAGAAAAAAAAATCACATAAAATATAAAAATCAAAATCAAATTTGACGAGAAATCTCTCACGAAAATTATTTCGAAGAATAAACTCCTTGCACTGAATGCAAATTTCCAGATGATTTCGTTTAATGTTAAACGGAAGAATGTTGCAACTGATAAAGTTTTTTCTGCAATTGATTTGAAAACTAGAATTTTGCACAGATTCGTAAGATTTACAGAGTGGTTGTAATCAAAGTTCCGTTATAAATATAATCCTGCAATTAAAAAGAACGAACGGATTACAACGAAATTCAGTATGTGTTGTATTCATAAGATGTACTCAAAAATAAAAGCTCTTTGCATGAACAAATGGAAAATATAACGGAAGAAATGATTCCGAGTCGGTTGAGCGCTGAGCTCGTAATTCGAAGATTGCGGGCTCGAAACTGAAGCTGGCCACAGACCGTCGTGTACACTAATGGTGATTGGTGCAAGTAAAATCCGTTGCGGCCGCAATGTCATTCATGTTTCTATCCAAATCATACCTCTACACTGTAAAAAATATGTCCTATTTGCTGCCAGAAATTCTCTGTAATTTCAGAAAATACGTTCTGGCAACGTAATTTTTTCGTAAATTACGAGTAATTTCTCGCATTACAGAGAATTTCTGGCAGCAAATAGGACATATTTTTAACAGTGTAGAGGTCACCGAAGCGGGGGAGCCATCCTCCGTGGAGGATCAAAATTGTGATGGCATGTCTCCGGACCTCTTTATGGGTGAGTCCCAGGCCATCGTCAGTTAGCCATTGCACAGCACTAACACGACGTAAAACTCAACCAACCAACTAACCTAAGGAGTGCATAAACTATATTTTGGTTAATTTTTAATCCTTTGTAGGTCATTTCATATGTTGATCTTTACCCTCTTCAATGACATACATCACCTGATACACCTTATTTGAACTGTGTTTTATTTTATTTTAATATTTATTAATTTATTTTATTGCTTGAGTACTTATCGTGAATTGTCCAAATTTATAAATTTGGTGGCAATTCATTCGCCCGCTTTAGCCACTGAACTAGAATATAAGAAGTGATAACTCCCGATTGAATAACATAAAAAGACATCTCGGAACAGATTAGTTTCGGCTTCGAATCGAGTCGCAATATATCTGCTTCGATTCTAAATTTTGAAGCAGATGACAGACCGCTTACTATTTCTTCCTCACACAATTCTAGCTTAGTGTTTTTAGCGGAACATTAATTGTAACTGTTCTGCATTACCACTATTTCCTCATAATATACAATTTTTTTTTTTTTTTTTTTACATTTCATGACTAATATGCAGTTTCGCATAAAATTATTTATCGAGTAGTTCTATAAATTAATAATGCAATATTTATTTTGTTTAAATCGTTTTGACTGTTATTATTGATAGATAAATTATTAACAAGGTAATACATCATAAAAATCTATGCAGAACGCATTTTTACACGCATCTAATACTGCTTATGTTAAATATAGTATATAATGGTTAACATGCACAGGAATAGCCGTCGGATGTACACTTTTATGGTGAAGAATCTGCTCCTGGGAATAGCATTTATTACAGTATTGAGTTTATGCATTGATCTACGTTCCTATTAAATTAATATGAGTCATTAATTTGACCTTAACCAAATCTGCTTATAAACGTTGTGGAGACAAGCTATTCTAAATTATGCCACAGACATTGCAGCTGAAATAATCTTTGTTGCTAATCTTTGTTGCTATTATATTAAATAGCATCCTCTATGTTGTTATGAATAAAGATCAACATAAACTACTAAAATTTAAGCCATAATGAAAGTTTTTGTGTGTGCGTGTGTGCGTGTGTGCTATAAACGATGCGACCATACAAGAAAAAATATGATATTTTAATTTAGATCGATGATTCATCACATATTTCGACCATGCCCAGTGACCAGCTGAGTTCACTTCTCTCATAATGGTTATAGTACGACTTATAATAGACATTTATAACATTAAATATATGAGGGAGAATTGTGACAATCCATTTATGAGGGTTAGGCTTGCAAATTTTTATTTCATCCTTTGACACAAAAATTTCTCTGCTTTTGTTTTCAACATATTTGCAGTTTGACTGTATGTGATATACGATTCAGTCAGTTTCTGCATATGTAACTATAAAATATAAGGCAGTATTTTATTTATGTGTTTTATAAGGAAAATTCAAAAAATATTATTGTTATTCATCTACTTTTACCCATAGATATTGTAATTTATATAGATCTATCATCCCCATGTAAACGAGCAAAAATGTTTGACGCCGAAAAGGTTTTTTGGCATCAGCCATTAGAGAGTTATAACTCGAAAATAGTAAGAGAATAGAATGTTAATGATTTTTGAAAATGCCGAAATAATGTGCGGCTTTTAAGTGTTATAATGAAAATAAATAAGATAAGTTTTCATAAATAAGTTATATTTAAGTAATTTATCAAAAATATAAATTTTATTGTCGGTTGCTTTGTTATTATTATGATATAATTACTGTCTTCATATTTAATGGTATACTTTTTAAAATTTTAATATATTTTTAAGATTTTATATTAGTAAGTAATATGGAATTTTCAAAATTATTTTAAATGTAGTTAGAAACAACGGAAGTTTTAATATATAACTAGTATGTTGTGGCCACAACAAGACTCTCTTCTATTATATAATCCTATACAAATTTACACAATACAAATTATTTATTAAATTATAACTTATTAAATTTATTTTCAATTATGAATGCAGACAATTTTTGTCTGAAAGAAGTATAATAATAAATGCCAAAATAAAGTTAGTTTTATGCAAATATGTATATACTAAAGTATATTAAAAAAAGAAAATAGAAAAGAAAGAAAGAAAGAAAAATAAGTATCTTGAGTTGTTCATTCTCTTTTAGTACATAAATTATTCATAAATTTTATTTGCTAAATTATCTATGTGTATTCCCGTGTATATTCATTCGGGAAAAAAACATCCATAAGAGAGTAAAATGGCCGCCTTTTCCCAAATGAAAAGACATCACTTTTTTCCCCGTCAATGATCTATCTATGTCTTATTACTATATCTATAACTTTACACCCACCACCTTTTTTTTTTTTCTTTTACTTTGTTTAATTTATTGTATTTATTAACCAGAGAGTAAAATATATATCCTGCAAAATATAACTGATATTCATTTGATAAATTTTTATTTTAAATAACTAAAAAGATTACATCATTTAAATATACACCATTTTATTCCTTTTTTTTTTTTTTTTTTTTTTTTTTTCAGGTAAGTGGCAATTTTTATTTTCACATAGCTTAATGATAAAGAAGGATTTATTTGAAAACGGATCCTTCTTTTACTTAAAGAAATAAAAATAAAAAAAAATCTCTTTTCTGTCACAATCTTCATTTTAAAAGAAATATCCTGCAAATAAATCCTTGAAATTCTATTTCTTTCTGAATAAAAAAGATACTTTAATGAAAACAAAACTAAGACTTTGATGATCATGAAGAGTGAAGTTGAGTATAAGGAAAAAGTTAGAGAATAAATATTTAAATTAAGAAGACGAAGCAAATTTAAATTTTACTCCTTGATAATTTTTTTCTGTATTAAAAATGGATGTATCTAAAATGAATAAGTTATAATATTCAAAATACTTTTTTTAACATTTTTACTCCGATTCGTAATCAGGTGTGAAATCGATGATTTTTACTTTAAAAAGGTAATATTTATTGTTTCTGCAAGATTTAAACTAATGTAAGAGCATACTGTAAAAGGAATAAATTCCCGTAAAGTTTATAAACTTTAAAAAAATATTTAATGAAGTAATGGAACATGTATCGCGTAGTATGCTTTTAATTTCATAGTAAATAACGATAAATAAGTAAGAAAATTATTTTAAGAGAAATAAAAATACATTTCTATATTTTTATCTCCTTTTATATTCATAGAAGAAAACATTGAATTCTTAAAAAATATTCGACTTACGGTATTTAAGGAATTTACACGGTTTGAGATGCCCTAAACTCTATTTGACAATTTTTAGAAAATGTCTGTCTATCTGGGACAAAATTTTTATATCATCTCTACCTCAAGGACAAATGCACAGAATTTCTTATGTTTAACTGCACCTTAACATAATTAGATTCCTATAAACTTTTGGGTCAAACCATCCACTTAAGGTATTTCTACGAAGTGATTACTTTTATTGATGGAAAAGCTATATCTAAATTTCTATTGTTTATAACTGCTGAGAGTAGGCCACTGTAAAACCCAATTCTGAACCAATTTGAATGCATACTAGTTAACAGGGGAAGCTGCTGTGGTGCTATTTTTATCGTTTAAAGGAAAGATATTTCTCAGCATCTATAGTGTATAAATGCAATAAAATTAATATCTAAGATATTCATTATGAATAAAGGATGTTGACTTAATTTGGGTGTACATCAGCCCACAGATTATCATGTACATCTGCTTGAAAAACTAAAATTAAATGATTTTTCATGTTAACTAGGAGGTGGCGCTGTTATACGGAATGATAAAAGGAAGTTGTGTAGTGGCCATAACATATTAGATTTAAATTAAATTAATAAATTAACACGTATAAAAATGCTATTCCAAAATGTATGTAACAAATATATTATTTCATAAAAGTTAAAAAAAAAAAAAAAAAAAAGAAACTTAGCAATTGTTCTTGACTGTAATAGTAAAATGAATAAGAAAGTTTCATCAATGAAGTATTCATTGATAAACTTTCAAAACTTCAAAACGCCTTTCATAAAAATTAATTAATTTTTATATCGAAAAGTAATAATGGTTCAAGATCTTCCAGTAAAAGAAGAAGAAGAAGAAAGATAAATTAAAAATACTTCAGCCTAAAAATTCGTCACTTCGGTATTGTTAAAATTTTATATTGAAGTTAAATTTTAATTGAATATTGAAACTGTAGAATGTGATTTTTTTTAATAAAAAATATATAATTATAGCTGTCAATTGCACCATCACTATACGCTATCCTATCATTACCTTTGTAATAATATACTTGTGTAGGTACGTATGTAGTGTGTATGTTAATTTTGAAACACTTAAAAAATTGAAATTATCTGCAAGAAGTATAGTATCAAACAAACAAAAGATTGTTTAGATTTTTTTTCTTTTCTTCTTCTTTTTCTATTTATTTATTTATTTATTTATTTTTTATGTAATTCGATAAAATTGCAACATATTTAGTCAGAGAACGAACATGACTTTTGCTAATTTACTGTAAAAATCAAAAGACAATAAATAAGCTTAAAATATATAAAGATTTGGAGTAACCTAATGTGTCACTCACACGACATTCCCTTACCTTGCATTTTAATACTACACTGTAAAAAAGTAACTATTACCAGCTGCAAGAAACTCTCTATGATTGGAGAAAATAATTATTTTCTCCAATCACAGAGAGTTTCTTGCAGCTGGTAATATTTATTTTTTTACAGTGTATAAAGATAGACTGCATAAGTCTTGGGATCAATAACGTAAGGTAACAAATTTCAAAGTGCTTTAAAAATAATCTAAAACTGATTTAGGAATAGTTTTATTTTATATATAATTCTATGTGTGTGTGGGGGGGGGGGGGCCTCCCACTTCAACCCCTCGTTCAACAATAGTGTCTAAAATTATTATTATTTTTTTTTTTTAAGGCTGTTATTAATTTGACATCAAACTTGCCAATCTTAATCAAATTTTTAAGTGACAACCTAAAACGAATTCCAAAATGCCGAATTTGAGTTATTTGTTTTTAAGTTATGATGTCAACAGATATATATACAGATTTACCGCTAAAAATTTGCCTTTCATAATCAAGGACCTCAAAATGGGATATTATATAAAAAAACTAGTGGAAAATTGGATTTCAAAAAATACTTTATTTATAATATGGATATGGAAAATTAATTTTCCTACCGGAGCAGTGTTAGTCGATATAGTAAAATGCTGCAATGCACTTCCGTCAATTACATTCAATAGAAAAGAACTTTCAGGTCAATTTTGGGTAGCTCTGTATATTGTCTAAAAACAATATACATTTTAGACAATATTGTGTACTTAAATTTGATTTTACTTGAAAAAAATTTAATACAAAATGAATTACAATTCCAGCAATTTCCATGCATAGCCCAAATATATATAGGTAAATATTTTGGATACCATGTAAACGATTGATTGAATAATTTACATACCACAACCTACACAAAACATGCTTTTATGGATATAATAAATTTTGTTTATTCCATTTCGTTTAAATCAGCCTATTATTACACTGTACTTACCATAAATTTCTCCATAGATATAATGTGTATATGATGTCTTCTATACACCAACCATTTGTTTTATCTCAACGAAAAGTTTAGTGTAGCATCTCTATGTCATACACATTTAGAATTTCAAGTTTGAACCTTATGCTATAATTTGTTTTTGAGATATCCTGATAACATACACAGACACACACACACACACACACAGAGAGAGAGAGAGAGAGAGAGAGAGAGAGAGAGAGAGAGAGAGAGAGAGAGAGAGAAATACACAGACCAACCGCTAAAAACATGTTTTCGGATTCAAGGGATCTGAAAACGTGGAAATATAACAAAACTCAATTTCGAAAATGTGACCCAAAATCAATACTTCCCCTACCATATATACATATGGGTATGAGGAAGTAAAAAAAGATAATAATACTAAATAAATAAATAAAAATAAAAAATAAATTAAAATACTTCAGCTTAAAAATTCGTCACTTCGACATTGTTTAAATTTTGTATTGAAGTTAAAGTTTAATTGAATGTTGAAACTGTAGAATGTGATTTTTAATGAAAAATATATTGGGTAAGTGCCCCAGTGACTGACACTTTTAGAGCAATATCTGGTGTTTTAATGTTTTAGTCATCAGAAACTGTTTTTGGAAATCTTAAGTTTACATATATGGCATGTAAGACTTTCAGAACCACATATATGTTAAAATATATACATTTGATAATAATATATTTTTCTTTTATGAATATTTATTTGACGCCCCCTCAATGTTCAATTAATTGACACTGCCAGTTTTTCACCAGTACTTAGCAGCCTGTACTCCCCTGTTGGACATTGCTAATTTTTTCATTTTGCCAGTTATTGGTGCCCTATGCTCAGTGTTTTGACATAAAATGGTAAAATTCTGATATGTAAAGCAATTGATTCATTTATTCTTTTATTAATTATTTCGGAGAAAGCGTCAATTACTGGAGCATGTCAATCACTGGAGCACCTACCTTAATTATAGCTGTCAATTATAGCATGACTATACGCTAT
Organism: Salticus scenicus; assembly: GCA_963930645.1. Taxonomy (NCBI): domain Eukaryota; kingdom Metazoa; phylum Arthropoda; class Arachnida; order Araneae; family Salticidae; genus Salticus; species Salticus scenicus. Next base: position 159,638,443 of record OZ005656.1, on the reverse strand, counting down.
CCACCATTAACTTTGTAATAATATACTTGCGTAGATACGTATGTAGTGTGAAATGTTAATTTTGAAACACTTAATTTAATTATATGCAAGAAATATTCTATTAAATAATCAAAAATTCGTTTAGATTCTTTTTACTTTCTTTCTATTCTTTTCTTTTCTATCTTTTTTTTTTTTTTTTTTCTTTTATCAAAACCGATAAAAGCAACATATTTAGTTAGACAACAGCTTGACTTTTGCTTATTTAAACTTTGTATCAAAAGAAAAGAAATAAGTTTAAGGGGACAGACTAATTTTAAAAATTCGAAAATGAAGAAATTTTTTATGAACTTTCAGAATTTTTAAAAAAAGAATGAATGCGTGTACACACATTTGTGTATGTGAATTAGTATGACATTACTATATTGATTAAAAATATTATTTTGGTTTACATTAAATAAAAATTATTTTACTGTAGATTTTTTTTTAATTCGACGATGCTTTTTTACTAGTAATAAAGAAAATATAGATGTCGCGGATTTAAGATTACAACAATAAAATAAAAAAGCATTTTTATATAGAGCGAAAAATTTTATTCAAATCATAAAAATATAATTTGTTAAAATTATATCTCTGAAAATTTCAGCTCTACAATCTTATATTTGAGAAGCAAACATTCAAACCCTGTTTCCTCAATAATAATAATAATAAATTTAAAAAAAAAAAGGATTGAGTTAGTGATTTTTATTTAAACTTAACGTAAAATAGTATGTCTATATATCTTCCTAGATATGTCTACATGTCCTCATAGTAACTATTAATGCATCTAAACAAACGATAATTAGAATTTAAGTTTAGATTTTTGTTTCTTATTATTATTATTCATTAGTTTTTTATGTTTTTTGTTTTAATTACATCCGACGGGGTAAACATGGTTTGAATGTTTGCCCCTCATTTATGTATTTTCAAATTGAATAAATTGAAAAATAATTTTGAATATGTCATAAGTGGTAAATGCATATTAAATTAAAATAGATAATAATAATAATAAATGTTCATCATAGAATTATACATGTTCGTAATGTTATCAACATAGCAAAAGTAATTCACTCATAAGATATAATGTATATTAGTGGATATATATATATATATATATACATATTTATCTTTCTTGCACTCTATCCATTATACATTCGTCCTTCTATCATTTTATCTTTTTTATTTGCACTTAGATGAAATGATACTTTTTCATTTAAGTGTACGGTGACATAAAGAATGTACTTCTTTTCAGAAATTTGTATATCGCCACAAATAGGTCACTTGAACCATATATTTTCTTTTAGAAAGTTTTAATTTCTCAATTATAGGGGATGTCATAGCTTAGAAATCATTAATCATCATTTTACAGTTCCTAATAATTTTATATTATTATTGAATTACTTTATACTGTAATTAGTTAAATGTAGTCATGCTTTTTTTTTTTTTTTTTTTTTTTTAAGTAAAATATATGTTTAATTAAAAAGCTTCAAGCTGTTTTAAGTTATATAAACTTTAAATTTTCTCTCTGATGTTTGAATTTCTATGCTTTTATGCTGAGTGGCAAATGTAAATAAAACTCAAAGATTATTAGGCATACCAAGATGAATACTATGCAGGTTATATTAAATTATCACAGGTTATACATATGAAATATAATTAAAAGCCACCTTAAAATTAAAGCTTTATTTCTCAAACTTAAATGATTCTGCCTCCCACGAATCCACTGAGAGCACCCTAATTAATTCTATATTAATTAATTTTCTAAATATTTCACTAATTCCAAATTCCTTAACTTGTTCTCGATTCCTTAAACCTATTTTATTTTATTTTCCGGCGATAAAAAAAAAAAAAAAAAAAAAAAAAAAAACTTTATTTTTACTGAGACAAAAAATATGCCGCCTTTCTCTAGAATGAATAAGTGACCATTTTCTAAATTCCTTAACTAGAAATATAGATTTCCGAGCTATGCGCATAAGGCACGCCAATAAACTGAACAGACGAAATTATCGAGAATTTCTAGTGTACACATTTCTAGATGGTGAAACAATATTCTGAATTCTCTAAATATTCTGAATCATTTATATTGCGAGAAATTCTCGCTTGATTTTCTAGAATTGGGTAATAAGTCAAGATTATAGTTGCAGAAACCCGCCTCTTGCAGTGCCATTTATTTGCAGAGATTTTTAAATAACTTTGCCCTCGATAATATAAGCAAACGCTTTAGAATTCTAATAGGAGTTTCTAGAACTCCCTTTTCAAGGGGACTAGAATTTATAAGGATGACATGGAACTATTTTTTCTAGAGTCCCAATTTATATTGTAGATATCAGTTACAGAATTTTTTCTCAGTGTATTATATTGTGCAATTCAAACGTAATTTTAATCCAGAATCTCCTGCCTTCTCCTCCCATGTATTGTATGACTTCCCCAAACCAATCGGAGCAGTCGCGATCACGTGACCTTAGCTTATTCAAGGGAAAGATAAATTCAGTTTTAGAAATGAGATAGATGTAACTAGCATCGGCAATTTGATTTAGGATAACATTGTTTTGTCATTCAATTGCTTTGTCTCATTTTCTCAATATGAGGTGTAAACCAGTGGATTTATTAAAGAACTATTATTCTACGACTACATCAAATTAGTCGAGTCTTTCCTGATCCTTGTTGTCTGTTTTAATACGACATTCATATATTGTCATTATTCACCTTCATTTTCACAACAATTTATCAAAAACACATACTTCTAAAAGTGCAATACTTGAATGTAGCAAGTAATTGTGTCTTGTCACGGAAAATCCACAAATTCAATTCTGTAAAAAATAAAAATATAAATTTTTATATGATCCCAGCATCCCTATAGCTATGTTTAATAAAACAATTTTGGTATTTAAACATAAAAGAAACAAACAAAAAAGCATGCTAATACAATTAAAATTAAACCGGTTATTAAATTTTAACATTTCCAATTTTTACAGGTATTTTTGGTTTTTAGTAGGATATCTCTTAAAAAAAAGAAAAAAAATCAATTTTATAAAAAAGCGAGACTGTAGTCGGGGTACAAAAAAATATTAATTTTGTCACTTTGAATGATAATTACCATAATCGCTAAGTCTCCCGATTTTGGCAGAGAACTTTACATCACAAATATTCAATGACAATTTTCAGTTTACTTAATTGTGTGTGTGGGGGGGGAGGGGTCATACTTCTATTTAAAAAAGAAAAAATACAGGGTGTTTATAAAGTCCCGGACCCATTTTTATGTTTAATAACTCATAAAATAATAAAGATAGATTAAAATTAATAACATAAATGGTTAGATAGACTCAAAAAGTTTCATGACCTTTGTCAGTGAACTTCCACGTGTGCCCCCTTCGTCGCACGGAGAATATCCAGTCGATAGTCATTTTCCCGCCAGGTAGCTGCAAGCATGTCGGCATTCACAGAGGCTATTGCGGTTGTAATTCTGACTTTTAGGTCATCAATGTTCGACACTCTTCTTCTGTAAACATTGTCCTTTACAAATCCCCAAAGGAAAAAGTCTATCGGTGTTATATCAGGTGATCTGGATGGCCAAGGAATTGGACCTCCTCGCCCAATCCATCTTCCTGGAAAATGGTCATTCAACGAACTACGAACGATGGTACCCCAATGAGGTGGTGCACCATCTTGTTGCAAAAAGACATGTGGCTGAAGCTCTTCTAGTTGTGGAAATACGAAGTTTTCCAACATGTCTAAGTATACGACTGATGAGACCGTCTTTTCTGTAAAAAAGAAAGGCCCAATGTCTCGATCGTGCATTAGTCCACACCACACATTAACCTTTGGGGAATCCCTTTGTGCCTCACGGTATTCATGGGGGTTTTCAGATCCCCATATGCGCACATTATGGCGATTAACAATGCCAAAAACATGAAAGGATGCTTCGTCGGAGAACATTATGCGCTTCAGAAAATCAGCATCATCTTCTATCCTCCTTATCATATCTGCTACAACGGCCATCCTCCTAGGCCTATCGTCCGGTTCCAAAACTTGAACAATTTGAACTTTGTATGCATGCAGTCTTAATTTTTTCTTAATAACCTTGTACACCGTCGAAATTGGCATATCCAATTCTCTTGCCGCTGATCTCACAGAACTTCTAGGATTGTGTAAAAATGTCTCTCTGACACGGTCAACATCAAAATCACTTGTGCAGGGACGTCCGGAACGTATCTTATCTGCGATACTTCCAGTTTCTAGAAAATTATTTTTCCACCGCAAGATGCTGCTTTTGGATGGAGGATCTTTTTGGTAAATTCTTCTGCAATTTATCTGTGCTTGCACTACCGATTTCGTTTCTATGTACCACCATAAAATCTGTGCTTTCTCTTGTGGTGTATGCATTCTCCTTAATATCCGCTCGAATAAAACATCACATACAAAAGTGCTACATAGAACAAACACATCAAAAGTAAACATAACATTGCAAAAGTTGCCAAAAACAAAAGAGAGAAAAATGCAATTAATAAGCAGACGATATTTAGAAAAGTACAGATATTTAGACTGGAAAATAAAATTATCTGAAATTAACCACACGCGCAGACGATATTTACAAAAGTAAAGATATTCAAACCTGAAAAGAAAATATATGAGTTATTCCATCAATGAATGCCATAAGTTTGTTTATATCTTCATTATTTTATGAGTTATTAAACATCAAAATGGGTACGGGACATTATAAACACCCTATATATAGTGATGATAAATCTAATCTAAAATTCAAAAATTTGTATTGAGTATAGAAGAAAGTTCTACACACAAATACATTAAAAGAATAAAAATATTGCTATGCTGTCACTCTAAAAAATATTTAAAAACGCAATGATGAAAATACAATGTACCATACTTAAAAATGCATATGTAACTGTTACGATGATATTTCTGAAAAGCAAAAATTTGCATGACAAAAATAAATAAAATCAAATAGAATTTTAAAAAAAAAAAAAAAAAAAAATCAAATTGTTTTTAATACGAGACTGGCGTATAATGTTTCTTCTAATCTTGGGACACGAAGATATAAAATTATACATAATGTAATACTTACGACAATATAATGGGAAAAAAAAAAAAGAAGTAAATTGTATGAAAGTTTAAAATCTAATTTTTAAAAAGTATTTGCAGATGTATTTAAATATGTTCATAACTCAGATTGATATTGAATTTTATTATTTTCTTTAAAATATTTTAAACTAAAATTAAATAATCAACATAACACATATAATTTATTACGCTTGAATGATTATAAAAATTGATATTTCACTTATTCTGTTTTTTTCCCGTCGGTACGTCGAAAAGAAATCTTATGCAAAAAGTAATAAAACATTCAAATATGATAGTTTTAAAAAATAATATTAAAAAGGTCAAAATAACTGCTTTAATAAAATAGAAATCCTAAAATTAATTTTAAATATATACGTGCATAAATTCTGAAAGTCTGTAACAATAATTTTCTATTCTTACATTTTGGAAAGAGTTTCCAAAAGAAAAAATAAATAAAAGTCACTATTGGACGTAACCTGAAAGATTAATTTTCTATTCAATTTACAAGCAAAATTTGTTTTTAAAAAAATCTTATAGTTCGGAGGCTTAATAAAATGAACCGTTTCGTATGTTTTATATTATTGAATGATGGAATTAAATTATATTGCTTCAAAGTTAAATCCAGACTATTTTCTGTTTCTCAACGCAATGGAAAAGAATAAGCAAAAAAAAAATTACATAAACTTTATACCTCTGTGATTAAAGTATTAAAAGAGTTCTGTCAAATTTATACATTCAGAAGTAATTTAATGAAATATTTTGTATTTTCTATCGCCAAATGAGATTATATTTACGTTTTATATCTTTAATATATGTCAGGATATATTTTTTTTTATTTATTTATTAAACACTGAATCAAATAAATATTACATCTGGGAACAATATTAATAATATTCTGTGTCTCATAAAAGGATTTTTTGAAACATCTAAACAGATTATCTTTAAAGAAAAGTATAAGCATTCATTTGTTTTAATATTGAGTTTGATGGCGTTATAAATACACGAGACTTAAAAAGATAATGTATATGTAAGATGAGAATGAACATATATGTATATATTACAGATAAAATATAATATAAAAAGTTTAAAAAATCAAAAATTTATAAAATAAGCATTATTAAAACAAATAGTCACATACCCAATGCGCAAGAAAATGAAGAAAATAGAAGCTATACAAACGCAATTACAATATAAGCATTTAATGAATATTAATATCAGTCATAAATCCGTAGGTATTTAAAAAATCAAAACATTATAAAATAAGCATTATTAAAACAAATAGTCACATACCCAATGAGCAAGAAAATGCAGAAAACAGAAGATATGCAAACGCAATTACAATATAAGCATTTAATGAAAATTAAAGCAGTCATAAATCCGTAGGTGTTTAAAAAATCAAAACTTTATAAAATAAGCATTATTAAAACAAATAGTCACATACCCAATGAGCAAGAAAGTGCAGAAAATAGAAGATATGCAAACGCAATTACAATATAAGCATTTAATGAAAATTAATGTAGTTGTAAATCCATAGTTGCCCAATTGTACGGATTTTTAACACCACTATTTCTTTCGCAGAAAACTGCTTTAAAAGTATTAAAAATTTCTATAAAAATTTTTCAATAGGAAAAAAACGTACAAGCTGGCAGCTATGTAAAACAATGAAAATGAAACCAAAGAGAAAATATTAATTAACCAACAAATATCAGAGGAGCCCCCAAATCAGGATCGAAAAAGTAAGATGTTTGAATAGCTACTACCAAAAACAAAAAGAAGCTTAGCTCCCTATATTTTACTAAGAACTAAAAGAACTTAACTATTTCAGTTATGAATATAAAATGAATATTTATATAGATACAAAGAAAAAAATTATAACTACATAATAATGTATACAGAAACAAAAACTTATTTAAAAAAAAAAACTGTATAAAAACTTACCAAAAATGACAACTATCACGAATAAACATAAACACAGAGAAAATAAATATTATCCAGGTTAAAATTCCGATGTCAGTATTCTAATTCGAAAGAACACAACTTTCCAGTAAACCTAATAAAATGAGCTTACAATTTTTGGAACGCTAGAAGGCATGTATTAAAATAATGAAAAGTTTTTACCCTGTCAATCTAAGGCATATTTAAAAAAATAATAATAATGATGATGAAAATATTATATTAAGTTTCATACTTAAAATAATGTATTGATTGTTATTATAAACATTTTTAACAATAAAAATTTTCATGGGAAATATGTCAAATTATTTCTAATACAAGATAAGTATACAATATTTATTCCAATCTTGAAACTCATAGCTTTGATATTATTCATAATGTAGCTTAAAAAAAAATTAATAATAATGGAAATATATGAAGTAAATTATATGAAAGTTTAAGATCTAACTTTTAAAAATGTATTTGCGGATTTTTTTTTAAATATATTCATAACTCAGATTTATATTACATTTTATTATTTTCTTTAAAATATTTTGAACTAAAATTAAATAATCAACATTAAACACAGCATTTGTCACGCATGGATAATTATAAAAACAGATATTTCACTTGTTCTCTTTTTTTCTCGTCTCTATGTCGAAAGAAATTTTGTGCGAAAAGTAATAAAACATTCAAATATGACAGCTTTTAAAGATAATATTTAAAATGTTAAAATAACTGCTTTAATAAAATAGAAATCCTAAAATTAATTTTAAATATATACTTGCATGAATTCTGAAAGTCTCTAAGAGTAATTTTCTATTCTTACATTTTGAAAAAAAGGTTTCAAAAAGAGAAAAAATAAATAAAAGTCCCTATTTGACATAACTTGAAAAATTAATTTTACATTCAATTTACAAGCAATTTTTTATTTATTTATTATTATTTTTTTTAATCTTACAGTTCAGAAGCTTAATAAAATAAACCGTTCCGTACATTTTATATTATTGAATGATGGAATTAAATTATATTGCTTCAAAGTTAAACCCAGACTATTTTCTGTTTCTCGGTACAATTGGGAAAAAATAAGCAAAAAAACAAATTTCGTAAACTTTATACCTCTGTGTTTAAAGTATTAAAAGATTTCTGTCAAATTTATGCATTCAGATGTAATTTAATAAAATATTTTGCATGCTCAATCGTCAATGATATTATATTTACGTTTTATATCTTTAATATATGTTAAGATATTTTTATTTATTTATTTATTGTATACTATGTAACACAATTATAAGACCACTAAAAATTTTGTGATTTTTATTATAAATAGTATAATTTTTTCATTATTATCAAATTACGTTGGTGTGAATAAATGAAATATAAAATATATGCATATTATTTTTAAGAAATATTTAAATTTTATCAATAATTTTATCTAATTATTTTATCAACAATTTCAAAATTGTCCATTCAAATATCTGTAACAAAATTATAAGACCACTAGTTAAAACTTTTTTTTTTTTTTTTTTTTAAATAATACTAAATTGATGTTGGTTCACTATTCTTCTGAATAACTTCAAATGCTCAATTTTTTATTCAAATAATCAGGTTTTTGAGCAAAGAGTCGAGCAAATGTTTGAACGTGAGTTTTTTTTATATTTACACGTTCTGAAGTCCCCTGAATACGAAAATCATGTTTCTAGCGAATGGTCTGTGTGTCTGTCTGTCTGTGTGCCTGTTATCAGCATATCTTAAAAACAAATAATAGCACAAATTCCAAACTCTGTATTCTAAATGTGTATCATATAGGGATGCTATAGTTAGGTTTTCGTTGAGATGAAGCAAATGGTTCGTGTACAGGGACACTCAAATGTATATAATACATTACGTCTATGGGGAAATTGCAGGTAAGTAGAGTTTAACATATATAGACTGCACTGAACCAAATGAAACGAATATATATTTTCTTGTAATAGAGATAGTCAACTGGGAAAAAAAAATTGTGTATGTAGTAGACTCGCCTTGCTCCCCGGGGGCAAGTCCCCCTCTCGAGGGGAGTAAATTTTCATAATGAGTATCTCTCAAAAGAGCTCGCCTATACCATTAAAACGAAAGGTTGAACCATCGATCTGCGATAATTTAAAATAAATTTATCAATTTGTTTTATTTTTAACAAACATTTGTGTGTGTGTGTGTGTGTGTGTGTGTGTGTGTGTGTGTGTGTGTGTGTGTGTGTGTGTGTGTGTGTGTGTGTGTGTGTGTGTGTGTGTGTGTGTGTGTGTGTGTGTGTGTGTGTGTGTGTGTGTGTGTGTGTTATACTACTTCTCTAATATGGAAATCGTCTGCATTATCATAAAAGATAATTTTTTTAAATAATAGTTTTAATAAATTATTTTTTAAAAACAGATTATATTTTAATAACCGAATTAAATTCTATAGAAATGTAGGTGCATTAATGAGGCGGGAGGTTGAGGGGGAATAAAACTCTTTCGAAGCCTAATTTGAATTGTTTAACACAGGTTTACAAAACAGTCCTCGGTATCTTACTTCTTAATCTGCAACCTTTATTTATAATATTAAATTTCCGGGTAAGAGAAAGTCTTGTGAGTGACTCACCAGATTATTTTTTAATTCAATTGTTTTGTCTCATTTTCTCAATATGCAGTGTAAACCCCTGAATTTGTTAAAGAATTATTGTTCCACTACTACATCAAATTAGTTGAGTCTTTCCTGATCCTTGTTGTCCATTTTAATACGACATTCACATATTGTGATTATTTACGTTTATTTTCGCAACAATTTATCAAAAACACATACTTCGAAAACTACAATACTTCAATGTAGCAAGTAATTGTGTCCTGTCACGGAAAATCCACAAATTCAATTAAGTAAATTATAAAAATATATTTTTTTATATGATCCCCTCATCCCTATAGCATTGTTTAATAAAACAATTTTGGTATTTAAACATAAAAGAAGCACACACACACACACACACACAAACAAAAGCATCCTACTACAATTAAAATTAAATTGGTTATTAAATTTTAACATTTGCAAGTTTTACAGGTAGTTTTATTTTTTAATAGGATATCTCTTTAAAAAAAAATTATTTTAAAAAATCGAGATTGAAGTCGGGGTACAAACAAATATTAATTTTGTCATTTTGAATGATAATTACATAATCGCTAAGTCTCCCGTTTTTGGCGGAGAACTTTACATCACAAATATTCAACGACAATTTTAACTTTATTTAGTTGTTTGGGGGGGGGGGGGGGGGCATACTTCTACGTAAAAAAGAAAAATATATATATAGTGATAAATCTAATCTAAAATTCAAAAATTTGTATTGAGTATAGAAGAAACTGCTATACACACACACATACATTAAAATAATAAAAATATTTCTATGCTGTCACTCTAAAACATATTTAAAAACACAATGATGAAAATACAATGCATGATACTTAAAAATACATATGTAATTGTTACGATGATATTTCTGAAAAGCAAAAATTTTCATGAAAGAAAAAAAATCAAATTGTTTTTAATAAGAGACTAGCGTATAATATTTATTCTAATATTGGGACATGAAGATATGAAATTATACATAATGTAATACTTACGACAATATAATGGGGGAAAAAAAATGAAGTAAATTTTATGAAAGTTTAAAATCTAATTATTAAAAAAGTATTTAGGATTTATTTAAATATGTTTATAACACAGACTGATATTAAATTGTATTATTTTCTTTAAAATATTTTAAGCTAAAATTAAATAATCAGCATAACACATATAGCATTTATTACGCTTGGATGATTATAAAAATTGATATTTCACTTATTCTCTTTTTTTTTCCGTCGGTATGTCAAAAAGAAATCTTATGCAAATGTAATAAAGCATTCAAATATGGTAGATTTAAAAAATAATATTAAAAAGGTCAAAATAACTTCTTTAATAAAATAGAAATCCTAAAATTAATTTTAAATATATACGTGCATAAATTCTGAAAGTCTCTAACAATAATTTTCTATTCTTACATTTTCGAAAGGGTTTCCAAAAGAAAAAATAAATAAAAGTCACTATTGGAAGTAACCTGAAAGATTAATTTTCTATTCAATTCACAAGCAAAATTTGTTTTTATAAAAATCTTATAATTCGGAGGCTTAATAAAATAAACCGTTTCGTATGTTTTATATTATTGAATGATGGAATTAAATTATATTGCTTCAAAGTTAAATCCAGACTATTTTCTGTTTCTCAACGCAATGGAAAAGAATAAGCAAAAAAATTACATAAACTTTATACCTCTGTTATTAAAGTATTAAAAGAGTTCTGTCAAATTTATACATTCAGAAGTAATTTAATGAAATATTTTGTATGTTCAATCGCCAAATGAGATTATACTTACGTTTTATATCTTTAATATATGTCAGGATACATTTTTTTATATTTTTTATTAAACACTGAATCAGATACATATTACGTTTGGGAACAATATTAATAATATTCTGGGTCTCATAAAAGGATTTTTTGAACCTATTAAACAGATTAACTTTAAAGAAAAGTATAAGCATTCATTTGTTTTAATATTGAGTTTAATGGCATTATAAATACACGAGACTTAAAAAGATAATGTACATTTAAGATGAGAATGAACACACATATATAGAGAGATAGATATATAGATAGATATTATAGATAAAATATATTATAAAAAGTTTAAAAACTCAAAAATATATAAAATAAGCATTATTAAAACAAATAGTCGCATACACAATGCACAAGAAAAGGCAGAAAATAGAAGATATGCAAATGCAATTACAATAAAAGCATTTAATGAAAATTAATGCAGTCATAAAACCGTAGGTGGCAACTTGTACGGATTTTTAACACCACTATTTCTTTTCCTTAAGTTTAATCGAAAAGAAAAAAAAAAAAAAAAAAAAAAACACTTTTAAGGACACTAAAAATTTCTACAATATATTTATGATAACAAATATATATATATATATATATATAAATATATTTATGATAACAAATATATATATATATATATACAAGCTGGCAGCTATGTTAAACAATTAAAATGAAACCAAAGAGAAAATAGTAATTAATCCTCAAATATCAGAGGAGCCTCCAAGCAGGATCGAAAAAGTAAGATGTTTGAACAGCTACTAGCTAAAACAAAAAGAACCTTAGCTCCCTGTATTTTACTAAGAATTAAAAGAACTTAACTATTGCAGTTATGAATATAAAACGAATACTTATTTAGATACAAAGAAAAAAAATTATAACTACATAATAATGTATACAGAAACAAAAACTTATTTAAAAAAAAACTGTATAAAAACTTACCAAAAATGACAACTATCACGAATAAACATAAACACAGAGAAAATAAATATTATCCAGGTTAAAATTCCGATGTCAGTATTCTAATTCGAAAGAACACAACTTTCCAGTAAACCTAATAAAATGAGCTTACAATTTTTGGAACGCTACAAGGCATGTGTTAAAATAATGAAAAGATTTTACCCTGTCAATCTAAGGCATATTAAAAAAAATAATAATAATGATGATGAAAATATAATATTAAGTTTCATACTTAAAATAATGTATTGACCGTTATTATAAACATTTTCAACAATAACAATTTTCATGGGCAATATGTCAAATTATTTCTAATACAAGATAAGTATACAATACTTATTCCAATCTTGAAACTCAAAGCTTTGAAATTATGCATGATGTAGCTTAAAAAAAAAAATAATAATAATAATAATAATGGAAATATATGAAGTAAATTATATAAAAGTTTAAAATCTAATTTTAAAAAATATATTTGGGGATTTTTTTAAATATATTCATAACTCAGATTTATATTAAATTTTATTATTTTCTTTAAAATATTTTGAACTAAAATTAAATAATCAACATTAAACACAGCATTTGTCACGCATGGATAATTATAAAAACAGATATTTCACTTATTCTCTTTTTTCCCGTCCCTATGTCGAAAGATATTTTATGCAAAAAGTAATAAAACATTCAAATATGACAGCTTTTAATGATAATATTAAAAAGGTCAAAATAACTGCTTTAATAAAATAAAAATCCTAAAATTAATTTTAAATATATACTTGCATGAATTTTAAAGTCTCTAAATGTAATTTTCAATTCTTACATTTTGAAAAAAGGTTTCAAAAAGAGAAAAAATAAATAAAAGTCACTATTTGACATAATTTCAAAAATTAATTTTACATTCAATTTACAGGCAATTTTTTATTTATTTATTTTTTTTTTAATCTTACAGTTCAGAAGCTTAATAAAATAAACCATTCCGTACATTTTATATTATTGAATGATGGAATTAAATTATATTGCTTCAAATTTAAACCCAGACTATTTTCTGTTTCTCGGTACAATTGGGAAAAAATAAGCAAAAAAACAAATTTCATAAACTTTATATCTCTGTGCTTAAAGTATTAAAATATTTCTGTCAAATTTATGCATTCAGATGTAATTTAATAAAATATTTTGCATGCTCAATCGTCAATGATATTATATTTACGTTTTATATCTTTAATATATGTTAAGATATTTTTATTTATTTATTTATTGTATACTATGTAACACAATTATAAGACCACTAAGAATTTTGTGATTTTTATTATAAATAGTATAATTTTTTCATTATTATTAAATTACGTTGGTGTGAATAAATGAAATATAAAATATATGCATATTATTTTTAAGAAATATTTAAATTTTATCAATAATTCTATCTAATTATTTTATCAACAATTTCAAAATTGTCCATTCAAGTATCTGTAACAAAATTATAAGACCACTAGTTAAAACTTGTTTTTTTTTTTTTTTTTTTTAATAAAACTAAATTGGTGTTGGTTCACCATTCTTCTGAATAACTTCCAATACTCAATTTTTCATTCAAATAATCAGGTTTTCGAGCGAAGAGTCGAGCAAATGTTTGAACGTGAGTTTTTGTTATATTTATACGTTCTGAAGTCCCCTGAATACGAAAATCATGTTTCTAGCAAATGGTCTGTGTGTCTGTCTGTCTGTGTGCCTGATATCAGCATATCTTAAGAACAAATAATAGCACAAATTCCAAACTCTGTATTCTAAATGTGTATCATATAGAGATGCTACAGTAAGCTTTTCGTTGAGATGAAGCAAATGGTTCGTGTACAGGGACACTCAAAAGTATTCAAATACATTACGTCTATGGAGAAATTGCATGTAAGTAGAGTTTAACATCTATAGACTGCACTGAACCTAATGAAACGAATATATATTTTTTGTAATAGAGATAGTCAACTGGGAAAAAAAATTGTGTAGGTAGAAGCCTCGCCTTGCCCCCCGGTAGGAAGTCCCCCCCCCTCGAGGAGAGTAAATTTGCATGTTGGGTATCTTTGAAAAGAGCTCACCTATACCTTTAAAATGAATGGTTGAACCATCGATCTGCAATAATTTAAAATAAATTTATCAATTTGTTTCATTTTTAACAATTTCTTTTTTTTAAGTATTATACTACTTCTCTAATATGGAAATCGTCTGCATTGTCATAAAAGATAATTTTTTTAAGTAATAGTTTTAATAAATTATTTTTTAAAAACAGATTTAATTTTAATAACTGAATTAAATTCTATAGAAATGTAGGTGCATTAATGAGGCGGGAGGTTGAGGGGGAATAAAACTCTTTCGAAGCCTAATTTGAATTGTTTAACACAGGTTTTCAAAACAGTCCTCGGTATCTTACTTCTTAATCTGCAACCTTTATTTATAGTATTAAATTTCCGGGTAAGAGAAAGTCTTGTGAGTGACTCACCAGATTATTTTTTAATTCAATTGTTTTGTCTCATTTTCTCAATATGCAGTGTAAACCCCTGAATTTGTTAAAGAATTATTGTTCCACTACTACATCAAATTAGTTGAGTCTTTCCTGATCCTTGTTGTCCATTTTAATACGACATTCACATATTGTGATTATTTACGTTTATTTTCGCAACAATTTATCAAAAACACATACTTCGAAAACTACAATACTTCAATGTAGCAAGTAATTGTGTCCTGTCACGGAAAATCCACAAATTCAATTAAGTAAATTATAAAAATATATTTTTTTATATGATCCCCTCATCCCTATAGCATTGTTTAATAAAACAATTTTGGTATTTAAACATAAAAGAAGCACACACACACACACACACACACACACACACAAACAAAAGCATCCTACTACAATTAAAATTAAATTGGTTATTAAATTTTAACATTTGCAAGTTTTACAGGTAGTTTTATTTTTTAATAGGATATCTCTTTAAAAAAAAATTATTTTAAAAAATCGAGATTGAAGTCGGGGTACAAACAAGTATTAATTTTGTCATTTTGAATGATAATTACATAATCGCTAAGTCTCCCGTTTTTGGCGGAGAACTTTACATCACAAATATTCAACGACAATTTTAACTTTATTTAGTTGTTTGGGGGGGGGGGGGGGCATACTTCTACGTAAAAAAGAAAAATATATATATAGTGATAAATCTAATCTAAAATTCAAAAATTTGTATTGAGTATAGAAGAAACTGCTATACACACACACATACATTAAAATAATAAAAATATTTCTATGCTGTCACTCTAAAACATATTTAAAAACACAATGATGAAAATACAATGCATGATACTTAAAAATACATATGTAATTGTTACGATGATATTTCTGAAAAGCAAAAATTTTCATAAAAGAAAAAAAATCAAATTGTTTTTAATAAGAGACTAGCGTATAATATTTATTCTAATATTGGGACATGAAGATATGAAATTATACATAATGTAATACTTACGACAATATAATGGGGGAAAAAAAATGAAGTAAATTTTATGAAAGTTTAAAATCTAATTATTAAAAAAGTATTTAGGATTTATTTAAATATGTTTATAACACAGACTGATATTAAATTGTATTATTTTCTTTAAAATATTTTAAGCTAAAATTAAATAATCAGCATAACACATATAGCATTTATTACGCTTGGATGATTATAAAAATTGATATTTCACTTATTCTCTTTTTTTTTCCGTCGGTATGTCAAAAAGAAATCTTATGCAAATGTAATAAAACATTCAAATATGGTAGATTTAAAAAATAATATTAAAAAGGTCAAAATAACTTCTTTAATAAAATAGAAATCCTAAAATAATTTTAAATATATACGTGCATAAATTCTGAAAGTCTCTAACAATAATTTTCTATTCTTACATTTTCGAAAGGGTTTCCAAAAGAAAAAATAAATAAAAGTCACTATTGGACGTAACCTGAAAGATTAATTTTCTATTCAATTCACAAGCAAAATTTGTTTTTATAAAAATCTTATAATTCGGAGGCTTAATAAAATAAACCGTTTCGTATGTTTTATATTATTGAATGATGGAATTAAATTATATTGCTTCAAAGTTAAATCCAGACTATTTTCTGTTTCTCAACGCAATGGAAAAGAATAAGCAAAAAAATTACATAAACTTTATACCTCTGTTATTAAAGTATTAATAGAGTTCTGTCAAATTTATACATTCAGAAGTAATTTAATGAAATATTTTGTATGTTCAATCGCCAAATGAGATTATACTTACGTTTTATATCTTTAATATATGTCAGGATACATTTTTTTATATTTTTTATTAAACACTGAATCAGATACATATTACGTTTGGGAACAATATTAATAATATTCTGGGTCTCATAAAAGGATTTTTTGAACCTATTAAACAGATTAACTTTAAAGAAAAGTATAAGCATTCATTTGTTTTAATATTGAGTTTAATGGCATTATAAATACGCGAGACTTAAAAAGATAATGTACATTTAAGATGAGAATGAACACACATATATAGAGAGATAGATATATAGATAGATATTATAGATAAAATATATTATAAAAAGTTTAAAAACTCAAAAATATATAAAATAAGCATTATTAAAACAAATAGTCGCATACACAATGCACAAGAAAAGGCAGAAAATAGAAGATATGCAAATGAAATTACAATATAAGCATTTAATGAAAATTAATGCAGTCATAAAACCGTACGTGGCAACTTGTACGGATTTTTAACACCACTATTTCTTTTCCTTAAGTTTAATCGAAAAAAAAAAAAAAAAAAAATCACTTTTAAGAGCACTAAAAATTTCTACAATATATTTATGATAACAAATATATATATATATATATATATATAAATATATTTATGATAACAAATATATATATATATATACAAGCTGGCAGCTATGTTAAACAATTAAAATGAAACCAAAGAGAAAATAGTAATTAATCCTCAAATATCAGAGGAGCCCCCAAGCAGGATCGAAAAAGTAAGATGTTTGAACAGCTACTAGCTAAAACAAAAAGAACCTTAGCTCCCTGTATTTTACTAAGAATTAAAAGAACTTAACTATTGCAGTTATGAATATAAAACGAATACTTATTTAGATACAAAGAAAAAAAATTATAACTACATAATAATGTATACAGAAACAAAAACTTATTTAAAAAAAAACTGTATAAAAACTTACCAAAAATGACAACTATCACGAATAAACATAAACACAGAGAAAATAAATATTATCCAGGTTAAAATTCCGATGTCAGTATTCTAATTCGAAAGAACACAACTTTCCAGTAAACCTAATAAAATGAGCTTACAATTTTTGGAACGCTACAAGGCATGTGTTAAAATAATGAAAAGATTTTACCCTGTCAATCTAAGGCATATTTAAAATAATAATAATAATGATGATGAAAATATAATATTAAGTTTCATACTTAAAATAATGTATTGACCGTTATTATAAACATTTTCAACAATAACAATTTTCATGGGCAATATGTCAAATTATTTCTAATACAAGATAAGTATACAATACTTATTCCAATCTTGAAACTCAAAGCTTTGAAATTATGCATGATGTAGCTTAAAAAAAAAAAAAATAATAATAATAATAATGGAAATATATGAAGTAAATTATATAAAAGTTTAAAATCTAATTTTAAAAAATATATTTGGGGATTTTTTTAAATATATTCATAACTCAGATTTATATTAAATTTTATTATTTTCTTTAAAATATTTTGAACTAAAATTAAATAATCAACATTAAACACAGCATTTGTCACGCATGGATAATTATAAAAACAGATATTTCACTTATTCTCTTTTTTCCCGTCCCTATGTCGAAAGATATTTTATGCAAAAAGTAATAAAACATTCAAATATGACAGCTTTTAAAGATAATATTAAAAAGGTCAAAATAACTGCTTTAATAAAATAAAAATCCTAAAATTAATTTTAAATATATACTTGCATGAATTTTAAAGTCTCTAAATGTAATTTTCAATTCTTACATTTTGAAAAAAGGTTTCAAAAAGAGAAAAAATAAATAAAAGTCACTATTTGACATAATTTCAAAAATTAATTTTACATTCAATTTACAGGCAATTTTTTATTTCTTTATTTTTTTTTTTAATCTTACAGTTCAGAAGCTTAATAAAATAAACCATTCCGTACATTTTATATTATTGAATGATGGAATTAAATTATATTGCTTCAAATTTAAACCCAGACTATTTTCTGTTTCTCGGTACAATTGGGAAAAAATAAGCAAAAAAACAAATTTCATAAACTTTATATCTCTGTGCTTAAATTATTAAAATATTTCTGTCAAATTTATGCATTCAGATGTAATTTAATAAAATATTTTGCATGCTCAATCGTCAATGATATTATATTTACGTTTTATATCTTTAATATATGTTAAGATATTTTTATTTATTTATTTATTGTATACTATGTAACACAATTATAAGACCACTAAGAATTTTGTGATTTTTATTATAAATAGTATAATTTTTTCATTATTATTAAATTACGTTGGTGTGAATAAATGAAATATAAAATATATGCATATTATTTTTAAGAAATATTTAAATTTTATCAATAATTCTATCTAATTATTTTATCAACAATTTCAAAATTGTCCATTCAAATATCTGTAACAAAATTATAAGACCACTAGTTAAAACTTGTTTTTTTTTTTTTTTTTTTTTTTTTTTTTTAATAAAACTAAATTGATGTTGGTTCACCATTCTTCTGAATAACTTCCAATACTCAATTTTTCATTCAAATAATCAGGTTTTCGAGCAAAGAGTCGAGCAAATGTTTGAACGTGAGTTTTTGTTATATTTATACGTTCTGAAGTCCCCTGAATACGAAAATCATGTTTCTAGCGAATGGTCTGTGTGTCTGTCTGTCTGTGTGCCTGTTATCAGCATATCTTAAAAACAAATAATAGCACAAATTCCAAACTCTGTATTCTAAATGTGTATCATATAGGGATGCTACAGTTAGGTTTTCGTTGAGATGAAGCAAATGGTTCGTGTACAGGGACACTCAAATGTATATAATACATTACGTCTATGGGGAAATTGCAGGTAAGTAGAGTTTAACATATATAGACTGCACTGAACCAAATGAAACGAATATATATTTTCTTGTAATAGAGATAGTCAACTGGGAAAAAAAAATTGTGTATGTAGTAGACTCGCCTTGCTCCCCGGGGGCAAGTCCCCCTCTCGAGGGGAGTAAATTTTCATAATGAGTATCTCTCAAAAGAGCTCGCCTATACCATTAAAACGAAAGGTTGAACCATCGATCTGCGATAATTTAAAATAAATTTATCAATTTGTTTTATTTTTAACAAACATTTGTGTGTGTGTGTGTGTGTGTGTTATACTACTTCTCTAATATGGAAATCGTCTGCATTATCATAAAAGATAATTTTTTTAAATAATAGTTTTAATAAATTATTTTTTAAAAACAGATTATATTTTAAAACCGAATTAAATTCTATAGAAATGTAGGTGCATTAATGAGGCGGGAGGTTGAGGGGGAATAAAACTCTTTCGAAGCCTAATTTGAATTGTTTAACACAGGTTTACAAAACAGTCCTCGGTATCTTACTTCTTAATCTGCAACCTTTATTTATAGTATTAAATTTCCGGGTAAGAGAAAGTCTTGTGAGTGACTCACCAGATTATTTTTTAATTCAATTGTTTTGTCTCATTTTCTCAATATGCAGTGTAAACCCCTGAATTTGTTAAAGAATTATTGTTCCACTACTACATCAAATTAGTTGAGTCTTTCCTGATCCTTGTTGTCCATTTTAATACGACATTCACATATTGTGATTATTTACGTTTATTTTCGCAACAATTTATCAAAAACACATACTTCGAAAACTACAATACTTCAATGTAGCAAGTAATTGTGTCCTGTCACGGAAAATCCACAAATTCAATTAAGTAAATTATAAAAATATATTTTTTATATGATCCCCTCATCCCTATAGCATTGTTTAATAAAACAATTTTGGTATTTAAACATAAAAGAAGCACACACACACACACACACACAAACAAAAGCATCCTACTACAATTAAAATTAAATTGGTTATTAAATTTTAACATTTGCAAGTTTTACAGGTAGTTTTATTTTTTAATAGGATATCTCTTTAAAAAAAAAATTATTTTAAAAAATCGAGATTGAAGTCGGGGTACAAACAAGTATTAATTTTGTCATTTTGAATGATAATTACATAATCGCTAAGTCTCCCGTTTTTGGCGGAGAACTTTACATCACAAATATTCAACGACAATTTTAACTTTATTTAGTTGTTTGGGGGGGGGGGGGCATACTTCTACGTAAAAAAGAAAAATATATATATAGGGATAAATCTAATCTAAAATTCAAAAATTTGTATTGAGTATAGAAGAAACTGCTATACACACACACATACATTAAAATAATAAAAATAGTAGAGTTTAACATCTATAGACTGCACTGAACCTAATGAAACGAATATATATTTTTTGTAATAGAGATAGTCAACTGGGAAAAAAAATTGTGTAGGTAGAAGCCTCGCCTTGCCCCCCGGTAGGAAGTCCCCCCCTCGAGGAGAGTAAATTTGCATGTTGGGTATCTTTGAAAAGAGCTCACCTATACCTTTAAAATGAATGGTTGAACCATCGATCTGCAATAATTTAAAATAAATTTATTAATTTGTTTCATTTTTAACATTTTTTTTTTTTTAAGTATTATACTACTTCTCTAATATGGAAATCGTCTGCATTGTCATAAAAGATAATTTTTTTAAGTAATAGTTTTAATAAATTATTTTTTAAAAACAGATTTAATTTTAATAACTGAATTAAATTCTATAGATATGTAGGTGCATTAATGAGACGGGGGGTTGAGGGGGAATAAAACTCTTTCGAAGCCTAATTTCAATTGTTTAACACAGGTTTACATAACAGTCCTCGGTATCTTACCGCTTAATCAGCAACCTTTATTACAGTATTAAATTTCCGGGTAAGAGAAAGTGAGCCACCAGATTATTTTTTATTCAATTGTTTTGTCTCATTTTCTCAATATGCAGTGTAAACCCCTGAATTTATTAAAGAATTATTGTTCCACGACTACATCAAATTATTTGAGTCTTTCCTTAAAATAATGTATTTGACTGTTATTATAACCGTTTTCCGGTAAACCTAATAAAAGAAGCTTAAAATTTTAGGAACTCTACAAGGCATGTATTAAAATATTGAAAAGTTTTTACCCTGTCAATCTAAAGCATATTAAAAAAAAATAATAATGATGATGGAAATACAATATTAAGATTCATACCTAAAATAATGTATTGGCTGTTATTATAAACTTTTTCAACAATAACAATTTTCATGTACAATATATCAAATTATTTCTAATAGAAGTTAAGTATACAATATTTATTCCAATCTTGGAACTCATAGCTTTGAAATTATGAAAATAATAAAATAAAAAAAATAATAATGGAAATATATGAAGTAAATTATATGAAAGTTTAAAATATAATTTTTAAAAATGTATTTGGGGATTTATTTAAATATATTCATAACTCAGATTGACATTAAATTTTATTATTTTCTTTACAATATTCTAAACTAAAATTAAATAATCAACATTACACAAAGCATTTGTCACGCATGGATAATTATAAAAACAGATATTTCACTTATTCTCTTTTTTCCCGTCTCTATGTTGGAAAGAAATTTTATGCGAAAAGTAATAAAACATTCAAATATGACAGCTTTCAAAGATAATATTAAAAAGGTCAAAATAACTGCTTTAATAAAATTGAAATCCTAAAATCAATTTAAATATATACTTGCATAAATTCTGAAAGTCTCTAACGATAATTTTCTATTCTTACATTTTGAAAAAAGGTTTCAAAAAGAGAAAAAATAAATAAAAGTCACTATTTGACATAACTTGAAAAATTAACTTTTCATTCAATTTACAAGCATTTTATTTTATTTTATTTTATTCATTTATACTTTTAAATCTTACATTTCAGAGGCTTAATAAAATAAACCGTTCCGTACATTTTATATTATTGAATGATGGAATTAAATTATATTGCTTCAAAGATATATCCAGACTGTTTTCTGTTTCTAGGTACAATTGGGAAAAAAAAATTCATAAACTTTATACCTCTGTGCTTAAAGTATTAAAAGATTTCTACCAAATTTATGCATTCAGAAGTAATTTAATAAAATATTTTGTATGTTCAATCGCCAAATGAGATTATATTTACGTTTCATATCTTTAATATATGTTAAGATATTTTTATTTATTTATTTATTGTACAGTGTATAACAAAATTATAAGACCACTATGAATTTTGTGATCTTTATTATAAATAGTATATATATATATATATATATATATATATATGTATATGTATAGACATATATATAAAATTAATTTGGTGTGAATAAATGAAATATAAAATATATGCATATTATTTTTAAGAAATATCTAAATTTACTAATTATTTTATCAACAATTTCAAAATTTTCCATTCAAATATCTGTAACAAAATTATAAGACCACTGGTTAATATATATATATATATATATATATATATATATATTATAAAACTGAATTGAAGTTGGTCACTATTTTTCTGAATAACTTTAAATACACAAATAATCAGGTTTTCGAGCAAAGATTTAGGAATTTTGTCCCATTCATCCGTGATAGCTAATTCTAATTCTTGTACAGAATCATGCCAGAAAAAAACAAATTCTGTGTGTTTTCTGCTGACAGGAGGAACAGAGCAAAATAAAGATAAACAACTCAATAGTTGACAAAGTCTCCCATCCCAAATACCTCGGCTTGACGTTAGATGCGGAGTTGAGGTTTACCAAGCATATCGAGAATATCTCACAAATAGCTCTGAAAAAAATGAGTGTTCTTCGAAAACTCTGCGGATCGACTTGGGCTTCTAAACCAAAGACACTTTTAAGACCTATCCTCGAATACGCAGCACCCATATGGGCTCCTTCAGCTTCCACCTCAATAGAGAAAATCGACTCTGTTCAATACAGGGCGACCAAAATTATCATCGGAGATTTGTCCTCGACAAGTAATACGACAGCTGAAAATGAGGGTGACCGTCCATCATTGGAAAGTAGGAGAAAACTTGCCACCATCAAATTTACAAACAAATCAGAAGCTGCAACGAACAACATACCTCCAACATCACTTTCCGCTTCTGGCCAGCTAAGAATAGGCTGAAGAGATCTTCGACGACATAAGAAACGACATTAACTATTGCAGTTATGAATATAAAGCGAATATTTACTGAGATACAAAAGGGAAAAAAAACTAAACTTTAAAATGAGGTGTACAGAAAGACAAACTTAAAAAAGACTGTAAAAACCCTTATCAAAAATGACAACTATCACGAATAAACATAAACACAGAAAAAATAAATATTACTCAGATTAAGTTTCCGATGCCAGTATTCTAATTCGAAAGGACACAGCTCTCCGGTAGACCTAATAATAATATAAACTTAAAATTTTAGGAACGCTACGAAGCCTGCATTAAAATAAGGAAATTTTTTTACCCTGTCAATCAAAAGCATATTAAAAAATAAAATGATTAAAATACTATATAAAGTTTCATACTTAAAATAATGTATTTGACTCTTCTTATAAACATTTTCAAGAATAAAAATTTTCATGGTAAATAGGCCAAATTATTTATAATACGAGATAAGTATTCAATATTTATTCCAATCTTTAAACTCCCAACTATGAAATTATGCATAATGTAACAAAAAAAAGTTAAAGAAAATGTATGAAGTAAGTTATATGAAAGTTTAAAATATAATTTTTTAAAAAGTATTTGGGGATTTATTTAAGTATATTCATAACTCAGATTTATAATAAATTTTATTATTTTCTTTAAAATATTTTAAACTAAAATTAAATAATCAACATAACACATACCATTTGTCACGCCTTGATGATGGCAAAAACTGATATTTCACTTATTCTCTTTTTTCCCACTAGTATGTCGAAAAAAGATTTTATGCGAAAAGTAATAAAACATTCAAATATGATAGTTTTAAAAATAATTTTACAAAGTTCCAAATAACTGCTTTAATAAAATAGAAATCCTAAAATTAATTTAAATATATAGGTGCATAAATTCTGAAAATCTCTAACAATAATTTTCCATGCATACATTTTAAAAAGGGTTTCTAAAACAAAAATTAAATAAAAGTCACTGTTTGACATAACCTGAAAGATTAATTTTACTTTCAATTTGCAAGCAAAATTTGTTTTTAAAAAAATCTTACAGTTTGGAGGCTTAATAAAATAAACCTTTTCTTATATTTTATATTATTGAATGATGGAATTAAATTATATTGCTTCAAAGTTAAATCCAGACTATTTTATGTTTCTAAGAGCAATGGAAAAGAATAAGCAAAAAAAAAATTACATAAACTTTATACCTCTGTGATTAAAGTATTAAAAGAGTTCTGTCACATTTATGCATTCAGAAATAATTTAATAAAATATTTTGTATGTTCAATCGCCAAATGAGATTATATTTACGTTTCATATCTTTAATATATGTAAGGATATTTTATTTATTTATTTATTAAACACTGAATCAGATAAATAGTACATTTGGGAGCAATATTAATAAAACTCTGTTTCACATAAAAGGATTTTCCGAAACATTTAAGGAGATTATTTTTAAAAGAAAGACACAAGTATTCTTTGTTTTAATATTAAGGTTAATGGCATGTTATATACATAAGAATTAAGATGATAATGTACAAATAATAAGATGATGAACACACACACACACATATATATATATATGGGAAGTTCGTTCCCATTTTGAAGAAAAATTGAAACACAACACATTTCAATGCTCGTGGATAGTGTTTTCAATATTTCTGCTAATTCACGTGTCGTATAGTGTGGTTTATTTTTGATCAGTGTTTTAATCCGATATTCATCTGACGTGGGGGGTGAGGGGTGAGGGGGGGCTAACTGAGTGTTCTTCATCTTGAAGGTTGAAATCACCAGCTTTAAACCTAGCAAACCACTTCCGCACAGTTCTTTCAGCTGTAGCACCTTCGCCCTAAACAGTATATATTTTGTTTGCTGCTTGTGTGGCATTTTTGCCTTTCCGGTGGAAGAAAAGCATTAAATGCTTATAATGCACTTACTTTTCTTCCATATTCAAAGGCGTATGAAACTGAAAACAATTAACATATCGTAACTAAAGTTTTTTTTTTTTTTCTAAATATTCCTGAAGTACCGACTTTTAGAATATGTACACATGTCATTTGTTTTCAATCATTCTAATATTTTCAGACCTATTTTTATGCCATCTAACGAAAATCGGCTCGAACTTTCCTGAAAACGCAATAGATATATGTATGTATATATATATATATATATATATATATATATATATATATATATATATATATATATATTGAAGAAAAATTTTATAAAGTTAAAAACCAAAGATCTATAAAAGAAGCAATATTAAAACAAATTTTCACCTACCCAATGCAACAGAAAATACAACAAATAGAACATATGTAAACATAATTATAATATAAAAGTTTTTTACGAAATTTAACGCAGTCATAAAATATAAAAATAAAACAAGATAGAAAATATTAATGAACCCCAAAAACATCAGGTGAGACCCTAGATTAGAGTGTTCTTAAATGAGGGTGTTTTTTTTTTTTTTTTTCTTTTAATTTTTTTAAAATTCGATACGCATACCCTCTAACTCTAATAACACACCTTCTCCACATGACATCCTCGGGATCTCCTATGGATGAAAAGGTTGGTTGTTGGTTGTAGGATTTAAGGCCGATTGACTCCTGATGTGTCCTAGGCCTAGAGGGGGAATGCCCTCCGTGGGGGTCTTTCTAAGGGGTCCTAGCCCGTATTTACGCAAGTTTCGGAGGAAACCACGGAAAACTCCGAACGGCTAGGTCGATGAGCGCGACCTGGGATCGAACCCGGCACCTCCCATCTACCAGCTTTGAGCGCAGAACCGCTCGGCCGCTGGTGGGCTTGGATGAAAAGGCATCCACGGGATATTTTAAGGATGTATTATGGAGAAGTGTGTTATTAGGAATTTTTTTTTCTATTTGGCCCTAAACACTTTTTAGCAAAATATTAGCTCTCTGGGATAATGTTAACACGTGCCGAATTGACAGGAATATTAGGATTTTCCCGTGAATTTATCACGTGTTAATATTATTTCTAGAACTGATATTTTGCTAAAAAAGTTTGAGCTAAAATAGAAATATATATATACAGTATGCGTATCGGATTAAAAAAAAAAAAAAAAAAAAATCATTTAGGGGACACCCTACTTTCGATAGAGGGTGCAAACAGCAAGATGTTACAAAATCTACAGCAAAAACAAAATGTTCCTTAGCTCCCCACATTTTACTAAGAGAATAAAAGAACTTAACCACTGCAGTGCAGAAAATAAGATAAAAAAAATTTTCAGATATAAAGTGAAAAAAAATACATACACAAGAATGTATACAGAAATAATATTATAGTTTAAAAAAATTAAAGAACACGCTTTTATAGAAATGTGAACTAAAAAGCGCAAAATATCTATCTTAGTATTAAAATGCAGGGTAAGAGAAAATCGTGTGAGTGACACACCATAATATTTACATACATTTAAATCCTTAATTAAAATAATTTAGAATTAAACAAAAACCATTTTTAAAAAATCGCCCCTGACTGGGCTCGTACGCTAGACCTTTAGGTTCGTAGCGCGGAGCTTTACCTCACAGCCACTGCGTTCACGTATGGAAAGTCTTTTTTTCACAATATAGATTTTTTGTTTGCTCCCAGAGCGGTTACAAGCATACATTATACATACAAACATACATACAAGTAAAGCTAATGAAAGCGTGTTAAATATATATATATATATATATATATATATATATATATAAATTATTTTAAAAACCTTACTATAATTCTGGATTCATAAACTGGAAGAATTCAATGCAGAAAATTCATTTCGTTATATTTTGGAATGAAAAATAAAAAGCGCGATTTTGAAAACAATATTGCTTTTAGAATAATTTGACACATATTTCTCCAAAGATCTTATTTAATATTATTTAATATATCATTTTTTTTTTCAGTAAAACCTGTTGATGTAAGGATAGATCCTACACGTCAGCCATTAAGTGCCGGACAAGAATATGAATTTACATGCATAGCAGCTGGATCCAGACCTGCAGCTCTTATCACGTGGTGGAAGGGAAATAAACAAATGAAAAATCCTGATGATAATTCTGTAACAGCAGGGGATGTAACAACAAGTATCTTCAGATTTATACCAACTGTTCAGGATAACAATGTTCATTTCTCCTGCAGAGCACACAATCCTGTGATAAGTGGAAGCACAATATCCGATGGTTGGAGTTTAGAGATTCACTGTAAGTAAATTGTAAAACGTTAATAATACATTTAAGTTATTTGTATGAAGGACAAAATATTTAGCTGTATAAGATTTTAAAATACAAACAAAATACTTGCATAGAATATCTTACTTTTTATTTAAAACATTTTAAACAGTGCTTGTTTCCTTTTCTTATTATTTTGTCTTTTTTTTTTTTTTTTAATTCATGTAGTCAACCAAAAATCCCGTATATATCGGGTTTCTCATAACTCTGTAAATATTGTAAATATTAATAAAGTTGAAAGAATTGGTAGGATTGAAGGCAGTTAACAAAAAATTTGCTCTCGTAAAGTTTTTTTTTTTTTTTTTTTTTTTTCCTTTCTTTCCTTTTTCTCTTTTTAAGTAGAGAAAAAACAGTCTGGTGTGTAACAACCATGTAAATGCCATTATCAATTATTATTACTTTTTGGATATAATGTAGTCAGAAGACGTAAAGGTAACCTAACAAATTAGACACCTAGTAATTTTCTTGTGAGAGAAAACTGATACATGTTTAAAGACATATAAACAGAGTTTACACAGAAAAAAAAAAAAATAGAGAGAGAGAGAGCCAATTTTTTAAATATCCATTTCCGAGATCTTCAACGGACCTGCCTAATTAGGAAGACTGTTAATTTTTCTGTAATAACCACATAATACATGTAAAAGGATATCTAAAAAGGGGTTTATGTAGTAATTTTAAAGAAAGACGCTAGATCCGTTTTTGAGATATCGACAATCACCAAAACTTAGCAAACTCAATTACTGACGGAAGAACAACAGTGACATACGAAAGTGTACGAGGTCTGTCCAATAAATACTCGAACTAAGGCCATAAATGTTTATTTTGCAAAATTTAGTCTACATCAATTTTGTCCCCTTCAAAGTACTCTCCATTCGTTGCTATGCACTTATTCCATCTTCTTTCCACTGTTCAAAGCACCCTTGGAAGTCCTCGGCAGTGAGGCCTTTTAGTTTTCTCGTCGTTTCTTGCTTTATTGTGTCACCATCTTCCCAGCGATGTCCCCTCATCACATTTTTGCATTTTGGGAATTAAAAAAAGTCGCATGGGGCGAGATCTGGCGAATAAGGAGGATGATCAAGGATGCTGATTGAATTTTTTTGCCAGAAACTGGCGAACAATCAATGCTGAATGTGCAGGTGCATTGTCATGGTGAAGGATCCATCCATCGCCTTGAGTCAAATTTCGTCGCACATGACGCACGCGATCTCTCAAACGCTTGAGAACTGTTAGAAAAATAATTTATTACTTTCGTCAATTTCCATTTTCGACACACAGTAAAAACAAGGACAACAGAAACTAACACAACTGGCACAATACGCACATCTCGACGATCCGCCATGCGCTGATGGTTCATTTGGTCTCAGGCAACTAGCACCGCTAGTGAGCGAGGCTATAGTCCGCGTCATGGCCGACAGATGGCACCAGTTTGTGTATTTATTGGACAGATCTCGTATATAAGAGAGTTATTATGGCGAATTCGAAAGAAATCCATAGAGTCCCTTTTAAAGAAACGCACTCTCGAGATCAAATTGGCCAACTTATACAGGATGCTTATCAATTTTCATGAACAAACCAACTATTATATACGAAAGGGCATCTAATAGGGTGTTTATATAGCAACTTTGAGCAAAATTGTTTTAAAGATATGGGCTTACGGTCCTACATCCGGTTTTATATATCCCACTTCCAAATTTCCAATTTTCACCAAAAGTTTTTAAAAAATCATCTGTACACCAGACGTTAATCAATTTTGAAGTTCCTTCATTATACCTTTATTAGTTTCGGAGACATGATAGTCATAAGATTCTCCATACACATGCACAGACATACGCACAAATACACAGATACTCACATACTTACCAATTACCAAAAACCACTTTTTTGGACTCAAGAGACCTTAAAACATGTAAATCAGTTGAAAACTCGATATCGAATTTTCGATCGAATACAATACTCCCATTACCAACGATAGTAGGGTAATGGATGTAATAATACATATGTTTAATAAAATTAAAGAATTTATACATCTCATTAATATATTAAAACCAATGTAAAATTTACAATGAGATAAAAAATACAAAACTTTAAAACTTTAAAAATACATTTTAATTAAAAACATTAAAACACAAGACAGACGTTTCGGCTAGAACACTAGCCCTCCTCAGTGTCAAACATACAAGCACAAACAACATTTACAAAAATTCATAATACATCATAGCAAGATTAAATATTCAGGAGAAATAGCTTTAGCCTCCTTCAAGACAGAATGTTGCATTTTAGTAAAAGCGCCCTCTAGAAAAATACTGGATTCATAGATATTTACATTAGAAGCTAAAATTTTAAAGTTTTCAAAATCCGGAATATGATCACTATTGAGAGAATGGATTACGAATTTTGATCTTAAATCTCCTGTTTTATATGAGCGTTTATGTTCCTTTAATCTAATTTCCTTTAATCTAGCCGAAACGTCTGTCTTGTGTTTTAATGTTTTTAATTAAAATGTATTTTTAAAGTTTTAAATTTTTGTATTTTTTATCTCATTGTAAATGTTACGTTGGTTTCAATACATATGTTACTAATTAAATCGTGTTTATAGAATGTATGTATGCCATTCACATTTCAGCTGTAGGATTTTTTGAAAAGTAATTATAATTAATAAATAAAAAAATCTATATAATTTTTATAAATAATAATATTTTTTATAATAAATCTGTAAGTTTTTAATGTAATTATAAATTATATACTAAAACAGAGGTGCCAACAATTCGAATTATTGTATACTACTATTTCTGGAAAGTTTTTTTCTCTTTATCTATGCTCGTCTATTCTAGGCTGACCATATGTCCTCGAATCTCGAGGACAAAACTACTTCGTCCCCAAAAAATTACAACACATTTGGGGACGCCAGTTATAAAGTTATTAATGTTTTATCATAGTAAATTATTATATGTGTAATAAATAAGCTGAAATAAGTTCTTTTAAGTGCTTCATACATAAAAATTACTAAAATTTTACAATTTAAGGTGATTTAATTTTTTTTTTTTTTTTTTTTTTTTTTGTCCTCGAAATTCGAGGACACCGCCATCTTTGTCCCCAAATTCAATGAAATAAATATGGTTACTCTAGTCTATTCTATGATTAAATAAGATGAAATTAACTGTCCAGAAATAATGGTATCAAATAATCTGAAGGATTGGTAGCTCTGTTAAAAGTTTATATAATTTAAATGAATAAATAAATATTTTATAATAGTTTTTTAGTTAAAATCGCGCAATTTATAAATTTGTGATTGCGTCATATTCTATTCAATGCTTTTCTCACAATTTAGATTTTTATTTTTATCTATTGATGCAAAAATTGTTTAATGTAATTATTATTTTTTTATTATTATTCAGATATTCCACATGTGTCCTTACAACTAGGCAGTACTTTTAAAAAGGGTGAAATTCAGGAAGGCAATGACGTATATTTTGAATGCAACATAAATGCGAATCCTTGGGTTACCGAGGTAAGCTGGTACTTTAAAGGACAAGAATTGAGAACCAATACTTCAGCGGGTATTGTTATCAGTAATCAATCCTTAGTACTTCAAAAAGTTCAGCGGACTAACAGGGGACTTTACTATTGTATGGCCACAAATTCCGAGGGGACTGGAAGAAGTAACGAAGTGTTCTTAAGAATACGATGTAAGTAAAAATCGATACTTTTTCTTGATACTTTGCAACTTTGTTTAGTAAACTATTGAACGGCTTTCAAGTAAAAGTTCCGAAATTTATCGTTATAATGCTATATGTAATCTATATTTTCTTTTCAGATCATGGAAATAATAAAATATTTTTTCTTGTAGTCAATAAAATTCTAAATATTTTGCTAAATCTTCTTGCTTTCGAAGTTTTTATCATTATTATTTTTTTTTTTTCTCATGAGAACAACATATTCAATGAAAGTGATTGCCAAATATCTATATAGATTTAACATTGAATTTATTCTCAGTAAATTAAATATAATGTTTCATACATTTTTTTTTTCTTCCAAAGTTTTTTTTTTTTTTTTACCAAATATATATGTATATATATATATATATATGCATAGCTACCAACATTTTTAATTTTTAAACGAGAATAAACACCAGTATTTTTTAAATGGTACATGCTATACATGTTTTCAACGATTAATATTACCGAAAACAGCTATAAAATTTTTCCAGTGTGAAGTCTCCCTTGACAAACGGGAGACTTGGCACCTATATGTATATATATATATATATATATATATATATATATATATATATATATATATATATTCCAAATATAATGCCTCACCAAAAGCTTTACGACTACTTTAAAATGTATTACAATTTATTTTAAACATGATTTTTCTAATAATAATCTAATATATTTAAAAATGATTAATGTTTAAATATATTAGAATTAATGTATAAACGTGTAAAAAAAGGAGCTTTCTTCTCATTGGCTTATCACAGTAGGAGAGATTGCTCGTACAAACAACTTTTTAAAACTAGCCAGAAAAAGTTGTTTGTATTCCCAATTCCTACTACACTGGGCGTTAAGGTGATTTGTCTTCAAATAACAATAAAATTTGATGACTTGTAAAACCTTGCATATATGCTTTTAAAAATGTGTATAAAGCAATGTTACAAAGGTAATTATTAATATCTTAAGTCTTGTTGTTGTTGTTGTTTTGTTTTTATAATTGTTTAAACATCCTTAACATTTATTCAGATACAATATGACAATACATGCTGCGTAAGATAATTTTATTCTTTTAAAGTAGGCTTGTTTTAATTAAATATAACGCTGATAATTAAAATTATTTAAACACTAATTACTTTTAATTAGCTATATTTCTCTCGTTAATAAATAACTATTTTATCTTTTCGAAACATGTTTTGAAAGTTATAAGATTTTTAAACTTAAAATTTTATAAACGAATTTTTTATATTAGGTTTTAATTTTTTTAACAATTCAAAATTTTGAGTATATATATATATATATATATATATATATATATATATATATATATACAGTTAAAATTTCATGCAAATTTAAATCCGTTGGTTATTTTATTACAAAATACATTAATATAAAAAGAATAAAAGTAAAATACGCATGGTGTTCTTAAATTTTAAAAGAAATTTTAGTTTTAAAAAAGTTTCTTCTTGAAAATCAACTATAAAGTTTTGAAGTATATAGATAGAGAAACGATAAATTATACCAATTGTTTAAATACAATTTAGAAATATGTTGGTTATAGGCAATAAAACAAGTTATATTGAGGTCAATGTAACTAAGTCTATTCTTATCACTTTATTTATATATTTATTTTCGAGATCTTTTTAATTTATGATCAAGACTGTACACACAGTGTGGTATCAAAATATGATTTATACTGTTTCAATATTTAAGAAGAAAGAAAGAAAAAAAAAGCAATATTTCTATGATCAGTAGATTTTATTACAAAGATAAATGAATAAATATTAAACATGGATTATTTCCAATCCCATTTAAAGCAATAAAATACTGAAATATAAGATATCCTAAGGGAATAAATAGTTAACTGATATATATTATTACTATTAGGAGAAAAATCTGTTATGTAACCTTTTAGAATGACGTACTTAATTTCCTTATAGCGTACTTAAATAGATAACAAAGAGAAAAGTTATACATCATTACTCTAACATAGATAATATAATTTTTTGCTTTTCCTTCTTTTTTTTTCTATTATTATTTTCAAAGGAAAAATTTTATGTGTATTGGTGTTTACAAGTATAAATAGTACTTTAAAAAGGAAAAAGAAGCGGATAAAAAAATAAAACCACTGAAAAAGTGCTTACCATTTTAATATATACATGCATACACGCACATATACATATACAATATATATATATATATATATATATATATATATATATATATATATATAGAGAGAGAGAGAGAGAGAGAGAGAGAGATACATAAAACCCTCTTTAAATATCTACATAAATATACATTAAATTAGGATTTATCTATTTCTAGCATTAATATCTATTTCGCACACACACATACATAATAATAATAATAATAATAAAGTAAAATAAAATAAAATAGTCTGTTTTCAAATTTTAAGCATGTTTTTTCATAAACAAAGAGAAAACATTTTCAATATTAAAACAGCAAAAATTATTATAGTTCAAAGTATATGCATTATATTTCTAAAGAGTCTAAAAAATTAAAAGAGATTATGTTTTTACAAAAATATATTCACATCAAATTCCTCCACCCATTTCCATTTAATGTTTTTTTTTCATTTTTATTTTTTTCATTCTCAGTATTATGAATTTCATTTGAATTGTCATTTTCAAATCTTCTAGCTGAAGTGTAACAGGAATTCTCACACGCATATAATTTTTCTGAGAAACTTAAATAAAACGGAATTATTTTACTCGAGGTAAAGCTTCAAATCTTTGAAAATGGTCCTATCAAATGTCTGAAACTAAATCCTATTAGCATTTTCTCACATCTTAATTTAATCTTAAAGGAAAAGAATTAACGATATAAAACTACATTAGAATAAAATAAGCATAAAGGAAATTATAATAAATCTAATATGATGTGGCCAGCACAAAACTTTCTTCCATATCATTATATTATAACAGCACCACTTACCTTAACCACTTTTTTTTTTTTTTTTTTTTTTTTTTTTTAATGCCTAAAATAAATATATGATTTTTTTTTAATGCCTAAAATAAATATATGATTTTTTTTTTAATGCCTAAAATAAATATATGATTGTATGTGATAAGTAGCTGCGGAAAAAAAGATCATAACAAAATATTTTTCTGGGAAATCAATTTTTTTAATGTGGGACATTCATAAAAATATGTTTTTCATAAAAATATGTTATACGTAAACTACAGTAATACAAAAACTAACTCACCTCTGCAATATATACCTTTTTTCCAACATATAGTATTTTTTTCCTGGTCAAAACTCTTTAATAACTACAGGGTAAATCAAAATGAATATAGCGATTACCAACGGTTACAACTATTTAATGGAAAGGAATTTATCGATAAGATTAACACAGAATGTAGACGGAACTCCAAAATTTTGTATACAGGCGTCATAGATGTTCTTTGTGACTTCCCTTGGTCACACGGACAACATTTAGACGATTGTCCATTTCACACCATACATTCTGAAGCATGTCTGCAGTCACAGACGCAAGTGCATTACAAATGCGTACTTTGAGACCCTGCGATTTTTATGTATAGGTTTATGTGAAAGACAGGGTATGTGCTTCCCATGACTAAAACAATTGAAGAACTCAAAGTACGCATTTCTACTGCGCTTGCGTCGGTGACTGAACAAATGCGTGTATGTATGACGTGAAATGGACTACCGATTTGATGTTGTCCGTGTGACCAAGGGAAGTCACATAGAACACCTATGACGTATGTATACAAAATTTTAAAGTTCCATCTACATTCTGTGTTAATCTTATCGATAAATTATTTTCTATTAAATAGTTATAGTCGTCTGTAATCGCTATATTCATTTTGACTCACCCTATATTTTTCGTCAAACGTCAAATGTAAGGCTACGGTTCAAATTTCAATTTATTTTGACAGTAAGAGAAACAGTAGTGACATCTCCAGCAATAGTCTTAATTATATATTTGTATATGTGCAGTTACTCACAAAGACCGATAGATGACTATACCAGTATTTCGTAGAGGTGGAGGAACATTTAAAGTGGTTATTCCACATATGTCACCATGTGTTTTTTAAGGTTAATATGTATAAAACACCAATTCGCGTACCCAGTCACAACAAAAATTTCAAATATATAGTTTAGTTCAATTTAAACTAATAGATGCTGCAAAATAGACATCTGAAATGTAGAACGAAGTAAATAGCAGTGCCCCCTGCGATTCCATATGAACCTAAATTGAAAAAACAAAATTTTTAATAATAACCCTCTCACATACCAAGTTTGGTGCATCTATATATCATATAAAATGAGTAATAAACTCCCGAAAACAGTGTCGCTAATTGCCCATTGTGCAGAACTAGTGAGACGTAAAACCCAACCAACAAACTCGAAAACAGGAAATATTGCAGCATAGAAGCGCCACCGGTTGTCTGATAAGCAATAGAATTATATCAGTGTAATTTTTCATAAGATCCATCTCACTTACCGGATTTAGTGTAAATTTTCATATCACAGAATCTCAAATATTAGCTTCCTGTAAACGGGGTTAAATTGCTGCATAGCAGCAGCATCTGCCAGCCAAAATGCACACAAGTTGTATCCACAAAGTTTTACATTGTGGTTCTCCTGCATACAAAGGTTTTTTTTTTTTTTTTTTTTTTTTTTTTTTTGTCCATATATATGCGATAGAAAATGAGATATAGCCTTTTATGAGAGAAATTGTAACATCTATTGGGCAATATATCCTAAAAACTAACTTATATATATACGTGTGTGTGTATCACACAGTCCCGAAAACTAACTTTTATATATACATAAAAGAAAGAAAGTTGTTTTATGTTTGCTTTGCATTTCAAAATTTTATTTTTCGCTTTTAAAAGCAAAATCTTAAATTAACCAAAATATTTATTAATTGAACAAAATCACTGCATACATAGCTGATATGAAGAATAAATTGCTTATAGTCTGTCCCCCATTTTAGCTGCACGATGTCATTTAACCATTTTAGGGGCAATGTGATTACGGTCATTTAATAACAAGTGCCACCAGAATTTGAGAACAGAGTTAGATGATAAGAAATAAATCAACTTTTTCGACTAACTCAGAACGGTAAAAATCGATTGAAAATTTCCGGGGTGAATTTTCGAAATTGGGAATTAAAATTAGGTGGCATAAAATCATGCTTGCCATCATCCTAATTAATATTCCGTAGTGTTATTACTCGCGCCCTTTTTTCACACTAGTAAATTTTTATAGTAATAATCTCGAAATGCAGTTATGATTAAAAACAAAAAAGAAAAATACTCTAAAAAGTTACTAGAGTGAAAAAAAGGCGGGGCTAACAATACTACGGAATATTAATTAGTATGTTGGCAAGTGTGTATAAACTATATACCACTACACCTGAAGGGGTTTAAACAATCTTGTAAAAACAGTATGTTGAAATTCATATTTATCTTTTTTTAAGAAAGGAATTATTAGCTTTTTAATTTACAGAGAGAGAATTAGATATTGCATGTCTCAATTAAAAGAAACTATTCAGATAACAATTATTTTAATATAAACATTATTAATAACATTATATTAAAAGAAAAATAAATTTTGCTTGATATCGTTTTAAAACTGCACTAAGAAACGAACACATATTTTTTTTTACTTTTCTCATGAAGTACAAATATTTATAAGAAAACTTATACGCTGAATTTTGAATAAAATTATACATAATTAGATTAACTATTTTTTTTAATGAGAAAGTTTTCATGTTTTTGATAAAAGTGCAAACAATTAAATTTTTCTAGTTTACGTATGCTCATGTAAGTTTATATATTTAATTATTTTGCTCCAAAAAATAAAAACAGTAAATGCTGAAAATAACTAAACTTATTTTTATTTTTTATCAAAGTTCTGTTTATGTAAAAAAGTATTTTTATATTTTGTTATTTTTAACGAGGCGCTTTAAAATAAAACTACTTTCTTAAGTTATTTACGCTGAAAATTGCTTGTACTCTTAAAATATCTGCTTATATGGAAAATGATTTAAAAACTATATTTTAAGAAGCAAAACGTTTAATAATGTACTTGAATTATAAAAATTCGTTTGAATTAAAATATTTGATTTAGAAATATTAAACCTTTAAAAGTAGTAGTATATATTATGTATCACCTATTTTTTGCTCATTGCATGCAGATATATTTCGCTGTAAACTTATGTGTATAGTGAACACTTTTTCATGAAGAACGCCAAGAGTCGGTGCTTACAGTTTAAAACAGGGTTCGTACAGCCCTTTTGTACGAATTCTTCTATCACATATTTTATATACACTCATGTTTGTAAAAAATGCAACACCATGAAGGGATTATGCAAATTGAACCAAACTTACAGGAAATGTAAAGTGAGGTAAGGCATGCAAATGATGAGAATTACAAAGCGATTGCGCATGCGTGGAACGAGAACCGACTCCTTATCAGTCGCTTGTTCTAGATATAAAGGACTGTAAAGGCGCGTTGAAATCTGTTTATCGTCCTCTGTCTGTGGTAAACGTTTCATTGGTGGTCAATATGCCTCGTCAAAAGCGGACGGTGAAATACCAACAAATAACGGAGTTCGTATAAGGCCGCATCGTTGGTATGCGAGACGGTGGATTTTCGTATCGAGAAATCGCAGCCCACACGCAGTGTAATGCTACAACAGTGAAGCGTGTTTGGAAGAAATGGACAGGGGAGAATCAAATAAGCCGAAAACCTGGCAGTGGGGTACGCAATAGAACAACGGCAAGAGACGACAGACACCTCATCCGCATAGCTGTGACGAATCGTACAGTGTCAGCACAATGTTGGAGCAGGGCTACAGGTGTTTTGTTGTCTAGCTCCACGGTTCATCGCCGTTTACTGCAGCATGAACTGTGTGCAAGGGTTCCTCTACGCAGGATTCCCCTCTCTCTGAATCACGGACGCCTCCGATTTCAATGGCCTCAGCAAGACACCACGTGGCTTGCCCAGTGGCAACAAATTGTTTTCCCCCATGAATCTCACTACAATCTAGAGTACAATGATGGAAGGGTACGCATCAGACGTTACAGGAGGAACGTCTGCTCCCACAGTGTGTTATCCAGCGTCATACTGCACAAACGCCTAGCATCATGGTTTGGAGAGCTGTTGGGTATAATTGTCGATCACATCTAGTGCACATTGCAGGTAACCTCAACAGTGATCGCTACATAAGGGAAATTTTGGAGCCAGAGGTCCTTCCCATTTTTCGACGCATTCCGGGTGCTGTATTTCAGCAGGATAATGCCCGTGCACATGTTTCTCAGACTGCACAAGCCTTCTTCAGTGCAAACAGGTTTCGCTTCTTCCATGGCTTTCTTATTCCCCGGATATGTCGCCCATCGAGCATGTCTGGGATTTCATTGATCGGCGACTCACTCGTACAACTGTTGGGGAGCACAGTAAGATTGAACTTGGTGTCAAGTCGAAGCCATCTGCAATGCCATTCCCCATGATTATGTTCAGAACCTGTATGATTCAATACCACGACGTGTACAGGTTCTCAGCGCTCAGCGTGGCGGACACACAAAGTACTGATTTCAGACGTTCTTTTTTTTTTTTTTTTTTTTTTTTTTTTTTTTGTCTTGTACATCTGATCGTTTATTCGTACTGCTATCAGTAATATGTGAAATAATTTTCATTAATTTCTGACGATTCTTTCGTGGTGCTGCAATTTTCACAAGCATGAGTGTGATAAAAGTTTACTTAAAATTATAAGCTTATTGTATGAGAGAAATTGCTATAAAATTTTACTGGTGCCGAAAAGTAAGCTCTGTATGAATCCTGTAAAACTATAAAATACCTTGACAACAATATATCAAAGGCGATGGGCTCGTTTTCTAAAAATATACTTACACAGCGCCCGCGCTTTAAAGATAGACTGAAAAGAAAAGGAAAAAAACATAAATGTGTGTTTATTTCATGCTATGTGTTAGATCCAAAGTACAAAAATCCCGCCTTAAATTAAAAAAAAAAAAAAAAAAAAAAAAAAAAAGAAGAAGAAGAAGAAGAATTTTGTTCTAGACCTGCTAACTATGCTAGTTTATCCGTAATGGTATTAGGCCTCGCCTGTTTTTTACACCAGAATAGTTGTATTCAGCAATATGTTCTCTCGATTAAATAAGTAGACTAGTGCTGAACAACTACTCTCGTGCAAAAAAAAGGGCGGGTTTTAATACCATTAGGGATAAACTATCGTAGTTAGCAGGTCTATTGTTCTTATAACTTGGCGATAAAAAAATATTATTCCTTTAACATACTTGCAAACCTAACCCGGAAGATTGTTAGTTCCGCACCTTTCCGCCAATTTTTTACACCAGTCTTTTTTTAGAGTACTTGTCTTCTTATTCAATCGTAAATATACTTGAAGAGAATTACTCTAAAAATTAAGTGATGTACAAAAAGGGGTAGGACTTCCGGGTTAGGTTGACAAGTATGCATTTAGTTTGTTTTGTAAATTCTGGTGAGCTTCTGTATAAAAGGAGCGTAATTTCCTTGCTCTTCAAGGAGATAAACTAAGATATCTACATAAAGAGAGACATGTCCAGATTTTAATTTCTTCTGAAGCACTGTTAGTACCCGCCCTTTTTACCTACCACTTAATTTGTCGTGAAATTTTCTCTAATATGTAATTACAATTAAATAAGAAAAAATACACTTCAAGAAATGTGGTGTGAAGAAAGGGCGGGATATAATGCTCCGGAATAAATTAAAATGTGGATATTTCTGTAAAGGTACAAAAATTGTTAAATAGAAAATAACAATTTTCCAATATAAATAAATCAGAATTGATATTATTGATATTAAATGAGATAACCATTTAACTTGACAAAGGGGGTTAGTAGTCAATTTGATATGGCATTAAAAGAAATAAACAATCTAATAACAATAATAAACAATGGAAATGCTTTCATTCGGAAATCAAAGATACTAAAAAAAAGAGGGGGGGGGGGTTTGCCTAATGTAGACTTTATGTAAAACATAAGATATATAAAGTGCATCAGTGCCTATGAAGATTAACTGTGAATTTAAAATTACTTGATTTAACTGCAAATACCGAATAAAAAATTAATAATCATTGTACTTTATTTTCTATTTATTATATTAAATATTCAAGATGTTCTAAAATAGTTATTCGTGTGCAGAAAAACTAAATCCAAAGAATTTAAATTCTCTCTTTTTTTTTTTTCTCTTAAGCGCTTTTTTCCCTTTATCCTTTTTTATGTTATATATATATGTGTTCCATTGGTTTCTTTTTTCAATTACAGATGCCCCTGAATGTAAACCCAACCAAAAGAAAGTTTATGGCGTGGGGCGATTCGAATCAGTTCAAGTCTCCTGCGAGCTAGATTCCGATCCGGAAAACATCACATTCCGATGGCGATTCAACTCATCTGGAAAAAGCCTTGATATTACAACTTTCGTATCATCTGGCAATAAAAGCACTGCAACATACTTACCGAGTTCAGAAGACGATTATGGCTCTGTGATATGCTGGGGGAGCAACGATGTTGGCAGACAAAGAGAGCCTTGTGTCTTTACAGTCATACCCGCAGGTAAATAGAGAAGGAGAATTTTTTTTTTTTTCTTTATTGAATTTCTCATTGGCTTTTTTTTTTTTTTTTTTTTTTTTTTTTCCAGCGAAATATGAAGAATAAAACTTTCGTTGAATCTTAATAGATGTAAATATATGATCAAATTCGGATTTTAATAAGCTGGGAGGGATCAGCAGTAGCTATTGTTATTTTATGTATTTACTTATTTAAAATATATAAAAATACTTAAAAATACATTAAAAAAAAAAAAAAAAAAAAAAAACCTCCCCACTTTTAAAAATTTGAAGATAAGCAGTGTTGCCAAATATAAGCACATTAATAATATCATTGATAATTTTGAGGAGCAGAGCTGCGAACATCCTCATTAATTTTCCGCAGGTTTGTTAATACTCTCCTCTTTTTTTTTTTTTTTTTTTTCTCTCTCCACACCAGCTTTTTTTAGAGAACTTATCTTTTTATTTCATACTTGCCAACCATCTTATTATGAACCGTAAAATTTTCAGTACCCGCCTTTTCTTTCACACCAGTCATTGTTTAGAGTAATTTTATTCTTATTTAGTCGTAACAACATTTGGAGAGAATTACTCAAAAAATAAAGTGGTGTGAAAAAAGGGGCGTTTTTCCAAAGGGCGTTAACAATTGTACGGTTATTAATGAGATGGTTGGCAAGTACGTTATTTTCTGCTAAATACCTTTGAAGAGAATTACAGGGATGGAACACGGGTGCAGAATTCATACCACTACCAATGTAAGAAAATTTTCTACCTCTTAAATCGACGAAATTATAGGTAGAGAAATTTCTTAAACACATTCCGGTATGAATTCTGCGCCCGTGTTCCATCCCTGGAATTATTATAAATTTAAGTGGTGTGAAAAAAAGGGCGGGTACTAACAAAAATCCGGATTAAGTTGGCAGCTATACATAGCTCCCTATAATTTAATTTTATTCTGGAGTATTTTTAACCCCGCCTTTACTTCATACCACTTTTTCTTTCTTTCCCCCCTTTTTTTTACTTATTTCATCGTAATTATATATTGTAGAGAATATTATTCTATAAAAAAGTGCAGGTGTAGCATTCTCCGCCACTTCTTTAGGGAGCTTTCACGGCTGAAAAATTTTTGACTTTTTTCCCACCAGTATTTTTATGGAGAAATTTTTATGGTATTTTCATTGTAACGTATCATTATTAAGCAGGACAGAGATTTTCTATAAAAATTGTAGTGGTAAAAAAATGAAAATTTCTCATCCTCGAATCAACCCCCCAAAAAAAGGTGGAGAATGCGACCCCTGAAAGTGGTGCGATATAAAGGCGGGGCCAAAAATATTCCGGAGGGAATTAAAATGTTAGCAGCTATGGCAATGGAGGAGTAATGTTTCATATACATGATAGACGATTAATCTTGGAGGCGATAAGGCAAACATTATGATTATAAATTGCTGGTAGATATTGAAGGAAAAATACCCTAAAATTAGCAACAGTAAAAATATGTGTTGCATCTTTGTAATTATTATTTTTATTTTGTTATGATACATGTTTGTTTCATCTGAGTTTTGTCAACCAGTACATTATTATAAACATAGTCATAAATTATAAGGTAATTGAGGTGCGTATTTGTAATACTCTTAATGTATTATTTTCAAACTTTTAACAAATAGAGAGAAGTAATTCATTTTTGAATTTATACTGTAAAAATTTTTAGAGTTAAATTAATTAACCATATGTAGATCGTAAATTTATAAATCTTTTAATATTCGGTAATGAAAATCTCTATCCTTCAGTCGACTACTTCAATTATTATTAAAATATGTTATTACACAGAGTTACATACAATATTTAAAATTGGTATATTGTGATGTCTCCTTCAAATCACAGCATTTCTGGTATATCTGCTAGTTAACATTTTTATATATTACGTTTAGGGAAATTTCTTATTGCTGGGCTCCCACAGGTGATTTTTATTATTATTATAATTATTATTTTTTTATTTAACTTTTTGTACCACTATTAAAAAAATAATAATAATAATATAACGCAGGTAGATTATCATGACACCTGCAGAAATTGATTATAAATTTTATATTACGGAAATACTGGTACGAAAATAATAAAAAAGCATCATCCGTAGAAACTTTGCTTATTGTATTATAGGAATATTCATTAGTTTTAAGTCAAAGGGACTAATCTAGATTTCGCATATACATACTCTCTTTGTTAAGATGTATTACAAAAGATATGATTACAAGTTTTCAGTGTTGCCAACATTTTAATTTATTCCGGAGCGTTTTTAGTCCCACCTTTATTCCATACTACTATTAATTTAAAAGTAAATGTATCTTATTTTATCGTAGTTATATATTAGAGATGGTTATTCTATAAATAATGTGGTGTGAAATAAAGGTGGAGCTAAAAATGATCTGGAATAAATTAAAATGTTGGCAACTATGAAGTTTGATTTGAAATATTAATATTACGGTTTAAAACCATTTCCAAAGGTATATTATTCATAATATTTCTTATTAGCTTGCCATGACTTCAATAGTTTGATTTATTGTGATTATTTCATTCACCTTATTGAACATCATTAATTAGGTTATTTTAATTAAATATTTTTTTTCTGCCTGAATTTGAGAT
This sequence comes from Salticus scenicus, assembly GCA_963930645.1. Classification (NCBI taxonomy): domain Eukaryota; kingdom Metazoa; phylum Arthropoda; class Arachnida; order Araneae; family Salticidae; genus Salticus; species Salticus scenicus. The sequence goes on along the minus strand of OZ005656.1, from coordinate 159,594,513 downwards.
AATATTCAGAGGTAGAAATGCGTATAATAAATATTTTTTTCACTCAAGCTAAATACTTAAAAGATTGCCATTCAATTAATTATTATTACTTTTATTATTATTATTATTATTATTATTATTATTTGGGGAAAATTAAAATTAGTCGCAATTATAATAAATAATTGATGGTAGAAGTAATATTACTGTTAAAATAATTATTTTAATTAATTAATTATCAGTATTCAGAGTTTAAGCAAAAAAGCTAATAATACAGGGTCTGTCCAGAAAGTAATGAGATTCAATTTTTTACTACAAGCAGAAGGCCAAAGGGAAGGAGTTTGCGGGTGGTAGAATTGGTGAGCACTGTCATCTACAGAGTCAGGTGGAAGTCAGTTGGCCTTAAGCTCTTGCTGCAAGAATCGCTTGTGAAGCACAGCAGACACATGTTTAAAAGTGACATTAGCTTTTCAGAATGCAGTGGAGTATCAAGCAGCAATACGCCATAAAGTATTATGTAAAACTAAATAAATCGCTACTGAGATGCTTGCTATGTTCAATATGCCTACAAGAAGAATTCTTTGACCGAGGCTGAAATAATTAGTTGTCACAAAGTCTTCAAAGATGAGAGAGGGAACGTAAATGGTTAATAACACGCTGGAAATCTCTCAAGTTTCAGAAGTTCTGAAATTAAAGTGATTTTAGACTCTCATAATTGAATGAGTATCTGAATATTGCAGATACGTCGGGACATACAAAATCGAATTGGGCATCAAATCTTCATGGAAGAACTTTAAACGCAGAAAATTTGTGCCAAGTTCCTGAATCAGTTTTTGCCAAAGGACAGTCTCGTAACGCTTTCCCAACCACCGCACAGTCTCGATCAGTCACCGCCAGACTCATTTCTATCCCTACAGTTAAAATCCAGCGCAAAACGTCATCGTTTTGACCATCTTCAGAACTCTCAAAATAAGTGTAACCCGTGTTCTGAAAATCGTTCCTGTTGAAGATTTCCAATGGGTACCAGAGCCGTTGGCAACGGTTTATTAATGCAGAAAGAGGCTATTTTGAAGAATATTAAGCGTCTGTAAAATCATCATTAATTAAACGAATTCTGGGGAATCAATCTCATTACTTTCTGGACAGATCTTGTATCATTACTTTCGAATAAGAAAAGAAGATAGGGGAAGTTTTAATGAAAAATTATTATAAAAGGAAATAATTTGTTTATAAACACGTGTAATTATGAACGTATTAATCCCCTCATAAAATGAGCACCTAATTTAAAGACTTTTTTTTTTCTATTAAAGATACATAATAATAGTATATCTGGCAACATTTATAGTTTATTTCAGCATATTGTTAGTATCTGCCTTATTTCATAATCACTTTTTTCAGACAGAAATTTTCTCCAATACGTAATTATGATAAAATAGGAAGAGAAACGCTGCTTAAAAAGAGAGGTGTTAATAAAGAGCTAGTACTAACAATACCCGGAAATAAATTATAAATATTACCAAGTATACTAATAATGCTGAGTTGCCACTGGCGACTTTTTTTTAACTCCTTTCGTACCACTATTTTCCAGAAATAAAATTTATAGCATGTTTTCATCTAAAATTACTATGTATTTTGCAATGAAAATAGCATAATGAAACTGTTAATTTCAATGTCATTTTTTTTTTTTTTTTTATAGAAATAGAAAAGTTTCCTATAACAATTAATAGTTTAATAACAGTAGACTTGGCGTTGGAATATTAAAACCCGAATAAACTACTACGTTAGAAGCGCCAAAGAAAAATATTTGAGATGCATACAGCTGTTTCGGTAGCCTTAAACGTACCGTCTTCAGTGCAAAAATAAATGCGCTGATTGATTTATTTTTGCAGCACGGTACGCTTAAGGCTACCGAAACAGCTGTATGCATCTCAAATATTTTTCTTTGGCGCTTCTGACGTAGTAGTTTACTCGGGTTTTAATTAATAGTTCAGACTACATATACCGTATTTTCCTGCGTATAATCCACAGTTCAGATAAATTGGTTTCACACGAGAAAATTTATTTTCAGGCAAGATATGATCGGACCAAATCAGAGTAGGTGCTCCAGTGTATAGATTTCAACTTAGCACCTTTTGCCTACCGGAAAATTTTAGTATAAATATTTATATTATTCAATCAGCGTACTGTAACGGTTTTCACTGATTAAGTAAAATAAAATTTCTTATAAGCATTTTCCGGTAGCCAAAAGGTGCTAAGTTGGCAACTATACTTCAGTGATTGACATCTTTCCCGAAATAATTAATATATAGGGGAAAAAATGAAAGCACATGTTTTACATATAAGAATTTTAACATTGTATGTCAAACACTGAAGCATAGGTTGCCAATAACTGGTAAAATGAAAAACTAGCAGCATTAAATACTGAAGTATAGGATGCTAATTACTGGTAAAATGAAAAACTAGCAGTGTCAATTACTGGAACATTGAGTGGGTGTAAATAATTGATTAAAAAAAAGTTATTATCAAATACATATATTTTAATATAAATGTGGTTCTTCATGCGATCTTAAGGTTTTCGTGTGATCTTAAGATATCCAAAAATAGTTTCTGATGACTAAAACATTAGAAACATCAGAAATTCCTTCAAATGTGCCAGTCGCTGGAGCGCTTACCCTATGTTAATTACAATTTCCGGAGTAAAATTGATTTAGTAGACCTGTAGTTCATATGCTGGAAAATACGGCACATGTAGTATGAACAATTAATTGTTAAAGATTACTTTCCTATTTCTATAAAAAATGATTTTCAAATTAACAGTTTCATTATGTTGTTTTCATTGAACAGAATTTTCTAGCAACGAATATAATTATTATTCAAAGAAAGTCATTGAAAGTAACTGAAAATAAAAGTAGAACTTTTAAATATAATATGCTTTATTTATTCTTATTTCAGGCAAAAGAAAATGCATGCATATTTTTTCTTAAAGGATTTCTGAAAAATATTTTCTTAGCAAACCAAAAAAAAAAAAAAGAAAGAAAGAAAGATATAAAGAAAGAAAGAAAAAAGAGGGGTTCGAAATGGGGTTATTATATTTCAACATTTTATTCTTGTTGAATACTATAAAAAAAAAAAAAAAAAAAAAAAAAGGAAAAAAAAACGTAAAAAATGCCATTTTATTACAATATATATATATATATATATATATATTTTTTTTTTTTTTTTTTTTTTTTCAAATCATAAATCCAAACTCAAAAAAATTTTAATCTCTTCTGATTTGCATATATTTTACTTTGCTTTCTGATTTGACATAAAGCAAGAAAATTTCAGATCGTAAATTTTGATTTACGAATTGTTTAAAGCGGGTTTATAACCCTTTCTTCTGTACTCAAGAGATACATTGAAAAGATATGAGAAAATCCATATTTTATTTTTAACAGGCCCTCCGGAACCTCTTCAAAACTGCACGGTTGTAAACTACACTGAAGATTCCTTACAAGTAGAATGCATTGAGGGATATAACGGTGGATTGCCTCAAAAGTTTCAGCTAGAAGTTTATGATGATTCGGGCAGGAAATTGCATGGAAACTTCACGTCTTTCCAGCCGCAGTTTTATGTATCTGGGTTACCGAGTGGAAAAGTTTTACGCCTCGTAATATTCGCCAAGAATGGAAAGGGGAAAAGTGCTCCCATACTTATGTTAGCACATACGTTACAGAAACCGGAAAAACTTACAGGTAAAATTATATGTTGATATTTTAAATTAATTAATTAATTAACGATAGATTTTTTATTTTTATTAGATTTTAAAAATATATATTTATTATGTGTGTAAAAAAATTTAGAATTGGAATTATAAAGTTTAAAAATAATCAAATAATTATCTTCGTTGATGAATTTATGGCATCACCTAATTTTGATTTCCACTACCAAAAATTCATCCAGGATTTTTTTTTTTTTTTTTTTTTTTTTTTTTTTTTTTTTTCGAAATTTACTTTTCTAACTTACCGGAAAAAATACATTTATTACTTTTGTTTTAATCTTGTCCGTAATTCTAGTGGTTGTTCAATACTTTACTTTAAAGGAGTATTTTGTAAATTCACACGTAAAACATTATGTGCAGCTACTGTGTGTATACGCCAGTTGCATTTACCGCACCAAAAGGCAGGGTTTGGATAATATAAAGAACAATATAGGATAATGTAACGAACGGCCGTGTAATAACTATACATTATACGACAAATAATTATGGTACACTACCTTTCCATTAATGACCGGACACATTTGATTTCAGAAGTTTTTTCAAATATCTCAAACATACTAGACGAGTCATCTTGAAATTTCAGGAGTATGAAGAACATGTTATATCTCATATATTTCAGTGAAAGTTTTGCCCATAAGTAAAAGGGGGACCAGCAAAAAATTAAATAAAAACAAAAATGTTTGTGATCACCCAGTAAAAAGTAATGCTTAAAATGAAATCTGGCTGTAGTATGTGTCTATGAGATTTCTTATTATGTGTATGAATTTTTATGGGGCTACCACATATATTCATGGAGATATAATGGTTTCTTTCAAACAGTTATATCTCCATTAACGCTGTATCTCCTATCTGAGTTATAGCTCCACTTATTAACCATTATATCTCCACATATTTTGGATGCGCAAAATAAGTTGGTACTTTTTTAACTATAAAACTCAGGGTATTAAATCCAGTGCAAAGTCATTTTCAGGATATTTGATGCACAACGTTAGACATAGCATACTGCAATCAGAATGCAAAAATATTAAATATCTAATGAAATGCGTACATTTTTAGTAAATAACTTTTAACTGCGCATGAAGCAAGATTTAGCGAAATTTCATTTGCGTGATTTAATAGTCAAATGTATTGAGCTACTTATATAAAACTCCCAAAGAAATATCGTGGAAATTCAAAAAATTGTACAAGATCGAATGAATTGCTATTCAGTTACTCTCAAAAGAACGGCTAAACTATAAGGTGTTTTATTCCCATTTTTATTTTGATTCAATCAATATTAATGCAATGTCCGTTGATTGTAAATCAATATTAAGAAAAACCCCTTAGAATTTTCCTCATTTTTGAAAACTTAAATTCAGTTCATTCTATCGCGTACAACTTTTTTTTTTTTTTTTTTTTTAAATTCATATTATATCTGTTTGGGGTTTTTATATAATTAGCTCAATACTATTGGCTATTATATTATGCAAATGAAATTTCGTTGAAACTTGTGCATGCGTAGTTAAAAATTATTTAGTAAAAATGCTCATATTTTATTAGATATTTAATATTTTTGTATCCTTGCTCTTTCTAATGTAGTATGCCAAGTTTCCTGAAAATGGTTTTGCACTGGGTTGAAAAATTGAAACAATAAATAAAATTATCTTTCTTCTTTTTTTTTTTTTTTTCGATTGTTTTATAAATGAAATTCTAATATTAATTTGGTTGTTATGGGCTACACAAAGCTTTCTTTGTATTTTCTATATAAACGTGCCACCCGCAGGTTAACATGAAAAAAATTAATCATAGCTGCAAAGAATCAACCTTGCGTGTTATAGTTTAAAAAGTGACTTTTTTTTCAAATTTTTAATTAAACCGTTATAATTCCATGAATATATGTGTAGCTTCATAAGAAATTATGTAGATAATAAGAAGAAACCTCTCAATCATGTGCTACAGCCAGATTGCTTTTTAAGCATTACTTTTTATAAGGTGATACCAAACATTTTAATTTTTATTTAATTTTTTACTGGTCCCCTTTTTTAATTTCGGAGTAAAACTTTTGCTGAAATATATGAGGTATAACGAGTTCTGTACACTCCTGAAGTTTTAAGAGGATTCATCTCGTGACAAAACGTCTAAAATCGAAAGTGTCCGGCCATCATACTTGCCAATATCGTAATTAATATTCCGTAGTATTGTTAGTCCCGCCCTTTTCTTCAAAGCAGTAAATTTTACAGTAATATTCTCCAAATGCAAATAACATTAAATAAGAAGAAACATATTCTTAAAAAGATACTGGTGTGAAAGAGAAGGCGGGGCTAACAATCCTACGGAATATTATTTAGTATATTGGCAAGTATGGGCCATTTATGGAAAAATGGTGTAAGGAAAAAAATAAAAAAATATGATTTTTAAATTTACATTTAGCCGCAAGTATTTCTAATGGACTTTCACGGACATTGATTATATATTTTAAGCTTGGTTTAATTTCATTAATATACGCATCTATACACATTACTCTAAAAGAGGATTTCAAATTTCGATATACTTTTATGAAAGTGAATATTTTATTTCGTGAATAACTTTAAGTATATTTATATTTAAATGCAATATTTTTCGAAATGGATAAAAGGAGAGCTTTTTTTCCCATTACTTTTATAGAAAATAAACTCTTAAGGGAAAATTCTATAAAAGTTTTTCGTATTGAAAGTGCTTTAATCTGTATACGAAATAGATCGATTGAATTTTTACTTTTTTCAAAGTTTATAATGAACTTCTGAAATCCTTTTAAAGTAATTTCTATAAACCAGGAAAAAAAATATTTTTAATATATTTTTCTGTAAAATTTGTTATATGATGCAAAGAAAAATTTCGCTTAATTCATAACAAGAAGTAAACTTATTTCAGTATCTTGTAAAACGCAGAAAAAAATTCCAGTTCAGAACGGCAACTTTTAATTTTTCTTTGAGAAATCGATTTTTAGCCTTTATTTCTTTTCAAAAGATGAGTTTATACTGTGATAATTACAAAAATATGATAAGAAAAGATACTATAATAAATAAGACAATTTAATAATTATAAAAAATAAATGTTAATGAAAGAAGTGGATTAGATCACTAAATCTGCAATACATTTATTATTCATATCATTATTATTCATATCATATTATTCATTATTATTCATTCATGTTATACAAAGATATAGTTTTACTGCAACAATTTACAATCAAACTATATCTTTTTATAATAGAATTTCTAAGCATAATTATTTTTTTTTCTTACAAATTATGATTTTAATAACTCATTTATTTATTTCATACTTTTCTTTTGAAATTTGCTTGATTTCCGATCCACATTATAAAATAGTTAATAATTTTCATTAACGCATAACAAGTGAGAGACTACGATTACCAGATTATAAAAAAACACAACAGAACTGGCGTTTAAAAGTAATACATATAAAACTTTGGATAAACACCATACAAAGCAAGAATTCGCAACAATTATTTCGGGTCAAAAGAAAACACACTTCGTCAGGCGAGCTTACCAGGCACGAGTGCTGCTTTGTGCGTTGCCACTTTGTTTGCAGAATTCGTGCTTACTTTGTTCGCTTGACGAAGGATCGTATTTTCTTTCGACTCGAAACAACTGTTGCGATTTCTTGCTTTTTATAAGTTTCGTAAATATTATGATTACCAGAGTCAGAGTTGCAACCTCTCTGGATTTTTGAGCAACAATAATTTTTGATAATTATTCACTTATTTTAAAAGATAATCTTTTGTGATTGAATAAAACCAAAATAACATTTCACAAATAATGGTATTGAAAAATTCAGAGGACTATAATCGGTCTTACAGTTGAAAATAGGAAAATACTTCGACTATGAAGTATTGAAAGATTTTGTTTAAAACAAAAAGAAAAGTTTTTCTTCTCACGTAAAATTCTGAAGCTTATTTTCAAAGTATATTATTTTAAGGATATTTAAGATTTAGTAACTAATAACATTAAAGTAAGCACATGATTATTAATTTTAATTATAGTATACATACTAAACAACTGCAACCATTTCAAATATTTCACAATATAACTGCTAAAAAAGCCTTTGTAAAGTATAAAAAACTTATAAAAACATACTCTTACAATATTTCAATTAGTTACTTATTCATTGTTAGCGTTCGAATTCATTACACTGAGTCTTCATCAGAGTTATGTTATAATAAAAATTCCATAAATATATATATAAGTTCAAAAGTACATATTGAAAAATGAAATAAGTCCATTAATTAAAAATTCATAAGAGTCAAATTACTATTAAAAAAAAAAAAAAAAATTCCACATGCAGTGTCTCTTCCTTTTTAAATACCCACATCTATAATTTAACTTTTTCTGTAGTGTCATACGAACGATATATCTGCAATATACTTTAATAAACTCATTAAAATAATATGTGCAAATTCGATACTAATAAAAATAATTACGTTAGTCAATTGAACTACATATTTTAACACTAAATATATACTGATAAAAATTACTGTATAATTATTTGTTGCTGCATAGCCTCCTAAACTCGATTTCTGTTGCGTGGCTCGGAAACTTGGCAACAGTTCAAGCGGTAGACAGTGCCACCTGGTACAGATTGCGTGACTTTATCATTCAACAGCCACCAAAAATTTTTAAAAGTGGGATTTGGTATACATAAATGACAAATAGAATCGAAGAAATGTCGATTATACGAGTATATATCATATATCACTTCTTAAAATTATTGGTGACAGTTGAATAAAAAAGGCGCACAATATGTACCAGGTGGCGTTGTCTACCGCTTGAACTGCTGCCAAGTTTCTGAGTCACGCAACAGGCATCTATTTTAGGAGGCTGAGGTTTCTGAAATATAAACACATATTTAAGAGTTGCGAACTATGCTATTAACACCCAGTTTACATATCAAGTTACAATATACGATTAAAACTTTTCCTAAAAATTTTGAAAAATGTAGCATTAGTTTATTGCGCCCTCTAGCAAGAAAATATGTCTTTTTTTTTTTTTTTTTCGAGGATTTTATTTATATTTCAATAACTCTAACCAAAGGTTATGTACAGTAAAGGAGGAGAAACCATTGCAAATTTATTTTTCTCTTTTGATAATTTCAATAGTTTCTCTAATTAAAGCGGGGTTTTTTTTATTGGTTTGCTAAATTATTTTAGAATCTTTAAATAAAATTTTTATGGGATTTTTACTAGCAAACCTTGCAAGAGCAGATTTTTGGTAGTTATTTTTTAAATCTAAGATATCTTCTTCAATTCTTTCTTTTAAAGGACGAGTAGTCATACCTATATAATATTGATGCTGGTTAAATTCATCACAGAAAAGAATTTGATAAGTACCAGGAAGTTTATTAATTGGTTGTGGGTCGATTTTACGAGTTACAATGTTAGTAATTTTTGGAGGGGGATAGCAAAAGGATCAAAATTAAATCTTTTAGAAGTGGAATGTAGTATTTCGTGAAGGCCGTGTCAGTAAGGGACAGGAACTCTAATCCTATTACTTTTACGGTGATTATTATGATTTATTTAAGTAAATTTGTAAGTTATTAATAAGTTTACGTGGAAATTAGTTATTAAAGTCTAAATTATATTTAAAATTAATTTCTTTTTGTAAACCAATTTCAGTTAAATAACATTTATGAGCACGATTAAGTAAATATCTAGAATTAGCTAACTTATAATTTAAAGGTATAGGAGCTAAATAAAGAATAGTTGGTTGCGCTGCATCACGTTTAAGGTAAATTTTAGTTTCTATTTTATTATTTTTATGGATAAGGTTAATATATAAATAAGGTAGAGTTTATTGTTTATTGGTAAAATGGTAGAGTTTTATTGTTTATCAGCATTCCTGATGAAATTCGGATCATTGGCGAATCTTCATATATAATTCAGGCTGATATATACAAATACAGTTCCATTTCAAATGTTATAAAAGCTATTGGAAAAAAAGTTCTATACAACAGACTCCAAAGTGTTTACCTCCAAGTGTATTTTAATTTAATTTTTATTAATATGACTATAAACATAATTTTTTAAATGTGTTGTTGTATACATATATATAATCAATGCACAATACATTGTATGGCTCTACTTTTGCTGCTGAGAAAATAATCTGATTTTTATATATTTAATATTAAACTGCAGCAAAATTTCGTAGCATCAGATTAGAAAGCATGTTCTTATCAGTGTTGCCATGTTTTACGACTTTTTAATTCAATTGTCTCACCAATAATCTTAAGAAGTGATATTTCATATTCATAATAGACGATTCTTCAATATTATTCGTCTATTATATATAACGAATATCACTTCTCCAAGTTATTGGTGGTAATTGATTAGCCACAAAGTTGGGCAACATTAGTTATTCCGTTTTTTATCCAAATACCCTCATTCCTGCGTATAAACCGCGAGTCTGCTAAATCAGTTTTACATCGGAAATTTTAATTTACAGATACAGCTATTTAACGAAGGAGAGAAGAAGAAGAAGAAAGGCAAAAAGGCGTTTCTACTGATTCATAACTCATTAGAATATTGCTTTATCTATATATTTAACTTTCTGGTCTAATACCGATTTATCTGACTCGTGGATTATATATGCAGAAAAACACAGTAAGTAATAAACAATTTTATGACCAAAATCTTATTTTTAATTGTTTTTTCACTTATTTTACAGGCATGCAAGGAATGGCGATTCTACGGCCTATTTTAGGACTTTTAATAGGAATTATTGTAGCATTAGTCATCATTGCTGTGGTGGTAATCGTATATATGAAAGTGAAAAGGCATCGGAAAGATAAAGGTAATTATTTAATACAGAATACTGAAAAAAAAATAAAAATTTTGCAATACATAATTTGTTATTTTTTAATACGACAATTTAAAAGCAAACTAATATTTATGTTAAATAAGCATTTAAGATAAGATTTTATGAAAGCTATGCAACGATACAGAAAGTATATAGGTTATATCTACTAAACATTCTGATTTTCTGCTAATCATTTCGTTGTGTTTTCTCGGTGAAATTAATCCATAAAACAGAATTACAAAATAATAATAATGATAATTATCCGTGGTCCATCCCTGTAATAATTTAATATAAACACAAATATAGTCTACGCAGATTATAAATACCTAGGAGTGTTTTAGATTAAGGAACCAGTTTCATGCAACATATTATAATCTAGCAGTCTACGCCCACTTCGCTGGTTACTATATTTAAATGAACTGTCGAAAGAATTAGATCAGTATTTAATTTTTACATCCCATTATAAATAATAATAATAATAATAATAAATATACATATATATATATATATATATCATGTTTGCCATTTTCTAACGCCAATCATTCTATACAAATATTTTTGCTTTATTTACTTACGAAATATCTGCAATTCAATAAGTCAACGATAACTAATTTAAAAAGGTGGTTTTAGAAAATCGGAAGAGTGACACCTATGTATATGGAGATAAAATTATTTTTTTAAATGATTTTGTTCACTGTCGTAATGCCAAATTTCATTAAAAATTAGAAAGTAGTAATAACCCAGCTTTTTGCACTCGCTATTCATATCATTTATCTAGTAAAATTCCCCAACTTAGTCTAAATTCCGTTTTTTTTTTTTTTTTTTTTTTTTTTTTTTTTTTATCATTAAAACTTTTTCCCATCGTTTTTATATTACATATTTTACTTTCTTCTATATTCAATAGAAGAAAGTATTGGATTCGTAAAACATTTCGAACCCGGTTTTCTACGGATTTACATGTTTTGAGAGATCTAGATTAGAGAGAGATTTGAGAGATCTACGATTTTATCATTTGCAGAAAATGTCTGTCTGTGTGTGTGAGAGACAAAAAATTTGTGGCGACTGTATCTAGGGAACTACTGCTCAGAATTAAATATAAATTTATGTGTAAATGCACTTTGACCTAAATTAGTACCTATCAACTTTTGGTGTCAACCGCTCAACAGGTGGCGCTGCTAAACAACGATTTCCGAAATTTAAGGGAAGGTTATATCTCAGGTTCTATTGTGTATAATCAAACAAAACTTGATACATGGGAAGGACTTTTATGAGACATTATGCAGATTCAAATTAGATTCTTATAGGCATTTAGATGGCACTGCTATACAGGAAATTTCCTCGATAACGGGAAGGTTAAATCTCAACTTGAATGTCATATAACTGTACGAAACTTGATATGTGAGATAATCGTTATAAAAACGCATTTTTTAAGATGATATTCCTTAAAGGCACACATGTCCACAATACATCATGAAGATGTCTATAGGATGTTCATGGACGTCTTTTTCATCCATAGGACATCCTAAGGATGTCATATGGATAAGATTAGGGTTAAGATGCCGTTAGGGATAGACAATAAAATTATCTTTCTTTAGATATTTAGTGTTAGTTTCCTCTAAGATGAAAATCATTTGCATTCATCATATTAGATAGGATAAGGATGATAATTTTAATAAATTATCTGCCCTTAGTGAATTTGTATAGGAAAATATAGAAAAAAGTCTTGTGGTGGGCACAACATACTAGTATATATATGTATTTTTTTTTATGTCCATTTAAATATTTTACATGATATCTTCTTTTTTATAACTGTTCATCTGAATTCTTCATATGATTTTTCATTTGAGATTATATCCTATATCATCTTTTCTAAAACGTTTGGCAAGTATATCTTAGTTACTACTGTATCTGCGTATGTGTTCGTATGTCACTGAATTACGCTATAATCTTCCTTTGAAAAATTTTAGTGTCTATACATTGAATTTTTAAATATCCAGAAACAGCTGTCATCGTTCTAACATAATCCATTTATTTTACTAGTTATCATCAATGATTTTACAATGACTCTCGACAGTGAACCAACAGTTTTTTCTTTTAGGCTGTATTCAAATAAATATTTTTAAAAGTTTAAATAAATGTTTTTCTTCGTAATAGAAGCAAAATGCTACATTTCACATAGCTGCCAATATTTTAATTTATTCCGGAGTACTTTTAGCCCCGCCTTTATTTCGCACCACTTTATTTATGGAAACATTTTCTTCAATATATAACTTCTATAAAATAAGAAAAAATTACTTTAAAAAAATAAGTGGTACGAATTAGAGGCGGGGCTAAAATTACTCCGGAATAAATTAAATTATTGGCAGCTATGCATTTCATAACAGTCGTATATATAAAATTTTATTAGCATTGATAAAAATATAAAATTGAAAAAGTTTTACAAATATTTTCTAATATTATTATTCATTATTATTATTATTATTTGATACTTGGAAAAGAGAGTCAGTTTTTTTACTGAATATAAAAAGAGAATATTTTGTCCGATAAAAACATAAAAGAAGAAAAAAAAAAAATCTACTGATCTGCTTCAATTATTGTTCATCATTAGAAACAAGAAATACCGATAATAATCATCTTCTAAGAAATAAATGTATACAATTCACGCGTAGGACATTAGCAACAGCAACGTGATGTCATCTATATTTTTCTGTAAATCTGTTTGATAGGAAGGAGGAGCTTTTTTATTTTCCCTTCTTTTTTAGTAAGCTGATAAAAAAAAAAGTGCATGACTCGGTTATTAGGTCTCCTGATATGATCCTATTTTGCTCCTTTTTTATTACTTCAGGGATGTAAATATCTCTTTTCGGCTTAAAACTCCGTGAAAACTTTCCTGGACACACTTCCGAAAACCAATGATACTACCGATAATCTAGGACTAAAAGAGGTTTAATCGAAAACCGATGGCAGTATGAAATGATGTTTTACACTCTCAACATGCAAAAATGGTGATATCCTCCTCTAAATGACTCCAAAAATAGATAGATGCAAAAATTACGTGGATGTAAAAAAAAATAATCGATTCAAAAATGACATAGTAAAAACAGTGATTAAAAAGAAAAAATATTTTAATACTTTTAGTAGCTTATAGTTAAGAAAAAAAAGAAAAAGATAATTTTTATACTGATATTATCTTATTGAAGAAAGTTTTAAAAATAATGTAACATATTAAATTCATATTCTTTATTTTGAGAAAGTGGTTGAAAAAAAGTAATTTTGTCGAAAAAAAAAAATTGTTATTTTTACAGAAAAAAGTTTCTATGTCATTGCAACCGTCATTTATAATAATAATAATAAGAGCTACCTTTTTAAGTACTTATTTATTTCTTTAAAGCAGAAGTTATACTTCTAAAATATAATTTTTAGTAATAGTAGTAGCATATTTACCAACTTTTTAATTTATCTCGTAAAAATGTTTCTAATCGCTTTTTTTAACACCATTGTTTTCGTACAGAAATTTTCTCCAATTTTCAATTACGATTAAATTAGAAGAAAAATGATATAAAAAAGGGGTGTGAAAAGAAGGCGAATACCAATAGTTTTACGGGATAAATTAAAATGTTGGCAAGTAGGTATGTAGTAGTAGTAGTGATATTGCTTTGAGAGTAAAGATATATATAAATAATTTAATAGTTGTAAATTGTTTAGTTTATATTAAACTACTTTATGTTGATAAAAAATACATTAATGCAATAATTTCTTATTATTTCAGTAACAAAAAGAACACCCGAAGTTTCGGATAAGTAAGTATTAATATATAATAATTATATTACAAAAATAAATAATTTATAAATAATGAAATGAATAAATAACAAGCTTCTAATATTTTGCACTATGTCTTTCAATATTTTTCTATATAAAATTATTTAAATGTTTGCTGTGCATTCCGCACTTAATAGGTGCATTCCAATTTAGTATAATTTAGTTCTGCTAGAAAATAAAATCTCTTTTAATGCGTTTAAGACTAACTCAATTTAATCTCTTTTTATTTAAATATAGGTGTCAAACTCCTTTAAAGAAAGACACAGATGATATTGGAGATAGTGAAGAAAAGGGACCAGATATCATACCAGCAAACATAAACAGCAAGCAACATTACATAGTAAATGGTAAGTACATAAATTTGGATTATATGTTCAGAATGCATACCTGCCAACTTTTTAATTTATTTCAGAATGATGTTAGTCCCGCCCTTTTTTTTTTACACCATAATCTTTGTAGAAAAATTTTCTTCAATATATAATTACGATTAAATATGAAGAAAATTGCTCTAAAAATATTACATTCATAAAAAGTGCGGGATTAACATCATTCTGAATAAATTAAAAAGTTGCCAGCTGCAATAATAAAACATTAAAAAAATTAATTGCATAAAACGGAGTTGACCTCAGTATACATTTTCGTTACCTTCAACAAGAGATAAATAATTCCAATGTTTATACATATACATATACACCTACTTCCAATAATATTCAGCTAAAAAGTATTGCTTGGGCTTTTTTTTTGGCGTGCCATTATTTATATAACGAAAATACGTATCGTGAAGCATTTTATTTTTGGTAAAGCCTCACGATACTTTTTTTTCTTTTCTCTTAGGAAAAAAAAAGATAGGGGAATGATGTACTGCAATGTTATTTCCTGAAACCTCCAAAGAATTTAAAGAAATCTGGCATTCTTTTTTTTCTGCGTTTTGTATATATGAGTAATTCTCTGAAAAGTGGTCATTTCATGTCCCAGTAATCTTGAAGGCATATTTTTAAAATCACAAAAACAAAAAGCTGTCAGAACTATCAATATTAATTAGTTATGCATATAAACTGTAATTCTTTGGTTACTGGAATTTAAATATAATTTTAAAATATTTTTTGAAATGCTAAATATCATTCCCTCACTGTGTCCCCATTCAAACATGTAAGTACATAAAATGGTTTCTATGGTATTAAAGCACGTGCATTTAGATTATTTTAATTGAAAATTTATTAAACATACTTTAATAAATATTTATCCATTATACTACATTTATATATTATGCAATGAAAAAAATTAGAACACACTTTATTGTTGTCCCTGGTATTAGATATCATTCCCTCATCAAGCTATAATCACACCCCTACTTACTCCATTAATGGCAGCACGTGCTTTATATAAGTCAAACTTAATTTGTATAGCAGCAAAGTAAAAAGCCATTTTGTGTTCTGTTCGAATCTTTTTACAATGAGTTGCACAAGGCTCTCAAACGTCAGATTGAAATACAGTATTTTTATTATACGTCATTCCCTCATTCATTATAAAGTTAACTAAAAGAAATCAAATTTGCTTTTTTATGTTATCATAGTAATAAAAATATGTTTTAATAAATATTTAGTGTTTGAAAATACAACTAAACCTAATCATATTTTTATAAATTAGTTTCTAGAAGAAATTTGTCATTCCCTCACAATCATTCCCTCATTTTTCTAATTAATAAAAATAATGCTATTTAAAAAAATTATCAGATGCAGTTTGGTTTATATTATTGTTTATTAACTGTAACGTATGTGTACATGCACAAATTTAAAAAATAAATAAATAAAAAATAATAATGGAGCAATTTTATTTGGGCTAACTCTTTTTTTTTTTTTTTTTTTTTTTTTAAGCACACTTTTCAGGGAATGACCCATATATATATATATTTGTATATATACTACTGGCCATTAAAACTGCTACACCAAGAAGGAATGATAATAACGGAATGAAATTTGTTGGACACGTACAATATAGTAGGAAGAACAATTGATTAAAATTTCAGGAAATCTGGAGTAATATGTACTGAGAAAACAGTACATAAAGCAGCGACCTCTGTGAGCAATAACAGCACATATCTGCCTAGGCATTGAATCGAACAGCGATTGGATGACATGTACGGGTAGAGCCCGTCCCGGTCACCTCTTGTTTTCATTCCCGCCACTCTGAATACCAGCCATTACATTTCTGTCGAGTTAAGGCCCATCGCTCTGCCCTATATTCAAAGCCTCCGCAGCGCAACATTTAAGCAGGACAATGCACGACCGCAAGTTGTCCATATTGTCTGGACCTTCATTGATGCCGAATGTGTTCGACTGTTGCTCTGGCCAGCGCGTTCTCCTGATCTCGCACCAATGAAAATGACTGTTAAATCGTTGAAAAGCGACTGGCCCCCACCACTCACCATAACTCCGATCGATGAATTGTGGCATCGTGTTAAAACTTCATGACGTGCTCTACCCGTACATGTCATCCAATCGCTGTTCGATTCAATGCCTAGGCAGATATGTGCTGTTATTGCTCACAGAGGTCGCTGCTTTATGTACTGTTTTCTCAGTACATATTACTCCAAATTTCCTGAAATTTTAATCAATTGTTCTTCCTACTATAATGTATGTGTCCAACAAATTTCATTCTGTTATAATTATTCCTTCTTGGTGTAGCAATTTTAATGGCCAGTAGTGTATATACAATATATATTTGTTGCGTTTTATATATGTATATATATATATATATATATATATTTATTTATTTATTTATTTATTTTGGGGCTTGACAATAACATTTTTTTTTTTTTTTTTTAATCAGTCTTCGTATTATTTAATCGAAGAAAAGCGCTACAAATCATTATTGAAGCATGGTTCGTACGGCCACGGCGTTTTTCAAGGACAGTCCCACCAGTATTTTTATGCAATATATTTTCTTTTAAATATTAAGGCTTTTTTAATATCAAAAGTTGCTAAATAATAATGCTGGAGCAGAAAATTAAAGTATTCAATTGTTGGACCGCTAAAAGCTGTGAATTTAGTTATTGGCACTAGCAGGGTTCTTGCCAGTCACTAATTTGAATTCTTATTTAATAGTGTTTAAATTTGGAGAAAATTACTCTAAAAATATACTGTTGTGAGGAAAAAGGGGAGTGTACTAAAAAATCTTCCTGTTTATAATTAGGACGTTGGCAAGTATTGAATACCACTTTTTATATGAAGCATACCTGTCAACAATTAATATTCCATACTATTGCTAGTACCCGCCCTTTCTTCACACCAGATTTTTTGGAGAGTATTTTTCTTCTTTTTTAATCAGATTAGCACAAGATTGTCCTAAAAATAAAGTGTTGTAGAAAAAGAGGCGGTACCAACAATAGTATGGAATATTAATTAGAATGTTGGCAGGTTTGTATAAAGCAGTCTTTGTATTGTTCTTTCGAAGATATGCCCTACAAATGATTAATGAAGATTACATTTTTTTTTTTTTTTTTTTTTTTAAGTAGTATTTAAAATAGTGATTGCTGAGAACCCTATATTAGCGGGTCTCAACGTAGTCACCTTTTTTAATACCATTTTTTTTAATGGAAATATTTGTAATCCTTGTCGGTATATTCTTTCGATTAAATAATGCGAAGATTAATTTATATGAATAGAGGTATTCAAAAAAGGTGATTGTGCCAAGCATTGCAATTGACGTGGCGTTGTATATGATGCTTTAAATTAGATTTCAGTTTTATGAAATTTTTTTTTTTTCAAAGTCATAAGGCGGGCATAAAGGCGGGAGGGCAGAATTTAGCGTTGATACATAATGAATTAAAAATTTGTCAGTTCTGTTAATAATAATACAGGGTGGCGACAGGACAATTTTTTTTTTTTTTCTGATTCTTCCATCATTATATTCCTTTCGGAAATTTTAATAGTAAGTTTCCACGATTAATTAAGTAAAAAAACATTATATGAATATCCTCGTAGAATAATCAAGGGAAAAAAGTGGGTCTGTCGCCACCCTGTAATAGGTGGTTTGGAGGAGCACTGATTAACTTTATTTAGTAAGGAATTTTAGTATAATGCTGTGAGGTTGCGGTACTAACAGTAATCCGAATTAAACTATAAATGTTACCAGTTACAATAAAATTCGACCTATTACAAATATTCGATATTTACTACCTACCCATTTTAATATAGCTATACAGGGTGTCGACAGTTGACATTTTTTCCCTGATTCTCCCGGCAGTATTTTTGTATCGGAATTTCTAGTAGTAAGTTTGCACGATTAATTAAGTAAAAAATTATTATATAAATATGCTGGTGGAAGAATCACGGAAAAAATGTCGAGTGTCGAATCCCTGCTATAATTCTAAAATCTTCATGCCTATAAAATTTTGGTATACTCTAGAAGCACTTCAATATAAAATTTCTTTCGAATTTTCTGCATAGCAAACAGAGTATATAATGTAATAGATTTTTTTTAATACCTGTATAGTAATTATTGCAATATTTCAACTAATTAAATTTTATTTCAATGAATTTGTGATATTTTACATTTTTCGCCTAAATAATTAGATTTTTGAATTGAAACTTACATAACAAGTGGCCATTTCAACTTTAATTAGCAAAATTTGATTGAAAAAACTGAACTTTCTGTGGATTCTCTTTAATTAATATATTTATATGATTATTTCAACTGTAAATATTAAAATTCATAACAATTTGCATTTTAATATGCACTGTATCAGCATCTTAAGAAACAAGTAATTAATATTTTCGATATATCATGTTTATTAAATCATAAAATTAATTAGATATTCACTTTGTGTAAACAAAAAGGTTTCACATACCAATCTTTATGTATAAAAAAGCTACATTCTTGTATTTATTAGAACAGATAATTTATATGAAATATATTTTTAAGTAATATGTTCATTATTTAAATATGTATTAATTAAACTTTCATACTTTGATAATTTTGAAGAAAAAAATGCAATAATTGTAAAAAATGAAAAATATACCAATTTTACTCTTTTTAGAGACATATACAGGGCATCCGTCGTTAGTTCCTCCCCCCCCCCCCCACACACACACACCACCACCACCACCACCACCACCGCCACCTATTTAACTTTAGAACGGCGATTTCTGTTGCCTGTCAAGTTGTGTCCGAATTTGGATATTAAAAAAACTATAATATATCCAACAACATCTATTCGACGCTCAGTAGGTCTCTAAATTTAGAGTATTATCTCCATTCAATATTTTAGAAAGGTCCAAAAATGTCCAATTTTTAATTATTACGATATCTATAATATATCTAATAACATTTATTAGATGTTCTACAGATCTCTAAATATGGTATATATATCATTCAATGTCTAAATAATGTCCAATTTTTTATATTAAGATATGTATAATACGTCCAACAACAGTTATTAGACATTCAGTAGACCTCTAAATTTGGTTTGTTATCTCCATTCAATATCTAAGGAAAGTTTAAATAAAGTCCAATTATTGGATATTTGGAGATTCAGTAGACATATAATGGATGTAAAAAGGGTGACATTTGTCGTGCTAATAGATATCTATAGGATGTTTACAGATGTCTAATAGATACTCTTATAGATGTCTTGTAGATGTAAGTGGCTGTGTTGGTATGTTTTTATTTGGTCGAAAACCGTTACATCTAACATATATTGAAAATATCTAAATCTTGTTTTGATGTAACATGTTACATCTATTAGACCCCGAAAAAGACGCGTCTACATTTAAACATCTGATAGATATCTATAATTAGTGCAGGATATCCAGGACTTTTAATGGACATTCTTAAGGTACTGATATTTTGTACCTTTTATGGATCAATTCGATGTAATTTAGATATCTAATGGATACAAGTGGCTGTGTGGGTTCTCAAAACTATTGGTGACTATTGGATAAAAATGTCTCAAAATCTGGCAACACTGTTTCTAAAATACGTGCAGTGGTCGAGAGGTTCTATTCTCAATGCTGAAGGTGCTCAATCACACATCACACTCGTCCTCTTAGTCGTTTGAAGCTTTCCGTGATTTTCTCCGAAACTCGCGTAAATATGGAATAGGATTCTTTGGTTAAAACTTGGATAGAAATTTTCAACGTCACAGAGCTTTTAGAAAGTCCTCCTACGGAAGGTATTTCACTCTGGCCTAGGACCCTTGTGCCGTCAATCGGCTTTAACGAACACAACCACAAACTGAAATACGCGTAATATTGTCTCATATACTTAGGAAATGAGTGAGGAATGTATTAATTATAATTATTATAAATATTACCTTATTTCATCTTTCGAAATTCTGATATATTACAATTTTATTCATTTTTTAATCATCTTTTCTTCATTAGATGACCCAAAAGAGCAATCTTCACCCGCTAAAAACACAGGAGCAATGTGCCACTGGGGTTCACCCCCGAGAAATCCTTGTTTAGAAGCCGCAATGCAAGTACAACCATGTGCGACATTTAGGAGGGTGAGTATTAAATAATTGATTTTTTAGAATTAATTTATTTTATAGATAACATGTACTTTTTTTTTTACTTATTTAAAAAAAAAAAAAAAAAAAAAGAGAGAGAGAGAGAGAGAGAGAGAGAAAATAAATTAAGAAAAAGAATAGAAAGAAAGGAAAAGAAGAAAGAAATAATACATGAGCAGTTTTGCCAAGTTTCTTATTTAATTCCAGAGCATGTTCTGCCCCGCCTTTATTTCACACCACTTAATTTATAAAATAAGTTTCTATAATATAACAAAAAAAAATAAGAAAAAATATTTTTCTAAAAAAAATTGATATGAAAAAAAGCGGGTTTAAAATAGCTCGGAAATAAATTAGTGAACTTGGCAACTCTGCATGAGAGTTTGTTACGATTACTGTTGCAGGAGACATAAGGTCATAGTCTCCGCTATCTTTTCAGGACATTTTCACGCATGAGAAATTTCCGCTTCTTTTTCTATCATTGTTTCTATACAATTAACTCTATCCTATTTTATCACGGCGTATTGTTATAAAAATATCATGAAGCTTTCTGGATAAAAATAGTTGTATAATAGAAGCCAGAAACGTTCTTATCTTTGAGAAAGTCCTGAAAAAGGGCGGGGCTACGTCCCCTGCTGTTGCTGTTTCATAGATATGTCTTGCCCACTGATTTTCAAACATTTTGACGTGGAACTCACATAAAATTCTGAAAATAATGTTGGTACACTACATGCAAATTTATGGAAAATGTATTACATAGATGTCAACATCCTAATTAATATTCCGTAGTACTGTTAATACCCTCTCCTTTTTCTACACCACTTAATTTTTAGAGTAATTTTCTCAAAATGCAATTGCCATTAAGTAAGAAGAAAAATGCTCTGATATATATATATAAAAAAAAAAAAGAGAGAGAGACCGGTGGGAAAAATAAGGCAGGTACAAACAATACTACGGAATATTAATTGGATGTTGGCAACTGTGATATTATCATCATTAAGTTAATCTTTCAAAGACAAACTCATATTCCCTCTTCAATATATAGAAGAATTCTTGTTTGTTTACCCTTAATTGTAGTGAGGGTAGAAATTTAAGCAAATTTGATGTCGAAAATAAATTTTATTATATATACGAGTAGGCTGTAATTTTGCTTTATTACTGAGGATGAACTTGAGTTCACATCTAGAAAATGATTGTTCAATATGAGACTTCGTTTTGAGAAATCTACGCAATTATAATATATTCGTGTGATCTACCAACAATTTTATAAAAATGCAAAGACCACAAAAAAAAAGTACTTATTTTTTTATCACCATTATGTACCAATAATGGGACATTGCACCATTAGCGACAGTGCCTTTAGCGCAAATTTATAAACCCCTGTCTTTAGCGTAAATGTTATACCCCCTCGGTGGAGTGCTTCTAGCCTAAATGCCTTTAGCGTAAGTTTAAAAAAAGTAAAGAAAGAAATATAAAAAAAATTTGGTCTTAAACAACCATATGACTTCTGTACTCACTATCACACGTATTATATATGTATTTTTTGGAGATAATGTGATTAGAAAAGATAAAATTGACCTAACGAAGTAGAAATCTAAAATGTTCCAGAAAGATAAACCTGATACACGTGTAAAGACATATAAAATAAAGTTTACCTGGCAAGTTAAAAAATAAGAAAAAAAAAATGGTAGAGTTATTACATGAAACACCAATTTCCGAGATCTAAAACTGACCTACCTAAGCAGGGTGACTGTAATATTCCTGTAATAACCACGTAATACATGAGAAAGGATATCTAAAATAGATTTATGTAACAATTTTCGAGAAATTCGTTAGAGCCGTTTTAGAGATACCAACTTTTACCAAAACAACGTATATTTAATTATTGATCGAAATCAATAATTACATACATACAAAGAGATATTTAAAAGGGAGTTAATATGGCGAGTTTGGAAAAAAATCCGTACTGCCGTATTTAAAGAAACGCACTTGGGAGACCTGAAATAGAGCTACTTATACAGGACGTCTATCAATTTTCCTGAACTAACCAACTATATCATTCGAAAGGACATCTGATAGAGTGCTTATAAAGCAACTTTGAAGAAAATCATTAGAGCCCTTTTTGAGATATGGACTGGTTTCCGGTTTCTGATGTCCCACTTATGGTTTTCCAATTTTTACCGAAATTTGGAAAATTTATCTGTACACTTGACCTGTCTTTTTTCTGAAGTTTCGTAGTTCTATCTATATTAGTTTCTTAGAGATAATAGCCAGAAGGTTCCCCACATACATACATACATTGCACACGCACTCACTGACCAATTGCCAAAAACCCCTTTTTTGTACTCAGGAGACCTTAAAACGTGTAAATCAGGTAAAAACTCGATATCGAAATTTTGGACCGAATACAATACATCCATTACCTACGTTAGTAAGGTAATGGAAGTAAAAGTGAAATTTTCAACTTTCCTTCACACAACATCTAGACTAAGGGTTGGCTATTTAGATTCAGTAGTAAACTGATGCAAAGTAGGGGCGTTTAAAAATTGAAGGGACGTCCTTTGTTGTCACACGATAAAATAATCTGGTGTGTCACCCACGCAATGGACTCTTCCCACCTGACGTCAGAGGTCACATGATAGAGGAAAAACAAATGGCAGACGAAGTCTTGTTTATCTAGGGCGATTGCTAAAATAACATATTTTCTATTCTTATTTTTGATCAATCGTATTTAATCTGGGTTATTTTTTATACATCATCATTTTTAATCAATTTTATATCATTATTCATCATCTTTTGTTTGCTGTATACATTTACAATCATCATTTAGTTTATACCTGTTATTGATTTTCATGAAGACATGTTTAAATACTCTTATTTTTGGTATTTAAATCAGTGACAGTGCAACATCGTATAGTGTAGAGCCATTTAGACCAGTAATTAACTTAATTAACTTGTTGTAACACCTTTATGCAATTAAATTAAATGAAAACATTTTAAAATTTCAATCTATAAACATTCCACAAGAAGCTATTATTTATTGCTAGATCAGTTAATGTTACAGTTACACTACAATATACAAAAATCGATTCTTATAGGTAAAAATAAATAAACACATAAAATGTTTTTTAAAAATTATTAAATTTACAAATACAATTATTCTACTGTTTACAAATGCACAATATTACTTTTATTTTATTTTATATTAAATTTTAAAATTTTTGTTCTTAAGAACAATATTTAATTGAATTCGATTCTCAGAATTCGATTATTCGTTTTCGTCTATCACGTGATTGAGCAGACGACGGTGGGAAGAGCCCATTTTTTCTTATGCTGCATTTGAATGCTATAAAGACAGATTGCAGATTAAGTCGTAAAATCAATAACGTAATATATTAAAGTTCAATGTACATTTAAAATAATCTAAAATAGGTTTAGAAACAGTTTTATTTCGCTTGTAATTCTGTATAAGGGGAGCATTTGAATTGCCTGCAATCATTTGTTTTTAAGTTATGCTGATAAGAGATATATGTGCATAGAGATCAACTGCTAAAAATTTGACTTTCGTAATCAGGGTCAAAACGTTAAATTATGCAAAAAACGGAATTAAAAATGGAACTTCAAAAAATACTTTGTTTCCAGTATAGGTATGAAAAATTGACTTTTCTTCCTGAGCAATGTTCGTTTACATAGTAAAATGTAGCAAAGCACTTCCAAAAATTACATTCATTAGAAAGGATCGATTAGCTCTGTATTGGGTAGCCCTGTATACTGTCTATGAAAAAAAAGCACTATAAACAGTATTGTGTGCTTAAATTTAGTCCTGCGTTACAAGCACCTAACACGAAATGAATTACGATTCCAGAAATATCGAAGCATAGCCTGAATATATCCAAATACTTAAGTAGCCCAGTTAACGAATGATGAATTTCCATACCATAATCTACATAAAACACGCTTTTATGCATATACAATTTTGTTAATTCCTTTTTGTTTAAGTCAGCCTATAGATGTCTGACTGCACTAACCAGAAATTTCCCCATACACATAATGTATTTGAATTCTCTTGAATGTCCCCGTACATGAAGCATTTGTTTGATCTGAACTACGATGACTTTGCCTATATACACTCTGTAAATATAGAGAAATTCTGAGATTGTTCAACCATTGTTAACTGAAATAGTTGTAAATTTTGGATAATTATTATTTACGCTAAGGGCACGACTTCTTCTATTCCTCCTTTCTTAATTCCGACCCCTTACGCTAGGGGCATGTTATGCTAAGGGTAGAGCCCCTTAAATAAATAATAGGCCGGCGCATCACCGCCATTTTTTTGCCTCGTAAGAGGACAGCATTTCCGCTTGGCGATTTTATCGCTTCACTGGTGGTTTTAAGAAATTTTCATCTAAAAATAAAATCGACCAAAAATGATAAGCAACACAAGTAATCTGTTTCAGTTTCTTAAATAATTCATAACATTTGAAAGGGGAAAAAAAAAAAGAGCGTACCAATTAAAATTGGAAAGTTTTTTCAACGACCTAGTACTATCAGGACACGGAAACAAGACAACTTTGGCGAACCAAAAATACGTCGCCAAGACTCTACAAACACACAGTAAAAAAGCGTTACTTGAAATAATTTATGGTTATTAAAATACATATTTAGATTTAAATAATACTATTTTCAAATTTTTTACTTTATAAATGTCAGAAATGCTAAGAAAAGTATAAGTGAATAACAATAAAACTTACTATGCAAAGCTGTGCATTAGGTCCCGGGATCCAAGAATCTGGACGACAATTCGCAGCCCATTTTCTCCTTCTTGCATTATCCGAAGGAAACCTAAACATTTTGTATCCTTTTCTGGAGTGTTTACAGCAGTTTATTGCTGAACAACCTCCCATATTGCAGTTTATTTCACTAAAATTACGAGCAAGACGGTAGAAACAATGGATGCCGTTTGTTTATCACGCTGGGTACATGCGGCAACCCTAAGGCAAAAAAATGTCGGATGCGCCAGCTCGTATATATAGGAGCCTTAGCTAAGGGCACTACCGCTAAGGACACGTCACCCCAATAATCGAATGAAGTAGCATTTCACGAACAATAATAAAGCGGTAGAAATAGTTTTTATTCTTTATATATATATATATATATATATAAATCCTTATAAACTAAAAAATGTATTCGAAATACATGTTTTGTTTCTTTCATGATGTGGTAAATAAAGTGTTGATTAATTTCATTGCAGCAAGAAGATGTCACGTATGCTGAACTTGCGTTGCCACTAGACCAACAGATGGCGGCTACAATGACCGTCCGGAGAAAAGACCCTCCAACCGAATACGCCAAATTGGACTTACAACGGCATATACACTCACAGAAACTCGGAGATGAGGAAGAAGAAATTAGTTGCACATCCTGTGACACTCCACTAATGAAAAATAAGAGAGAAAGTGCTGTTTGAGGATAAACGTTTAATGCCTCTGGTTATTAAGTTTTATAGTCGTAACCATACAATGGTTGCAGTTTAAAAAAAGTGCCGAATTTAGCCTATAAATATCATTATTCGCAGGCCTAATGTTTGAATCATAAATGGCCTTTTATTAAAAAAAAAACATGAGGTATATGAGGGCACAAGACAGCTGAATATCGTTCAACTTGAGTAAAGAAAACCATTAGATTCTCCTTAAATGTTGAGGAGCTTGGTGTCTATGTATGGTAAAAGAGCTTCTAACAATAACTATTTGATGCATATCTTTGTGAGTTTTAAGATTGATAATCCTTTTACAAAAACTTCTCAGTGATAAAGTTTCTTTTTATTATTATTTTTATTTATTTATTTATTTATTTTTCAAAATTGTAGCCGTACAGAAATTAATATTATGAATTTCTTTTGATAGTTCTTTAAAGCTTAACATGAGAAATTCGTATTCTAACTCCAGCTCTTTGCTCCGAGTCATTAAATATGTGTATGTTTTGATGGCTGAAAATAATAACAAAAAATCTGTCAGCAAAAATTTCAAATATAAGTGATATGATGTACAACGGTAGACAGAAGGTGGTATTCAATTGGCTTAGTTGTATGTAGAAGAAAAAGCTCATAGATGCTAATTTCTAGCATTTCATCGTTGTTGCATTGAAAGAGAGCGTATTTTTAAAAATCTATTCTTGTTGCACAAAATATTCAAAGTCAACTTTATGTCTTTGCTGCCAGTGGGAGCTATTAGCATTGCCAAAGAAGACCTTTCCGGGTTTCACCCTGATATAAATATTCAAATAGGACATTCTATGTTGATTATAAAAAGTTGCAGGAAATCAAACAAATTTTGTGAGACTGCATAACATTGTTTTTGTTATTCTTTTTTTCGTCTTGACAAGCACATGGATTTCTAAGCACTCAATTTTTTACATGACTTTCTTTGTCGTAATATTGTTGGTTATTTATATAGTCTTATTTTTCACGTGTAAAGAGAAGTCTTTTTGTATAAATATGTGTTAACTCTTGCATACCCTGTGATTCTAGAACATCAAAAAGACGATTAATGATTCACTAATTAATAAAGAGTCTTTCCATTTGTGATTGAGAAGATAAAACAAACCAAAAATCTTGAGCAAAGTATGATTTATATAATAAGCAGCGATTCATTACATGGTGTTTTTTGAAATGGTGTCATGTATATAAGTTTTTTTTACTGTAAATCGAAACACTACAAAAGTTGAGTATGACAATCGATGGGGAACATATAATTGGAGTATTTACTCTAAATTACTAAATGAATCCAAAGAGTAAAATTTGGATAGAATGTGTTATCAAGCCTGAAGAAATTACCATCATTGTACTTAAAACATGTGTAAATTAAAAGGCTCAAATGATATGTTCTTAAACATAATGTTGATGTCCTATTGTAAATCTAACACTTTTTAAAAAAATAAATAGAAAAATTAAAATAAAAATTTCGTTTTCTACAAAAAGCTTTAATTTTATTGACTTACAAATTACTCACATAAACAATGACAATACGTAATAAGAAAGCACCTCAGAACTGGCGTTTTAAAGTATTGCGTACAAAACTTTGAATAAACACCGTAAAATGCAATAATCTAGCAACAATTGTTTCGGGTCGAAAGAGCACACGACCCTACGTCAGGCAAACAAAGTAGGCACGAGTGCTATAACCCCTCTATTATCGATAAAGTTCTATATAAATTCAAGAATCCTAAACGTTCTGCTCCCAAACTGAACGACCACAATCTCATCCCAGTTATTTTACCTTTTTATTCATCACTTTCTTTTAAAATTCCTAAAATACTTTCACCGTTTGGTTTTAAAGTCATTTACAAACCCGTCAACAAAATTAAATTATCTTCTGTTAAATATCCCATTCCTACTGAAAACCGCTCTGGCATTTATTTATTCCGTGTTCGTCATTCAATTTAGGTTATATTGTTCAAACTGGGAGGCGTTTGAAATATAGAAAAAATGAGCACCATCGGATTGTTCGTAATGAAGAGATTTCCAAATCTTCTATTGCTTCCCACTGCTAGACTCATGGTCATCGTTTTGATTTTTCTAAAACTAACATAATTTCATCTACTGTCTCTCCTTCCCATTCGATATCCATGAAGCTTTTTACATATTTAAAAATTTGAAAATTTTTGTTAGTGATATTTCTTCCACTTCGTTCTTCTCTGATATTTGGAAATTACTCATATAACTTGGATTTTTATTCAATTTTGATATTTTTTATATTTTATATTTTGGTATATTTTTTATCTATTTATTTATTTTCTTCTTTTATTTCATAATTATGCTCACACCTGATGAAGGGTCGTGTGCTCTTTTGATCCGAAACAATTGTTGCAAGATTATTACATTTTATGCAGTTTATTCAAAGTTTGTACGTAATCACAATACGCCTTTACTTCTTTCATATGCTCACAAAAATTTTCCAAAGTTTAATAAATTGCATATCTAATAGCTATGCATATAAGTATACAAATACAGAGATAAGTATATATTATGTTTACAGGAAAGTTCTGTCTTTTTTAATTAGAATTCTGACATTGAAGATTTATCCTGGATAATTTTTAAGACATTCTTGGGTACCTTTTAAGATGACAATTGATAAAATACCATATAAATGTTGTTAAACAAAAATGTCCAGTGTCGTGTTATTAATAAAAAAAGAACTGAACTTTCCGACAGAGTTTAATATATATATATATCATACCTGCCAACATTCTAATAAATATTTCGTAAAATTGCTAGTACCCGCTTTTATTTATTTTTATTTTTACTCACACCAGTATGTTTTATGAGTATTTTTTTTTTCTCATATTTAATAGTTTTTACTTTTCGTATAAAATACCCTAAAAATGGACTGGTGTATAAAAAAGCTCGAATACTAATACTTTTACTTAATACTAATTAGAATGCTGGCAGGTGTGATATATACATGGACGTACACTATGGACCGCTCACGCTGTGTTATCAGAATGGCCCCATTTTGGTCGCTTTTAGAAGATGGCGCTCACATCGACTGCCTTTCCACTTCAGACTTGAAAGAGCGCTTTAACGCCAGAATTCAATGAAATAATGTTAAATATCTCGAACAAAAAAACATATATCAGTAAAATTTTTGCTTTAAAATATAGCTAATACAAATATCTAAAAATCGATTTCTGGAATTTTTGAAATTCGGTCCCCAAGGGGGGGGGGGGGGAGGGGCGAAACGTGATTTGACATGCGTTAAACGTGATTTCACATAATCCTATATAACTCAAACAAAAAAACAGATATACGTGAAATTTTTGCTTTAAAATATAGCTAATACAAATGTCTAAAATTCGGTTTCAGGAATTTTTAAAAATCGGTCCCAAGGGGGACGGGAGGGAGGGGCAAAACGTGATTTCACATGCGTAAAACGTGATTTTGCATAATCCTATATATCTCAAACAAAAAAAAAAATAGATGTACGTGAAATTTTTGCTCTAAAATACAGCTAATGCAACTATCTAAAAACCAATTTCTGGAATTTTAGAAATTCAGCCCCCAGTTGGGGCAGCAACGGGGGAGGGTCTATGGAGCAAAAACAAATAGAAATACAGTTAGGCCGTTCAAAATTGGTACAGATAGGTTTTAAAGACCTGCAAGACGAATGGGGATATTTTCGATTGTGTAAAGTTATTAGGAGGGGTAAGAAGGGGGGGAGGGGAGGGGGGACAAAAAAATAAAAATAGTGTCAGATCGTTCAAAATTGGTACATAGAGGTTTTCGATACTTACAAATCAATTGCGGATATTTTCGAATTTGTAAAATTATTAGGAGGGGCGGTAAGGGGGGTGGGATGGTAAGGGGGGCTATGGGGCAAAAACAAATAGAAATACAGTTAGTACCGTTCAAAATTGGTGCAGGTAGGTTTAAGAGGCCTGCAAGTCGAATGGGGATATTTTTGAAAGTGTAAAGTTATTAGGAGGGGCGAGAAGGGGGTGGGGAGAGGGGGGGCAAAAAAATAAAAATAGAGTTAGATCGTTCAAAATTGGTTTCGATACTTACAAATCAATTGCGGATATTTTCGAATTTGTAAAATTATTAGGAGGGGCGAGAAGGGGGGGTGGGGCGTATACACTATGGACCGCTTTAGCTGTGTTATCAGAATGGCCCCATTTTGGTCGCTTTTAGAAGGTGGCTCTTGCATCGACTGCCTTTCCACTTCAGACTTGAAAGAGCGCTTTAATACGAGAATTAAATGTAATATTTAGCGGTTTTAAAAGCACTGATACATATATATATATATTTTCTTTTTCGTATCATCCCCCACAAACACTAAAGTACCACATGTTATTAAATAATCACACATTCTGTAAGATTATTTTGTATAAGGTTTTAAAAATATGAAAAATTGTAAAAACGTTTATCCTGATTGTGTATAGTTTTAATAAAGCTAATAGAAATAAATTACTTTTATAGATAAATTGTATATCATACTATCTGAATGAAATGTTTTTTTTTTTTTTTTTTTTTACATTCTCACACACCGTATAAAATAAAATACTTTAAATTTTCTTACTTTTTAACCATTAATAGCAAGCAACTAGATTCAAGAAACTAGAAAAAATCATCAATTTGATAGATAAATAAAGCAAATTTCCCTGTGAATAAATTTAAATAATAATAATATCAATAAATAAACGAATCCAATATACATATATATATATATATATGAAAAACCTATTCAGATATTTCACAGGAATGAAGAATATAGCTATGAAAAAATTTATTTATTTATTATTATTATAATTTTTTTTTTTTCAAAATCCAAGAATGAAAACATTCATTATATGTAAATATATCTATAAATATAACCAATTCGCTCCCCCCCCCTCCCAACCCCGAAAAAAAAAAAAAAAATAGACGAAATAGTATAATGAAAACATAAACATATGATATTTAAAAAATAAATATGAAAATATGAATTTTCATAATTTAAAACAATGAATGTATTTTAAAATCAGAATTTATTCCAGCATTTCCAATTAAACAAAAAAAAAAAAAAAAAAAAAAAAAATTGCAAAGTATGTAAAAAAGACAAAATTTAAAAATTTATTATGATTTTTTTACAAAGGCGGTGCTTTTCCCTCTTCCGAGACTCCAATGGTGGTCGAGCGGTTCTGCGCTCAAAGCTGAGTGACGGGAAGTGCGCCTGGGTTCGATGCCAGGTCGCGGTTGTTTACTTAGTCATTCAGAGTTTTCCGTGGTTTTCTCCGAAAATTGCGTGCATACGGACTAGAATCTCTTAGAAAGACCCCCCCCCCCTCCCCCACGGAGGGCACTCCCCTTCAGACGTAGGACCTACAGTAGTCAATCGACCTTATTCCCAAATCCAATAAATCCATAAACCGAAATACAGCACTTTTTCCCTTTTATCAATATTTTTCATTTTAAAATTTGCACTTTAAAGAGATTTTTAATCTGTATTATTTACTACTCATTTAAAGCAAATAATTTATTCAAAAATATATATATATTTAAATATGCGCGATATAAAAATCAATGTAATGAAAAGCAGAGTCAATCATAATAATTTGAGCATTCCCTTTCAAAAAGCTAAAGGAGCATTTTTTTTTATTAATTATTTTATTTATTTATTTTTGGAACCAAAGCCCATAATACTGTATGGGGAAATTTTTTTAATTCTGAATATTTTCTTCTAAAGGATTCGAAAACTGCTTTTAGGTCATTCATCTGACTTTACAGCTTAAAATCAATGTTGGTGTTGGAGATTAAAGCCAGCTGACTGCATTAGGGTCCAAGGCCTGGGTGTGCCCACCGTGGCGATCCTTCTAAAGGGCCTTTGTCCACAATTACGCAAGTTTCAGGGAAAAAAAAAAAAAAAAAAAAACGCGCAAAACTCCGAACAGCTAGACCGATAAGCGCGATTTGTGATTGAACTTCACTTCACGTCCAACAGCATCAATAAGTCAATTTTTGAAGAACTAGAACAGATTTAATGGTCGAGAAATTTCTGAATGGGCAAATGGAATTATGAAAAATATACTGGATAATGTAATTCTATGAATATCCATCTTTGTAACAAACAGTATGATACCACTGTTTCTTGCATGTAAAATAATATTCTGTTCCTTAACAACATTATAGCTGCCTGGTACTCATAATTTCTAAAGTATTCTCTCAGCTTTTTAATACAAGTTCCTATAGTAAGATTTTTAATTAAAAAATATTATATTGAAGCTTAGACAACATTTTTCTCTTTCTAGAATGCATTTTTTTCTACCTGTGCAACAAGAATTGGGAAAAAAAAGAAGGGGGAAAAAAACCCTGTCATAACAACATAATTAAAAAGTAATGGTTGGGTTTAAGGCCGACTGCCTGCGCTAAGTTCCTAGGCCAATAGGTGGAATGCCCTCCGTGGATGTTTTTCTAAGGGGTTCTAGCCCGCATTTACGCGAGTTTCTGAGAAAACCACGGAAAACTACTAACCTCTTGGTCGATGAGCACGACCTATGATCGAACCTGACATTTCTTGAAAGGTAATAAAAATTACTTAAAAAAATTGATTCAATTTATAAAATCATGCTTATCTTAGGTGAGGTGACCAGACATCCTCTTTTCAATAGGACAGTCTTCTTTTTCATCGCTCTGCCCTCTTAAACGAAACAAACATTACAGGACTAAAAAGTCCTCTTTTTTATGTTTTTTGTCCGCTATCCTCTATTTCAAATGAAAAGGATTAATTTTTGCAAAACTGGGAAGCTCAATCGGCTGTTCGCTGTGTCGAGCGGTGAACAGTAACTTTTTTCTGCGTTAGGTTCGCAAAAAGAACAACTTTCTAATAAACTTGCCAAAGTATATTATGGTTTATGTCTATTCAGATTCTTCGAATCATAAAGAAATAAAAGTATTCTCTATATTTGTACGATTCTTTGATCTAGAACACGAAATCACTATTGAAATTGTCATAAAATCATTAAGGTGGTGTTACTCCGGCTGATACGCGGTCGGTTGACGTGTGTTCTCACTTTTGCATGAATAATATTCTTCATAAAAATAGGCCCACCAGTGATCGAGAGGTTCCGTTCTCGAAGCTGGTCTACGTGAAATGCTGGGTTCGATACCCGGTCGCGCTTGTTGGCTTAACTGTTAGGAGTTTTCCTTGATTTTCTCCGAAACTAGCGTAAATATAGGCTAGGATCTCTTAGAAAAACCCCACAGAGGAGTCTCTTACTCACGTCTAGAACCCTAGTGCAAACAATTGGTCTTAATGATAACACTACCACCACCTCAAAAAAATATGCAAAAGTTAGTTGAATTCCTTTTATGTCCTTCCAGCAAAAATGCTCCCACAAAGCGACTGTTTTCTTCAATGAACAAAATGTAGACATGTGAAAAAAATCCCCTTTATATACCTACTTTAAAAACTTGTTAAATACTAAGACTAATTTAGCTTATACAGTCGGTAACAAAAGTCTCCGATAACTAGCAAACATTCCTATGTAAAAAAAGTTCACTTAATACAGTTTTGTTAAATAAATCCTTGTCGAATCCTGTTTTCAGACTGACAAAGAACAGTATTCGACAAGGATTTATTTAACAAAACTGTATTAAGTGTACTTTTTTTTATATAGGAATTTTTGCTAGTGTTCGGAGACTTTTGTTACCGACTGTACTTGTGAAAACTTTTTTTAAATGTTGACAAAGCAAGAAAGTTTTTTAAAACAAATCGTTAGATCTGTCGAATATTAATTTTATTTTTACATTTGCCAATTTTATTTTTTTCTTTTGTGATTATAATTTTAATCAAAAAAATGTTTACCAACTTTTTTTTTTTTAATCTAACTACATGAAAGTACCACAAAAAAAAAAAAAAAAAAAAAAAAAAGTCTATATCAAAAACTAATAATTAAAAAAAAAAAAAAAAATCTATATTGCCCAGTGGCATCTATAAAAATTAGGATTTTTTTTTTTCTGGTATCCGTATATTATTAATTTAAATTAAGGTGTACTGGTCGAAATTCATCATTTGAGATAAAAATGTTTCCACCACTTGCGGTTTGTTGGTTGGTAGGGTTTTACGTCGCACTAGTGCTGCGCAGATGGGCAATTAGCGACGGTCTGGAACTCGCCCCTAGTGTTGGTCCGGAGACATGCCATCGCAAGTTTGTTCCTCCACGGAAGGGATGGTTCTCCCGCTTCGGTGACCACCAGAGGTACAATTTTTGATGGGAACATGGGGGACATTGCGGCCACGACAGATTTTACGTGCACCAGCCAAGCCACCATTAGTGTACACGACGGTCTTTGGCCGGCTCGAGTACCGAACCCACAATCTTCCGATTACGAGGCCGGCGCTCTACCGACTGGGCTACCGCGGCCCCCAACACTTGTGTAAAGTAGCTTTTGAATCTGTTTTTATGATCATTTTCATTCAATTTTGTGTCCCCTAAAATTACCTCTTTTTCAAAATTGAATGTTTTCTATTTTCTTAGAAAATAAAAGTATTTAACATTATGAAGATTAAATAACGTAATTTTTTATATTGATGTTTTATGATTATGAGAAAATTATACCTTAAGTGCATATTTAAATCAGAATATTGTAAGTAAAATTTCAACATTTAAGAGAAATGTAATATGTATATACTTGGTTACAAATGAAATGTATACCGTATTAAGAAGGAAGTTTTATCTGACATTTGTTGGATGTCTTTGACTCTATTTATTTTTTCACAAATATGCTCATGCTATAATATGCATGATTTACTTTTTTATTTATTTATTTATTTTATATATATATATACATATTACATATATATTATTTTAGGAGGGTAGGGATTAGCTCGATACACCGACGAGATGACACGAAGATTAAGTGAAAAGCTAACTTTATAAAAATAAAATATAAGTAAAAAATAATTTTTTAAAGTTAGAAGCTTTTTATTGTGAAGCCCTAAAAAGCATAAAATAAAACTTATTCTGGCAAAGACATGCTACAAAGAAATGAAAGTTTCAACACTAAGAAAATTTTAGAGAAAAATATAGGTATTTTCCTTTTGCAAGAGATAAAAATTTTTTAATGTTCAAAATATTTTAAAAAGCTTTCGAGACCAAAATTATTAGTTATTAGTTTTTGTATAATCATTCGTTAGGCCAGAAATTTCAAATG
Source organism: Salticus scenicus (assembly GCA_963930645.1). Lineage (NCBI taxonomy): Eukaryota > Metazoa > Arthropoda > Arachnida > Araneae > Salticidae > Salticus > Salticus scenicus. The sequence goes on along the minus strand of OZ005656.1, from coordinate 159,558,934 downwards.
TCTCGAAAGCTTTTTAAAATATTTTGAACATTAAAAAATTTTCATCTCTTGCAAAAGGAAAATACCTATATTTTTCTCTAAAATTTTCTTAGTGTTGAAACTTTCATTTCTTTGTAGCATGTCTTTGCCAGAATAAGTTTTATTTTATGCTTTTTAGGGCTTCACAATAAAAAGCTTCTAACTTTAAAAAATTATTTTTTACTTATATTTTATTTTGTGCTTTTTAGTTACAAAAAACGAAAAAGCTTCTTTAAAAAACTAATTAAAATTTATTAGGATATTTTGTAGACAACGGAAGATTTTCATTTATCAATTGGCTTTTTTTTTTTTCGATTATTTATCTGCAAAAAATGTACTATATCGTCTTTCGAGGACCGAATCCGGGACTATCGCGTTATCAGCATGACGCTCAACCAAAAGTCTAAGAACTGTCAAGAAAAATCATAGAACATTCTAGAAAAATCTAACAAATACTTATACAAAAGGAATATTGCTCTCGAATGCTTTTTAAAATATTTGGAATATTTAAAATTTTTCATGTTTTGCCAAAGTGAAATATCTATATTTTTCTTTAAAATTTTCTTGATGTTGAAACTTATATGATTTTATAGCATGTCTCTGCAAGAATAAATTTTTATTATAGGCTTTTTAGGGTTCCACGATAATAAAAAACTGCTATCAGTGTTATTTTTATTTATTTATTTATTTATATTTTTATTAATTAATTAATTTATTTTTATTTATATTTTTACTGAAATTTGTATTTTGTGAAGTTCGAATATGATCTTTACAGGCAGGCACCTTGTTGTTTAGCGTGTCACGAAGACACGATGAGAAATTTCAATTTCAATAAAAAGCTTTTAAAAAATGTATTTATTTATTTATTTTTACTTAAATTTTTATTTTGTGCTTTTTATAACTAGATAAAAAGCCGTTTAAAAACTCTTGAAAAAGTATTAGGATGTACACAGTGAAATATTTTCTTTTATCATTTGACACTTCTATTAATTATTTGCAAAAAATAACACCTCGGCCCAGTGAGTATCGAACACACATTATCAACATGATGCTGTAACCAGCTGATTCATTAAGAGATACAACGAGTTGCTTACTTATATATATATATATATATATATATAATGGAAGCGTCTTGTTTTTTAACGTGACAAAAAGCCGATGTCAAATCCAATTTCATATAATAGTAATATAATATATATATATATATATATATATACATGTATATAAAGCTTCTAATTTTTTTTTTTTTTTTTTTTTTTTTTTTTTGTATTTTTTACTTAAAACATTTTATGTTGTGCTTTTTTAATACTTAAAATGTCTTGTGTTTTCCAATATCTAAATTTAAAAAAAAAAAAAAAAAAAAAAAAAAAAAAAAAAATGGTTCTTAAAAAAAAAACTCTTCAAAAAATTCTTAGTGTAAGCAATGAAAAATTTTCTTGTATCAATTGACACCTTTTCTACTAATTATCTGAAAATATTAACACACTGGACCTTCCGGGGACCGAACTCACGATCACCGCTCTACTAACTGGACGCTCTTACCAACTGAGCCAAAGAGCGACGAACGACATAGCTTATATTTACTTTAAAATGAAGGTGCCTTCTTTACTAGCGTGACACGAAGACACGATGACCAAGTCAATTTCAATTAAAAACCTTCTAACTAAAAACCTTCTAACAACTTACCTTGAATTTAATACTCTAATTTTTACATAAAATCTCTAATTTTCAGCTGGAAGAACGCTAGTTTATAAATTATGAAATGTGAATGTGGCACTGGTGATGAATTTAATTAAATATAATTTTTCTTTAAAATCTCCAATTTTCAACTGAATTTAGGATTTTTTTACTGTGACATCATAATCATTATTTTTAATTTTTGTCAAAACCAATTAAAAATTTCTTTTTTGTTAAAGACAATACATTTCTATAATATGGTAATAATAATGATAATAATATAACGTGATTCATCATCTAACATGAATTGGAAGTTAAAAGATTGGCAGTTTGTAAAATTAATTTAAAATGTCAATGCAAAGTGGCATGAAAAAAAAAAAAAAAAAAAATTTAAGTATTTTTAAAATATCTTAAAACTCAGTATTTTTTAAATGAATTGAAAAAAGTTTGACTGTGAACTCATATCATTTTTTACCAATTTTTAACTCTTGCCAAAATCGGTTTACAATTCAAGATTTTTAAAATACTTTTTTTTTTAAGCTGCAATTTAAAAAAAAAAAAAAAAAAAACGTGATTTATAATTTAACATGATTTAACTTCGTAAGATTGCAAGCTCGCATGTATTAGCCGAATAATATGAAAAAAGGAATACTGCTAGCACGCAAATTTTAAAATCTTAATGCAAAGTGACCTGAAAAATTACATTTTAATTAATTAAAAAAAAAAGAAAATCTATCAAACAGAATTTTACTAAGAACCATCCCAATTAAATCAGCCTTTTTTTTTTTTTTTTTTTTTTTTTTATAGTAATAGAATATTTATAAGACAACAATTTTATCATTCAACAAAACATTAAAATCAATAGCTTACATTAGGTGGACGAAATAAACTTGGGTTTTTTTCACCTATTTCTTTGTTTTTTTTTTCGAACACTTCGATATCCAGAGGTGCAACCCGGTGCGTAACAATGCGACATTATGAAAAAAATCCAATATTAAAAATAAATTAAAAACAAAACTGAAAATAAAACTAAAATTTCGTCTGCGCACAATGCTATTACGGAGGTAGTGGACAGTCAGAGAACACATACGACCCCTAGCGGCGAACGAATAATAGCGACCATTTCGGGTCCATTTTTGAGGGAAGGCCGCCGTTGGAGAAAACGGTCCCTCTTCTCTAAGTCCGTGGATATATACTATATATATGTACCATAGTAGGTGCCAAATTGAACGTTTTTTTACTACCACTAATTCTTTCTAAAATGTTTTATCGTAGAAAACTGCTTAAAAATATGGAAAAAAAATCTGTTAAAAATACCGGTAGCTAAAAAACGTATAAACTAGCGGATATGATATACATACAGGGTGATTCAACGATGATGGGACAAACTTTGAAGGGAGGTAGGATACATAATTAGGACTCAGAATAGCATAGGAACTCATGTCCCCAAACGTCATTTTAACCCTTTACGGACCATGTGTTTTCTGTGTTTCTTACCTGTGAGATCCACCTACTGCCGTTCAACTTTATGTATTTTTTAACGGAGAGATTCTATTTATAATTGTTTATCATACAAAAGGCTATACATAATAAAAATTTTGTTTCCGAATAATGCACGCTGCTTGAATAAATATTAGTATTGTGAACATTTTTTAGATGTACTGTAACACACAGAATTTAAAATTTACAGCGTAGGTGGAGTTTCAAATACGAATACTCGTATTTCTACGGTCATGGAACAAATATTTAGGTGTTGAACAGTTTACTAAAATATTCATCTTTTGTATAATCATAACACAAAAAATTAAATATGAAATACAAAACATTGAGCTAAAAACGAAATAAAAACGTATAAAAACAAATAGTAAAAAGAAATTGCTTCTTTGCATCAATGTTTACAATAAGTTATCAAAATTGCGACCACCAGCCATAATGTATGCTTGATAGCGTCAAAGAGTGGATTAGCGAACAGCTCCAAAAATGCCAGGTGTTTCACGCACTTGTGCAGTCGCAATGGACAGTCGAGCAACGAGGTCCTGTGGTGAATCAACAGGAGTCTCGTAAATGATGGTCTTTAGATGCCCCCATAAGAAGAAATCGATGCTCGATAAATCTGGGAATCGGGGTGGCCACCCGACTGGCCCGCCCCGTCCAATCCATCGCCTTGCAAAAATGGCATCCAGGTAACTGCGCACGTCCATGTCGAAATGTGCTGGCACACCATCATGCTGAAACCACATTTGGTTGCTCACAACAACAGGAACATCTTGCAGCAATTCTCCCAAAACCTTATTTAGAAAAACAGCATAACGTGAGCCATTGAGCAGCGTTAGTAAAAGATATAGGCCTATAAAGTAATCGTTTACAATATTTGCCCAAACATCAATAGAGAAACGTTTTTGGAATGAATGTGGACGTATAGCGTGTGGATTTTCTGTTGCCCACAGGTGAGTATTGTGCACACTGAAAACGCCTTCCTGTGTAAAAATTGCCTCATATAAGAATAGAAAAAAAGTTCGAAAATCCTGCTGCAACTCAAACTGTTTCAAGAACCATTAGCAGAATTCTATGTGCAGAGGCTAATCACTTACTTGCAATGCTATGTTACCAGAGTTTGTGGCTTTTTTATTCAACAGTCACCAATAATCTTGAGAAATGATATCTGATATATATAATAGAAAAAATTAGCTTTATTTATTATTTATTAATATAACTTCTCAAAATTATTGGTGACTGTTGAATAAAAAATTCGCAAATTCTAGCAACACTGTTGCAATGCTTGGATTTTCTGAATATGGAATGGGTGTAGATGTTCTTCATGTAACGCTCTCCAAACAGTGGATAGACTCGCATGTACACGACATGCAGTATCGCTTGCACTTGTGTCGGGGGTTTCCTCCACTATGTTTAGAATGGTTTCTTCCATGTCGGAATATCGAGCAGTTCTTGTTCCAGTCCTTGCGTCAGAATTAGCGAGAAATGTACTATTTTCACAAGGGTACCGATGCAAGAGTACAAACATTTTATGATTCGGCATGCACCTGTCAAATCTCTCGTAATTCCCAATAACGTAGCTCTAGTTCAACGTAAAATACACTCAAATCAATGAAAATTAAATCTTTTGTAATTCCTCATAAGGTAGCTGTGATTCAACGTAAAATACACTCAAATCAATGAAAATCAAATAAACCAATCAAATCTTTTGTAATTCCTCATAACGTAGCTGTAGTTCAATGTAAAATACACTCAAATCAATGAAAATCAAATAAACCAATAAAATCTCTCCTAAGATTCTCCATTTTGCGTCATTATGGAAATGGGAAGTTTTATTTTCCTATTTTTATTAATTAAAAGAAAACTAATCAAAAATTCGAAAATCTGACTTCGATGTACACAATGACCCTTCGGAGGGCACCTTTGTGTTAAATCATGTGACTGTCCGAGCTACCGTTTCCGAGAACATTGAAATATACATATATATATATATACACAAATATTGCTCACTTAATAGTATAAGACTCCGGAGTACTTTTAGCCCCGCATTTATTTCGTACCACTTACTTTTTAAAAGTAATTTTTCCTTATTTTATCGAAGTTATATATTGAGAAAAGAAATTCTATAAATAAAGTGGTACGAAATAAAGGCGGGGCTAAAAGTACTCCGGAATAAATTAAAATATTGGCAGCTATGCTATGTTTAAAACAGTAAAAGATGAACTTTTCACGTAAGTAAATATATAAATACTTATATATATATATATATATATATGAGCCCCTTAGCTTCCAAATGATGTAAGTCCAAAATTTACGAAATTGAGTTAGAGGTATAAAATTGTTCTTTGAGGGATCCTCTATTCATTTGCCAAGTATATGAACTATAATATAACTCATTTTAATAGCCAATAATATAAACTAAGACTTAAGCAATTGGCAAATGAATAGAGGACCACTCGAAGAACAATATTATACCTCTAACTCAATTTCGTAAATTTTGGACTTACACCACTTGGCAGCTCAGGGGCTCATACAACCTTAACCGTAGAAGCCATTTTAAATAGACAGAATTTAACTTCATTTGCTCTTTAAGCTGATACGCCGTACATCAACTTCTTTTATAACATTTCTCTAAGTTCAAAACAGTAAAAGACGTGCTTTTCAATTATAAATCTTCCAATATAAAAATGAGCTACAAAAGCGTGTTTATGTAAAGTTTATCCTTTTTTTTTTTTTTTTTTTTTTTTTTTTTAAAGTCATATTACTAAACTGCTATTTAGATTTTAAAATTTAATGTACTTAGATTTATGATATAAAATTGGTGAACACTCTACATTAAAATGTGCTTGTTCTGAATTATTGAAATTTGAAAATAATTGTTTCTTTTGTTCTATAAACAGTGAAAAAATCTTCAGTATATGGGATAATTTAAAATAATTTCCATGATATCTTCCAACAATAACCATTCTTTTCAAAATAGTGCTTCATGAAAACTCTATTATATTTCTTCATCAACAAGTTCTATTAAGTCTAAAATATTTAAACTGAGTCTTTAAAACTTTATCGTAATATTTTATTTAATTCCCATTTTAAAAAGATAAATATTTCGAAAGTATTTTTAATGTATAAACAACAGTTAATATGCATAATTAATCTACCTTAGACCCCAACATAAAACTGTATAGGTGCCTATAGTTTATTAATTAGTTTAAAGGAAAGTAATATGTTGAATCCTTAAAAAACATTGCAGATATAAATGCTTATAGGAAACGTACTTTGAATTTTCCAATTTAAATATTTATTTTAATTATATCATCCACAATAAAAATTAGAGAAGAAATACTTCTGAATAAATATTATGAAATACACTGAATGATTTTGTTATCCACATAATTTTAAAATATGATTATATTTTCTGGTTCATAACATTCATTACTGAATGAAACAACATGTTAGTTTAATGTAAAAATAATTAATAATTATGAAATATCATGCAATAAGATGAGTTATTGTGACGATCAAATAATTTATTGATTATAAATTTTATTGTATATAACATGCTTTTCTAATTTAAACATATTTTAAGCAAAAAGAACAATAAAATAAATAAATTTTTTAATTAAAAATAAATTTTTGATACTCGTAATTCAAGATGCCGAAAGCTAATTTTACATTAGAAACCCATTTCTGTTGCGTATATTCATACTTGCGAGCATATTAATTAATATTCAGTAGTATTGTTAGCCCCGCCTTTTTTTTCACACCAGTATTTTTTTAGAGTATTTTTCTATGTATTTAATCGTAATTCCATTTGGAGAATACTACTCTAAAAATGTACTAATATGAAGAAAAGGGCGGGACTAACAACACTACGAAATATTAAGTAGAATATTGGCAAGTATGTGTATATTACACGAAACTGTATATCAAACAAGATTTAACAGGGAGCAGACCCCGCTCATCACTCTTGGAGTGATGTTGAGCGCTTCTAAAGGGACTACTCGCAGTTATATATATATATATATATATATATATATATATATATATATATATATATATGTATAAAAAACATAAATCGCCAGGCCCTAGCCTGTAGACTTGAAACTGGGAAAACTTTGAACAGCCCCAACCTACCTGGACTGAGCCATGTTTAATGGGTATGACACCACCCACAGTGGCGAAGAACGCTAGGTCGCCGCATGGTAACCCTCTGCATATGACTTCATGCTTCTGTTTACTGAGAAAGTGACTACAACAACGATACTTGAATTATAAAAATATTCTGTTTTGACACGAAGCTCGACTGGCGCACCGCAACTTGACTATTGTACAACAAAAGCTCACGGAACACGCGACGCACCTAATTACATGAATTTTGAGCTAAATGTACAGCTAGCTAAAAAATTTAGAAGAAAAAGAATTTTGTAAAAAGAAAAAGTTCAGGGAAACTGCAAAAGATAGTTGTGGACATGAAACGAGGATCGTACTCTCCGCCCTTTTTTTCAGGATACTCTCAGAAATAAGATATTTTCGCCTTTTTTTGCCACCACTAATTTCATGCATAAATACTCCTGGTATATTTATAGTAATGTGCCATGATTATACAGGGTAGATACTATTTAATAAAAGTAGCGGTAGCAATAAATTTTGAAATTTCTCATTCATGAGAGTGTCCTGAGAGAAGGGCGGAGAGTACGACCTCTGCATGAAATTTACTAACCGAAGGAAAAAAGAATATTCTGATAAAAAAAAATGTTAGGGAAGGAAACCATGAAGATGCCCTTGCAAAAAACTGCTGAACAAAGCGATAAACTGAGAACTAATAGCAGGAAAAATTAGAGTTTTATTTGAAGGAACTGATATTGATTGCCACCCGCCTTCTTTTTGCACCAGAAATTTTGTACATTATTTCTCAAAAATATGTGACAACGATTAAATAAGAAGAAAATCATTTTTCAAAATTTCCGGTATTAAAAAAAGGCGGGGCTAAAAATGCTCGTGAATAGATTATAAAAGTTGGGAACTCTGTTCCGTACTATTGTCAGCCCCGCCTTTTTTTTTTTTTTTTTTTTTTTTTTTCACACCAGTATGTTTTTAGAGTATTTTTCTTCTTATTTAATCATAATTACATTTGGAAAATATTACTCTTCAAATTTACTCGTATGAAAAAAAGGGGGGTGCTAACAACACTACGGAATATTAATCGGGGTGTTGGCAAGTATGAATGTTGCAAAATTTTCCGTCAGAAAAAGGAACCTTTACACCACTATTTATTATCAATATTTTCTACAATTTTTGCACAGTAACTTTTAACTATTAAATATGTTAAAATTTGTTTAAAAGAGAGAGTTTTGTTAAAGTTTCGTCTTGAGACGGAAATTCTTGTATCCTTAAGATAGTGTTAAAGGTCAATTACAAATAGCTTATCACTTTTAAAGATTAGATTCTTACAATATTTTATTTTAACTGCTTTATTATTATTATTATTTATTTATTTATTATAAGTTGCTTTGAACATTTGTCCATTATAATTAAATTACGCAAACACATTTTTTTTTTCTTTTTTTTTTTTTTTTTTTTTTTTTTTTGTGTGTGTGTGTGTGTTAATTATGCATTGTTACAAATCATTTCGAACAAATGCTCATTTTTCATGAAAAGTTTAACACACTTATTTTGTAATTATAGGTTATTATTTCTATTATTTTTCCTCAATAAGTCTGAAATTCCAGTTAAATTTGGTTGAAAAAAAATACGCAATTAAAAGAAAATAATTAATCTGTATACTTTTATAAATATAACCGATAGACTTACACAAATGAACGCAAATGTTGTAAATTACTCAGAGAAGAATGTTCTTCAGTTACAGGTACGTTTCCTTGTAATAGATGATAATTTTTTTTTTTTTTTTTTTTTTCCGCATATGTACACTGTAAAAAAATAACTATTACCAGCTGCAAAAAACACAAAGAGTTTCTTGCAGCTGGTAATAGTTATTTTTTTACAGTGTAGTGGATTTCCTGATAACCCGTCTCCAAAATATCATTGAAAAATATATGGTCAAACATATACTTCACATTCACAAAATTAAAGATGATTTTGAATGACAAAACGTGTAAAACGGAGACAGTCACATTTTATCATCCACCTATACATATACATAGAACTGCCGCAGGCTACATTTTTTATAATTATTATTTTCGTACTATTATTTCCATGAAATAAAATTTATAATAAATTTATGCAGGCGAAGGGGGAGGGGGGGGGAATAACCTGCGAAAATATATTATAAATTTTATTTTCTGGAAATAGTGGCATGAAAAGAATATAAAAATGTCGCATGTAATATACTTGTTCAAAAGCATATGGAAAAGATCCTTAGAAATAATAGTTATATTATTATTAATAATAACTTAAGAAAAAATATAAAATAAAATTAGTTTAATTTATTATTTTTATTATTATTATTATTTTTTTTTTTCTCTTGCATCTTATACACAATTTATAATTTTTCTTCGTTAAAATTATCTCAAATTAAAATATAAATATGCTAATACTTTTTTACATTTTAAATCTTAACAGAAGTTATTTAAATAACCACTGTTGAAAACAAACAATCGAATATTCTGTACATGCATTATTATTTGATTCTTTAATTGTCATTATTTCTTTTTTCACTTCAATGATAATATTGTCCTAAGAACAATAATACTCTGATCTGAAAAAAAGTATTTCGTATACATCATTCAAATATAAAGGAAGATAAAAGCGCCATCTCTTGCTGAAGAAAGAAAACTTTCTCCGTTATTGATTTAAATATTGATACATTCCTTTTTTAAACTGCGACACAGGTTGGTTAAATAAATGTAATGTAAAATTCTGTTTGAGTACATTAATTTAAGGCGTTAAGTATAATGAATATTTAAATTTATCATGATTATTACTTCCATTACCCTACTACCGTAGGTAATGGAAGTATTGTATTCGGTCCAAAAATTCGATATCGAGATTTCACCTGATTTACACGTTTTAAGGTCCCCTGAGTCCAAAAAAGTGGTTTTTGGCAATTGGTCAGTGTGTATGTATGTGTGTGTGTGTGTGTGTGTATGTATGTATGTATGTGGAGAATCTTCTGGCTATTATAGCTCATAAACTAATAAAGATAGAGCTACGAAACTTTAGAATTGAAATACGTCTGGCCTACAGATGAAATTTCCAAATTTTGGTGAAAATTGAAAAACCGGAAGTGGGACATCGGAAACCGGAAGTTGGACCGTAAGTCCGTATCTCAAAAACAGCTCTAACGATTTTCTTCAAACTTGCTATATAAACACTCTATTAGATGTCCTTTCGAATGATATAGTTGGTTAGTTCAAGAAAATTGATAGGCGTCCTGTATAAATAGCTCAATTTCAGGCCTCCCAAGGGCGTTCCTTTAAAAACGGTTGTACGGATTTTTTTCAAACTCGCCATTTTAACTCAATTTTAAATATGCTTTTGTATGTAATTATTGTTTTTCTGTCAATAATTGAGTTTAACCGGAAATGGGACATCGGAAACCGGAAGTGGGACCGTAAGTCCGTATCTCAAAAACGGCTCTATCGATTTTCTTCAAACTTGCTATATAAACACTCTATTAGATGTCCTTTCGAATGATATAGTTGGTTAGTTCAAGAAAATTGATAGGCGTCCTGTATAAATAGCTCAATTTCAGGCCTCCCAAGGGCGTTCCTTTAAAAACGGTTGTACGGATTTTTTTCAAACTCGCCATTTTAACTCAATTTTAAATATGCTTTTGTATGTAATTATTGTTTTCCTGTCAATAATTGAGTTTAACCGGAAATGGGACATCGGAAACCGGAAGTGGGACCGTAAGTCCGTATCTCAAAAACGGCTCTAACGATTTTCTTCAAACTTGCTATATAAACACTCTATCAGATATCCTTTCGAATGATATAGTTGGTTAGTTCATGAAAATTGATAGGCGTCCTGTATAAATAGCTCAATTTCAGGCATCGCAAAGGCGTTCCTTTAAAAACGGTTGTACGGATTTTTTTCAAACTCGCCATTTTAACTCACTTTTAAATATGCTTTTGTATGTAATTATTGTTTTCCGCTCAATAATTGATTTTTTGTGAAAGTTGGTATCTCAAAAACGGCTCTAACGATTTTCTTTTTTGGTCACTTTTATGTTTTCTGATCACATTCTCTCTCAAAAATGCATATAATACATGTAATAGCGGGTAATGGAAGTCGTGTGGTTGTTTCACACCAGATTTTTTTTAAGGGGGAGCGTCAGTTTCTCGATAATCTACCTTTTCCCAAGAGATGGCGTTGTATTTCACTTGAGCGATAGTTTTCTGTTTCTGGTAAACTAGTTCTGTTGAGTACGTCATTTCCCCTTTTCCTGTGACGTCAAGTGAAGTACGCGAAAAAAAGAAAAAAAGGGGGGGGGGAAACAAGTGCGGTCATCATCCCAGAGCGTATATTAGTTCGATTCATCCTCATTTTAAGATTTTTTATATTTGTTTTGTATTAGCAGTCACATAAGCAGTTTGTACTGAAATGCGCTGTAGCTGTACAAGTGAAATAATTATAATAACTTTAATCACAAGTGAAATGTGTTAGAGGGCAATATAATACTTTAAATTACAAAAATTTTCATGGTAAAATAATAAAATTGTTGTATAGATTTTTTGCATTTCAAATTTAAATTTATATTCTCTCAAACGGGAATTAATATTTATAGTGTACTTATTAATGAAAACACAGTGAGTGAAACATTTGTGAACCTCAACTATATCAATACATACAACTCACTGATATCAGTAGAACCTCGCCAATTAAGAATTTTAAGAACAAATTTTTCAACATAATGCGATAATTTATTATGGCAAATTAATTTATATTTGACCATGTTTCTATTTACTTCGATTCTTGTTTATTTGTGTGTCCAGTACAAATCTTGCAATCGATTTTTAACTAACTTCCCGACTAGCTAGATATTTGAAGCTTTCAAAATAGCTCAAAACACGGTGACAATACATTTTTTAAATATTTTTACCCAACTGTTTCGGGTCCCTGGTGCCCTCGACAGAGTTTATATGTTTCAACAGAAAATTTATTTAACTAACTTTCCGCCTAGCTAAGCTACACATTTGAAACTTTTAGAATAGCGCAAAACCCGATAACAATGCATTTTTTAAATACTTTTAGCCAATTGTTTCAGGTCTTTGCTGCCTTCGGTAGCATTTATATGATTCAACAATCGTATAACTTCCCGACTAGCTAGAAATTTGAAACTTTTAGAAAAATTCATAACACGATGACAATGCAGTTTTTTTTTTTTTTTAGTCAATTGTTTCGGATCCCTGCTGCCTTCGGTAACGTTTATATGATTCAACAATCATGAACTTCCCGGCTTGAAACTTTTTAAATAAATCAGAACACGATGACAATGCATTTTTGTAATTCTTTAAGCCGATTGTATCGGATCCCCGCTGCTTCGGTAGCGTTTATATGATTCAACAAAACTTCCCGATAGAGTCACCCGACCCGAACCCGACAAAAACATTTTCATTAACCCGAAACCCGACCCGAACCCGACAAAAAAATTTTCATCAACCCGAAAACCAACCCGAACCCGCAACAGAGAACTTTTTGCGACCCGAACCCGACCCGAAACCCGAAAAATAAATCAACATTACTTATTCATTTAAAAACCATGCAAAACAAGGTAAAATGATATAACATGACATAAAATAAAGTAAATTTTCACTGTCACACAGTTGGTAAATTAAAAAAAGAAAAAAACTAGTATGTTGTGGCCACCACAAGACATTCTTCTATATTTTTCTGTCAAATTCACTAAGTGCGAATAATTTATTAAAACTATGATTAAAAATATTTAACATGATGAATGCAAATAATTTCATCTTAGGGAAATCTAACACTAAATATCTAAAGAGAGACAGTTTTATCGTCTATAAATAACATCTTAAAGTAGTATGTTGTGTCCACCACATGACTTTCTTCTATATTTTCCTATACAAATTCACTCAGCAAAAAACTTTATTAAAATTAATATTTAAAAAAATTATATTTCATGATAATGCAGTCGATTTCCATATTAGAGAAGAAGTATAACACTAAATGTCCAAAAAAGTCAATTTTATCCTGAATATTATTATTATTATTGTTAAAAATGAAAAAATCAATAACTTTATTTCAAATTATCGCAGATCGATCGTTCAACCATTCGTTTTAAAGGTATTGACGAGCTCTTTTGAAAAATACCCATCATGAAAATTTACTCCCCTCGAGGGAGGGACTTGCCCCCAAGGGGTAAGACGAGGCTCCTACATACATTTTTTTTTTTTTTTTTTCCCCACAGTTGAATACCTGTATTACAAATAATTCTTTTAAATTTCATAATGATTATTAAAAATATTTATACAAAATTTTTGCGCATTTATACAAAATTTTGTCCTATACCACCAGGTTAAAAATTTAGAAAAAGCGGGATGGCAACGCAACCTGTTGGACAGTTTTTACCAAAAGTTGATAGGCACTAATTTATGTCAAGATGTAACTACATACCAATTTGTATTAAATTCTCTGCAGCAATTCCTGAGATACAATTGCTACAATAATTTTGTCACGCACACACAGAGACAGACAAACTGACGTTTTCTAAAAATGGTCAAATCGTGTTATACAACTCTCAAAACGTGTAAATTCATCAAAAATCCGAGGTCGAAAATTTTTACGAATCCAATATTTTCTTCTATTGAATATAAAAGAAAGTAAAAATTAAAAATGTATTTTTATAATGGTTATCTCACATATCAAGTTTTGTACAGTTATATGACATAGAAGTTGAGATATAGCCATCCCGTTATCGATGAAATTTGCAGAATAGCAGCGCCACCTATTGGACGACAAGCATTCAAACTGAATCAGCATAATGTCTCATAATCGCCTTCTCACATATTAAGTTTTGTTTGATGATACGTAGTAGAACCTGAGATATAGCTTTCCTTGTAATTGTGGAAATCGCTGTGTAGTAGCGCCACCTGTTGAGCAATTTACACCAAAAGTTGGCAAGCGCTAATATATGTAAAAGTGCACCTACATACAAATTTATATGCAATTCTCTGCATAGCCTTTCTTTAAATTGCGGAAATCACTGTATAGCAACGCCACTTGTTGGCTGATAGGCATTCAAATTGAATCAGCGAAATATCTCATATTGGTCTTCTCACATATCAAATTTTGTTGGATTATACCCAATGAAACCTGAGATATAGCCTCCCTAAAAATGCAGAAATCGCTGTATAGCAGCGCCACCTCTCGAGCGGTTGATACCAAAAATTGATAGGCACTAATTTAGGTCAAGGTGCATCTACATATGAATTTAAATGCAAGTCTGAACAGTAGTTCCAACGATACAGCTGCCACAAAATGTTTGTTACACCCACACAGACGGACAGACAGACATTTTCTAAAAATGGTCAAATCATGGTCTAGACCTCTCAAAACCTGTAAATCCGTCGAAAACCGGAAGTCGAAAATTTTTACGAGTCCAATACTTTCTTCGATTGAATACAGAAGAAAGTGAAAAAAAAAATTAAAATGTAATTACTGATTGTATTGAGTTAAAAATTAAAAAATCTAAAAAAAAAAAAAATGTTTAATAATAATGTTTAAACATTTATGTGAGTTGTGAACTTCAAGATTGCAAAAATGTACTTCAAATTCAGCGTTACTTACTAGTTCGTTGTTTTATGCTTATATTCTGAAAAAAAAAAAAAAAAAAAAAAAAAAAGTATATTTATTTATTGCTTTTGTTCGACGTGAATGTTTATAATTATTTGGGACATCTGCTTTCCCACAATCACTTTCAATTCACATGATCAGCAAATTATCTTTCTGCAGTGGCAATTTTCGTGTTTTGTTTATTTGTTCAAGAGAAGAATAATATTATTATTATGCCTTGATGGAATCCGTTTCCTAAATGTGTTTATTTTACATTACTTTTTACTTTCTTCTGTATTCAATTGAAGAAAGTATTGGAATCGTAAAAATTTTCAGCTTCCGTTTTTTGATAGATTTACACGTTTTGCGGATTCCAGAACACAATTTGACTAGGTATTTTTGGAAAATATGTGTCTGTCTGTCTGTTTGTGTGTGTGCGTGAAAAAAAAAAGAAAAATCTTGTGGCGACTGTATCTTATTGCAGATAACTGCATATAAATTTATATGCTGATGTATATTGACCTAAATTAGTTCCTATCAACCTTTGGTGTCAATTTCTCAACACCGCGGTTTTCACAATTTCAGGAAAGGCTATATCTCAGGAACTGCTACACGATTTTACGTATAAATCTATATGCAGATACACTTGATACACTTTGACATAAGTTAGTGCCTACCAACTTCTGTGTCAATTGCTCAACAGGTGGTGCTGTTATACGTCGACTTTCGCATTTTCAGGGAAGGCTATATCTTAGGTTCTGTTGTGCATAATCAAACAAAACTTGACACGTATCAGTGTAGCCATTACATGACATGACGCTGATTCAGTTTGGAAGCATATCAGCGTATAAGTGGCGCTGCTATACTGCAATTTTCCCTGAGAACGGAATGTGGCTACATCTCAACTTCTATGACATATAACGGTACGATACCCGATGTATGTGGTAACCATTATGACGACGCATTTTTTAAGACTTTATTTATAGAGAATTAAACTGTCTTTCTTTTCTTATATTTAGTGTTAGTTTTTTATAAAATGAAAATCATTCATTATGGTAGATAATTTTATTAAATAATATTTTTAAGAAAATATTTTTACTGAGCGAATTCCTATAGGAAAATATAGAAGAAAATTTGAGGTGCTCACAGTATACTAGCTTTAAATAAAATCACAACTAGTATTTCTTCTATATTTGATGTATATACAAGTATAAATGGAGGAAAATTCAAAATTCCGTTCACATAAAAGCGAGGATTGAATTTCATTAAAAGTAAAGGTATTAGAAAAAAAAAAAAAAAAATAGTATGTTGTGCCCACCAGAAGACTTTCTTCTATATTTTGTAATACAAATTCACTCAGTACTGATAATTTATTAAAGCTATTATTTATTAAAATTACCTACCATAATGAATGCAGACGATTTTCATCTTAGAGAAAAGTTACACTAAAAGTACAAAGAAAGACAGTTTTATTCTCTATAAATAATATATTAAAAAATGCGTTATGATAATGGTTATCGCACTTATCAAATTTTGTGCAGTTATACACCATGGAAGTTGCGATATAGCTTTTCCGTTCTCGGGGAAAATTGCAGTACAGCAGCGCCACCTTATGGCCGATATGCATCCAAATTGAATTAGCATAATGTCTGATGATAATGGTCTCTTCACATATCAATTTTATTTTAATTATACACAATAGAACCTGAGATATCTCTTTCCTTTAAATTATGGAAATCGTTGTATAAAACCGCCACCTATTGAATTATTGGTACCAAAAGTGGATAGACAAAAATTTATATCATGGTACATCCATATATAAATTTATGTGCAATTTTGTGTAGTAGATCCTGAAATAAAGTATTTCCTTGAACTGTGGAAATCACTGTATAGCAGCGCCACCTTTTGAGAAATTGACATAAAAAGTTGATAGGGACTAGGTTATGTTAAGGTGCATCTACATATAAATTTATATGCAATTCTCTGCAGTAGTTCCTGACTCTCAAAACATGCAAATTCATCAAAAACCGGAAGTTGAAAATTTTTACGAATCTAATAATTTCTTCTACTGAATATAGAAGAAAGTGAAAAAAAAAAACTTGTAAACTGCGCAATTTCCCTTAAATTGTGGAAATCACTGTATAGCAGCGCTATCTGTTGAGCGATGGGCACCAAAAGTTGATAGGCACTAATTTATGTCAAGGTGCATTTTTTTATAAATTTATATGCAATTATGTGCAGTAGTTCCAGAGTCGCCACAAAATTTCTGTCACACGCATACAGAGACGCAGACTGATATTTTCTGGAAATAGTCAAATCGTGTTCTGGACTCTCAAAACATGCAAATTCCTCAAAAACCGGAAGTTGAAAATTTTTACGAATCTAATACATTCTTCTACTAAATATAGAAGAAAGTTAAAAAAAAAAAAAAAAAAAACTTGTAAACTGCGAAATCTTTTCAATTTCCAGAATGTAAATGCGAGGTTATACTGTATTTGTATTTCTTTAATATATACATTAACAACAGTAAAGAAAGATTTATAATACTTTTCTAATTTTCATACAATTTCTACAAAAGATACATATTAGTTCCGTTAAAGAAAAGAATACAGATTCAGATACAAATACTGATCTATTTTTCTGGCGGATACGAATAGGGAGCTCCGGTACATGTCTGCCCACCAGCCACCGAGCGGTTCTGCGCTCAAAGCTGGTAGATGGAAGCTGTCGGGTTCGATCCCAGGTCGCGCTCATCGACCTAGCCTTTCGGAGTTTACCATGGTTTCCTCCGAAACACGCGTAAATACGGGCTAGGACCGCTTAGAAAGACCCAAACGGAGGGCATTCCCCCTATAGGCCTAGGACACATCTGGTGTCAATCCCCTATAGGCCTAGGACACATCTGGAGTCAATCGGCCTTAAATCCTCCAATCAAACAACCAACCGATACATGTCTAGTATGTACAGAATGTTTAAATTAGTTACATAGTTGTAAACATGCCTATAAAATGTTTATAATTGTAAAAAATATTTTGAAAGGTGTTCTCAAGTCGACCCGACTTATTGAAAACCAAACCCGACCCGAACCCGAACCCGACCCGCAAGAGAAAAAATTCTGTCAACGCGGGTCGGGTTCGGGTAAAATCGGGTTACCCGATCCGATGCAGGACTCTAGTTTGGGAATTCAAAAGTTGTTTCAATGCCACTTATTCGAAAAGCTGATAAAAGTGAGAAAGCTTGATATCCCTCTTTCAGTTCTTGCTAAACTTTATGAATGTGGGGAGGGAGAATATAATGTAGGAAGTGCGTTCTTGTTTTTCTTCTTTTGTCTATTTTTCGGAGAACTGGAAGAGGGGAAAAAGTTCGATGTGAAAAGGCGACGTATTTATCTTCAGAAAATCATTTGAGCGATATTCCGAGATTTTATTTCATTTATTTTTCATGTTTGAAAGCTAATTTTAGATGCACAGAACATTAAAAAAAATCTGGTGTGAAACAACCACAGGACTTCCATTACCCGCTATTACATGTATTATATACATTTTTGAGAGATAATGTGATCAGAAAACATAAAAGGGACCTAAAGAGAAAATCGTTAGAGCCGTTTTTGAGATACCAACTTTTACAAAAAATCAATTATTGACCGGAAAAAAATAATTACACACAAAAGAATATTTAAAAGTGAGTTAAAATGGCGAGTTTGAAAAAAATTCGTACAACCGTTTTTAAAGGAACGCCTTTGCGAGGCCTGAACTTGAGCTATTTATACAGGACGCCTATCAATTTTCCTGAACTAACCAACTATATCATTCGAAAGGACATCTAATAGAGTGTTTATATAGCAAGTTTGAAGAAAATCGTTAGAGCCGTTTTTGAGATACGGACTTACGGTCCCACTTCCGGTTTCCGATGTCCCACTTCCGGTTAAACTCAATTATTGACAGGAAAACAATAATTACATACAAAAGCATACTTAAAAGTGAGTTAAAATGGCGAGTTTGAAAAAAATCCGTACAACCGTTTTTAAAGGAACGCCTTTGCGAGGCCTGAAATTGAGCTATTTATATATGCCGCCTATCAATTTTCCTGAACTAACCAACTATATCATTCGAAAGGACATCTAATAGAGTGTTTATATAGCAAGCTTGAAGAAAATCGTTAGAGCCGTTTTTGAGATACGAGCTTACGGTCCCACTTCCGGTTTCCGATATCCCACTTCCGGTTTTTCAATTTTCACCAAAATTTGGAAATTTCATCTGTACACCAGACGTATTTCAATTCTAAAGTTTCGTAGATCTATCTTTATTAGTTTCTGAGCTATAATAGCCAGAAGATTCTCCACATACATACATACATACACACTGACCAATTGCCAAAAACCACTTTTTTGGACTCAGGGGACCTTAAAACGTGTAAATCAGGTGAAAACCCGATATCGAATTTTCAGACCGAATACAATACTTCCATTACCTACGGTAGTAGGGTAATGGAAGTAAAAAGGGAAGTGATCTCGCATTGGATCTAAAACGCTTACCATAACGGTATACAGGAGAATTAAAATGATTGTTGTAAATTATGTATTCGTATCCCGCTCAAAAATATCTTATAAATAATTGTGTGACACCGCTAGTTTACTTTATTTTATAATTAGAATATTACTGGATGGGTTTGAAAAATATTTCATAAAATATTATTCTAAAATAAAAAAAATATAAATTATGTCATTTGATTTATTTATTAATCACTATTATTTATTTATTTATTTATTTTGGGGGGCGGAGAGAACGGCAGTTTGCGTCTAGTGTTTGTTTATTTTACAAACAAAAATTTCTTTTCCGGGTTCGGGCTGATGAAAATTTCTGTGTTGAGTTTGACTTGGGTTTCAGGTTGACTTCAAATTTTATTACAATATGAATATTTTATTTTCGAAATCTTTATTTTAGAAATATGTACCGTGTAAGATAATTAGTTTTGATATTTATCGTATATATATACATATACACGCACACATTTACTTAATCCTAATTTGTTAATTTTATAATGGTCGGTTTTGTATTTTATATTTCCTGCAATTACACAGTTTGTCATGGAGGATGGATTTGGTTTTTTCTAATCTTTAAACTCATATATATATATATATATATATATATATATATATATATATATATATATATAAATTCTTTTCAATAAATTTATATATATATATATATATATACACACATACACATAAATTCATTTTGGTTCTTCAGCATTGCGGCGGCTTTTTATCATCTGTCTTTTTACATCTTACAACTTTGTTACCATACATATGAACAATAATCCGAAAATCTCGTCAATTCAATGATTTGAAATTTTCGACTTCCTAACATTTTTTTTTTTACTTTTAGGAAAAAAAAAAAAATGTTTTTTATTACCATTCCTAGTGCATATACACCAATAAAAAACAGATTACTATGCATTTGTTGTATCAAACAATAGAAAATAAAAGATTTGGAAATTCTGTTTTTTATCAATTTCAAATTTCTTAGAAAAAAATTTATAGAGTTTCTTTCTTTTTTTTTTTTTTTTTTCAAGGAAATTTGTCATATTTGCTATTTTGGATTATGATGTACGATTCTATTAATATATATACAAGGCGCGCAATTTCCACTCGCCAGCTCGCCATTGGCGAGTGGAATTTTTGCTGTGGCGAGTAAAAATTTGGTCTAGTTATAGATACAATTCTTACACGATACGGTAACAGAAAACATTCTTTTTATAGATTTAAAAATGGCAAAATCTTGCCATCTTATAACCTCATATTTAACCTCTCCTTTTTAGATTCTCGGAGACCCGAGTCTGTGTGTGCGCTGCCCGAGATCGCGCCAGCTTGGAAAAGGAAAAATGCTTGGTGTATACATAAAAGTTTTGATATCTTCGGCAGTTTCGTTTCTTACTCTGTTATTTCTCCAAGTAGAGTGAGAATAGACGAATGGAAAGCCTCTTTGTCCGTCGCCCACTATCCGAGAAAAGCTGTATTATGATTAAAAGAAAAAAAAAAAAAAAAGAGTTCATATTTTCAAGTTTTTTACTAAAACGTCAATGATATGCGCATGTAATGATTTGTAAGCAACGATTTTATCGAAAAAGTTATTCCGAAATGTCCATTTCAAATGACAACAATGAACAAGTTATAAACATCGACATTCTGTCTAATTACAAAAATAAAATGGACGAAAAAAACATTTCTAATATTAAATGTTAAGTAAATAAATAGATAAATAAGAAAGCTTAATCTTAATTAAAGTCGCTGCGCTGCAATAGTCAAGAAAAACAACGTAATAAGCTCAGTTGATATTTTCTACTGAAACTAAAACTCAACTCTAAACATAAGCGCTCCTTTTACCGGAACTAAAGCAGACGGCTTAGGGTTACTGTAACATTAAAAATATCTGTCATTCTGCTGCAGTATGCCATGATTAAAATCATTCATAGATTATATTAAAAGTATTTTCTGTAGGATATTTCGGTATCATATTGCTCTACACATATCCCTTATACAGCTATTTATAAGAATATGACATAAAATTATTAGAAAAATTTAAAAAATGACAAAAATAAAAGCTTTTCAATAAATAGGAGAAACGATTCGAAATAGCAACGCCATCTATTAATAGCTAAAAGAAACAACATGAAATTTTTCGAAAAAATGCAATTTTTGAAAAATTAAAATTTAAAAAAGATTGAGAACACATCTCGTTTTAAAAATTATATCGTCTGAGAGATAAAAGTTATATCTAACGCCAAAAAAAAATTTCAAACAAATTAATTGCATTAACAGTGCACGGGATTGATTTTAGAATTTTAGCATTAGTAATCTAGAAAAGCCGTAACTGACGATCCCCCTTAACATTTTTATAGAAGCCCGTGAACATTCAATAGATAGCAAATAAACCTAAAAGTAAATAAATTAATTAATGTGAATATTATCAAAATAATGCGACCTAAATATCAATATTCAGTTATACAGGTAGGGGTATTTCATTAAATTTTATAATAATCTAAGTCATATGATGTAACCATAAAGAACATTTTAAAGTGGTAATTTGGAATCAAAATATGTGTCTTACTAAAATGTAATTAGTTTACACTCAAAATAAAATTATTTTAGAATTAATGACGATTTTAAGGAATTTAAAAATATTTTTCATGATTCTTTCAGTGCTTAAAATTCGCGTTAAGATAAATAAATAAATAAATAAATAAAAATATCAACCCAATCCTTTGTAAAATTTAACCAATCAAATTAAACATTCCAGTAAATTTTATCCAGTTAGATTTTGTGTGCTTATTTAGCAATTAAACATTTTCTATCATATTATTTTAATAAATTTTTCCTTTTAAAATCAACCTGACGTCATAAATATTTAATTTATAAAATTAAGTTAAATATTTATTTTTCTCTATATATATTGGCTTTAAGAAATAATTTATTTTTCATTTTAATTTCATTTTCATTCTTTTTCATTTCTTTTACTTTTAGTTCTTTCTTTCTTTCATTTATTCATTTATTTTAATATTACCTGATAAACTAATTCTTTAAATTCTAGATTAAATCTTCAATTCTCGTTGAATTCATCATATATTCTAAATCGTTAAACATATATATAGATATATATAGATATATATATTAATTTAACAGGTTTATCGTTTAGAAAAATCGTGCAATTCTTCTCTTATTTCAAATTTATGATAGCATTTACCATTTAAATTACCTATCATTTTACTAATAAATAACAATGCAACACAAAAATAAATAATTAAATATTTTTACTTCCATTACCCTACTATCGTAGGTAATAGAAGTATTGTGTTCGGTTCAAAAATTCGAAATCGAATTTTCACCTGATTTACACGTTTTAAGGGCTCCTGAGTCTGAAAAAGTAGTTTGGAGCAATTAGTCAGTGTGTGTGTACGTATGCGGGGAACCTTCTGGCTATCATGTCTCCGAAACCAATAAAGATATAACTACTAAACTTCAGAATTGATACAGGTCTGGTGTACAAATGGATTTTCCAAATTTTGGTGAAAATTGGAAAATTGGAAGTAGGCCATCGGAAACCGAAAGTGGGACTACGAGTACGTATCTCGAAAACGGCTCTAACGATTTCCTTCAAAGTTGCTATATAGACATTATATGTCTTTTCGAATGGCATAGTTGGTTAGTTCAGGAAAATTGATAGGCGTTCTGTATAAATATCTCAATTTCAGGTCTCGTAAGTGCGTTCCTTCAAAAACGGCTGCACGGATATTTTTCAAACTCGTCATATTAACTCCCTTTTAAATATCGTCTTGTATGTAATTATTGTTTTCTGGCCAATAACTGAGTATGCCAAGTTTTGGTAAAAGTTGGAATCCCCAAAACGGCTCTAACGATTTCCTTTGAAACTGTTACATAAATCAATTTTAGATATCCTTTCTTATATATTACGTGCTCATTACAAGAAAATTAACTGTCATCCTGCTTAGGTAGGTTAATTTTAGATCTCTCGGAAATTGGTGTTTCAAAAAATAACGCTACCATTTTTTTTTTTTTTTTTTTTTTTTTTTCTATGCAAACTTTATTTTATATGTCTTTAGGCGTGTATTAAATTTCTCATATCTGAAAAATTTTAGGTTTCTACTTCGTTAGGCCAATTTTATGTCTTCTTATCATATTATCTAAAAAAAAAAAAAAAAAAAAAAAAAAAAAAAAAAAAACTAGTATGTTGTGGCCACCACATGACTTTCTTCTATATTCTCCTATACAAATTCACTCAGTGAAAGTAATTTATTAAAATTAATATTTAAAAAATATATCTTCCATGATAATGCAGACGATTTTCATATTAGAGAAGTAGTATAACACTAAATATCCAAAAAAAAGTCCATTTTATTCTCAATATAAAAAAAAAAAAAAAAAAAAAAAAAGATTAAGTTTTTTTTCGTTAAAAGACCTTTCGAAAGATACCCATCTTGAAAATTTACTCCCCCCGGGGGGGGGGCTCTTCCCAAGAGATGCCTCTACATGTACAATTTTTTTCCTAGTTAACCACTACTATTATCAATAATTCATATTAATTTTACAATCACAAGTAAAAAATAACTCTCATTATGTACATTTATACGAAATTTTATCCTATACTGCCATGTTAAAAATTTAGAAAAAATGCGATTACAGCGCCACCTGTTGAGCGATTGATTCCCAAATCTAATCAGCACCAGTTTATGTCAGGGACCAACTAAATACCAAGTTGGTTAAATTTCGTTCATTGGTTCGTGAGATACAGCGTCCAGAAAATTCATGATACACACACACAGACAGACATTTTCTAAAAACTATCAAATCGTGTTCAGGACATCCCAAAACGTGTAAATCCATCGAAAACCGGAGCTCGAAAATTTTTACGAATCCAATATTTTCTCTCTATTACACACAGAGAAAATATTAGAAATAGAAGAAAGAAAGTATAGAATATATATATAGAAGAAAAAGAAAGTAAAAAAGAATGCATATAATACGTGTAAAATAATGGGTAATGGAATTCGTGAGTTTGTTTCATACCAGATTTTTTTCTGTATAAATTGCATCATATTTCATACCTTTTTAATTATAGTCTGCGCAGCACTAGTGCGACGTAAAACCCAACCATCCAACCATCTATCGATCCTTTTTAATTATTAAATATTATAATCGTTTATGTAGAAACACACACACACACACACACACAAAAAAAAAAAAAAAAAAAAAAAAAAAAGGTTACTTGACATGAGACTAAATTACAGCACTTTATATTGATTATGATCCAATTTCAATTATATAATCGATAAAAGAAATATAAAAAATGACTCCTCTCCTGTTTCAGATTTCTCTCAACGTTATTAATATGCATGTAAAAGAAACAAATGTCAACTAACAAATGTAAACGAAAAAAAAAATCTAAGGAAGGGATGTTTTTACATTTCTTAAGTAAAGATTACCATAGAGAAAGATACGCGAAGTTTTCCCCATATTCCTTTCTTACACATTTCCTAAGAATTATGAATGGTACTTCGAATTATTTACACATCGTTGACAGGAATAGGGAGAAGAGATGGGAAACATTTCCTGAAAACATTAAAATTAATCTCTACGAAAGGAAAAAGGGGAGCTTACAAGGATCATTGAAAAGCTGTCTCTTCTGAAAGAAGGGAGAATATAGAAAAAATGTCATAAGAGATAGATTTATCTTTAACGATCCTCTTTAGCTGAGGAAGTCGAAGTCTCTTACGCCCTAATCTACCCTTATACATACCTCAGGGTGCTTACAGATCAGTATGATTTTACGGAAAGTAGGAATTTCTCAATGAAAGTGGTTATTGCTCCTCCATTTTCTTTCTCCATCAAAGTTATGAGGCATTTCTGCGACACTACCTACCATCCCTCGCTACTGTTCGAACTGAAATTAATTTGAACTTACTCTTCAAACAATTATCATTAAAAATAAATTTTCATCATTGGCAGATTTTTATTCAAAAATGAGTTTTTATTTTATTTTTTATGTCCTTTCACGCGTATATTCTTTATTAGAAATTGTTATCAATTCCGTAAAAATGATTTATAGACTGTGATTATTTGTAGTATTTTAGGTCATTTTATTATCGTATCCTATCAAAAAAGAAAAAAAAAGAAAACAATTGTTTATTTATTTATTTATTTTCCTTGCATGTTAAATAATTGTTCATGCTCTCCAAGTGACGCCGTTTCTTTTTTTACAATGTACGAAAATGTATTCATAATATTTTATATATGAATACATACTAAAGGTTAATAATATTTTAATGCACATAAATATTATAATGTTTGTTGTGGTGGATAATTAAAATTTATTTTAATGTAACTGGAAGCTGTACATTGCATCCTAAAATAGTATATTATTTAAAACTTCAGTTCAATTTTTATTTTAAAAACGTAATTTGCTTTTGCAGGACTTTCAGTTTTATAAAACATATAAATTATTGCATATTAATACAATATGGTACTGACTAATTTTGTTTTCTGTTACTACGATAAAATAAAAATAAAAAAAAAAATCTGGTGTAACATTCACACGACTTCCTCCTTACACCGAAATTATGTTTACTGCATATAAACTTATGTTAAAAACAATTTAAACTAAGGTTCAGAGGAATTTTATTTAATAAATACCTCTATGTGAGGAAGGAGTGCTGCCCCCTCACCGTTTAGAATATTATACCAGTACTCATATAGAATTCAAAGCTGTTATTGAATATAAAAGTTTATTCCAAACTATTCCAACTTTCATCCGCACCCTTACTTGAAATTTACCAATTGATCAAACTTTAAGTAACAACCTTATATTAATTTTTAAATACAATCTTTTAATTATCTGCAATTAATTATTTTTTAGTTATTCTTATATGACCAAGATCAAACATGAAAAACTTGACTTCGGTATTCAGGGAACCTCAAAGCGTGTATGTATAAATAAAGCAAGCACTGAGTGTTTAGCTTAAAAATACTTCCTTTTTCGCATAAGTATGATTAAATTATTTTAATTCTTGAGCAGTTCTCTTGAACGTGGTAAAATTCTATAGTAAAGCACTTTCACTAATTACATTCAATAAAAAGGAACGTTTTCGCTTGATTATTGGAAGCCCTGTATATCTTCTGAAAATCTAGTACACACATCATTGTGCACTTAAATAAAATCCTATATTAATAATAGTCAGAATAAACTGAAATGCACTTCTATCAATTTTCAAGTATTGTCCCACTATATTCTAGTTCCTTTGAACAGCCTGTAAACGGGGAATGATTTTCATGCCATATTCTACATGAAACAAGCTTTTATGCATATAAAAAGTATATATTCGTTTCATTTGGTTTATCACAGCTTTTAGATAGCCATCAGGAGCTCTACTTACCTGCAGTTTCTCCCATAGACGTAACGTATTTGAATTATCTTGGATGTCCCTGTACGCGAACTATTTATTTGATCTCAACGAAAAGTTTTATGCAGCTTCGCTATATGATACAGATTCAGAATATCGGGTTTAAACTTCCTGCCGCTATTTGTTCTCGAGATATGCTCATAACACAGACACAGAGAGAGATCAATCGCTAAAAAACATGATTTTTTTCATTCGGGGCACCTCAAAACGTGAAAATATAACAAAAAATCAATTTCAAAATTTGACCTAAAAATAATACTTTATCTACTATACATATGGACGAATAATTATAATAATAGTAAAAATATTATGAACAAAAATCGATTATTTTTTATATTTATTTTCAAAACAATTTTCTAAAAATTAAATAAAATAATAATAAAAATGTAATTTGGTGTGTTACTCAAACAAGTTTATCTTATGCTGGATTTCAGTACTATAAAGATAGATTTAATAAGTTTTAAGACCAATAAGATAAGTTAATAAACTTCAATTCCCTTTAAAAAATAATCTAAAATAGGTTTAGGAACAATTTTACTTGACATATAATTCCGCATGAGGGCAAGCAAAGTACTTCCATCAATTACATTCAATAGAAAAAAATACTTAGCCCAATTTCGGGTGGCCCTGTATGTTGTCTATAAACAATATACGCTATAAATAATATTGTGTACTTACTAATTTATTTTTATTTTTCCGACTGAGTGAAAATAATGCCTGGATCGAGAGTCGAACCCCGAATCTTTGACTTACAAGGTCAAGGCTCTATCATTTGAGCTATCCGGACCGACAACCGGTCAGCATTACTCACTCGGACAACCTTTAGGCAGAAACATCTGGTCTATCATGTAGATAGCTCAACAGAAATAAGCCGCAGGTAATGGAAAACACCATTAAACAATGGGAGAAAGAAATACAATTTTTATTAAAATCACACAATCAACTGATTGGAAGAAAATCATATTTATTGAAATTGATTTGATTCAATATTGATTGAATTCAATAAATATGATTTTCTTCTAATCAGTTGATTGTGTGATTTTAATAAAAATTGTATTGTGTACTTAATCTTATATGAAAGTCTTACGTCTGAACGTAGTCTGAACGTAGTCTTATATGAAAAAACCTAACGCGAAATGAATTACAATTTCCGCAATTTCCAAGCTTAGTCCCAATAAATCCAAATTCTTTGGGTAGCCCATAAGAATTCCGGAAGGTCAAGTTAAGATTAAAGATTATTACGATTAGATTAAGATTAAGACTAGGTTAAGATTAAGGTGATCCGTACTGACTGCTCCCCTGTAAACGAATGATGAAAGATTTTCATATTAAAATGTACACAAAACATGCTTTTATGCATATTAAAAAAAAAAAAAAAAAGTTAATTCTGTTTTGTTTAAGGCAGTCTATAAATTTTTCATTTTACTTAGCAGAAATTTTCCCATAGACATAATGTATTTGAATTCTTTAGGATGTCCCTGTACACGAACCATTTTCTTAATCTCAACGAAAAGTTTAGTTCAGCACCCCTTATGATGCACATTTTGAATACCGAGTTTGGACTTTCTGCTACTGTTTGTTCTTGTCATATGCTGATAATAGACACATACACTAACAGAGACTAAGAAGAGTCACACAAAGACACACAGACCAACTGCTAAAAACAAACTATTCGGTTTCAGCGGACCTCAAAATGCGTAAATATAACAAAGACTCCATTTCAGAAATTTGACCTAAAGACAATACTTTACATACCATATATAAGAATAAGAGAAAGTAAACACTATATATGTATTAATAATAGCAGGAGACTTGGCGTTGGAATATTAAAACCCGAATAAACTACTACGTCAGAAACGCCAAAGAAAAATATTTGAGATGCATACAGCTGTTTCGGTAGACTTAAGCGTACCGTCTTCAGTGCAAAAAGAATCTTCTTTTGCACTTTCATTCTGCACTGAAGACGATACACTTAAGGCTACCGAAACAGCTGTATGCATCTCAAATATTTTTCTTTGGCGTTTCTGACGTAGTAGTTTATTCGGGTTTTACTATATATATATTAACTGATTACATTTTTAATATTTCCATTTCAGATGTGCGTTTGTTTAAACATTTATGGAATATTTTATTTCTCCTCAAGTCAACTAGCGTTATCATTTCTATACACATCAACAATATTGAAATAAATAACAATATTGTAATAAACAGTGTTTAGAAAATTGTTATTTTATATAATAACCGAGGAAGGCGATATTTAAAAGGTAACAATACCTATTTTCGCGGATAGCCAAAGCCCATGTTATACTATGAGAAATTTTGTTACCAGAATTACTCTTAGCTACACATAATAAAAGAAGATGTGTGTGTGTATGCCTGTCACACTGTAAGCAAACGGTTGATCGTGAATTTTTACAAATTTGCATGGAAGTCCGTATTGACAGCTCCTCGTGCACCTCGAAACACAATTTCTGAAATTTTGATTAGTTTTTATGTAATTAATTAAAATACATTATTTTCGGAAATGATCGGTTCTACAGATAGATACGTAAAAGTGAAATGATTTTCCGTGGTCCGTTAACTCAGTTGGTTAGAGCATAGCCTCCTAAACTAGATGCCTGTCACTTTGCTCGAAAACTTGGCAACAGTTGAAGCCGTAGACAGCGCCATCTGGTACAGATTGCGTGACTTTTTTATTCAACTGTCACCAATCATTTTAAGAAGTGATAAATGATATATGTAATCGACGTTTATTCGATCCTATTCGCCTTTTACGCGTATTATATCCCAATTTAAAACATTTTTGGTGGCTGTTGAATAAAGAAGTCACATAATCTGTACCAGGTGGCGCTGTCTACCGCTTCAACTGTTGCCGAGTTTCTGAGCCACGCGATAGGTATCTAGTTTAGGAGGCTTTGGTTAGAGTGTCATGCCACTAAAGCAAAGGTTGGGGGTTTGATCTTCCAAGATCCGATGTGTTACTTTTTGCAGATACGTAATTAGTAGAAAAGATGCCAATTAATAAAGGAAAATTTTTCACTGTCTTCACAGGATCCTAGTATACTAGACAGGCAGTTATTATACAGTAAGGAAGATTAGAAACTGACATAAATCAAAGCTATAGTTAGAGTTGTGTTGGTCACTTTTTAGGAAAGCAGATGCAGGGTCGTACTCTCCGACCTTTTTTCAGGATACTCTCAGGGATTAGATATTTCTGCCTTTATTGTGAAATGACTAGTCAAAGTGAAATGACTTCCCGTGGACTGTTAACTCAGTTGGTTAGAGTGTCATGCCACTAAAGCAAAGGTTGTGGGTTTGATCTTCCAAGATCCAATGTGTTACTTTTTGCAGATAATTAGTAGTAAAGATGCCAGTTAATAAAGGAAAAAATGTCAGTGTCTTCACAGGATCCTAGTATACTAGACAGGCAGTTATTATACAGTAAGGAAGATTAGAAATTGACATAAATCAAAGGTATAGTTAGAGTTGAGTTGGTCGCTTTTTAGGCAAGCAGATGCAGGGTCGTACTCTCCGACCTTTTCTCAGGGATTAGATATTTCTGCCTTTATTGTTACTACAATTTTTATACAATAATCTCTATTCGACTATTCAATACTGACACAAAAATACTATAAATATTTATGCATGAAATTAGTGGTGGCAAAAAGTCAAAACTTTCTTATTTTGGACCGTGTCCTGAAAAGAGGACGGAGAATACGACCCCTGCAGATGATTGCAGAGCTACAAAATTTTGCATAGAAGCCCGTGTTGACCTCTCCTGATCCCGAATCCGATTTCCAAATTTTAAACTCTTTTATTTTAATTAAATAATTTTTTTCTGCTGGAAAAATTGTCTGAGGCTGCCACCTGTTGTCAGCAGGGCCTGATTACCCAAAAGGCTCGGGAAGCACAAGATTCTCCTTTAAATTTTAGGAGGAGGCCCAAAATAACTAAAAACAGGGTCTTGAATTTTCTGTTTTATATTTTCATACTGAGATTGAATTTTTCTGAGAAAATTCGCCTAAAGCAAGATAAAATACTCACTATTTCGGGAAAAATCTATTATTTAACCTCAAAAATCTGTATGTTATTAATTAATAAGTGATACGATTTTAATGTTGTGTGTAGAAACCACCCAGATATATGAATGAAAATAAAATAACTATAAACACACACTAATTTTTGGTCTATAGCATTTTTATATTACAATATGTAACAGGAAAACAAGATTTTCTGAAATGAAAGAGGGCCCCGAAATGATACTGAGCTTCCCCTAGCATCAAAGCTTAATCGGGCCCTGGTTGACAGAGAATGAAAATGATGATCTGCCAGAGCCCGAGAAGGTATTGGCTATTCTAAGCGAGGTTTTAAGCGATTACAATGAGTTTTTCTTTTCTCTCTTTTTTTTTTTTTTTTTTTTTTTTTTTATATAAACTTATTTAATGCTTAATGATAAACGATTTTCGGTAATTGTTTTTAATATAGTGACAAGCGAAGCAGGGAAAGCCTGCTAGTCACCTAGCATGTATTTTTATATTTCGTTTTCACGTTCAGAAAATTCATATCTGTTAAATTTGAACTCCTTTTCAGAAAATTAATTTTTTGAATTTTAACATTTTATCTTTTAGTTCAAAAATGTGTAAAATTAATGAAATTCATTTTTCGAATTTTTAAATTGTAGAATGAAACCATAAAAATTTGGAAAATCAATTCTCAGAAAAAGAGTTCTTATTTAATGGATACAAAATTCTTCTGAATTTGAAAACAGTATTTTTTTTTCTTTTTTTTTAAGTACATTAGGTGATGAAAAATTGCGGAAACAGATTTTCCCTTAAAACAACAGTGGCTTTGGGTATTAGCAAGGATAGTTATCGTTCGCTCTTAAGTCCCCTTCTACTGACATGGTTCATTTAAAACACAGAAATATTTCGGATATATCTAAGTTTTATTTATTGATTTTGTGTGTATGGATTACAGTGAGATTATCCGTACAGGTTTAAACAAAAATGAAAAATCATGACTGACACGCATTGATTTTTAACACTTTCCAAATTTATGCAATTGTTTTATCGTACAACGTTCAATGCTCTTTGCCTACGTAATCCCACAACGGACAGAAAGAAGTTCTGAAAGGCATACAGACAGACTAATTGAACTCCTAATCATTCTTAAACATTGTTAGAAAGTGTTAAAAAAGCTTAACAAAAAAGGAAACGTTAGCCCTTATATTCTAATTGCAGACCTTAATGTATCTGAATATTTTAGTGTAGCCCTGTAAATCTGAAGGTTAACAAAATCAGATTCTATACAAAATGTTATTTCAGCATTTTAACAATAAATGTCAATTTCTTTATGTTTTTTTTTTTACAATAGAAAGTTCTTCAAATGTAATATATAAAAAATGTCTGCCCTGAAATGCAATGCATTGGCATATATATATATATATATATTATTATTATTATTTATTTATTTATTTATTTTTTAGGGGAAGTGGTGTCCCTGTACACAAACCAGTTACACAGGGCCTATTAATGCCATTTAAAGTAGGGAATATTCCATAAGGAATTTGAATAACTTATATATTAAAAAAAAAAAAAAAAATCTGAAAATATTTACGGACACTGGGGGCAGGCAGACGGACAGATAGACAAACACACAAATTGAAATCATATTCACACTTAAAAAAATAAAAGTGTTAAATCGCTTAATGTAAACGAAAATGTATTTCCTGCAAATTTTCAAAAAAAAAAAAAAAAAAAAAAACTCAGTGTGACTGAATATTTTTGCGTGGCCCTGTAAATCTAATGCTAATCATACATTCTGTAAAAAGCATTCTTTTGTGCATGTGATTAACATGTTTCAATTTTATTAAGATTTGGTCAAAGTAAAGTTATTAAAATTTGGTTTATAGAAATACCTCTCACAGAACGAATGCTTTGGCATACTTTCGGATATCCCTGTACACAAACCAGGGATGATATTTACTCCATTTTCTATAGTAAACATCTAATAATGAACTTGATAACATATTTCTATTTCATTGAAAGGGTATTGCAGGTTAAGCATACGAAAACTGCACCAGCTTCAAATGAAGAGTTCTTGCCTGCTATTTTTTGTTCTTTATCTGAAACATCTTTTGCACACAATTTTAGACTTCTACCCTCAACGATTAGGGAGTAATAGGAGTGGCAACCTAAAACGTTAAATTTAATTTAAAAAAAAAACTATTCAAGATATCTTAACGAGGTCGAAACTATTTATAAATGTTTATGAAGTACATAATATATATTTTTTTCAGAATTTTTTCTCGATTTTAAACGGTAGAAAATGATAAGTATATTTTTGATGGGCGATTTTCTATACTATCCACCAAAGTGACACCTACCAAAAAAATACAGTTTATTTGTTTATTAGTTAGCTATTATATATAAAATTACAGAAGTGTCAAATTGGTAGAACATAGTGAAAAAAATAATAATCACTTAACAATAATACTTGTGTGCAAGTGTTTCATTCTCAAAAGAAAAGACTGACACCAGCACTCGTTATCAATAACTTCTATTATTATCAATCACAATAAATTAAACCACAAATATGATATAAATTATAGATAAAAATTGGCTGGTATAGGTTTTCCGTGCTGAGACGGAAACTCTTGCGCCCTTGTAATAATACCAATGATATAATATTTATTTTTAAAAACTATTTTATAATAATAAATAAACAAGGCAAGCAAATATAAAAATGCTCTTATAACATTTGTTATTAAAATGTACCAATTAGCAATAAAAAAATATTCTATTTAATTGTTATCAGGGATCTTACATCGAAACTTTTTTTTCAAGACACTTTTACGGATGAGAAATTTTTCTAATTTTTGCTACCTTTATTTTTATACACTAGTCTCTATCCTGTTTAATCACGACATATTACTATGAAAATACTGATATAAAGATTTCTGTATGAAAATAGCATAGATGCCAACATTTTAATTTATTCCGGGGTATTTTTAGCGCCGCCTTTTTTCATGCATCTGTCATGAGCTGTTTCTCCATTCATAGTTCATAATGGCCACGCCTTTTTTCAAGAATTCTACCTCCAGTACTTTTATGGAGTAGATTTCCTTTTAAATTTTAAGACATTTTAAATTTAAAAAATTGCTAAATATTAATAGTGGTGCAGAAAATTAAGAAGTTTCAAGGACTGTACGAACTATGTCATTTTTGATGGGCGGAGCTATGTGAAAGATTTATAAAGGATGTTATATCAATTGTACCTGATTACGTTTAACAATAGTAGATGTTTTATAAAAATCACACTCGTAAATAAATAAATAAATAAATAAATAAATAAATAAAACATTATGCATGTAGAATAAATGAATTGGTAGACCTTTATCAAAATATTATTATTTAAAAGAAAGGAAAAGCTTATAAATATACTTTAGCCAAATTAAATAGTACTTTTCAGACGGATAAAATTTTGTGTTACTCTATGTCAAGGGGTTCATTCTCTAGCATAGTTGTTACAACTTATATATTGAAGTAAGCGCAAAAAGATTTAAAAACTGAGAGACTTCTAAATCATTCTGTAACATTATCAGTAGCTGCCTAACAATGTTACGAATTAAAATAAAAATGTTGGCAGCTGTATTTAGAGCTAATTATATGGCTCGTATTCCATGCTCCCCTTTTACACTTTCGGAGATGGGGGAAACGCCCGACTTTTTTTTTTTTTTTTTTTTTTTTTTTTGCTACTGCTATTTTCATAGATGCCAATATTTTGATTTATTCCGAAGTACTTTTAGCCCCGCCTTTATTTATAGAAAAATTTTATGAAATATATAACTTCCATAAAATCAGGCAATTTTATCCTTAAAAAATAAGTGGTATGGAAAAAAGGCGGGCTAAAAAATACTCCGGAATAAATTAAATTTTGCCATCTATGCTATTTTCATATAGAAATTTTTATATCAGTATTTTTCAAGCGTTGTGACGTGATTAAACAGGATAGAGACTATTATGTAAAAATAAAGGTAGCAAAAATTACGGAAATTTCTCATCCTTAAAAGTGTCTTGAAAAAAGGGCGAGATGTAATATCCCTGATAATAAATAAATAAATATATGTATATATATATATATATATATACATTTTTTTTTTTTTTTTTTCTAATTGCTACGTTTTAATAACAAATGTTAATAGAGCATTTTTATATTTGCTTTCATTGTTTATTTATTGATATTAAGTAGTTTTTAAAAATAAATATAATATCATTGGTATTATTATTAAGTGATTATTATTTTTTTCACTACGTTCTACCAATTTGACACTTCTGTAATTTTTATATGTAATAGCTAACTAATAAACAAATAAACTGTATTTTTTTGGTAGGTGTCACTTTGGTGGATAGTATAAAAAATCGCCCATCAAAAATATACTTATCATTTTCTACCGTTTAAAATTGAGTGAAAATTCTGAAAAAAATATATATATATTATAAATTTATTCATAA
The DNA here is from genome assembly GCA_963930645.1 of Salticus scenicus. NCBI lineage: Eukaryota > Metazoa > Arthropoda > Arachnida > Araneae > Salticidae > Salticus > Salticus scenicus. Next base: position 159,523,505 of record OZ005656.1, on the reverse strand, counting down.
ACATTATAATTTATTCATAAACATTATAAATAGTTTCAACCTCGTTAAGATATCTTGAATAGTTTTTTTTTTTTTTTTTTTAATTAAATTTAACGTTTTAGGTTACCACCCCCATTACTCCCTAATCGTTGAGGGTAGAAGTCTAAACTTGTGTGCAAAAGATGTTTCAGATAAAGAACAATAAATAGCAGCAAGAACTCTTTATTCGACGCTGGTGCAGTTTTCATATGCTTAACCTGCAATACCCTTTGGGTAAAGTAAAGGAATTAAAATTTAGTTCTTAAAAATACCTCACATAGAAAACAATGCTTTGTAATAGATTGGGTATCCCTGTACTGTACACAAAGTCAATATAAGTATTCAGTCTATTTTCAATAGGGAACATCCGATGGTGAAATTTAATATCTTATATCAGTTTCAAGAAATTCTGTGAATATTTACGGGAGTTAGAGAGCGGATAGACAGACAGACAAATCGAAGTCATTAACACTTTTCAAACTTATTGAAAAGTGTTAAAAACATTTAGAAAGTGATAAAAACGATTAATATAAACAAAAATACAATTTCAGCAAATTTTGAATAATCTCATTAATGTAACTGAATATTTTTATGTGGCCCTGTAAATCTAATGCTAATCATACTGTATTTTATGGAAAGCATTATTTTGTACATATGAATAACATATTTTAATTTTATTAAGATTTGTGCAAAGTAAAGTTCTTATAATTTAGTTTATAGAAATACCTGTCATAGAACGCAATGCTTTGGAATACTTTCAAATGTCCCCTAATACAAATTATTAAAAGTATTCACTCCATTTTTCAAACATCCAATAGTGAACTTGAATAACATATATCAGTTTCAAAAAATTCCATGAATATTTACTCGGACAGACAGACAAATCGAAGTCATTAACACTTTTCAACCTTATTGGAAATGTTATAAAATAAATCCTTGGATCGTAAAAGCATAGAGAGTAATGCATAATATGCTTACGTGATAAAATTTATCTGGTATGTCACTCACCCGACTTTCTCTTACCCTGCATTTCAATGCCATACAGAGAAATTACAGATTAAATGTCAATATGTTTCAAAGTTAAAAAGAAGGCAAGATAGGTTTATTAACATATTTTATTTGACAAATAATCTTGGGGGGGGAGGAAGGGGGATATACCTCTTCAACGCCTCGTTTGAATATAGTACCTACATTTAAATAGAATTGAAAGCAGTTATTAAATTCAAAAGTTTATTAGTAAATTATTCAGGCAACTTTCACTTATATTACATCTTGAAACTTATGAAACTTTCTCACACTTTCCAAATAGCAACCTGATATAAAGTTCAAAATATAACATTCGAGTTGGCTGCAATGGTTTGTCTTTATGTTACGCTGATAACAAGCATTCACATAAAAACAAGAGTTAAATCTTGATTTTAACATTGAGGGAATTTCAAAGTCCTTATTTAGGCGTTGAAGATTTAACTTAAACCTTATAAATAGGAGAAAATAGTTATCCTTCCTGAGCAGTTTTTCTCGAGATGGTAAAATATATTAAATCATATCCACCAATTACATTCAGAAAAAATGAATATTTTCGCATAATTATTGGTAACCTTGTATGTATTCTATAAGTACAAACCACAATGTGTACTTAGATGTATTCCTATATTAACAGCACAGAGCGCAAACTGAAATACTTTCAAATATAATCTCGCATTCTACACATACATTCTGGTTCTTTTGAGTAGTTTAGTAAATGAGTGGTGAATGATTATCATACCATATTCTACATGAAAAATGCTTTCATGCGCATAAAATTTTTTATTTTCATATCATTTTGTTTATCCGGCTTATAGATGTTAAACTGAATCTATCGAAAATTTTGCCCGTAGATGTAACCTGTTTTAATTGTCTTGGATGTCCTTGTACACGAAACATTTGCTTAATCTACACGGAAAGTTTAGTATAGCATCGCTATATGATACAGAATTAGAATAACGAGTTCGGGATTCTTACTACTGTCGGTTCTTGAGATATGCTGAACACAGACACACACGCAGAAAACCTCTGGAAAAAAAAAAAAAGTTTTTCGGGTTCGAAACAAGTAAATTTAATAAAAGCTCAATTCCGACAATTTGACCCAAAAGCAATATCTTCTCCAGCATATATGTGTATGAGAAAATAAAAGTTTTTTTATTTATTTTTTTTTTTTTTTTTTTTTTTTTTTTTATGGAAGAAGCGAGATCCTCTGTTCAATATTTATTCTTGAGACCCTGTTCAATATTTATTATTGAAGCGAGACCCCTTGTTCAATATTTATTATTGAACAGGGGAAGAGGCACAGACATTATCTACAAGGGTGCTAAGGTGAGGATGCAAGGGGCTGTGAATGACTTTCTAACAGTGTTGCAAAAAATATAGGGACGTTTTATTGAATGGTAACCAATAATTTTGATTAGAGATTCTTAAGACAGTTAATCTTCGAAGTGATTAGGCAACCGTTATATTTAAAATTCAGTGGTAGATATTGAATACAAAAATCATTAACTTGGCAACACTGATTTTGAAGTTGCACGATGCTCAAAAATATATTTTTTTATTTTAAAATATCTGGGGGGAAACTCAAGGCCCCATAATACCTTCCCTTGGGGGAGGAGAGATGAAAGGAAATTTCATAAGCCAGTTGTTATTAAATTATTGCTTATTTAAAAAATATTTTTGAAATCAATTGCTTGATTACTTATCAGCTTTTATTATTTATTATTTATTTGAATGCTTTGTATCTCCGAATTTTAGAATTTCTTTTAGAATTTACAATGTACAATAAAATATACTGTGTAATTTTATATTTTAAAGCTTAGTAAAAAAAAAAAATTCTCATCAAAGTAAGAAAAGTAAAACCGTCTAAAAATTTATTTTCATTTCGTATGTTACTTTCCACATTGTATAATCTAGATTGTGTATAATCTAGATAATGTAGATATTATATATCTACAAATGAAGTTTTGCAAATAAATGGAGAATAAATGTGATGTGCCTCTAACTATTTAATTCGATAATAATAAAATTTAAATTAAAAATTTTAGTTTCAGAGAAAATAAATATTTATCATAATTTCCTTTAAGATTAATAAATTTCCAGTAGTTTATATATTGGAACTTACATCACTCGTAGACATAATTTAGACTTTCAGTGACAAAGAAAATACATAATTGGCGTTTTCATTAAACTTAATTAATTTTTAATAATTTTAAATATTAATACTTGTTATTATTAATAGATATACTCTTAATATTGTACATGATTAATAATAATATTAATTAAAGAGAAAATATATAGATACTAATTGTAAATTTTATAAAACTTAATTAATATTCAATTACTTTAAATATTAAGACGTCTTCATACTTTTTAAATAAGAATATTAGTTAAAAAGAAAATATATATTTATTACAAATTTCATTAAACTTAATAAATTTTCAATAACTTTAAATATGTTTAAGACTTGTTATACTTCACAGATATGCTCTATTAAAACTATATATATATATATATTAATAATTTAAATATCAAGCACTTCTACTAATTCAAGAAATAATTTTAATGCGGCTATAATCGAAGCTGCCATCTCAAAATCCTATATCGTATTTGTATTTCCGCAATGTAATCACTTGACGAGATTTTTTAGCCCGACTCCGTAGGTCAGTTCCGATGCCAAGAGGTTTCCGATAAGTTCGTGCTATCGGTTTCCGTGGTTTGTCGAAAAAGTGACGTCATATCGGAAAGTTTCCACTAACGTTAGCATTCCGATGAGTTCGTGCTAGACCCCCTGACTGGTATTTACACAAGCGTCAGAGAAAACAACTAAAATCTCCGAACAGCTAGGTCGACAAGCGACACCTTCGACACCAGCTGGATCGAAACCGGCATTTACCGCTACCAGCTTCGAAAGCAGAATTTCTCGATTACCAGTGGAACGAAAATAATTAAGCAATATTAAATAGTTAATTGCGATTTATTTATGAAAGAAAAATATAAATGAATTTTGAAATGAATTTATATTTTTTAATTTTTTTTTTTTTTTTTTCATTATATTATTAATTGTACAATTGAACTAATTCAATTGTATAATTATTATTATTAGTGGTTTGCCCTTTAATAAAAAAAAAGATTCACATTGATAAAATTCCATCAATGTAAGATATTGATTTGTAATTAAATAATTAACTACGATTTATTTATGAAAGAAAAATATACATTCATTTTGAAATGAATTTTTATTTTTGAATGGTAATAAGAATATTTTTAATTGTAAAAAGAATTTTATTAATAAAATTAATAATAAAATGCATGTAGATAACAGTCTAATTTATGGTATTTATTACAGTTGCATAAACATACATTTTATATTAATTCATACTTTGAGGCATAATAAAAATAAAAACCTATTTTAATTCACTGAAATATTTTTAAGAATGCCTAAATAGAGAGAAATGAAATAAGTATCTGATTATTTCTGACTGATAAATATAGTAGTATTATCTTAAATATCTATAGTAATAAAATCTAAATTAATTCCTAATTATTTATTTTATTATTTAATTAATTTAATTTAATGTAAATTATTTATTAAAATTATTTAGAGTTGCCAATATTTTAATTTATTCCGGTGTCTTTTTAGGCCCGCCTTTATTTCATGCCACTCCTTTTTAACGTATTGGTGTCGGGGTATTTTTCTATTTTGAACAGTAAAACCCGCCTTTTAGCGTTCTTCTGAAACATTATATTATTTATTAAAATGATTTTACGTATTTATGATTAAATTATTCAAATTTTATTCTTAGTAATTGATTTTATAAATGTCACTCGCATGTATATATATATGTGTAATAATAAAATTAATATCTCATTAATCTGGATTATTAATTTAATTAAATCAATATTATTTAGTAAAAATTTATAATTTTAACTGTATATTCCATTCGGTTTAGATATTGCATCAGCCTTGCCACGTGTCGAAGAAGATAATTGCGTAAGATCCCCAATCCTTTGTCCATCTGTCATTACCATATAAGTGTATGAAAAGTAAATTAAAACTAAAATGTACATGTACTATCATGTAGTCGTAATACGTAACTACTAGCTTATATATCCTGCATCTGCCTCTTTGGAGTCAAGACATTGAGCAATGAAGACCTACGATATTTGGCTCCTCAAATTTTTAAGTTGTATTTACTTAATTTAATTAGTTTTAAGTAACATGCGAAAATAGAATGTTGCAAGTCGACAGCATTGGAGTCAGTGCGTGGAAATTTGTATTTTCATCTAAAATGAATATTATTTCAAAATCTAAACTTTGAATATATTTCGGATGGAAAAGTCAATCGAAGCATCTCAGGAAATTTGTAAAACTGATAAAGAACCAATTCCCAGGATTGAAGGAATATTAGACCAATTGAGTCAAGCTAGAATTTTTTCAACTTTAGACATAACATCAGCATACTGGCATATTGCCCTAGAGAACAAAAGTAAAGAAAAATTAGCATTTACCTGTAATTTCGGATTATACGAATCTCAAGTTCTTCCATACGGTTATAAAAACAACCCCGCTATTTTCCAAAGGTCATTAAAGCAAATTTTAAATAAATATTAGGTAAATTTTGCCTTAAATTATTTTGACGATGTGGTAGACTTTTCAAACAATTTACAAGAACATTTAGAACACCTTAAAACTCCTTTTCAAATTTGCGAGAGGGAAAATATTAAATTAAAATTCTCGAAATGCCAGTTTGCACAACAAAAATTTCTCTTTTGGGGTATGGAATTGGGGAGGGGACTTATTCACCAAATAATGCAAATGTAGAAACTATCAAAAAACTTGTTCCTCCATGTAATACTAAACAATTGCAAAGATTATTAGGAAGTGTAATGTATACAATAATTATATCCCTAAGTATGCTGAAGTCAGAAAACCTTTCAATAATTTATTAAAGATGGATGTGAAATGGCTTTCGGATGATGAATGTCAAAAAGCATATGAAACTCTTAAAAATTGTTTAATATCAAAACATATCTTGTCAATATATAATCCTAATTATCCATACAGTTTGTTCGTGGATGCCTCTGGAGATGGCATAGGGAGTGTTTTAAAACAGATCCATCCTGACGATAATCTGCACCCTGTAGCATACCATTCAAGGTCCTAAAGACCGTATGAAAAAAATTATAGTGCCTGTGAGTTAGAATGTCTAGCTATAATAGATTCTGTTGATAAATTTCATTGCTATTTAAACGGAACCCATTTTACTATTTACACTGATCATGCGGCACTAGTGTGGTTAAAACCAATTAAACATTTTACCGGTTGATTATTTAGATGGTCCCTTAAAATGTCTGTGTATGATTATACCGTAAAATATAAAAAATAATCCACTAATCACGAAGCAGATTTTTTAAGCAGATAACCGATTTCTCATTTTTTAAGTACACAGATTAAACTATTAGACATAGATGAAATTAGAGAACATCAACAACTGGATAATTTATCAAACCTGAATTAAAAAAAAATAAATGATATATTAACTATTCAAAAGAAGGGTTTAATTAAAATTGTAGTACCTTTCTCTTTAAGATTGAAATTAATGGAAAATGCCCATATACAATTTGGCCATCCGGGGGTCCAAACGATGTTACAAATTTTATCACCTATATATTATTGGGAATCGATAATAATTGATATTTCTAATTATGTAAAATTTTGTGAGATATGCCAACTAAATAAAAAATGTCATCAGAAAAGATTCGGGTTACTACAATCATTAACACCTGCAAAATTACCTTTTGAATTAATGTCTGTTGGCACAATAGGAGGTTTGGTTTATTACTACTCCACCAAAAAATATTTACATTGCATAACTGACAATTGTATAGGGTATGTGTGGAACTTTGCTAGTACTAATGCTACCACTGAGACCTATATTAATTGTTTGAAGCAAATTTTCCAAATTGCAAAACCTAAACAACTGTTGAATGACAGATATAGAGCTTTCACTTCTCCTAAATTTAAACATTTCTTAAAAAATAATGGTATCACTCTACGACTAACGCCTTCCCATAGACCATAATGTAATGAGAAACAGGAGCGCGTTGGGGCAACAATTATACAGAGGATGAGATGTAAAATTAATTCCGGAAATTTGAAAACTCCATGGCAAAAATTACTAGAACAAGTGACCGCAGAATACAACAATACACCACACCAAGTAACCTCATTTCCTCCTAATTATTTACTGTATGGCACATTACCGTATGAATCTCCCTTATCAAATATGGTAATATATCCTCCTTTAGAACGAGCTAGAGAAATTGCATTTAATAGAACGCTTAAAGACCATGTGAAAAATAAAGTAAGGTACGACAAAAATTTTTTAGTTTGTCCATTTAAGGAAGGAGATATTGTCATGGTTGAAAATTTTATATATCCGAATACCAGAAAACTAACTCCCCCTATTGATGGACCTTTCAAAATCATTAAGAAACTATCAGAGGTAACATTTGAAATAAATAGACCTTATTTTCTAACTAACAAGAAAACCGCCATCATTCATTCTACCAGATTAAGATTTTTTAATTCTGCTGACAAATTTAAATTAGTTCAACGACCTTCAAAAATACCTATTAGGAAGTAAACTTTTTATTTATTTGTTTAAAAAAAAAAAAAAAAAAAAAAAAAAAAAAATGAGAACTTTAGTGTTTTAATAGCAGGAAATTTGTGATAACTTTTAAATTATTTTGGTTTGTTTTAATATTCTTTTTATTAGTATTCTTTTTATATGGAATAAAATATGGAAAGAGATCTATGTTACTCTTTCACGTATAATAATTTCATATTCTTTTCAAGTGAAAATGCTTAAATTACAGTTATCATGAGAAAAGAATACTCTGATAAGTTATCTGTAAACAAGGAAAAATATTCCTCTGGATTTCTTTATATCATAAAATTATGATTATATAGAACAATTCTGTTTGATTATTCATTAGTCTGATTATTTTCTGTGAATTATATTTTGAGTATTTTAACCCGTTAGTAGTCGCTAGTTGGTCGATTTGCCGCCCATCCTTTAGTTTTTCCAGATTCTTTTATTCAATAGCCACCAAAAATTTTTAGAAGTGGCATTTGACATACATAAAAGGCGATTAAAATCGATTTAACGTCGATCACATCACTTCTTAAAATTATTGGTGACAGTTAAATAAAAAGTTAGCAATCTAAAATAGGTGGCGCTGTCGATAGCGACTACTAACGGGTTAAAATTGTAATGAGAATCATTAGATATTGAGAATATGAAAATATTGATAACTGTTTATCTTGTAAAAGCATAATGTTTATGAACTTAATAACTCACTCAGTGAGAAAATAAAGTACATTTGAGTGACTCAAACTAGATTGTGTAATTAGAAAAATGTTATAATATTATGTTTCAGTAATTACCTGCTAAACTATATAAACTGTTTGCATACTGTATTGATTTAGTGATCATAAAGGTACTTTCCTTTGGTGATAAATATCATTAGGTAAAGTTATAATATCAAGAGATGCATCTCTAAGAAAAATTGTATAATGTAAATAAGGCCTTACCTTACCAGTATTTTGTATTATTTTTCTTTTTATGAGTACTCATTAATAACTGTTGTAATATTTCATATGTAGTAGCGCTAGCGTATATTTACTTTGATTGTAATTTAGTGTTTTTTACAGGGCCCTGAAAATATATTCTGTTTATTATTATTATTATTATGGTTTTGTTTATTTTTTTATTTTATCCATTGTATACAATGGAAGGCTAATTCAGGATGGGATTGCGAGCATGACGGTAAGAGAACAAAACTTAGGTATCTTCTTGCCAGAGAAATTGTCTCCTTTATTGTATTATCACTATCCAATTTGCTTTTTATTTTTATGTTTTTATATATTAGTATAAATGGATGAAGGATTTGGAATTTGAAATTTTTCTAGTTTTAGGATTTTGAGGTTATTCTAAGAGTTAATCTACTTACTCCTGAGTGTCCTCCATCCTATGGACCACCCTATGGCATAGGGTGTAGTCCTCTCGGGAGGAGGGATGTAATAATAAAATTAATATTTCATTAATCTGGATAATTAATTTAATTTAATCAATATTATTTATTAAGATTTATCATTTTAACTGCATATTCCATTCGGGTTTAGATATTGCATCAGCCTTGCCACGTGTCGAAAAAGATAATTGCGTAAGATCCCCAATCCTTTGCCCATCTGTCATTACCATATAAGGTTATGAAAAGTAAATTAAAACTAAAATGTACATGTACTATCATGTAGACATAATATATAGCTACTAGCTTGTACATTCTGCATCTGCCTCTTTGGAGTCAAGACATTGAATTATAAATACCTTGCGATATTTGGCTCCTCAAATTTTTAAGTTGTTTTTATTTAATTTAATTAGTTTTAACCCAACAAGGCTCTTTTTTTTTTTTTTTTTTTTTTTTTTTTTTATTTGTGCACGACAGAAATATATATGTTGTAATTAGTGATCAGAAGATAGGGAAACTTATACGGAAAAATCAACTTTTTAGCTTAACGTACCGTATGTGGAACATACATAAAAATATGATTTACTAATACCTTTACTATTGTAATATAAAAAAAGCAACTTACCTCTGCAAAATATACACTTCGTTATAACACACAGTATCTTTTTTTTTTTTTTTTTTTTTTTTTTTCCGAGTCAAAACTGGCCAATAATTATTATTTATTTTTATTTTTGAATTCAGACAAACGACTAACGTAACCCCTTCATTCAAATTTCACACTGAGTACACTACAACAAAAACACGAACGACATCTTTAGGTAAAGATTCGTATTGCTACATTGCTAAATGTCAGTAGCTTCTATCAAGATGCCAAGAGATGTCGATACTAATAGTTTTATAGCTATAGGAACGATTAAAGTCGGTGTTCCACATATGGAACTGGGTGCCTTGTAGGGTTAAGTAACATGCGAAAATAGAATGTTACATATATATATATATATATATATACCAGCAGGATAAGAAGTGTTAAGCACGAACACCTAAAGTATTTTTTTAGAGGTATGCCTGGGGGCGCAACTTGTTTATCTTGGAAAACATAACTTTATGTGACCAGTAAGTAGATTTCAAAGCATCTTTTATATCAGGACACTATCAAGACTGAAAAATTTTCGCTTTTATTGTTACCACTTTTTTTTTTACAGTGATCTCTATCCTATTTAATTACGATGAAAATAGAAAATGGATTTTCAAATAGATTAAAAAAGATGCCAAACATTAACGGGATTTTACCCATATTTTCATTTTGAATAGACGAACATTCATGGACATTAGCATACTTGCCAACATACTAATTAATATTCCGTAGTACTGTTAGTCCAGTCTTCTTTTTCACACCAGTGTCTTTCTTTTTAAAGAATTTTTCTTCTTATTTAATCGTAATTGCAATTGGAGACTATTACTTTAAATATTTACTTGTGGGAAAAAGAGAGCGGGACTAATAGTACTACAGAATATTAATTAGGATGTTGCCAAGTATGCATTAGTGAAAGCACACGATGCATTTTCTCAAAATATACTGGAAATATTTGAAAACCTTTATTTTTACTAATACATACTGTTTATATGCTCTTTAGAATATTATGATGATAAATACAAAATTAAATTAATATTCAGATTAATAAACTTGCAAAAATAAGTACAACTTTTCAACCTGAAATTGAAAAGCAAATGTGAAAGCGTAACTGTGGTTATTGAAATCAATAGAGCTTTATTTTTATTTTATTTATTTTCTTTCTTTCTTTCTTTATTTTTTCCTTTTTTGAGAAAGCACTAAATATACATTATTACTGATATTCAAGTTAAAAAACGCCATACTTCTAGTTGTTAAAACATAGTAACAAAATCTCATAATTTATTTCGGATCATTGTTAGCCCCGCTTTTTTCTCATACCAGTAACTTTGAAGAATGATTTTCTTCTTTTTAAAGATCGTCACATAGTGGAGAAAACTATTTTATGAAAATTCCGGTGCAAAAAGAAGGCGAGCTGAAAATGCTCCGAAATAAATTTGAAAAGTTCTGGTAAAAAACGCAAAAAAAATTTGATGGAAATGATTGTCAGATTTATATTTACACAGACATGCAACATTATAATTTATTTTATAGAATTTTTTGTACCTGATTTTTTTAATCACCCCTTTTCTTATAAGGAATATTTCTCATTTATTTGTAATCATGTATTGGAAAAAAGAAATTTCTATAAAGAGGTCTGAAAATGGGGTGTGTACTAACAGTGCTCTGAAATAAATTAAAATGTTAGTACGTCTGATTTAATATAAAAAAATGAAGATTTTATATTAAAACAGTACAACGAACATTTTTTTCCCTTATTTAGAGATGCCAATCAAATCCAGCAAATTGTTAGAACCGCCCCTTTTTCTACAACTCTTAATTTTTAGAGTAATTCTTTTCAAATATATTTACTATGAATGAAGAAAACAAATACTGTAAAAATTATGTGGTGCAAAAAAAAGGGGCGGTACAAATAATTTGCCGGATTAGGTTGGCAGCTCTGCTTATTGTTCCTCTATTTTTTTTTTTTTTTTTTTTCGGAATTTTTAATGTTATATTTGCACCTTTAACTAAGTAAAAATCATCATATAAATACTCTGGGGGAAGAATCAGGGGAAAAAAAAAAAAAGGCGTGTCTGAAACCACCCTGTAGAATAAAAGCTGAATTTTATAATGATTATTTGCATAATTACACATTTTACAACATATATGATAACCACAAATTACAATAATTTTCTGTAATACATTTATTACAAACTATTTGCATTTACATTTATTCTGTGAACGCAGATTAAATATTGAAATTTGAGCTTAAAAGTGGGTGGAACCACGTTTATACCGACAGAACAGGGATAATACGTGAATAAAGTTCATTGTTTTAATAATGACATATATATATATATATATATATTAGTAGAAGAAAGGAAGAAAGAAAAAAAATTAATTTTTTTAAATTAAAGGACGTGACAATTTTAAAAGACTGGCAAATATATATTATATATGGTTGTTTAAATAGAAACGCAAGTGAGTGCAATTGTAAATGGTATGAAAATGTGAAAATCATTTAACAAACCATGCATGACGACGTTTTAATTTATCCGAAGCACTGTCAGTCCCCGGCATTTTCTCTCAACGCTTTATTTCAGGATAAAATTCATTGAATTTCTAATTACGATTAAATAAGTCAAAAAATAAACTTTAAAAAGCGGCCTGAGAAAAAAGGCGGGCACTAACAATGTTCTAAAACAATTTAAAATGCTGGCATGCCGTAACGTTTATTTATTTATTTTCTCAGTTCTAAATGAGTTAGAGAATTAAATATAGATAGATAAACTTTTGAGTAAATGTAAATAAAATGTTTCTTTAAAAGTTAGGTTTCTTCTGATTCATATGTAATGAATTAAAAAACTTTGAATTACATTAAAAAAAATTAATTAAATTAAAATTTTATAAATTACATATGAATATGTCCATTGTTAACATAAAAAGTAGTTAAAACAATTGATTCACACCATCAACAAAAATGCAAACATTTGTTTATGTAAAAAGTAATTGGTTTTGTGTATGTGATGTGGTATGTTAGTGAGTTACATATATGTTGAAAGTGAGAACCTTAATGGTACTCCTTGCCTAAGTATAAGACATAAGAGTGCACTGTGTTGTGTGATAGTCAAAATATTATTCATGTCCTCGCTTGCTCATTGTGGGTGTTGCCAGATGTAGGGATTTTCAACTCCGCTTTTTGCGTAGGGGGAGATTTTCTTTGATGTAATCAAAATTATAAAATTCTTTTTAAAAATGCAAAAAGATTTTAAACTTATCTATAAAAAAGTTTCTTACAATACCTTTTTTCTTTGACATTATTTTATTACAGATTGATGCGAAGTGAAAGATCTCATAATTCAGAGTTACCAACATCTATAACTTATTCCAGTGTATTATTAGTACCACCCTCTTTTCGTAATTCTACTACTATTTTATAAGGGTAGTTTTCTTCCTATTTAATCTTAGTTACATACTGGGGAAAATTACTGAAGAAAATAAGTGAGGGAGTAAAAGGGCATTACTATGATTGCTCCGGCATAAATTATAATAGTTGGAAAATTTGTATATTTTTAATATGTTCTCCCTTTTATTATTATTCCGAAATGGTAAATTTATTATATAAATTTAATAAAAAAAATATAACATTTATTTAATATTGTGATATAATTAACATCAAAGTTATAAAATAAATTGGACAATAAGTCATGTATACATGTTAAAATTAAATTTCCCTGAAATATCAATTGTTTTCATCAGTAATTGTCAAGATATTTGTATACTCCCACCCCTCAAATAAAATATATTGTGCAGTTCAAAATCGTAATCATAAATATATTATACAGATCTAAATGTGTATTTTATTTTGTTTTACGTCAGAATGCGTTTCTTTGGTTTTCCTTTCTGTAAATTAACCTTTTTATTTATCTTTGATGTGCTCACACCACCCACTTCATGTAGCCACACCCCCTAAGGAGTTGGAGGAAGGTACCTATCAAGTCGATATTTGCTAGTTTAACATTGATTATTTATTACTAAATTAAACTTATTAGGTAAGTTTGATGTGAAAACATGTCAAAGGAGATTTATTGTTTGATTTAATAATTCAATAGAATACAGAGCTAACAGTATTAAATTCAAACAAATTGTAGAAACATAGTCCATTTTATTTTCTGTGTTTTCATGAATTTACATTTGTAGACATATATTAGGTACTTGTTTTTACTTGTTGTCCGTTTGTTTCAACAATCAACCTATGTGTATATCAATAAGAATGGATCATTTTACTTTTTTAATGCTCGAAAATATTAAAATAATAATAATAATATGATTTTATATAATTTCTATTAATAGTTTTGAATCATAGGGTAATTTGTAGGGTAAAAATATTTTAACGTAGGGAATGAAGGGATTTTCTCCATTCAGTAGGGATAATTTCAATTTTCATCAGGCAACACTGGTGATTATTGTGTTTTCTGCATCAAATGTTTGTAACCTTATTAAAAGAAAAGAAAAAAAAAAACTTTGCTTCGTTTTCCTGTAAACATTTCTATATTTACAGAAATATATATACAACTTGTATTCTATATAATATATATGTTATTTAGTTTCAACTAGCCATGTCCTCTATTAAAAATGATATAAATGCAATTGATTGTGAACATTGACTGAAATTTCCGACTAGCGACAACCATTTTTTGCTTGAACATACTGTAATTTTCAGAGTCATCATTCACTAAATGTGTTATCCCACTAACTGTAACTAAAGAATGAATGGTTTTTAAAACAAAACAGACTCTTATATAAATATATAAGAGTTTTTATTTCCTTTTTCAATTTTCCCATAAATTGAAACATTTGTCTATAGAATACAAGCATTTACTCATTGAACAGAAACATAAAGTATGATAATGTACGTTTTTTCTATAGTTGTCACTCGTGAAGTTTTTTATAACATTACACCTTATACCGATAAAGTTCTTTAAAAGAAAAGTGTAATGAACACATTAAATGCGGACCAATAAATCACAGGGAAATTAAAAAAATAAATAAATTATACATCTCCTAAGTCTCCTTTTTCACAGAAACTTTAAGTCGAAAGATTTAACACAGGTTATTGCAGTCAACAGAATGTCGGGAGAATCTATAAATTGCAATAAATGCAAGCGATAAAGTTTGATTAGTTCAGATAATTTTGTACAAAAGAAAATACCATATACATGTTCATCATTATTGATCATAAAGTATTTTTCAACATAAAAAGAATAATATTTACTCATTTATTTTTTATTGGCATCATTTCTTTTTTCCTTACTTTTTTTTTTTTTTTTTTTTTTTAGTTATAATTTTAAAGTTAAAATGTTTTTTTTTTTTTTTTTTTTCATTTAACATCTTTGTAACTAATTATCCGATTTAACTAAAAAATACGACGTTAGCTAGATCTTGT
The DNA here is from genome assembly GCA_963930645.1 of Salticus scenicus. NCBI lineage: Eukaryota > Metazoa > Arthropoda > Arachnida > Araneae > Salticidae > Salticus > Salticus scenicus. The sequence goes on along the minus strand of OZ005656.1, from coordinate 159,508,368 downwards.
CCCGGTTAATAAATGTACCAATGTTTGATAAAATCGGATAATCCGGGCTAAATATCCGGTCAGATACAATTACAAGCTTTCAACTTTATGCATTTTAAATGAAAGCAAAAATATTTCGACCGTTATTCAAGGTGATCGTATCGATAAAAAATCGTTGCCCGAAAGTAATAGTACGACTTGTCGTACTAAAGATGAATGTTGACTTTCAAAAACTTAATTTCATTACTTTAAAGGAGAGCTATTAAACATCAGTGCAGGACCAAGACCAAGGGGGCAAGCGGTTTTATTAAAATTTCTTGTGATTTTTTTTTTTTTTAGCTGCCGCACGCGCCAACGGTAGATCTCCTTCTATGACAAACCTCCATCTGCGATAATTGGCATGGAAGACTTGGATTTATTTTGCAAAATTCTTCAAGGAGCAATAAAAAGTAATATCTTCCATTGCAAATATGTCCAAAAGATCAAGGGTCACTTTCCTATAGCAGATAATTCATGACATTTCCAGCGCGTGCTCTCCTTAATGACAGAACCGATCTCCGCTAATCCAAGGCGGAAAGGAGGGTTCTGTACAAATTCTTTTGATGTATGATTTGAGTTGTCGTGATCCTGGAAGAGATGTTTTCTCCTCTGACAGACCACCTACTGCAACAACTGACATGTGAAACTTGGACCTCTTTTTTAAAATTCCTAAACGAGCAATAAAAAGCATTGTCTTTCATTGTAGACTTGTCCAAAAGTTCAAGGGTCACTTTGCGACAATAATTAATTTACGACATTTCGCACACTTCTTTGATGTTGGTATGTGTGCAGTTGGTATGTTTGCGAGAACTGGAATAAAGTGTTTCATCTCTTTGTCGAGCACGTATCTTCAAATAATGCAGCCTCGTCTTTCACTCATTAATTCATTGGTGTTTTATACTTTATAAACTTTTCCTGTTTTTGTATATCTATTTGCTAAATCTGACAAGTTCAGCGAGAGACTTAATACCACTATTTACATATGATAATGTTTCTAATAATTTTCTAAGATTGTATTTATTGGAAGTTGCTGTAAAAAAAAACTGTGATGATAGTTTTTTTTTCCCCTGGGAGAAGCGGAAAAGTTGGCACTATGTACCTATATATCATTGTTGGCAATTTTTACACCTTTTTTTTTTTTTTTTTTCTATGTGACAAGTTCTTCAGAAATTTTTATTTTATTGAATTAGTATCAATGAAAAATGTTTCACAAACATACAAAGAATATCTATAAAAATTTTTCGGTTACTAAAAAGTGAAAAATTGGCAACGATGGTATATACTATGTTTCTGAGTTATAAAATGAAATAGCAGAAAATTGAAAATTGATCACATTTACACGTCATACAAATAAACTCGGTTATATTTGAAATAATTGTTTCTTTCTTTTTCCTTTTTTCTTTTTCTTTTAAGCAATGTTACTTAGAATAAATAAATATACAAAAACTGTTTTTTCTCACCAAGTAGCAAGATAAACATTTTTAATTTAAAAGAGACAATATTTTTTTTTTTTTTTTAACCGAGACGGAAGAAAAAAATATCCAACGATTGTAAATTACTTTCGTCATCATTTAAAAACTTTACTTTAAGAATCTACTTTAATTAATGCTTCCTATTTTGTAACAGTTGAGATACATTCATGATTCTTCTTGATAATGAACTTTTGCTTTTGTCAAATGACGAAAAGAATTTTCATTTTCCTTCTAATTAAATAAAGTAAATTCAGTCACTGACAAAAAGTAATTTATAAATACAAACATACAAATAATGAAATATATATAGAGAGAATAAAAACATTATTTTCTTCTCTTTTGAAACAGTGTTTTTGGTCAAAGATTTCTTGTTTTTAATTCTTGAATTAATATAAGTATATTAAATAAATTAGATCGTGAAGAGACTTATAATGATTGTCACGTTTAGAATGTCATGAGAGTTTTTAATTATTATTTTTATTATTATATATTATTATTTTTAATCAAAAATAAAATTAAAAGCCGTTTCAAATTTAGATGTTATTGGAAAAATTTTAATGGAATTTTAATGGATCCACTATTGTTATTTATTATTATCATTATTATTCATTGAAAAAAATATATAACCACAACGGTTTACAATAATAAGACATATGCGACTGCTTTTCAATTTATTTCTTCCGCTTCTTACAAAAAGTAAAGTACTTAATTGACAATTAATTAGCATGTTTATTACGTAAAATATAATGCTGATGACATTTTGAATGAGTTTAAAATAAAAATTAATTTATTTAAGACTTTTCGACAGTTAATATTTTCAAGCATTTTTAGATATTATATCTCAAAAATAATAAAAATAATAATAATAATTAACGAATAAAAATAAATAAATAAATAAATAAAGATTTATTAAGTCTATTAGTTTTCTTTCAATTTTTTAAATATATAATTGCAAACAAAAATATGGTAATTAGATCATTCTTTTCTCCTTTTCTTAAAACAATCATTTTTATCTTTTTTTTTTTTTTAAAGTCTTGGTATTAATATATTAAATAAATTAGGTTGTGCTAAAGATACACATAACTGTAGCATTCAGATTTCTTTTTCTTTTTACTTTCTCTTACCCATAAGTTAGAGAAAGTATTGTTTTGGGGTCAAATTTTCGAACGCGAGTTTTTGTTATATTTACATGTTCTGAGGTCCCCTGAATACGAAAATCATGTTTTTAGCAAATGGTCTGTGTGTATGTCTGTGTGTGTGTCTGTTATCAGCATATCTCAAAAGCAAATTATGGCAGAAAGTTCAAACTTGGTATTCTAAATGTGTATCATATAAGGATGCTACACTAAACTTTTCGTTAAGATCAAGCAACTGGTTCGTGTACAGGGACAATCAAAAGTATACAAATGTATTACGTCTATGGGGGAAATTGCAGGTAAGTAGAGTTTAACATTTATAGACTGCACTAAACCAAATGAAACGAATATATATTTTTTGTAATAGAGGTAGCCAACAGGGAAAAAAAAATTGTGTATGTAGAAGCCTCGCCTCATTCCCCCTCGAGGGGAGTAAATTTTCATGATGGGTTCTTTCAAAAGAGCCCGCCAATACTTTTAAAATGAATGGTTGAAACATCGATCTGCGATAATTTAAAACAAAGTTACCTATTTTTTTTTTTTTTTTTTTTTTTTTTTTTTTTTTTATTGAGGATAAAATGGACTTTTTTTTTATATTTGGTGTTATACAACTTCTCTAATATGGAAATCGTCTGCATTATCATAAAAGATAATTTTTTTAAATAATAATTTTAATAAATTATTTTTTTAAAACAGAATTGTATTTTAACAGTCGAATTAAATTCTATATAAATGCAGGCGCATTAATGAAGTGGGGGGTTGAGGGGGGCGCTAATTATCATATAAAACTCTTCCGAAGCCTAATTTTAATTGTTTAAGATAGGTTTACATAACAGTACTCGTTATCTTACCTTTTAATCTCCAACCTGTATTTATAATATTAAATTTCGGGGTAAGAGAAAGTCGTATGAGTGACACACCACATTATTTTACTTATTAAAAACGTAAAATTAAAATTAAGAACATTTGTGCGCTTAGAAGTTAACAGAAAAAGCTCTCTTTATATATACATAACATGCCCCAAAATTACAGTGACATAAGGGAAGATAGGGCATATCATACGGATTCAGAAATGCATAGGAACCTATGTCCGCAAATGCCATGTTAACCTTTTAAGAATCGGGCAATATGGGGTATTTTTAGCAGATGTGGACATGACTTTTAAATTTTGAATTTTTAAAAAACACTTTTTTCTTGCAAATGATTACATAAAAAGGTACAATAGTAATGATACTGTTTGTAATCGATGTATCTAAAGTACCGATTGTATTAGTAATTAGTAGGAATGTTGTGTATGGTTTCGTGAAATGATGAATCATACATAATTTAAAATTTACAAGAAAGGCGGAGTTATAAATATCTAAAAAAGTAGACTACACATGAGCTGTCGATAATACTCATGCATGGCTGTGAGTGTTATCTGTTATATAATACCAGAATGTATCACTCCTTATAGCGTCTATATGATGTTTGCGGTCATGGGTTGCTATTTAAGCCTCATTCCTTTAACTATCTATATTGAATAGGGGTCGTACTCTCCGCCCATTTTTCAGGACACTCTCATTAATGAGTAATTTTCAAATTTATTACTACCACTATTTTTATAAAATAATCTCTACCCTTTGTCCTCGTGGCACATTGCTATAAATATACCAGAAGTATTTCTGCATGAAGTTAGTGGTTGCAGAAATTGCTTATCTCTGAGAATTACATGAAAAAAGGGTATTGAGTACGAACCCAGAATCAATTAAATCTTGTAGCTCTATGTGTGTACCGCTCCCTTCTGTTAAAAAATATCTAACACTTGTTTCTTAAAGGGTTAATAAGATGACATTTGTGGACATGGTTTCTTTCCTATGTAAGATAGGTATTTCCGGCATAGGTCCGTATTTCTAAATTAAAATTAATTAATTAATTAATTAACAATATTTTTTAAATTTAGAAATACGTTGCTCTAATAATATAACAGAACATATGTGACAGCTTTGCTAAATCATTCACTTTCTGTCGGTCAAATAACACTTCATGGTGTCTGGAAATGAAGTGTTATTTTGCAAATGTTTTTTGTTACATTAATTCGTTGTTTTTAAACTTACTAACATTTTCAATTTCTTTTTGTTAACCACGCCCACTTATCTTAAACATGTACATCTGTTTATTATTATTAATTTTTTTTTCCATTTAAAAAATATATACGTATATTAATGTCTTTCAAGATAAAATTTAGATTCATAGCGCTTTAAATTAATGAAACATATGTAATTATTTTTTCTTAAACTATTTATTATGTCTTTTCTTGTAATGCGTTAAATATTTAAGGTCGAATATCTAATGTAACTTTTTCATTAACACGTTAGAAAGGCTTAATATACTATGAATGACTAAAATTAAAATAGAATAAATTAATTAATTTTACAATAGTTCAATTTTTATGCTCAAAACGTTAAGCAATTTATCAAAAAAAAAAAATGAAATGGATAAACAAATTATCTGTAATTTGTCTAAACATACAAAAATAAATAGATAAATAAATTCTCTCTCTCTCTCTCTCTCTATATATATATATATATATATATATATATTATTTAGAAATACGGTGCTCTAATAATATAATAGAACATGCGTTACAGCTTTGCTAAATCATTCACTTTCTTTTTGAAATACTGAATATATAATGTAATTATTTTCTAAACATTCCATTATGCAATTTATAGCATAAATAATATTTTAAATAATTTTAACTTAAAGTAAATCGACACAATACTTTCCATTATTTTCAATATTGTGTTGTAATTACTGATGAGGAAACCCGGACGGGTTTCGAAACGTCTGATTTTAATTGTTTTTATATGTATTTTTTGTTTTTTAAATGTATTTTAACTTAAAATTTTTGTCTCTTAAATAAAACAGTTTTTGCTTTTAATAATTTTCTTTCTTTCTTTTTTTTTTTTTTTTTTAGTCGTTGTCACATATTGGAGAAAAATAGTCTATGAAAATTATTCAGGTTTGAAAAGAAGGAGGGGCTAAAATGCTCCGAAATATGTTTGAAAATTTGGCAATTCTGGTAAAAAACACGAAAAAGATTTGATGAAAATGATCGTCAAATATAAATTTACACAGACATGAAACTTTTTAATTTATTCTGGAGAATTTTTAGTACCCGTATTTTAATTTTCCTCTTTTTCCCAAAGGAATTTTTCTTATTTATTCGCAATTATATATTGGGGGAAAAATTCTCTATAAATAAAAAAAAGTGTGAAAAAGAGGGGGGGGGGGATACTAACAAAGCTCCGGAATAAATTGAAAAGTTCGTATGTCTGATTAATGTAAAACAGGAAGATTTTATAATAACATAAACAGCTTAATTTTATAATCATTATTTGCATAATTATAAATAATGTAACATGTATGATAATCAAAAATTACAATAAATTTCTGTATTTATTACAAATTATTTTGCATTTACATTTATTCTATGAATGCAGACGAAGGGACATTATTCAGGAGTGGTAACTGACGACGAAAGTTACGTCTCCTGTGGTACTTCTTGAATTGCAATGACAGCCTTTGGGAAATCGTTTGCAATTATTTAATGTTATTGCAGCTATTTTTAGTTTCGCAATATTTCAAGCATGCTCGCGTTTTGGACAACTGTCATCTGATTGAACAGCAGGGGTAATACTATCCGCCTTTTTTTCAGGACACTCTCATAGAGAAGAAATATCTGCTTTTACTGGTACCACAATTTTTATACAATATTCTCTGTAGTATTTAATCGTAGTGCATTACTATAAAAATACAATACAGATTTCTACAAAAAATTAGTGGTGGCAAAAATGACAGAAATTTCTTAACACAAAGCGTGTCCTGAAAAAGGGGAGGAGAGTACGACCCCTGGAACAGAAGCCTTAAAATTGTAAGCCAAAAAAAATTAACAGAAATTTCCGTTGAATGGTTGTAATCGCCTAAATTTTAATAAAATAATAGAACGTAAATGTTTTTAAGATTTAAAGGAAAATATATTAAACCAGAGAAAACTAGATTTACTGCTTTGAATATTTTTGGGAAAAAGATTTTGAGAACATATCTTTAATAAAGAAAAAAGGTTGAGTTGAATTTGAGCTTAAGAGTGGGCGGATCCAGCCTTATATCAACAAAGCAGGGACATTACGCGAATAAAGTTCACTGTTTTAACACTTTCGCGGCCGCTGACGTAGATTCACGTCCGTCTTTTGAAAATCTGTAATTCCACCACTGAGCAATTCTTTCGTTTTTTTATATGCTATTTATTTCTTTAGTATATAAACAGTATTCATATTTTTACAATGAAATGTACTATGGATGCAAATACTTTGATTAAATGGAATAGGATTATAATGTATATGGGTGATTGCCAATCTAAAGGGTAGAAAACGAAGACTAATTTGAAAATATAAAAATTTTACCAAAAAATTTTTTAAAAATTCCCTAATTCCTTCTTGACAACTATGAATCTAATTTACTTGATGAGCTATCTCGTTAGCTATTTTTTGGTTGGTAATTAATTAATTTGAAAATTAATGTTTCAACGGAGTGGACATCACTGACCACGGAGTGGACTATTATAAATATTCGAACCTGAAAGTTATTTTGCAGCTGTATCTTTTCATCCATATTGTTTTACTTGTGTTTTAGAAAATAATCAACAAATATTTTTACTTTAATTCTTTTGAAAAATGAAAAAACAGGAAAATAATTGTTAGTTCCGCATATTCTTTCTTTCTGTTTTTTTTTTTTTTTTTTATGTGATTGATCTGATATGTTGCAGATGCTTGTATTTCCTTGCTATTTTTCCTGTTAAAACTTGGAAGATTACTTTAAATTTCTTCTTTGATTTTGCGCCTTAAAAACTTTCTTTTATTGGCTCTTTTATAACCTCGCCAAAAATAATACATTTTTCAATTTCTTTTGAATTTGCTTCTGTGATAATTTGTTTTCACATTTCTCTTGGGTATTTCAGAATCAGTAGTATTAACCTTTCACTGTTCTTTTTCGACCTTTTTTTCCACTTTCTAATCTGCTAGATGATGATACAGATGGTCTTGTTGTCAGAAATGGATTAATTTGTGGTAGTGTGATGTTTATGGCTGATGAACGACGTGTCTCAGGGGGTGTATCATCTCTGAGATGTTCTTCAAAGATTATGCTGTTTCTTCAATCTCTCCCTTTGATTTCTGTTTTGGTTCTTCCATTTTTTCCTAACACTTCTTTTCATCCGTTCAGACATTTCAACTACAGTATTCTTCCTTCTGTAATATATTTATCTTTCTTTAGCTTTTCCTTCTTCATGTCTTGCGGGATCATTTCTTATGCTCCTATTATACACAAAGATGTTTCACGCGACTTTCATTCCATCCAATTTCTTGAAAGCTGTAAACCGAAAGAAGGTTACCATAGTTGAATCAAAAATTGTTCGAAAAACTGGTTTACCCGGTGTACAGTACATGTCAAGGCACACCTATTCATCGCTGTTTTAACGGGGACGACATGGGAGAGCGAAGAGAACAACGGTGTATGAATTCCCACCGGCGCTGTCTTTTTTCGGCACATAAGGAGCTTTCTTCTCACTGGTTTATCACAGTCTGACTAGCCAGAAAAAAATTTTCGTATTCCCAATTTCTATTACACTGGGCATTGACGTGATTTGAGCCAAATTAACAATTATCTCAAAAGTTGTAGCGAAAACTTGTTGTGTGTAATAGGAGCATTAGTCTTTCTCTTGCTCTCTGCATAATTTTTTTTTTTTTTTTTTGTTCTTTACGTTTTTTTGTAGTTTGGCTGGAAAGTTTCTTTTTCTTGTTATTTTTCTTGTCTTTTTTATTTTCAACTGCAACTAATTTTCTTTTTCACTGAGTTTGAGCTAAGGTTTGTGCACATTTGTTTGTCCTGCATTGGGTTACATGTGAATTTCCATATTTCTTGAACGGCATAATAAATTTCTGCAAAGAAAACAAATATATATTTTAAGTATTGTTTTAATAAAAAAGTTATTCAATTAATAAAAATACAAAACAAGTTTAGTTTTGCTGAAAAACAAAAATATTTTTAATTTTTTTCTTCTGAAACTAAATTTAATTATATTTTTGCAATTAATTTTCTAAAGAGTTATGTCACCTTTTCTGCATTTTACCTTTAAAACTTAAAAAAAAAAAAGGGACATATAGTATACATCATACCTTTTGCATTACTCTGAAAACAACACTCATAAAACTGTTCTTAAATTTATATTATACGAATTCTGTTCTTACATTTAAACCATGAAGAGAAATGGTTAACAGTTCAGTAAAAAATAGCAAATACTGTTTTAAAGAAGTTGAAATGGCATTTTTAGAAAATCACGAATAAAAATATAAAAGTTAGGGGGGAAAATATATTTTCATTTGCACCTTAAGCAATCAGTAGGCTAACAAAAAAAGGGGAGATAAAATTTATTTATCAAATATATTTAAATTATTTTTCAAGTGTATCTATTTTTAAGATTAATTTTGAAAGTATCCACTCTGTGGAAAGAAGTGTCCACTCCGTGATCAAATGATGTCTACGGAGTGGAAGTCCACGGAGTAGACAGAATGTCTGATTTTGAATTTTAAGGAACAAAGCAACAATGTCAGGAATAATTTAACTTTAGTGTCGAATTAAGTCTTATAATCATTAATTGTAATAATAATTAGATAATAAATATTCCTTATAATTACCTGTATACTTCTGACCACGGAGTGGACTGATGAGATAGCCATATAGAGGTATCACAGATGAAATCTATTTTAACAGAACGAAATAAAGCATTGAGTTCAGCACATGTAGGTGAAACCAAAGATGGCTACCCCCTCTTTCTTCTCAGTTACACACTGGTGACAGGCAGTGCCATCTACTGAACTTTATGGGAAATTATATAGTTGTCCACGGAGTGGATGCATTTCATTAGGGACATTTGTTATAAATTAATTAAAAAAAAAACAAGATTCATTTTATAACTCTAATATTTGATAAATATATTTTTAAGGATAACTATGTTCTGTTTAAATCAAAATGTAATTAAAACACATTAATACTAAGCTTGAAAATAATGCTATATTCTGCAGACTTTCTTTGGGGACAGTCCACGGAGTGGATATTCCAGGTTTTATAGATAGATTTCTAAGAAAATTAAATAACATTAAAAACTTTTATAATAATATTGAACTAGAGAAAATCGTAAGAAATAGCCTAGCTGTAAATTTTTTTCTGATTGAAAATATTTTATATTTTTGAGGTCTAAGGGACATGGGTTCTACCCCTTGTGTTGGTAATGACCCATATCCATTTGTAATATAAATTTGAATGCAGAAAATTTTACTCTGAAATATTGTAACTTGGAAGAATAACGCCCTCAGGCTATCAAAAAGACAAAATTGTACGGTCGCGGAAATGTTAATAATGCATTAAAAAAAGTAAATCAATAAAAATAAATAAGAGAACGTGAAAATTTTAAAAGGCTGGTAAATATATATATGTTGTTTGAATAGACACGCAAATGAGCGCAATTATAAATGGAATGAAAATGTGAAAACTCTTTTTATAATCCATACATACCAACATTTTAATTTATCCTGTAACACTCTCAGTAGCCGTTGTTTTTCCTCAGCGCTTTATGTCTAGTGAACTTTTTCTTTTCTCTTCTTTTCTTTTTAATAGCTAATTAAGAATAAATAAGTAGAAAAATAAACTTAAAAAATTGGCGTGAGATAAAAGGTGGTTAGTAACAATGTTCTGAAATAAATTTAAATGCTGGCATGCCTTAATGTTTCTATATTTATTTGTTTTTAATTTTTAAAAAAGACAGAGAAATATAATGGAAATTTTTACTTAAAAGTTAAGTCACGTCTGATTCCCATATATTGAATTTGAACACTGAGAAATGAATTAAAATTTTATAAATTAAATGTGAACAGGTCTTGTGTTAACACAAACAAAAAATTCGATTATAGAATTAAAAAACAATATCACACCAGTCGCTGAAAATCTGATAGTTTTTTATGTAAAAAGTAATTTCTTTTTCTACATACTACATGTTGGATAAATTTTAATGTGTGGTAATGTAATGAAAGTGAGAACCTGTATGGGACTCCTTGCGTAACAGCAAAAAGTAGGTAACTAAACTTTTTATTTGCATAACGATAACAGTGTAGTCTAAGATGGTCGAAACATGAATCAGGTGCTCATTGTGGCGATTATTGAGTTTTCTGTGTTAAATGTTTTTTATGCATAAAAGTAAATTGATAAAAAGGCTTTAAACTTCGCTTTGTTTTACCGAAAATACCAGAAAATTTAATTTACAAATATATCTATATGTATAACAAACGCTTGTCAAAAAATAGCTTGTACTGTAAATTTAAATTTCAAGTTTATAACTAATTTAAGAAACTTACGCCGAAAAATATGGTATATGCCACTTGTATATTATATAATATGTATGTTATTTAGATACAACTGGCCGTGTTCTCTATTACAAATGATATAAGGGCAACTGGGTGTGCACATTGACCCACTAAAAATTTCTGATTCATTGCGGTATATGAGAGGATTAAGATTCGATATTTGAGCCTGCAAAAAATCTTCTTCTACAGTCAGCCAAAAAAAAAAAAAAAACTCTCCCCACCTACTTTCGACGTAAATTATCGTAGAAGCATGCGGCTGATACCGATCAATTTATAATAACATCTAATTTATATTGGTATAGTTAGATTTGGCTTAAGGGGGTCATCTACATATTAAAACAGGCATGAACTCCATTTATTTTCAATTGGAACTCCTATTTTTTTTAACACATATTCAAATTTCTCAGATTAAGGCGGTTCTAAAAAGTCCTATTTATATACTGTAAATGAATTTTTAAGGGAGTAATAAGCGAAAATGCATTAAGGGTCCGTTTATGCATTTAGAAAAAATAAATTATGACCTATAATAGCAGGAGACTTGGCGTTGGAATATTAAAACAGGAATAAACTACTACGTCAGAAACGCCAAAGAAAAATTATTGAGGTGCATACAGCTGTTTCGGTAGCCTAAAGCGTACCGTCATCAGTGCAAAAAGAACCGTCATCAGTGCTTTTTGCACTGATGACGGTACGCTTTAGGCTACCGAAACAGCTGTATGCACCTCAATAATTTTTCTTTGGCGTTTCTGACGTAGTAGTTTATTCCTGTTTTAAATTATGACCTACCATAGAAATGATGTTAATAATTAAGATTAATACCTGAAAGCAAAATATTAATTACAAAATAAAACGAAGTTACGCTTTAAAATTTATCTGAATAACTACAATTGACTCAGGAGTGAAAATTATGACCTCTGGACAGTGTTACAAGATTACGCGACTTTTTTATTCAATAGCCAACAATAAATTTTAGAAGTGGTATTTCATATATATAATAGTCAAATCGAAGAATCGTCGATTATGCATATAAAATATCACTTATCAAAATTATTGGTGACTATTGAATAAAGAAGTCGCGTAGTCTGGCAATACTGTCTTTGGAGGTTAAAACTTATCAACATTTTCTTACAGCTAATAATCAAATTTTTGATTCCTCTAAGACGTAAACGGCTTACATTTTTTCTTCTTAAATTTTTAAATATAGTTTATGAATTAAAATTTTTTAAATCATTTATTTTTAATAAAAATGAAATAATTTATTACGTCACTTCGTACGTTAAAATTTAAATAGCTTGAGTCATATGAATTTTATAATATTCAGTTACAAAAATGTAGATAACAAAATAGAATAAAAATAAATAATGACAATTATTATTAATATTAGTAGTTAAATAAATATAATAATAAGAATTAATATTTAAGAAAAAATAATCTATCTACTTCTATTAGGTATATTTTTATTTTATACATTAAGCTCCGCATGAAAGTGTTTATATAAAGTGTTACATTTAATTTAAGGCATACAAAACTAAAATATACAATATACAAAAATATACATAACAAGATTTAAAGCAGTTCGAGAGTTGGATGCTGAGTTCCCGGGGTCCAATGAACAAGATTTAAACAAAAATCTAAGAAAGGATATTTCTTACTCGATAAAAAGGAAATACGGTTCAAAAGCATTCCTATTTTGAGTAATAAGTCACGCCTTTACACGTTTCTCTAAAACATCAATTTATTTAATAAATTCATAATTAAATAACTGAAATTTTGTCATGAACAATAGAGACGGTAAGTTTCCTTCATTTATATATGCTAGAATTCTTTAAAGAGTCAAACAAAATACAATTAGGTAAACAAGAAACATTTTTTAAAGTAAAGTATTGTTTCAGAAAAAGCCAAAGGGTGGAGTTTATAAATCTTTTGGAATGCCATTAAATTCCTCGCCTGCAATGCGATAATTTTACACAAATAGTTTAATTTATATAGTAAACATCGAAACATTACTGAGATAGCAATAAAATAAGAAATAAAACAACACACACACACAAAAATAATAATAATAAATAAAAAATAATATATATATATATATATATAAAAAAAATGCTGAATTTGCATAAATTAGTCTGATAATGTTTGTCCCACGTAACACGACTTCCAGAACGAATATCCTGGAAGAAGCCCAGAACGAATATCCTGCGTTATGCAGGATCTTATTGTACTTGAACACTGAGTTTTTAAAACTGTTAGATCAGTATCTCTATCTTCAAAAGAAATAATTGACATATTTGTTTTAAATTCTTTTTTCCTGATAAATATGAATTTTAAACCGTAATTAGAATTAATCGAAAATAAGTAATACTGAGCGTTCATTCCATAATAGATTTTATAAACTAAAGAAAATAAATTCCACTCTTTCATTTTGAATTAAGAAATATTTAATAAAAATTTATCATTTTATTATGTTACATCATGCGATAAATTTTAAATATCATAAAGCTTACATACGGTGCAGTAAACAAACGTAAAAATGTCACAACAAGATTAAAACAAAAAATTGTGGTAAAAAAAAAAAAAAAAAAATCTTATAAAAATTATTAAATAGTAATAATAACAATAAAACGATTGTCGAACGAGTATTTCTGTTTCAAACAGTAAGCTTCGCTATACCGTGTTTTCTAAAACATGACATTTAGCTTGAGGTATACATATTCAAATACAAAAAAAAAAAAAAGACAACAAGGTTAAAACAGAATTTTGTCATTGAAAAACTAGAAAAAAGATATTTAATCCGGCAGGACGGACGCGGGGTGTTTTGACACCCCATACCCGGAAATATTTATCTGCTGTATCTCCCTATAAAAAGAAGTGGTCGGGTCCTTCAGTACCTGCCTCCAAGGTCATCCTCCGTGCTGAGAGTATGAAAACGGCAAATTCAGACTCTTTTTCATTATAATACTCAGAAATTGAAGCTATATGTAAAAACTGCAAAAAATCTAAAGTTTCTGATCCATGTACACCCTAATTCTTTTGAAAATTAATGTCACAGTATTCTTATCCACAGTAATGTATCATTTTTATTATAATAGTAAATAGATATTGTAAAGAAAATAATTAAGTGCGCCACATTGGAAAAATTAAGTTTTTCGAACAAAGAGGAAAAAGTTGAGTGCTTTTAATTTATTTTCTATTAAGTTAACGATAAACGAACATTTCAGTTATTTATTTTCACGAGAAAGAGTGTAAATATCATGAATTTCATTAACAGATTGAATTCTAAGGATTTTTTTCGTATTTATGTTATTTAATATGTTTGGGGTGCGTTGACACCCCATGCCCTTCCTCATAGTACGTTTGACGGCGCCCGTTCTGCCGGGTTAATATTTAAGAAGAAAGATTTAACATATTAGAATCAGATATGTAATGTAAGCCACGCCTTTACACATTTTTCAAAAACTTTACATTATAAAACAAAATAATTTTGAATGTTTGCGACTATATAATTTAAGTTTTGCCTTCATTAATCGGTATAGTAAATTCCATTGTGGTTTATGCATACCAGCATCCATTTCGAGTCAAATACGAATATGTAAACTAGTTTTTTTTAAATATTGTTTCAGCGTTATAGAGGCGGGGCTTGTTTTCTTTCGGAATTTTTTCATAATCTCCCACCTGCACTGCGCTAATTTTACAAAAATCAGCCAATTTGTGCAGTAAACTTCGGTATCTTGCTTAGAAAACACTAAGAATAACATAGAGATAAATAAAAATAGAGATAAATAAAAATAGTTTTTTGTCAAGTTACATACAGATATTTACTTACAGAGGATATATTGTAGATTACAACAAGTAACGGCCCCCTAACAGCACTAAAAAAATAAATACCACTGTAACTCAAAAAATAATGTTAGGAATGAGCTGTAAATTTGGAAACCCATGTTTTTTATGATGCTCATTCTATTCGTGCAAAAATTAATATTGGTTATAATTCATAATTCTTTCGAATATGAATTTCTTAATAATTTTCATAATTCAATGTTTTTTTTTTTTTTTTTTTTTTTTTTTTTTAATATATAAAAAATATTTATTTAATATGTTTGAGTCACTTCAATCTAAAGCATAAAAAAAAAAAAAAAAAAAAAAAAAAAAAACAGAATTTGAATATAATAATTTTTTGGGGAGATATGAATTAATGTTTGTCATCTGCGTGGCTCGGAAACTTGGCAACAATTCAGAGTGATAGACAGCGCCATCTAGTACAGATTGCACGACATTTTATTCAACTGCCACAAATAATTTTAAGAAGTCATATGTTATATATATAATCGACGTTCCTTCCATTCTATTCGCATTTTATGTATATCAAATCCCACTTTTAAAAATTTTTGGTGACTGTAGAATAAAAGAGTCACACAATGTGTACCAGGTGGCGCTGTCTACCGAATCTCAGAGATACGACAGGTACTTAGTACGCATGCTCAGTGGACAAACGCTTGTCCAGATTCCCTCTTGCTACAGTAACCCGTTTTACAATGCTTGGCGTTGATCGCGTGTTTGGTGATTTATCGGTGAAAGTTTTTAAAGATATTCTCTAAAGTAAAGCAAAAAAAATTTTCTTTGCAATCAAACTAAGATACATTGTGCATTACGTTACATTCGTTTTATTATTTATTATAATTATTATTTAAATTTAGATTACATTTCTATATTTATAGAAATAATCTACACCATCTTATCTATCATACTGCATATAAAAAATTCTGAATTTTAATACTCTTTAGTTTTTAATAATATACTATGCAACTGTAGTCTAAAAATATATATTTATACAAACTGATAATAAAGATAATAAAAATAATAAAATTATTTTTATTTATTTAAAAAAATAATTTATTTTATCAAATTTGTCCTTGTTGGTATAGAAAGTTCATCGATAATAAGATTAATTAGTAAAAATTTTACGATTTAACAGTTAATTTGATTTTATATATTAATTTGAGAGATGGACGTTTAGCTTTATGATTAATTTTATTTATTGTAATAACTTACAAATATATACATTCTCAGCACATTGAATGTTTAAAAATTGTTTTAGTTGGTTTATAAAAGGTTTTTCAGGGGGTCAAATATTTTTGAGACTGTAACATTAACTTTGCTCTCAAAGTTGGTAGACGGGAGATATCAGGTTCGATACCAGGTAGCGCTCATCGGGCTAACTTTTCGAAATTATCTGTAGTTTTCTCCGAAACAAGCGTAAATATGGGCTAGAACACCTTAAAAAGTCCACCCCTTATTTAGGTTATTCAGCCCATACCTCGGCCTTTCTTTTGTAGGCAACTGGCACATTAACACCAACATATTTTTCTTAAAATAATTCAGTTTAGAATAATTGAATTAGTTTATTACTTAAAAACATACCAATATTTTATAGTTAAATGCATAATCATTAATAATCTTATTATTTGTAAAAATATTTATTAACTTTAAAAGTTTTATAAATCCTTATTGTTCATGTCAAAAGTTTATTTTTCTTCAAATGTAATACAAATATATATCTTTCTTTCTTTCTTTTTTTTTTTTTTTTTTTTTCGTATTTTGTACCTTTGAATAAATTATGATTAAAAAAAAAAAAAAAAAAAAAAAAAAAAAGATAAAAAATAACGTATATGATAAAAAGAAATATGACACTTAATAAATTAATTAATTAATAAGCAAAGAAATAAAAAAGAAATAAAATAAAGAAAAAAGCACTTATAATTTTGCAACATAAAATTCTAACATATGCTAATCTCATAAAGAATGGTTGATTGGTTGTACGGCTTACGACTGATTGACTACTCTAGTGGCCTAGGCCTACAGGAGAAATGCCCTCTTTGGGGGTCTTTCTAAGTGGATCTAGTTCGTATTTACGCGAGTTTTAGAGAGAACTACGGAAAACTCCGAACGGCTAGATCGATGAGGGCGTTTTTTGATTGAACCCGGCACTTCCCATCTACCAACTTTGACCGCAGAACCGCTTGGCCATCATAGAGGGATTTACTTCTATTAATGCCTTGATTTCTCCATAATAAATAAATAAATAAAATAAAATAGATAAACAAATAAAATAATTTTATGTTTTTAAATTAATAAATAAGAGAACATTAAGCATTTTAATACTTTTAACCTTATTCTTTTGCCCCTCGTATTCCGTATTTTTGAATAAATATAAGAAAAATATAAGGCACATATTGAGTTTAAGCTTTATGCATTAAATAAATGTACTAGTCTTTATTTATATACTCCTGAAGAAAAAAAAAAATTAAAAGGCCTTTTTATTTATTAGTTATTTATTTTTAACACTAAAATTTCCAAAAATATGCTTTACTCTATCAATTGTATTTGTATCTAAATGTTTGTTATATTATTCAAAATAATTTTTAATAAGATTAGGTAAAACAAAAATAAATAGATAAATAAATAAAATAATAATAAGTGTATATTAGTTAATAATGTTAACTTACATAATTTATTTTCAAAATTGTTCTAAAAAGAAGGGGAAAAAAACCGAACGCCGCACATTAAAAGTGCGATTTTTTCCGAAAGAGGTTGGCTGTGTAATTATTGAAGTTATCGCCAAATACGAAACTGTTTTAAGAAAAGTACTTATTTAGAAAAGAATTGACGAAAATCAATGAAAATTTTTATTTCTATTAATAGAAAAAACATTTAGGAACATGAAAATTTGCTTCAAAATTTTTAAATTACATTTAATTAATATGAATTATAAGCATTTTTGAAAGTCACAATTTCTTCCTGCCTTATGTCTATGGTAGCGGTGCGCGAAATCGCCTCGGGCGGTCAAACGGAGCTTTCCACCAATGAAAAAGTATGAACACCTTGTCGTATCTCTCAGTAAAGGGTCGCTACTTGAACTTAGGGACCCTTTTGAACTGTTCCCAAATTTCCGAGCCACGCGGAAAGCATCTAGTTTTGGAGGCTATGTAAAACTTTACCCGTGTTTATATATCTATATGCCAAGTGTGTTAAATTTAGCATGAGACTTAATACCACTATTTACATAAGATAATGTTTTCAATAATTTCCTAAGATTGTATTTATTGGAAGTTTCTATTAAAAAATTGAAAGGTTAGATTTATTTATCTTTTCTGGGAGGTGCGGGAAGTTTGGAACTATATATCTATATATCATCGTTGGCAATTTTTTCCTTTTTTTTTTTTTTTTTTTTTTTTTTTTTTTGTCTGCAGGAAAAGTTTTATAGAAATTTGAATTTTATTAGATTAGTATCAATGAAAAATATTTTACAAATGTAGAAAAAATTTCCATAATTTTTTTCCGGTAATTAAAATGTGTAAAAGTTGGCAAAGATGGTATATACTATGTTTCTCAGTTGTAAAATGAAATAATGGATCACATTTACATGTCATACAAATAAACTCGGTTATATTTGAAATAAATGTTTTCATGTAAAAAAAAAAAAAAAAAAAAAAAAAAAGGTTATTTAGAACAAATATACAAAAACTGTTCTCTCTTGTCAAATAGCAAGCTAAACATTTTTAATTTAAAAGAGATAATATTTTTTTATCTCGATACGGAAGGAAAAAAAAAAATCCAACGATTGTAAACTTTTTTTAGTTATCATTTAAAAACTTAACTTTAAGAATCTACTTTTATTAATACTTCTTTATAACAATTGAGATACATATGTGATACTTCTTGATAATGAACTCTTGCTTTTGTCAAATGAAGGAAAGAATTTTCGTTTCCTTATAATTAAATAAAGTAAATTCAGTCACTGACAAAAAGTAATTTGTAAATACAAACATACAAATAATGAAATATATATATATAGAATAAAAACATTCTTTTCTTCTCTTTTGAAACAGTGTTTTGGGTCGAAGATTTCTTGTTTTTAATTCTTGAATTAAATATATATATATATATATATTAAATAAATTAGCTCATGCTGACACTTATAATGATTGTCACGTTCAGACTGTCCCTAGAGTTTAAATTATTATTATAATTATTTATTTACTTATTTTTATTTATATATATTTTTTTAATTAAAAATTAAATTAAAAACCGTTTTAAATTTAGTAGTTATTGGAAAATTTTAATGAATTTTATCGTTATTGTTATTGTTATTGTTATTTATTTATTTATTTTTATTCATAGCATGAAAAAATAAATAATCACAGCGCTATAAAATAATAAGACATACGCGACTGCTTTTCAATTTATTTCTTCTGTCTTTATGAAAAGTAAAGTACTTAACTGCTAATTAATTAGTATGTTTATTACGTAAATTATAATGCAGGTGATATTTTGAATGAGTGTAAAATAAAAAAAAATTTATATAAGACTTTTCTGAAGTTAATGTTTTCAAGCATTGTTAGATATTATATCTCTCAAGATGATGATGATAATCTATATATATAAAAGAGTACTTCCACTCACTTACTCACTCACTCACTGACTGACTCATCAACGCACAGCAAAGTCTACTGGGGCCACTGACTCGAAACTAGGTCAGATTTTAGAACATGTAGTGTAAGCACCCCCTAAGAAGCGATTTTGCTAAACTCGCCCCCCAAGGGGTGGGTGGGAGAGAAAGACGTAATTTCACAAAAACCGTCATATCTCAGAGAAGAAAAACAGATATCTGTAAAAATTTTGCATTAAAACATAGCTAACACAAATGCCTAAAACTCAGTTTCTGGAATTTCAAAAATTCGGTCTACAAGAAGGGGTGCGTGGCAAAATGTGATTTCGCATGCGCAAAAAGTGATTTCTTAAAAATCATTCATATCTCAAAGAAAAAAAACAGATATACGTGAGATTTTTGTTTCATAATATAGCTAACATAAATACCTAAAAACCAATTTCTGGAATTTTAGAAATTCGGCCCCTAAGGGGGTACAGGGGGCAAAACGTGATTTCACAAAAAAACTTTATATCTCAAAGAAAAAAACAGATATCCGTAAAATTTTTGCTTTAAAATATAGCTAACACGAATACCTAAAAACCAATTTTTGGAATTTTAGAAATTCAGTCCCCAAGGGGAGGGGAAGAAAGGAAAACATTCTCTATATTGTATCTTCTATATAATAATATAGATATTTCTTCTATAATAAAGTTTAAAAATAATTATTTTAATTTTTAATTGTTACCAAAAAATTTACGAGTTGATTTATTTTTCGACATATAATATAATATATTTTCACGAGAATGGTAAAAGAAATATAAAATAATAAATTTGCTTAGGCTATGACAAAATGATGCCATTATCAAAATTAAATATTAATAATAAAAATCCAACATATTTCTTCAAATTTTGTTCTATAATCTTTTTCAACATACCACAATTTTAGATTTCTTTTTAATAGCGTTTTTATTTATTTATTGGCACGTATAATACGTTTTTCATGAAAGCTAATTCAGCATTATTTTCAGATTTACTTATTCATAATGTAGGGTATTTTTTAAAATTTTGATGCTTAAGTAGATACGACCTTTTTCGCCAAGGAGTCTACTTTTGGGATAGCCACTTTAAGCCAAGTAGCCCATAAACGAATAAATTATAAAATATTGAGGTATTTTTGTTTAAAATGGTGACAAAAATTCAAAAGTCACCAAGGGGAGCTATAATAAGCCTGTACCACGATAAGGATAAATAAATATTTATTTATCTTTCTATGTACGAACCACTGTTAACTAACTATGAAATACATATAGCCACAAAAAGTGAGTTGTCTCACAGTATGTTGTAATATTATATTTGACGTGAAATTGCTGTCAGTTTATGGTCGACCGGAAAAATCGAATAAATATAGGAAATAACGTAAAAGTAAATATTATGTACAGTGCGCATAGTGTTGTTCATATGTAATTAATATTCAAATATAAAAGGCCTACTTCAATTTTTTCGATACTGTCTGTTTCGAAATTGTTATCTGATAAGCACAAAAGTGGAAGCCCGCTGGTATGGCATTGTCGCATGCAATAGCGACACACACCCGAAACGAGCTTTTGAGCAATTTCAATGATTTTTTTTATATTTTTAACTATAAAGCGATATAGAAAAGAATTTTCTTTAAATATAATGACCAGCCAAGCGGGTAAAATTTGTCCGAAGAAATCCATAGGAGCTGAGGTCACAATTTTTAGTGTGTGACTTTTTTACGTGTATCCAACATCCATTGCAACGGGATTTTGAGAAATTCCCCATTTTTCCTTCTTAAGGAAGGGAGATCAATAAAGACGTTTCCAAGCATAACCTTGCTTAAAATTATCACAGTAAGATTAATTTTTATGTGTGGGTTGGTTATGCATTCTCAACACGCACTATCAAGTAATTTTACGAAATTTCCCTCTGCCTCCCTCCTTTAAGGGCGGAGTGGGGGCAAAAACACGTTTTTAAGAGTAACTCTGTTCCAAAGTACCTCAGGAAAGCGATTTTTTGATATGTCGGTTGGTTACGCATACTCAACACGCACACTACAAAGGGGTTTTGTGAATTTCCACCATACCGGTCTTGGGAGGGGAGGTGGGGACAAAAAAATGTATCCATGTGTAACTCTGCACTAAATTGTCTTAGGAAGGAGATTTTTGATGTGTGGGTCGGTTATATGTGTATGTAACTCATAGTATAAAGAGATTTTGCAAAATTCCCTCCGTCGTCCCTCCTTCATGTGCAGGGGGGGGGGACACGTATTAAAACATAATTCTTTTTCAAATAATCTTAGGATCTCGATTTTTTTATGTCTGGTTAGGCATGCGTATGCAAGATGCACTATAAAGGTATTTTGCGAAATTATCCCCTTTTCTTCTGGGGCTGGCGGGGGCAAAAAACAAGCTTAAATATACTCCAGATTACCTTAGAATGATGAATTTTGATAAGTGAGTGTTGATTAAGTGTACGCAATATGCACTTTGATGGGAGGAAAGTTTGCGAAACTTTCAACATTACCCGTAAGGGAGTGGGAGTAAAAATTAGGTAAGGTACTGCCGAAGGCATTCGGGCTCGAGAATCAAAACGTGTTGGGAAGCGGAAAACCGCTACCGAAGGTAGCGGAAACTTTAACTTTCATTTTGACTGATTTCTTTCTTTCTTTTCTTTTTTTTTTTTTTTTTGAGATTTTTTTTATTATTAATGATATGAAATATTAAGAATTCATTTCGGTATAATGACCAGCGAAGCGGGCAAAGCCTGCTAGTAATAATAATAAAAATAAAGATTTATAAAGTCTATCTGTTTACTTTTAATTTTTTAAATTTTTAATGGAAAACAAAAATTTGGTAATTAAATCAATCTTTTCTCCTTTTCTTAAAACAATATTTTTTATCTTTTTTTTCTTAAAAAAAAAAAAAAAAAAAAAAAAAAGAAAGAAAGAAAAAAGTCTTAATTTTAATATATTAAATAAATTAGGTTGTGCTGAAGACACACATAACTGTCGCAATCTGATTTCATTTTCTTTTTTTACGTGTTAAAAACGTAACATTAAAATTAAGAACGTTTGTGCGCTTAGAAGTTAACAGAAAAAGCTCTCTTTATGTATATATAAGGTGCAGGGATGGAACACTGTTGCAGAATTCGCACCGATATTTGTTTAAGAGGCCTCTCCACTTATCGTCCCCTGAAGCCAGAGCCAATGTTATTCTATGAAGAATATTCTCCATTATTAACTGACACATATTTTTAAATTCCATTTTTACATTCAGAAATTTCACAACTATCAAACAATTTATCGCTTTCTAAAAATTATTTTTTAAAGTTTTTAATTTTTTTTAATTTTGAGGTTGTAAAAAGCGAATTTAACAATAGTAATTTTTTCATTTTTACACTTAACGATAAAATCTTAAATAAATAAATTTTTAGAAAGCGATAAATTTTTTAAAAGTTGTGAATTTTCGGAAAGTGAAAACGGAATTTAAAAATATGTATTAAGTAATGGAGTATAATGGGGCAAAATTTCCCTTAAAATAACATTCGATCGGCTTTCGGAGACAATAGGTAGAGAATCCCCTTAAGAAATTCCATTACTTATAATATCGTTCATTTTAAGAAAATTTTGTTACATTAACATTGATAGTGGTATGAGTTCTGCGGCCGTGTTCCACCCCTGAAGGCATACTTGCCAACATACTAATTAATATTCCGTAGTACTGTTTGCCCCGCCTTCTTTTTCACACCAGTGTCTTTTTAGAGTAGTTTTCTTTTTATTTAAACATAATTAGATTTGCAGAATATTACTCTAAAAATTTACTGGTGTAGAAAAAAGGGCGGGACTAAAAACATTACGGAATATTAATTTGGATGTTGGCAAGTATGGTATGCCTGCAGTTGTCCAAAAATTACAGTGACAAACTATAGGAGAAGTTAAGGTATATCATACGGATTCAGAAACGCATAGGAACCTATGTCCGCAAGTGCCATATTAACCTTTTAAGAACCGGGTGGTTTGAGGTATCTTAACAGATGTGGACGTGACTTTTAAATTTTAAATTTTTAACACTTTCGCGTAACCGCTGACCTAGATTCACGTCATTTCAAACTCTGTAACTCCGCCACTGCGTGTTTCTTTTGCAATTTGTATGTTGTTTATCTCTTAAGTATATTCCCCATATTCATATTTTTCCAATGAAATATACTATGGATGATTAGAAAGATTTTAATTATAATGTATATCTATTTGTAATATAAATGTGTATACAGAAAATTTTGTCCTGAAATATTATAATTTAGGAGAATAACGCCTACTGGCGGACCTTACTGTCAAAGAGACAAAAACATGTTTTCGCAAAAATGTTAAAAAAAAAAAAAAAAAAAAAAAAAAATTCTTGCAAATGATTACATAAAAAGGTGCAATAGTTATAATGCTGTTTGTAATCGATGTATTTAAAGTACCGATTGTATTAGTATTACTAGGAATAGCAGGACTATTGTGTATGGTTTCATGAAATAATGGATTAAATATGATTTGAAATTTACAAAAAAGGCGGAATTACAAATATCTAAAAAGGTTAGACTACACAAAAGGATTCGATAGGATAGTACTCATACATGGTAGTGAGTATTAAAAACACCAGAATGTGTCGCTCCTTAGAGCGTCTATATGATGTTTGCGGTTATGTGTTGCTATTTAAATCCCATTCCTTTAACTAACTACATCGAACAGGGGTCGTACTCTCCGCCCTTTTTTCAGGACATTTTCATTAATAGGAAATTTTCAAATTTATTGCTATCACAATTTTTTAAAATTAATCTCTACCCTGTGTGGCCATGGCTCATTACTATAAATATACCAGAAGTAGCAAGAAATTAAAACTTCTTCACACACCATAAATTTTAAACACTGAGTGCTGATTTAAAGTTTATGGTGTGTGAAGAAGTTTTAATTTCTTGCTATTGTCTGTACGCCAGTTTTTAAATTTATTTTTGATACCAGAAGTATTTCTACATGAAATTAGGGGTGGCAAAAAAGGCAGAAATTTCTTATCTTTGAGTCATGTAAAATCGGTGGAGAGCACGCCCGCTGCATCTTATTAAAGCGTGTAGCTCTATGTTTGTACCACCCACCTCTGTTAAAAAATACCTAACACTTGGTTCTTAAAGAATTAAGAAGATGACATTTGTGGACATACATTCCTTCTCATCCAAGATAGGTATTTCTTGCATTAGTCTGTATTTCTAAATTGAAAATAAGTAAATAAATTACATGAATATATATAAATTAATTTAGAAATACTGTGCTCTAATAATATAATAGAACATATGTAACAGCTTTGCTAAATCATTTACTTTGTCAGATAATACTTCATGGTGTCTGCATATGAAGTGTTATTTTGCAAATGTTTTTCGTCACATTAATTGGTTGTGTTTGAAATTATTAACATTTTTAATTTCTTTTTTAACCACGACCAGTTAACTTAAATATTTGCATTTATATATTTTTTTCCCCGTTTGATATATATATATATGTGTATTTATGTCTGTCAAGATAAAATTGAGATTCATAGTGCTTTAAATTAACGAAACAAATGTAATTATTTTCTCTTAAATTATTTATTATCTTTTTTCCAGTAATGCGTTAAGTATGTAATTTCGAATATCTAATGTAACTTTTTCATTAACACGTCAGAAAGGCTTGATATACTATGATATGAATGACTAAAATTAAAATAGAATAAATAAATTAATTTTACAATAGTTCAATTTTTATGCTCAAAACGTTAAGCAATTTATTTAAAAAAAAAAAAAAAAAAAAAATTAAATGTATAAACAATTTATCTGTAATTTGTATAAACATACAAAAATAAATCGATAAATAAAATATCTCAATATATATATATATATTATTTAGATATACGGTGCTCTAATAATATAATAGAACATACGTTGCAGCTTTCCGATTCACTTTCTTTGTGAAATACTGAATATATAATGTAATTGTTTTCTAAACATTCCACTATGCAATTTATAGCATAAATAATATTTTAAGTAATATCTTAAAGTAAATCGACACAATGCTTTCAATTATTTTCAATTTTTATGTTTTTCCAGACATTTAGCTCAATAAAAGTTAACATTTTGATTAGCTTTTAACTTATAAATATAGAATCTCTTATAAAGAAAAAGGAAATAATTTCTATTGGTAAAAATATGCATGCCTAATATTTTCAACTGGTTTTCAACCGAAGAAATTATTTCCATAAAATATATGTTTAATGAAATTAAGCTATATTTTTATATACCTTAAGAATTTATATAATTACCATGTATTTGAATAATTTAATTAATATTGACATAAAAGTTTATCTCAGTATCTGAAATTTTAAATACAGCACATAAACATGCTTATTTCGGAAAAAGTATCAGATATAATTTAGTATGGAATCTAATGTGTATTAAAATCTGTTATCCAAGAATTTCCACAGGATAAGAGGAGTTTGTCTCAGAAATTTCCCATGGTTTTAGCTATTTAATCACATGTATACTGCCTTATTTACTTATATAAATTTTTATTTTATTTTATTTTTCATTAATGTTACGCATTATTTCATTTATGCAATGCATTACTATGTGTATTATTTTTGAGAAAAGATGCAATTAATTAAATGACTTTCTCAGAATTTAAAATTGATATTTCGAACTGCTTATGATACTCAGTAGCAACGAACATTACTCGAAGAAAGACGTTATGTTTTCTAAAACTCATATTACTCAGGATTTGAAGTTGCTAATAATAAGTTGAAGAATAACAAAAGAAATATTCTTCAATACGTAGAAACGCCAAACGGAAAATATAATTACTGACAATTATTTCGGTACCATTGACAAACCTTCATCAGTGTACAAACAAGTGCCATCATCATCATCATCACGTGAACTTCGCGTGTAACTACACTGGACGAGACAACCGCTAACCTCCACCTGACGAAGTAAAATGCCTGGAGAGGCGTTGCAGGATCAACAAGCTCAGAACCGTGATCTAAGTGAGCTCCCAGCAACTCGTTATGATGATACGACGACAAAATAACTGCCATGTAATAGATGCAGATAATTCATTAAAAAAAAAAATCTAGAAAAAGGAAATTGATTATACACGGCTCTCACTCACCAGCACTTAGGCTAAGACAGTTTAGCCTTCAAAAACTCTTCGTTCTGGCTTTTATACGGAACTGACACCGATCTACCCCATTCTAACACTTAAAATCAAATAAAATATACAAATAAAAATAAAAGAAGAAAGTTTAATGATCGCTAGAAATAAAATAAAATAGAAAACTTAAGATTCTTTTATTATTATTATTAACTTAAAAAATAAACATTTTATATGGGAAACCAGTCACTTTTACACAAAATAATAAGAACAACCACCTGTTACGGAAGTTGGGTAACAACTAGTCGAAGACCAATTTTAGAAAAGATGTCCTGGTAATTTATTATTCGATTAAGGATTACTTTTTATTTAAAGAGAAGTTAAAAAAAATTTGCACATTTAATGCCCTGGCATAGATGTCAACTTGTTTGTTATTTTGTTTCTGGAAATTTTGAATAAGATTTTTTTTTCTTTTTTTATGGAGGGGGGGGGGGGGAGGGACTGTGATTAAACCTGATAAAACTTTTTGCAAAAAAAAATACTGATGTTAAAAGACCGTACAAGTACGCATTTATCCTAGCTATTTCATTTAGGATTACGGGAAATTCACTTGAAAAATTAAGAGTGTTTTTAGGATTGCTCGGGGTGGGAGGGTCTGAAATAGGAGAAGTGACAATTTTGGGGTAATTAATTTGGGATTGGATAGGTTCGATTATGAAGGTTTTTCTCCTGCTCTCAGATGAAGTTTAATCGCCTCGTTCAATAGCAGGGTAGTTCCCACCACAATTGCAGTATGTAGGTGTTTCGCTTTTTTTCCTTGCCGATTTTCTCTAGCTTCATTGCCACCAGAGAGTTTCACACATCTCGAATTCGTTCTGAAGTTATTTGCCGAATGAAGAAAAAAATGGTATCTAACTGTACAGTACGGGGTTAGGGAATTTCTGGACCACGACTGAAGCATTTATCCTTTTCGAACTACTGAACAGAGCAGAATGGACTCTTGTAGTTCTCGGCCTGGATACTGAAGTACGAAAATATGTAAAGTTTGAAAATTTCTTTACTGAAATCATTATTCGCCAGTTGAATTTTGAATAGGGAAATAAGGCGTTTAGTTTAAAGTTAACCATTTAAGTGACTTTTTTTTAAACATCAGATTTTAAAGTAAAAAGAGCATCCTCAGTATCTAAAGCATTGTCATCAGCAGGCAGTTCGCGAATAACAACAGCCTTAAGGGGCAAACCTCTTCATGCATCAAATATTGAACTTTTATTTCAACAAGCTTTGACAAAATAATATCTTAAATCTCACTTGAAGTTGGGTAGATTTTATGAATATCTTCCGCAGGGGTAGCTGCAAAATTGCACTGATTCGTATTTTTAGCAAGATTTTTGAGCATTTGAGTCTTATTAAATTTTTCTAGAACTTTTAGTTAGATTGTCATTATTACTAGAAAGTGGTTGAGGAAGTGTTCGAGACCTTTGAAATTAATAGCTTAACGAATAATTATACAAAAAAAAAAAAAAAAACTAATATCTAAGAATATTGGTCACGAATGCTTTTTAAAATATTTGAATATTTAAAAATTTTCATCTTCTGCAAAAGGGAAATATCTATATTTTTCTTTAAAATTTCACTAGTGTTAAAACTTTCATTTCATTATAGCATGTCTTTACCTCAATATTTTTTTATTTTATGCTTTTTAGGGCTTCACAATAAAAAAACTTCTAACCTTAAGAAATGATTTTTTACTTAAATTTTTATTTTCTTATTTATTCGCATACATATTGGGAAAAGAACAACAACAACAAATAATAATAATAAATAAAAATAAATAAATAAATTCCCTATAAGTAAAGAGGTTCGAAAAATGGGCGGGTAATAATAGTGCTCCGGAATAAATTAAAATATTTGTATGTCTGATTTAATGCAAAACATGAAGATTTTGTATTAAAATAAAAACTTGATTTTATAATCATTATTTGCATATCATACATATGATAACACATATATATGATAACCACAAATTACAATAATTTTCTGTAATATATTATTACAAATTATTTACATTTATTCTATGAATGCAGACGAAGGGATATTATTCAGGACTGGTAACTGTCGACAAAAGTCACGTCTCTGTGGTACGCACCTCTTCACTTACTCGGCACTTCTTCTCTGAAGAACTTCCCACTGACTGTTCGGTGGCTTGAATTCCAGTTACAGCCTGTGGGAAATTGGTTGCAATTATTTAATATTATTGCAGTTATTTTTAGTTTTGCAATACTTTCAAGCAAGCCCAAGTTTTGAACAGAAGCGTTAAAATTGAACACAAACAAAAAATATCAGAAATTTCTTTTTAATGGTTGTAATCGTGTAAATTTTAAAAATTATAAAATAATGTAAATGTTTATAAAATTTAAAAGAAAGCATTTTAAGACAAGAGAAAACTAGATTTTGTGTTTTAACATTTTTGGGCGAAAGATTTCGAGAACATATCTTTAATAAAGAAAAACCATTGAGTAGAATTTGAGCTTAAGAGTGGGCGGAACCAGACGTATACATACAGAACAGTGACAATACGTAAATAAAGTTCATTGTTTTATTAATAATGTCTGAAAAAAACGAAAAAAATAATTTTTTTATGCAAGAGAACGAGGAAATTTCAAAACACTGGTAAATATATACATGTTTTTTAAATAGAAACGCAATTGCGCACAATTATAAATGACATAAAAGTGTGAAAATCCTTTTTACAGACCGTGCATGCTAACAATTAATTTATCACAGAGCACTGTCAGTACCTGCCCTTTTTCCTCAGCTCTTTATTTCTAGTGCAATTTATTTGAATAGATAATTACGATTAAATAAGTCGAAAAATAAACTTCAACAAAGTGGCGTGAGCAAAAAAGGCGGGTACTAACAATGTTCTGAAATAATTTAAAACGTTGGTATGCTTCAACATTTATTTATTTATTATGTTTTAAATAAGATAGAGAAATATAAAGGAAATTTTTACAGATCTCGTCTGATTCACATGTACTGAATTAGAAAACTGTGTATTAAAATAAAATTTTAAAAATTAAATGTGAATATGCCCAATATTAATACAAATAGTAGATAAAAGATTCGATTGTTAATTAAAAAAAAAAAATGACACCAGTGAGGAAAAGGCAATTTTTTTTAAATTCAAAAAGTAAGTTCGCATTTAAGTTTTGCCATCATTCTATGCACGAGTGTATATATAAAGAGTGAGGACCTTTATGGATCTCCTCGCCCAGTGTTGCCAAATGTAGGGATCATCAGCCTTACTTTTGGCGTAGGGTTTTTTTTTTTTTTTTTTTTTTTTTCTGTTTCGTAGGGATTTTCTTATTTTCTAATGAATGTGATAAAGTTCTTTTCAAAAACGCAAAAAGTTTTACGTCAGAGTGCGTTGTCTTCCTTTTTTACCTTTCTGTAAATTAACTTTTTTATTCCTCCTTGATGTGCTCACACCACCCATTTCGTGTAGCCACACCCCCTAAGGAGTCAGAGTGAGGTACCTATCAAGTCGATATTTGCTGATTTAACATTGAATATTGATTACAAAATTAAATATTTTAGGTAAGTTTGATGTGAAAACATGTCAAAGGAGATAAGTTGTTTGATTTAATAATTTAATAGAATACAGATCTAACAGTATTAAATTTAAACAGATTATAGAAACATAGTTCATTTTATTTACTGTGTTTTCACAAATATACATTTGTATACATATATTTGGTACTTGTTTTTATTTGTCCGTTTGTTTCAGCAATCAACTTATGTGCATATTAATAAGAATGGATCATTTTACTTTTTTAATGCTCGAAAATATTAAAATAATAATAACAATATGATTTCCTATAATTTCTATTAATAGTTTTAAATCGTAGGGTATTTTGTAGGGTAAAAACATTTTAACGTAGGAAATGTAGGGATTTTTTCTCAATTTAGTAGGGATAATTTAAATTTTCATCTGGCAACACTGTCCTCGCCTAAATTTCGTTGTAGTGTATAAGTGTATGGCATAGGATGCATTTATTTGGTACTCATTGTGTGTGCATGGGGGCGATTGTTGTGTACAGTGTTACCAGATGAAAATTTAATTTATCCTTACTTAATGGAGAAAAATACCTTAACGTATTTTTACCCTACAAAATACCCTACGATTCAAAACTATTAATAGAAATTATATAAAACATATTATTATTATTATTTTAATATTTTCTAGCATTAAAAAAAAAAATATGTATATCCATTCTTATTAATATACACGTAAGATGATTGTTGAAACAAACGGACAAATAAAAAACAAGTACCTAATATATGTATACAAATGTATATTCGTGAAACAGTAAGTAAAAAGGACTATGTTTCTACAATTTGTTTAAATTTAATACTGTTACTCTTTATTTTATTAAATTATTAAACCAAACAGCTAATAGCCTTTGACATGTTTTCGCATCGAACTTACCTAATAAATTTAATTTAATAATAAATAATCAATGTTAAACCAGGAAATATTGACTTCATGGGTACGTTACTCCGACTCATTAGGGGGTGTGGCTACACGGAATGGGTGGTGTGAGCACATCAAAGAGAAATAAAAAGACTAATTTACCAGGGGTCGTACTCTCCGCCCTTTTTTCAGGACACTCTCAAAGATAAGAAATTTTTGTCTTTTTAGCCACTACTAATTTTATGAAGAAAAATTTCTGGATATGTTTATAGTGATGTGCCATGATTATACAGTGTAGAGAATATTGCATAAAAACAGTAGTAGCAATAAATTAAGAAAAATTTCATTTTTCAGAGTGTCCTGAAAAAAAGGCGGAGAGTACGACCCCTGAATTTACAGAAAAGAAAACTAAAGACAACGCATGCTGATGTAAAACAAAATAAAATACACTTTTAGATCAGTATGATATATTTACGATTAAGATTTTGTACTACACAGATATTTTATTTTTGTGGTGGGTGTATACAAATTACAAGTAACTTGACAATTGCTGATGATAACAATTTGCATTTCGAGGAAATTTAATTTTATCATGTACGTGACTTATTGTCCAATTTATTTTAAAACTTTGATGTTCATTGTATCAAAATATTAAATAAATGTTATATTTTTTATAAAAATTGTATAATAAATTTACCATTTCGGAATAATAATAGTAATAATAATAAAAGGGGGGACATATTAACCCTTATAACTGGTATGTCCCTTCTGAGGGGACATTAAAAAATCGAGCCGCGCCTTGAAGTGTCCTCTGAAAATGAAATGTTATTTTTCTAAAACGTGCAACTATAGGCTACCTTTCGGCTACCGGAAAGTTTTAACAGAAACATTTATTTTATTTAATGATGAAGTAAAATAAAACAAATTATTACAATTTTCCTGTAGCCAAAAGGTAGTAAGTTGGAAACTATACGTGTGACGTTTTAAAGAAACGCCGAAAGGCGTGTCTTACTGCTCAAAATAAGATAATATGCCCAGCGCTAAGGGTAAAAAAATATGCAAATTTTCCAACTATTATAATTTATGCCGGCGCAATCATAGTAATGCCCTTTTTTCTCCCTAACTAATTTTGTTGAGTAGTTTTCCCCAGTGTGTAACTAAGATTAAATAATTCGTATTTAAAAGATGTGCACCTAATGCTGGTTTGTTAAGTGAAAAATTGTCGAGTCCTGATCTTAGTCTTTACGTTGTTTACAAGAAAGCAAATTCATCATAAAAATTATTATAAAAAAAAATGAAGAATGTAGATATGTGCATCAACAATTTTCCTGCCGGCAATAGCTTTAATATGATGGTAAACCCACTCAATCTTAACTTTAACCTTTTCCGAATTGTTAGCAAGACATTCTGTTCATACTTCGCTATTTCTTTAGTTTACGTTCACAAGAAAATCTGCAGACTTGTAAATTTGAAACGTCTCTTCGCACTTCGTACAACTCTTTGATGAAAATTGCGTTCAAAGCGAAAATTGAAATATACATATTAATAATTTTTAAATGAAAGTAAAAGCCGAGCAACAGATTTAAGACCTCTGAAACCACACAGACCAATATCAATAAAAATTCATCAAAGGCTGATTGTTAATTATTGAAACAATTAATTTTACATTTGTTTTTTCTGTACTTCGGAGAGCCTGAGTGTTTTCTATCGGGATCCCTATGGGGATGCGATAGACCAACTTTGAATACTACTTATATAACAATAATTTTACCTTTAATCACTTATTGCTGTAAACTCTTATTACTGCAAGTGATCACGCATTGAAGAAACTGGGAATTTTGCAAAATCAATTTCAAGAGTCATTACTGGAGCCGTTAAATCAGCACCAATTGATGCAATGCTTTCATTGACAAACAGTAAACCAATCAAAACTATAATTGAAGAAAAAGCTTTAATTCTTTATGAAAAATTAATTAGAAATGGAAATCTTTATTGGACTAATTACTCAATAAAAGATAGAAATTTAAAAACCCAAAAAGGTTTTGTTTAATTTGTCCGGGACCTCAAGCACAGTATTGACAGATTGGGGCTTTTTTTATTTCAACGGTCACCAATAAGTTTGAGAAGTGATATTTTATATATATAGTGCATGATTAAGCTTCAAAGTGATTAGGCAGCCGTTACAATTAAAATTTAGTGGTGGATATTGAATAAAAAAGTCCCAATCTGGCAACACTGCTCAAGCAGAAGTTTGAATTGTTAGCTGACATCTAGGAGGTTGCAAGGCCTGCTAATCTACTAAATATTGTATAAATCGAAGCAAACATGTCTTATGTGGGCTTTTTAGTAACAATTCTACACAGGTTTTGAAGAGTTCTGTTTTAGACAGCGTTAATTCAAGGTACCCGGAACCTGAATGGTTACACGTCTACACTGATGGCTCCTTTTGGGAAATTCTTGAAACCGCAGGT
This sequence comes from Salticus scenicus, assembly GCA_963930645.1. Taxonomy (NCBI): domain Eukaryota; kingdom Metazoa; phylum Arthropoda; class Arachnida; order Araneae; family Salticidae; genus Salticus; species Salticus scenicus. Next base: position 159,474,736 of record OZ005656.1, on the reverse strand, counting down.
TCAGGAGTCCTTCCCAACTTATTCTAATTTTATGCTTCTGCAGGGAAATTTCGAACAGCTTTTGATGGTGAGGTGGAGGCTCTCCCAATTGCTCTTAAATATTTATTGTATTTTGCCGATAAATTTGATAAAGTGGTCTTATTTTCCGATTCCTAAGCCGCATTTCAGGCAATTAGCTCTACTTGTCCGCCTTTCTCAGAAGAAATCTCCCAGTGTCGGCAACTTTTGTGGGAGTTCAGTTTAAGAATGAAACGTTTGGTAATTCAGTGAATACCTGGCCACTGCGGTGTTATTGGTAACGAACAGGCCGAGAGCCGCGCAAAAAGGGGCTCGAGACTACCCCGGTACTATCATTTCATTCCTTAAAGCTGTATATTAAACAAATAATGGATAGGTATTTATAACTGCAAATTCGTGACAGAATAAAATTAAAGCGTTGGAGGACTGAAGACCTTTTAAAAATTCTCAGCAGTCGACGACGACAAGCTGTGGCCCAGTTACGTCTCTTGATTGGACATGATTGATTGGCATAACATTTCCATCGTATTGGAACCCTTTCAAATCCTGGTTGACCCCTCTGCAATTCAGCAGTACCAGTGAAAAGACAACACCTCCGTCAATGTGCTTCACTTCGTGGCAACTCTGAAACTGCAATTTATTGGCGTGCCAGAGAACTTTTAAGGCAATGACTTCGGTCACTTCTACTTATTGTCATAGTTTTTTTTTCTTTTTCTTTTCCTTTTTTTTCTTTGGGGGGGGGGGGACATTCTTATTTGCGTCTTTGTAATCATTTTCCACCTATGATTGCCTTGCCATTGGGAGGGGGGAAAAAGGATTTTTGAAGCAATAAATTCTACTTATTGATTTTTTTAATAGTATTTAATTTAAATTCGAACTTACCTTAGTATTATTTCTAGATAGTTGCTATTTAAATATTCTTGCCTGTGCGTTAAAAAAGATATGAAACCCAAAAACAAAACATTCAAACAAGCAATGAGAGAATAAACAATTGAGACACATTTTTTGGCAGATTATTTTTTAATTCGGTATAGCTCAGAACGACGAAAAAAACTCGTCAGGGGAGATCTTTTCACCGTTGAGCGCCAATAAACGATTTCGTTCGCTAGTGGCTATAACAGCAAATTACTATAGGAAAATAATTGAAGTTAAGTAGGAGGAAGAATGTGGAAAAAACTAATTAGTTCGAGAAACAAATAATAATAATAATAATAATAATAATAATAATAAATTCTCACAGGAGTAAGCATTTGCATTCGCATGGATTACAACAAATAAAATAAATCAAAGGTTCAGTTGTTCATAATATACGAAGAAAAATGAACCATTCAAGCAACATGGAGTCTTTAAATTGAGTTTAAACATATTTTAAACGCTTAAAAAGCTATTTTAATTAGATTAAATAATTATTTTGTTTAACATTAGTAGAATTGATCTACTGTTCGAATTAATAACTAAAATTTTTTCTTAATATAATTTTTACTGAAAGGACAATAGTTTAAATTGTTTTCATTTCGATTAAACTCCATCTGGTGGTGGTTTTTGACTTAGTATTTATTTATAATAAAATCATTTAAAAAGGACTTTTTTTGTTAGTTATCTTCTGACTACTTTTTTCTGGATTTTTCATTTTTCTTAACCTTTACTAAAGCAAATTGAATTTAACCAAAGGAGTAGCTTTGATGATTAAGATTGCTATATAGTTTTTACTCTTAGTTACTAGTCTTAATACTTTTCTTTTCACGATTCCTCAGTTTTTTAATTCATTACACTCGTCCTTAATTTACATCTCATATTCTGAAATTTTAAAAGATTTATTTATTTATTTATTTATTTTTATTTATTTACTTTTTTTGTGAATTACCAGGTTTTTTTTTAATTTCCAATTACCAATTTTCAATAATAGTGGACAACACAATAATGAAGAAATTTATGAAATTAAGAATTTTAAAAAATTAAGTGGGGGGGGGGGGGGCGAGGAATATTTTTAATAGATAGTAAATGAAACAAGTCTTCTTAATTTATTTTAAATTGCTTTTGTTTTGTTTACATAATTTCTGCATTCCACCCATTCAACCAGCCAAACACCACTACCCATCATCCGTAATCAAACGTCTGCCCTCCCAACCTCCACCATTTTTATTGTCTTTAATTTTTTTATTATTTCTTTGGTAAAGATAAACTAATTTTTTTTTTAATAATATAATTGACAGACATTGTTATGGATATAAAATATAATATAGAAAGTTTTTAGGAAAATCCATTTTAGCTGTGTCAGTGATTAATTTATTAATATTTTTATTTTTATGCTTTGAAGAGCATAAATTAGTAATTCTAAATAAGTGGTTAATGGTGATGTTTCTATACACCGAAAATGGAGACAGGAATTAAAATGTGTAAACAAATTTACTTTAAATATGAAATTTTGTCGTATCAGAGTAAATTTTATTTCCATTAAAGATTGTTTTCAGATCTAAAAAGTTAATTGATTGATTATTAAGAGTATTTTGAGTTAACTTTATGTTAGATGGATAATTAAAGGAAAATGTGGTTTGTGGGTTCTTGTTAAAATAAAATACAATTATATCATCCATGTAATGATAAAGTCTGGCATCATTATACCAAAATTGCTTTTCATAATAATAAAGTTAGAAATCGGCCAAAATACTAGAGCTACATCCACCTGGGGGGATTCCTGCCATTTGCAAATATATTTTGTTGTGGAAAATATAATTATTACGGTTAACAAAGTTAAGAAGCGTTTTAAAATTTTCTGATTTAAAATTACTAGGAAGATTAATTTGAGTTTTATATTCATTAAAAAAAAAAAAAAAAAAAAAAAAACGGTAAATAATGTCACTTAGATCTGATAACTCAATATTATTGAAAAGATCTTGTATGTCAAAAGTCATAATACTGTCTATTCAAGCGATTTAATGTATTGAATTGATTGAAAGCTACTTTTAAGGCAGTGCAAATTATCAACTTTGCAAGTACAATTGTATATTTGTTTGAGTATATCCAGTAGTGTTTTATTAGCATTGTTGTTATAGGTATTACATCCTACGGTGACGGGGCGAAATTTAGTAGGAAACTTGTGAAACTTAGATATGAGATAATTAACGTTATTGAATGGAAGTTTAAGAAGTCTTAGTAATTATGTATTTTGCAGTTATTAATAATAAGGTTATTAGTATTAATTACACTAAAAACATTACTGTTAGATATTGAAGAATTTAAAATAGAAAGATAGTAGGATTCACAGATAATGGCATAATTATTTGGAGTTTTGTCAACATAAGTAATCACAAAGTAATTCTGTAGTGATTTGATAGAGTTAAGAAGTTCGGATTTTTTAAAGTACACCAGATTCGAAAAATTGAGGTATAATTCATTTTTAATTTTGAGTAACATTAAAAATTTCCATCGAGTAAAGGAAGCAATAGGTTTATTTTATGTAATAGAAATCTTATACTGTATTTTCCGGCGTATAACGCGCACTCACATAAATAAGTTGCACACCAGAAAATTTAATTTACAAATAAAAGTACATTTGTAAGAAACAAAAGCTTGTTAAAAAATAACTTTTACTGTAAATTTAAAGTTCCGGTGTATAACTGATTTAACAAACCTGTGCGTTATACGCCAGAAAATACGGTAAATAAGCAAATCGAGGTCATAAGAAAATCGTTGAATTATTTGGGGAATGCTAGTTTTATAGGGAAGTTTGAATTCGGTACAAAACTCCATAATTTTTTTTAAAAGATTATAATTATCAATAATATTGGGATTACCAGTGATATTGTGTCCATGGTCTCTTTCAATGTATTTTTCCATAGAAGGATCATTGTATTTACATGAAACAGGGCTAGTGAATGATTTAGACTTAGACTTATAATTGAATATCTTTCTACCAAGAGGAAGAGGATATTTGAGCGTACTAGATACATGTAAATATCTGATTGGAAACGGGCATTTTTTGTCATTTAAGACAGATGTAATGTTAATTCTATTTAATATTTGATTGGAAAAACTCACAATGATTTCAGCATTTGTCTTAATTTTGTTGGGTTTTTTATTACTTTTTAAATTATATTGTTTGATTTTGCCCTATATTATAATGTCATAAAAAATGTCTGAAAAATGTTTATTATAATATTGGCTTTGGAAGACATTTAGATGATTAACTAAATATTTCTTTTCAATTGCAAAAATGAATTTTCGAATAACAAACCAAAGTTAGAGAAACAGTTAGACAGCAAAACTGATAAATGTTTAATAATGGCACTTTTAGAAACTAATAAATCAGATTTTTTTTATTTCCTCTTTTATATCTGGAAGTTTTATTGTTAATATTGGGATTAAATTGTGCTAAAATAGTCAAATAAACATGAAGAGAGTTGCTGTTAGAATATATTTTGACTACTTTATTATATTATTCAGAATTTAGACCGTATGGATAAATAGCAGTGAAATGTTGCATATATTTTGATTCTAGAAATAACTGCTCACTTTTATTTTTATGAATTTTTATAATCTCTATTTTACATGAATTAAAATTATGTAAATTAAAGTGTTGGAGTTCTATAGTTGATTTAGAAGGTGCTGCAGAAGATGAGAGTTTTTTTTTTTTTTTTAATCAGAGCGATGCTGATATATTCTTAGATTGAGGGACGTGGAGGTTTCACCAATATAATTGAGTTTACAAAGTCCACAACTTATTTTATAAATGACATTGTATGCATGACAAAATGGAACCAATGGGTGATCATTATTTAATTGTGTTTGAGAGGTCGTAGGCCAAGATTTACAGCGATTAGAATTGCACGTTCGAAATTTAAGTAAAATAAGAGTAGAAGATAGGTAACAGGGTTCGATCTAATGATATTCCTATAAATATTCTTGTACCGGGCACAATACTACTGTACAGGTAAGCATTTCTTGCCAGGATCTAAAAAATTGCTAAACAGAGTCACTTATGTAGAGGAATTATAAATTTTGAATAATCAATTAAACAAAATTGCAACCTTATAATAGAGGTTTACTTTAACACAATGAAAAATTAAAATAAAATAAAATAAAATAAAGAAATAATAAAAAAATATACTGGTATGGACATACTTGCCAACATACTAATTAATATTCCGTAGTATTGGTAGTACCTTCCGTAGTACCTTCTTTTTCACAACAGTATCTTTTTAGATAATCTTTCTTCTTAGTTAATCGTAATTGCATTCGGAGAATATTACTCTTAAAATTTGCTGGTCTGAAAAAAAGAGCAGGATTAACAACACTATGGAATATTAATTAGGGTGTTGGCAAGCAGTGTCGTATGCGAGGGGGGGGGGGTTGGGGGTTTAACCCCCCCTCCCCCTTGACAAAATGTACGATAAGAAAAATTAGGCTGTTCCTTACATTTTTTTTTCGCATTTCAGGCGGAAAAAATGTATGGCAAGCTTAGAATTTTTTTTTTCTACGAAGTGGTTTAAAATTATGACTAACTTTTTTTTTTCATTACTCTGAGATAAACACTCCTGAAAATAACTAAACCACTTCATTTGCGCGGCGTGAAACACGTATCCCCTGAAAACAATTCTCTGAAAGGATTTCACCTTTACGAGTTCATACTCAAGGACAAGAGGTAGTAGTGAAGTAGTGACCTTGAAGGAGTGACCATTTTATCTTTCTACATGAGCAGTACTAGATAACCAATGAAGAAGGAATACGAGGTGTGGCTATTAAATAACGAGACTATTGCTGCTACAGATGAACTACATATGCGCCAAATGCAAACGACCGACAGCTGTGCAGTGTAAAGCCTTCTCTTTCGATTGCAGCTCTTCCCGTGTTTGTAGAGAAATCAGTCTGGCCGTAACCTTCGTTTGTGTAAGAGGTGTTTGTTTCGTTTTGCCGAAAAATGTAAAAGTAGAGCAACGAATTGCCGTGAAATTCCACGTGAAACTTGGTAAACTCGCTAGTGAAACTTATCTTTTATTAAAACAAGTTTATGGCGATGAATGTTTATCACGTGTGCGAGTTTATGAGTGGTTCAACCCTTTTCAAGATTGTTGAGAAGACTTTGGAGATGATGACCGAAATTCAAAGCGATGATGATCCTTTTTTTTCGACATTCATGGTATTGTGTACCTTCACTGGGTTCCTGAATGTCAAACTATTAATCAACATTACTATCTTGAGGTGCTTGCTCAACACCGTGAAGGGGTAAGGAAAAAACGACCCGAATTGTGGAAGAACAAGTCATGGGTTCTCCATCAAGACAACGCGCTGGCTCACACGTCATTGTCTGTCAAGGCGTTTCTAGCCAAATACAACATCCCAGTTTTAGACATCCACCTTATTCGCCTGACCTGGCCCCATGTGACTTTTTTCTGTTCCCCAAAGTTAAATCTGCATTAAAAGGAACAAGATTTGAATCAGTTAAAGCTGTGAAATAAAAAGCGGCACGCCTCATGCAGGAGCTCACAGGACAAGACTTCCAGCACTGTTTCGAACAATGGAAAATTCGCATGGAGCATTGTAGGGATAGAGGAGGGGTGTATACTGAAGGTGATAATAACTAAATATGTATAAATTTAAAATAAAATGTTTTACAGCAATAGTCTCGTTATTTAATAGCCACACCTCGTATTCGTGTGGGAGAAAAAAAGGGGGAAAGCAAGTGCAATAATGTTTTAAAAGAGTGGATAGTTACAATATATGTACGTTGTTTGCTCTGCTTTAATTTCGTTGATTTTTTTTTTTTTTTATATAGTTTGGATTTGGAATATCCCCGAAAAAGTTGTGATTTTGATATCAAGGAAATCTTTTAAATCAATATGTCGAAACGATCGAACAAATCGATTTTGAGCTTTTTTCATAAAAAGCCGCGTGAGGACGACGCTTATTTGCATATTTCAAGTGCCAGAAAGGAATCATCTGTAAATCCACTTCATTCTGTTCAGTCTGCAAATAGCATCTTTGTCCATAGTTCATCTTTTCCGTCAGTGAAGACTCATCTAATTCGTCGAAGCTAACTGATCAAACATTAACTGCAAAAGAATCATCTGTATTTACTGGATTGAATGCATGTCGTTACTCTTATTTTCGGCAAGTAATTATGATATTTTAAAAGATTGTTAACCCTTTGCGGCGCAAGACAATTCGGATCATTTAAATTATACTGCCACCGGAATTTATAAACTAAATTAAACTAAAAGAAATTTTTAATTTTAAGGTTAAAAAAACCTGCCTTTTCTGGTATGTTATAAACGTAAATTTTTGGTAAAAAATTTCCGGGATGAATTTTTGCAGCTGGATCTAAAATTTTGCGTCCTCGCAGCGAGGACACCGCGCGTTAAGGGGTTAAACTTAATTGTAAGCATTTGCACGGATTGAAAATATTTTAGATTATAAAATAATTTATTGTGAAAATTGTGAACAAATGTAATCACACTCATGGTCACGTGTATGTATGTATGTTTATATACAAAATTAAAAATTCGGAAGGACGAACCCCTCCCCCCCTCCCCCTTGGAAAAATCCTGGATACGCCACTGTTGGCAAGTATGGATATGGATAGCAATTAAATCCAAGAATATGAAAATAGCTGTTAAAATTTAGTAATCGAACCCAATAATGCAAGTAATATATTTTAATTTTACATTGAAAGATAGCTCAACCAGATTCAATTAAATTATTAAGTTAATTCATGACCAATAAATTCTGGATTAAATATGAGAAAGGAAAAAAATATTTATATATTATCTCACTTGAAGTTGGGTAGATTTTATGAATATCTTCCGCAGGGGTAGCTGCAAAATTGCACTGATTCGTATTTTCACCAAGATTTTTGAGCATTTGAGTCTTATTAGCACATTTAACAGTAATGAACTTTGTTTTAGGAAGCGAAATTTTTCAAGAATTTTTAGTTAGATTATCATTATTACTAGAAAGTGGTTGAGGAAGAGTTCGAGAGCCTTTGAAATTAATGGCTTAACGAATAATTATAAAAAAAAAAAAACAAATATCTAAAAATATTGGTCACGAATGCTTTTTAAAATATTTTGAATATTTAAAAATTTTCATCTCATGCAAAAGGGAAATATCGATATTTTTCTTTAAAATTTCATTAGTGTTAAAACTTTTATTTCATTATAGCATGTCTTTACCTCAATAATTTTTTATTTTTTGCTTTTTAGGGCTTCACAATAAAAAGCTTCTAATCTTAAAAAATGATTTTTTACTTAAATTTTTATTTTCTTATTTATTTACAATTACATATTGGGAAAACCACAAGAACAACAAAATAAATAAATAAATTCTCTATATGTAAAGAGGTTCGAAAAATGGGCGGGTAATAATAGTGCTCCGGAATAAATTAAAATGTTGGTATGTCTGATTTAATGTAAAACATGAAGATTTTGTATTAAAATAAAAACTTGAGTTAATAATCATTATTTTCATAGCATACATATGATAACACATACAGGGATGGAACACGGGCGCAGAATTCATACCGGAATTCGTTTAAGAAATTTCTCTACTTATAATATCGTTGATTTAAGAAGTAGAAAATTTTGCTACATTGATAGTGGTATGAGTTCTGCGCCTGTGTTCCATCCCTGCACATATGATAAACACAAACTACAATAATTTTCTATAATATATTATTACAAATTATTTACATTTATTCTATGAATGCAGACGAAGGGACATTATTCAGGAGTGGTAACTGTCGCACGTCTCCTGTGGTACGCACTTCTTCACTTACTCAGCACTTCTTCTCTGAAGAGCTTCCCACTGGCTGTTCTGTCGCTTGAATTCCAATGACAGCCTGTGGGAAGTTGGTTGCAATTATTTAATATTATTGCAGTTATTTTTAGTTTTGCAATACTTTCAAGCAAGCTCAAGTTTGGAACAGAAGCGTTAAAATTGAACACAAACAAAAAATATCAGAAATTTATTTTTTAATGGTTGTAATCGTTTAAATTTTAAAAATTATAAAATATTGAAATGTTTTTAAAATTTAAAAGAAAATATTTTAAGCCAAGAGAAAACTATATTTCGTGTTTTGAACATTTTTGGGCGAAAGATTTCGAGAATATATCTTCAATAAAGAATAAACATTGAGTAGAATTTGAGCTTAAGAGTGGGCGGAACCAGACGCATACATACAGAACAGTGACATTACGTAAATAAAGTTCATTGATTTATTAATAATGCCTGAAAAAAACGAAAAAACAAATTTTTTTAAACAAGAGAACGTGGAAATTTTAAAAGACTGGTAAATATATACATGTCTTTTAAATAGAAACGCAATTGCACACAATTATAAATGACTTAAAAGTGTGAAAATTCTTTTTACAAACCATGCATGCTACCAATTAATTTGTCACAGAGCACTGGCAGTACCTGCCCTTTTTCCTCAGCGCTTTATTTCTAGTGCAATTTTTTTGAATAGGTAATTACGATTAAATAAGTCGAAAAATAAACTTAAAAAAGTGGCGTGAGCAAAAAAGGCGGGTACTAACAATGTAATGAAATAATTTAAAATGTTGGTATGCTTCAACATTTATTTATTTATTATGTTTTAAATGAGATAGAGAAATTTAAAGGAAATTTTTGCTTAAATGTTAGGTCTCGTCTGATTCACATGTATTAGAAAACTGTGTCTTAAAATGAAATTAAAAAAATTAAATGTGAATATACCTAATATTAATTAATACAAACAATATAAAAAAAATTCGATTGTAAATAAAAAAGAAAAAAAACAAGTTCACACCAGTGATGAAAATGCAAATTATTTTTATTTTAAAAGTAAGTTCCCATCTGCGACTAGCGTCTGTGGATGCAATGTGGTACTATGGAGCCGAACCAATCAGAATTCAACTTACACTGAAAGTTTATAACACCATTGTTGATTGGTTATCAGTTCTTATAGCAACCTGTTAGCGAATTGGCGATAAAATGAGTAGCTTGCTTTTGCAAAATCTTTTTGACATTCATTCTGTGCATCTCGCCAGCGATTTGTTTACAATTTACATCGTGGAATATTTACGTTACACATTCCTCCTGACATATCTTTTGCGCACTTTGCAAAATAATAATAATAATAATAAAGAAATAAATAAAGAAAAAAAAAAGTTGAATTCATTTATACTCATTAGAAGTATAATTTTTTACTTTTCTTGCAATATTTTGGTATCATTTTAGAACAACTTAGAAAATATAATTAGTTTTGCATATGTTAAATAATAATCATAGTTTTATCATTAAAATGTGTTGAATACTAATCAATCACATTCGCAACTAAAATAAAATACTAATGTGATTTTAAATTGTTGTTCTTTCATGATTGAATTGAGTGCTTTTAAACATTTGTGTTTAAATATGTAACTTTATTTAGTCCTTTAACAAGTCTGTCTCTAAAGATGTTAAAGTTATAATTATTATCTTAACGCTATTTTTTTTTTAAACTTCTTTTTGATGATGAAAATGAAAGTACTTAATATTTAAAATTGTTGAGCGAACAAAAAAAAAAAAAAAAAAAAATATAATCTGGACATTACAGTAGGCTACTCAATAAATTGTAAAATGTTACTTTGACTCATTGTTTTTAACATTTTTAGTTAGAATTCTCAGTTCGATTTTAAAAGACAAAAGCACACTTGTGGTGATAAATATTTCCCATTGTAAAAATCCTTAAAACCTGCGGAAAAATGTTTACAAAGTTTTTTATGTAGTCATTGTGAAAATAACATAGATTTTATCTAGTCTAAAAGTAGAATGTATGCACTTAGAATTATTTTGTAAATGACCATATAAAAACATTTAATATTGCATATAAATTGTAAAATTCAGAAAAATATTTTAAAAGCAATCTTTAAATATTTACTAATTGTTTCTAAGATTTTATATTTTCTTTTTTGCTTTCTGTTAATGAACACAAGATCATCGTAAATACCTACATATATCATTTTGTCATGTGTTTTTAAACTTAAACAGTACATGGTAAGAAATTAACTACCTAAAGTATTATTATACTATGGCATATCTGTTATTTTTAGGGATGAAACGGATAGAAATTTTGCCGGATATCAGATATCCGGAGCTCTTTTGCCTGTCTGAAACGGATATCCGGCATTAGTTTTGTTTTTTGTATGTTTCTTTTCTTTTTCATTATTTTAAAACAGTAAAATATAACCCACCTTTTAAAAACATTTTAAATATATTTATTTATTTGTGCAATATTGCCATGGAGAATAAAACTTTAAGCGTAATATACTTATTCCTACACTTGCAATTTGTGGTGAAAAGCATTGTCACAAAGAAATAGGTTTTGTTCAGAATTATAAAACTAAAATTTATTATTTACATATTTTTTGCAATATTAATATTTAAAAAAATGAAACAAAATACAGTAACCGCCGCTTAATAAAAATCACTGGTTAATAAAATCAGACGCTTAATCTGATCAAATTGACAGGATCGGAGTCAAATCAATGCAAACCATCTTTGAAACTGCCTCTCAATAAAATCAGTATTGCCGGTTAATAAGCTAAAAAATTCCCATCAGAAGCAAAATACCATTTATGCATGCTGAGTAAATTCTTATTTACACTCCGAATTTTTATTTTTTAAATAAAAAATAAATTAAATACAGAAATCCCTCTGTTATCTCTCTTTGTCGAAAATTTACAACATTAAATTTTACATTTACAGCAATTAAACACGCCCCATCACTTGACTTAGGAACAATTTCAAGGAATATATTCTTCAAGGTGTAATAAGTTAATTTGTAATAAGTTACACATTTGATTTAATTCACCAGTGATTATTTTATTTTTAATTATTTAAAGACAATTTCTAATTCTTATTCTGAAATAACTAAGAAGTAAGATGTTTAAACGAAAATATTTTAAATTTTAAAGAAAGGCGTGAACTTTTCGCAAAGTAATGATGATTTTCCTCAAAGGAAAGCGCATCGGAGCTTGGGATGTGTTTAATTCTTTTATTTTGAAGAAACACTTAAATAATTATCGGTTAAAAATTAATTAGCATTGTTTATTAATTTCATTATTTGGTATCTTTTAAAATTTCTTTTCAAATTCAGGGAAGTAATACCTTTCTATTGTGTACAGGGACGTTAGCCGGATATAAAAATCAGCCGCTTAATAAAATCACTTTTGCACAGAACGAAAATGATTTACATAAGTGGCGGGTACTGTATTTTAGTAATGAAATCATAGTTAAAGGGTTATTTTCATAGGAAAACTAATATATTGTGGCCATCATAAATCTTTTTTCTATATTATTCTGTACTAGCAGGCTTTGCCCGCTTCGCTGGTCATTATATTGAAATGAAGTCTCAAAATACCATATCATTGATGATAATAATAATAATGTTAAAATCATTGAAATCAGTCAAAATCTAAGTTAAAATTCTCGATACCTTCGATAACGGCTTTCCCACTCGCCACGCTTAACAAAATCCCTTTTTAATGCATGTTGCATACACATACCTAACCCACATATTAAAAAATCGGGATTCTAAAATTATTTGAAGCAAAGTTATGTTTTAAAACGTGTTTTTTAGCCCCCCCCCCCAGCCCGCTCTTAAAGGAAAGGAGGTTGAGATTTTGCAAAATATCCTTATATTATGAGTTAAATACATATAACTGACCCATACATGGAAAATCTCTTCTTCATAAGATAATTTACTGCAGAGTTACATATGAATACATGTCCCCCCCCGCCCCTTAAGGGGAGGTGGGGTGGAGTTTCACAAAATCACTTTGTTGTGTGTGTTGAATACGCATAAACAGTCCACGCATCAAAAATTGCCATTCTTAGATAGTTTGGAACAGAGTTATGCATGGAAACATGTTTTTAATCCCCCTCTAACCCTCAAGGAGGTGATAGCACGGAATTCCAAACAGTCCATTTGTAGTTTGTTTGTGTTGAGTACACGTAACCAATCAACCTATAAAAAAATCGCTTTCCTGAGATAATTTGGAGCGGAGTTATTCTTTAAAGCGTGTTTTCCCCCCCCCCCAACCTTTAAAGGGGGGAAAAGGAAAATTTCACAAAATCGACTTATAGTGCGTGTTGGGAGTGCATAACCAGCCCGCAAATAAAAAATCGTCTAAGATATTTTGGAGCAGAGTTACGCATGAAAACATGATCTTGTCCCACCCCCAAGGGGGATAAGGTGGAATTTTACAAAATCCCTTAGTAGTGTGTGTCTTGAGTACGCATAACCAATCGACATATCAAGAAATCGCTATTCTGAGATAATTTGGAGCAGATTTACTCTTAAGAGCGTTTTTTGCCCCCCTCCCTGTCTTTGAAGGAGGGGAGGGGAAATTTTTGTAAGATCTCTTTATAATGTGTGTTGGGAATGCATAAACAACTCATATGTAAAATATAAGTTTACTGGGATAATTTGAAGAAAAGTTATGCTTGGAAACATACTTTTTGCAACCCCACCCCTAAGAGGGGGATAGGACGGAATTTTACAAAATATCTTTTTAGTATGTGTCTTGAGTACGCATAACCAATTGACAAATCAAAAAATCGCTATCCTGAGATAATTTGGACCACAGTTACTCCTATAAGTGTGTTTTTGCCTTCCTCCGCCCTTAAAGGACGGGGGGTAAAATTTTGTGAAATCCCTTTACTGTGCATGTTGGGAATGCATTAACAACCCACATATACAAATTAATCTTGCTGAGATAATTTGAAGCAAAGTTATATTTGGAAACGGGTTTATATTGCTCCCCACCCCACCCCCAAGGGGAAAAGGAGGAACTTTCGCAAAACCCCATTGCAATGGGTGTAACCCCCCCCCCCCCAAAAAAAAAAAAAAAAAAAAAAAAAAAAAAAAAAAAAAAAAACTAAAATCGCAAAATACCAAACATGAGGTTTTGGAAATATTCTGAAGAAGACTCTTGGCGATTTTCTATATCTTTGTGCCGTTATTGGTACAGTTTTCCTCAAAAACCCGTATTTTGCTATTTCTTTTTTTTTTTTGCACTCACGTCTAGGCTCTCTCTCTGCAATTTCTTCACTGTGAAGTAATTTGGAGCCGAGTTATGCTTATAAAGGTGGTTTTTGCCTTCTGCCCCCCGGGGGGTATTTCGCAAAATCCCGTCTTAGTGAGCGTCAGGGCCATAAAAACAAACTGCTCACCAAAAATTGTGACTATCTCCCATAGGATCGCCACAGCCGTGTTGAGTCAGTGAGTGAATCAGTGAATCAGTGAGTTAACTCTTTTATATATATAGATAACAGCATCACTTACAGTTTAAATTGTACAAAATTTGCCCATAGCTTCTCACAATAAATATTTTACGTATGGAGTTTGGTGCAATTTTAATCAACAGATGCTAAGATATAGGCTTATGAAAAATCATCGGGTAAACTGCAGTGCAGTAATGCTACCTGTTAGCTGATATACACTCAAAATAAAATCACGATAGTGCTTCATAATGGCCGACTCTCACACATACCAAGTTTTGTGCAATTATACATGATACAATATGAGATACAGCTTTCATGTATTGGGGGAAATTCAAGTATAGCAGCGCTACCTATCGGCCAACATGCACCAAAATTGAATCAGCATAACTGCTCATAATACCCTTCCAACATAAAGTTTCGTGTAATTATGCGCATTAGAGCACGAGTTATAGCCTTCCCTAAAATTGCAGAAAGTACTGTATAACAACACCACCTGTTGAGTGATTGGCACCAAAACTTGATAGACACTAATATATGCCAAGGTGCATGTGCATATAAATTTACATGAAATTCTGTGCAATAGTTCCTGAGATTTAGCCTTCTTATAGGTTGCAGAAATCGCAGTGCGCCAGAACCTGTTGGTGAAATTACATATAAATTTATATGTAATTTAATTTTTTATTTTAATTCCAGAACTACTGCGTAGTTGTGGAGATATAGTTGAACAGAATTTTTCTCACACACACACACACACAGACATTTTTTAAAAGTGATCAAGACAGGCTCTTGACTTCTTAAAATGTGTAAATGCATCGAAAACCAGAAGTTGAAAATTTTTATGAATCCAATACTTTCTTTTGAGACATTCATAAGAAAACATAAAAGAAAGAAGAAAAAAAAAAAAAAAAACGAAGCTTCAAAATAGTGTGTTATGGCCATCACAAAACTTTCTTCTATATCACTCTATACAACAATGCTACATGCTGTTTAACATGCACAGAAGAAATTTAATCATAGCTTCTCTCAATACAGAGTTTAGATATGGAGTTTAGTGCAATTTTAATCAAAAGGTTGAGATGTAGCCATGTGGAGAATCACAAAAGGTGAGGAAAAGCGCCACCTGTAGGTCAATATACACCCAAATTAAGCCAGCTTTCGTTCTCATATTATTTATCTTGAATATCAAGTTAAGTGCAGTGAAATATTATAGATATTGAGATGTAGTCTTCCTACAGACAGAGTAAATTGCAGCATATATTGTCATCTATCGCCCAATATGCACCAAAATTGAATCAACATGATGTTTTATAAAAATGGCCCTCTCACATACAAAATTTTGTGTAATTATACACAAATAAATCTCAATGAACTTCCCTATTCACAGGCAAAATTGAAGTATAGCAGCATCACCTATTGGCCGATGTGCACAGAAATTAAACATGTTTCATGATAGCCCTATGGCATACTTAGTTTTTTTTTATTATTATTATACACAATAGAAGCTGAGATAGTCTTCAATTAGATGAGAGAAATCACAGTATAGCAGTGCCACCTGTTGAGTGACTTGCATCAAAAACTGATGTGCACTTTTTTTTCCCCTGTGTATAAATTTATGCGAAATTCTGTGCATTAGTTCTTGAACTAGAGCTGCTACACAAAATTTTTACCAGACAGACATTTTCTAAAAATGGTCAAATTGTGTTCTAATCCCCTCAAAATGTGTAAATACACTGAAAATTGGAAGTAAGAATTTTTTACACATCCATTATGTCCTATTTAATATAGAAGAAAGTAATAATTCAAAACAAATTTATATATTTTTTTCTTTGTATACATTTTATATTCTGTACAGATAAGAAAGAAAATCTTAGATTATTTATTAAAATTTTGTAAATTTCAAACTATAACTTTTCAACATAAGGCATCGAGGGGGGGGGGGGGTTAGACCACCCCTTCCAAAAATGCAGTCTCTGTCATACTAACACCAAACCAATGCCAAATTTAAAATTTTGTAAATATAGGACTGTAACTTTTCGTGATAGACACCATGGGGGGGGAAGGGGGTGGTAGGACCCTCTCCCTTCCAACAGTGCTTTCTTTGTCATACTAATACCTAACCACAGTGGCGGATCTAGAACTTAACTTTTTTTTTTTTTTGAGGGGGGGGGCTAAGATTTGTCAAAGTATAATTCCAGATCAAAGAAAAGTTTACAATTGTAATAGTCAGTTGTGAATGTTCTTTCCCCCCCCCCCCCCTTAAATCCGCCACTGTAAACAACCCCAAATTAAAATTTCGTTAAGTTTGGACCATAAGTTTTCGAGATAAGACACCGTGAGCGTGTGTGTTTGTGTGTGTGTGTGGGGGGGGGGAGACTCTCCCTCCTTTTAACAGTGCAGTGTTTATCATCCCAACCAACTCCAAATTAAAAATTTTTTTAAATTCTGACCATATTTTTTTTCGAGATCAGGCACCATGGGGAGGTACGACCCTTCCTCCTTTTAACAGTATGTATTCTTTGTCATACTAACACCCAACCCACCCGAAATTTAAAATTTCGAACCATAACCTTTCGACACAAGGCATCAAGGGGGGTGGGGTCAGACCACCTCTTCCAACAGTGCAGTCTTTGTCATACTAACACCGAACCAATGCCAAATATAAGATTTCGTAAAGATTGGGTTACATTAGGTATTATTAACTTTCAGTCAGAGCTAATTAAAACATAAGCTTAACAGTTATTGTTTGTTTTACACTCAACAGATAATTTTCTTTAAAGTTTAAGAACAATATAAACAAAAGATTATAAAGAACATAATTAGGCCTTTGACGGTTGATTTTCAACCTGACACCTGGAGTCTCATTCATAGCTTTATTGTGTAGGGGTTTAGTTGTTTTCCCAGGTGCCGGCCACTTCCCTACACTAGGCTATGAATTCTTCGACCATAATAAAATGTATAGGTTATTCATCTTTTATAGATTATTGACTTTAAAAATGAGGTCTTTTATCATGTAAACAAAATATATGATAATGATATTCTTACATGTACAGTAACATGTCATAAATCTTTATTAAAAGGTTTAAGTTATAATAGCTGATAGTATTACAAAAAACTCAAAAAAAAAAAAAAAAAGTTTACAAAAACTATCTTTATAAATAAATAAAAATATGTTTTTACCTAATAAAATCAAATTAAATCTCGTGAAATTCTCTTTAAAATGAGGGTCAGAAACTTTTTTATCTCATAAAACATAAGAATGTGTTTATTTAAGCTTTAAAAAATGCTGATTTTTCAAAAAATCAAATGAAATAAAACATTTTTAAGAGTATTTTATCATTTATTTCAAAAGAAAGAATGATTATCAAATGTTTAATTGAAATCTGAAGCTGATAGGTTAAAAATTTTTTAAAAATTTGGTTGATTTTACAAATATATAACTTTTTAAAGCATGTGTGGCACAAAATAGTCTACCATTAGCCTTTAACTAATTCAATACATATTATAAATTATATTATTAACCGGACTTAGCACAGTACTTTAACTTTTTAATGCATAATTTGCTGCAAATTAACATTTATAGATATTGCATTAAAAATTAAATAAATAAAATACAAGTGGTAGATGATAAATTTGTCATTAAGCTTACTTTTATTTGTTCGTATACTGTATTTTAATAAAACAATGAGAATTCATAATCTAAACCTAGGTTTTATTATTATTATTATTATTATTATTATTATTTATTAATTTAACAGCATCCAGCTTCAACTATGCTACCCAGATATGTAAAATTATTATTTACAAGAAGATTGTTAAAGACATTTGACAAAATTGTCACATTATTATTGTTTTTTCCTTTTTCAAAATAAAAAAAGCCTTAATAAAATCAATTATAAAACTAATCTTTTTTTTTTTTTTTTAATTAACAAAGGATATATACAAAATTAAACAGTTAAATATTTAGAATTAAACATGTACAAGTAACAATCAACATATTATTATTATTATTAAACGTTTTACAATATCTAGTATGTTTTAAATTTACCTTTTTCTTACTCAAAGGTAAAAATTAAACATAAAATTTAATTTATCAGGAGACAGCATATTTACTAATGTTATAACGTTCAAATAAAAATTATTCCTTTCTGTTTACCAAACATTAATATATAAATATACAACAGATACACTTAATATTGGATCGAACTATCTTACGAAAAAAAAAAAAAGGCACAGATTACAATAGAGAAAATGATAATGATACTAAGAAAAAACAAAAGGCATAAGGACAAAATCGCTTAATGTGGTCATAAACATAAACAAAGAAGAAATATATCGCCAATGCCAAGGTGCGCCAAGAAGCCCATTTTCGCTAACATGATGGTAATCATTTGTCTCAACCAATCAAAGATGCTGTCATAAAATAATATAGAGGAGAAATGCAAGAAAGATTTTGATTGGTTCGGCTCCATAGTACCACATTGCATCTGTTGTATTTTTAAATTCTTATAAATATATAGTTGTTTCTATTTTTTATTTAGAGATATAATTTGGTTTAAAAGTTATATTAGGCCATATTGTGAATCGTATAGGAAAAACGAACTAATTAAATAATACTCCAGGTATATACAACGAATACAATTTCGGTCATGAAATATTTATTTGGAATTTATTTTACTTCTGGACATGAATTAAAAAAAAATATTGATATTAAAATAAATCATCTTACATAAAACAGATTCCATATCCATGTAATAATTCAATCACATTATTTAGATTATATATGTATATATTTTTCCATTACAAAAGCAATCTTTTATAGCATTCCTTCTGGAACACGAAAAGCAAAAAAAAGGCAAACTTACAAAAAGGAACCCCATCATAGCATCATTATCCTTGAAAATAATTTTCGTTAGAACCCATAATAGGATGATATAAAGGAAGTATCAAACTTCTGAATCTAACCCATATTTTAAACAAAACGGAACAAAAAGATCGTTGATTTTGTTGCATCCTCATAATTCCGATGTACCGTGCATGCCGACGGGGACGAGAAGGGAGAGAGCTGCTTAGGGGAATCCCCTAATTTTTTTTTACCAACGCCGAACAGGGTTGCCGGAGAAAACAAAACGCGCCAAATGGCAAATTAAAAAAAAGCTAAATGTAGCCAAGCAGGCATCTTAAAGATTTAGCTTATGAAAGTTTTAAACAAAAGAAGGCTGATAATTAGCCAAAAATAAAGGACAGTGACTGATTAAACTGAAACAGGAAGTGACATATTATCAATATTTTAGTTTTCTCATTGGCTAAAGTTAAAAAAAAACCGTTCGCTTTCAAATAATGGAAATGACGCATGATGGGTGACACTGAATATAATTGGCTGAAATTTAAAGATACATTTTTTATTATTTTGTAATATTGCTTTACTTTTTTTTTTTTTTTTTTTTTAATAAAGAAAGTTTCCAGAAGGAATGGAACAATCTGGCAAGTTTGGGTTTGAAAAGAGAACAAGAATTTCATTGATTTTGAGAACAATGAAAATGAATTAAAGATACATTGATATTTAAAATATCGTTTTGAATAAAGCCACATAAACAAAAACAAAATGATTTCTTTTTCTCAAGAACTGGAAATAAACATGGTATAATTTTAAAATGACAAAAAATAATGATATGAAGTGGGGGAAACACCACATAGTACCCGACAGCCAGGAAAAAAAAAAAAAAAAATTGAACGTAAAAGGTGTAATAATATACACAACAGAGAAATTTTTTTTTTTTTTTACTTATCATTGTTATATTCAATTAGGACAAGCAATAGGGATGTTCATAACAGGATCCAATTTGAAATACTTATACACCATGCAAAAATATCAATTTAACATACATATTAGATGATCATGTTATCTGTAATACACCAAGAAATATATAAAGAAATGTTGTCATTTTATCAGGAGAAAAAAAATATTCATCTATAAAAGACAATTTCAAATAAAATATACAGTATTGAAAGTGATCTTGTCAATATACAACTACTAGAAATAAAAAATGAGAATAAACAAATACCTCAAAAACCATCCATACATTCACAAGAGTAACAAACATCTCAAGATGTAAATAATAAACAATATTAACCCAAAATCATTACGAATGTAAATTCTGTTCTCTATATTTAAACAATTCCCTTTCACTAAAGAAATATCTTGTTATTTCAATTATTGTGAGAAAAAGAAAATATATATCAAACAATAATTATATACACTTGAAATCAGTAATATGAATAATATAATCATATACCATAGCATAAAGTCAAGTTATGCACAGATATCCCCTTTTTTTTTTTTTTTTTTTTTTTTTTTTTTAATCATTATCATCACCATTTTTGTCAGATGAAGTAATTTAATTTACAGTTCTATATATTTTACATCTTAACACACACATACAATAATACAAATAATTGTATCATATACCAGTAAAGTTATAACATTCAAAACAGTATCTGGCCAGTAAAATCGAGAAAAGAAAAAAAAAATTAAAGCTTATTTAAAAAAACACATGATCATGTAATTATTTATAGAATCATCTTTGTATACACATACAATCATATACAAAATACCATGAGATCTCATAATACCATTTTGATTAGGCATGCCTTTTAATATTCATACATTTTTTTTTTTTTTTTAAACAGGTAAACCAATTTGATATTCTATATTTTTACCATAACACAACTGGGAATAAGATATAACCATATATGTGCAAAAATATATTGTATTACACAAAATATACATAAAAGGTATAATGTGTTATAATATTATAGTACGGTAAAAAGGGAAAACTGTGTCAATAATAATACACAGAAAAGGTAATAATAACCATAAACAGAATTTAATGATGACCAATAATACTCAGTATTACATTAATAGAGTACTCATTGACAAAAGAAAAATGCATATATACATTGGTAAAATTTCTAGTGGCATTGTTTTAAAATCCACTTACATATATCTAATACCACCATAAAAAAGTAATTATTACTCTATTTATTCATTCTATTTTTTTTTTATTTCAGAAAAAATTTCAGTAATTTTATTGAGCTGTGAAATACACTGAAAATTCTTGCTCTTTGACAAAACCACACAATCAAGTATTTACTAATATTTGTTGATTAATTTTTGTGGAAAAAAAAAAAATATATCTATCTCTAAATTAAATGTAAACTGTAAGTAAATGCAATGACATAAATGTTATATTTCTTTGAAAATGTATCTAAGAAGCTTATATAAATCCACAGATACATAACATACATAATTGAAAAACATTGTTCAAATGAATGTATAACATGCCTACATAACAATCAGACGTTTTCTTTTTTTTCTTTATTTCAATTAGTTTAAAATAAATATTATGCTGAGATAAGAAAAAAATATGTACCATCAGAACAGATCGAAAACAATTCAGAAAACATCACAAGTATATGTTTACACAAATTTTAATATATATAATCTTTTAAGAAGTTTCATTACTTCCATAGTAACAAGATTATCACTCTCTCTCTCTCTATATATATTTTTTTTATCACCCTTCATAACAATAATAATGGCTTAACCTTAAAGTAGAATCAGTATAATAAGGAAGTGTAAAATCTGTCAATGGGTGACACATTATTTGCTTTGCCCTTTTTTTTTTGACAAAAATTTGAGACGGTCAGAGATATGAAATGATAATAACATTAATTTTTCTTAATATGGATATTGTATTGTATTATGAAAAATGATGACATACAATAGTGCAAAATGATTGTCTTATACATCAGAAAAAAATATTACTTTATATCTACCCAAAAAAAATCTTATTTTTGTATACAAAAAAAGTATAAGGATTCTCAATTCACAACAGATGTAATTGATGAAATTTTATGTATTGATAGGTGACAAATAAATTGAAATTAACAGAAAATAATTACATAAAAACCCAAAACAATGTAAACAACAATAATTAATCTGTAAATCTATTATGAATCAGACTTTTATTCCCCTTACCACATGTTAGTTAGAAGGTGTGTCTGTCTACAAAAATCATAAAATAATAACACATACCTCAAATTTTTCTGACCAGCAGAAAGTAGAGGAGAAAAAAAAAAATTATAAATAAAAGGATGATTAACAGTGAAACACTGCCTGTGCACCTGCAGCGCTCCAAAGCATGTAGACGAACACAGCCTCTAAGGAAAAAGAAAAAAAAAAATATTAATAATAATGATATTGAGTATCAGCATTTTTCTGAATTTTATCTCGTGGTCTGAGGGTATACGATGAACTGTCATCATTGTGGCACTGTCTATTTCTATCCTGCAAATTAGGGGTAAGAGAGACCAGTTCCTGGATTGGTGTATTAGAGTAATTATTGTTTAATGGAGCTTGCATATTCCCTGAACCATACTTTAAATTGTCTTTTCTTTTCTGTATTTTTATAACTCTATTGGTGTGAATTAACATTGGAGAACGATTTTGATCTTTGATAGATTGGATTTGGAGAATCACAGGTGAAATCACTTTTACAACACGAAAAGGCCCTTGTAATTTTTTTTCAAAAACATTAGGAAATTTTATGTACACATGATCATTAACTTTGATTGGTGAAAACTTATTCTTTTGTCTTGATCTTTCATAAACTTTTTGTCGATTTTCTTCGTTATTCATATATGCTTGGTAGTATGTTTTATCAAGTACTTCAATTAATTTATGGATGTCATATGCTGAGTCTAAATTTTGAACTGTGGGTGACCTTTATAGTTTAAATATACATCATTAATTTCTCGACCAAAGTGTAGCAAATTAGGCGTACATTTTGATGCAGGATGGATTGTATTATTATAAATACTCTGATGAATTTTTGCAGCTGTTGCTAAATCAAAACCATGGGAAGCCATGGCATTTAATGAGGATTTTATTTGAGTATTGACACGTTCTGAACATCCATTTGCCTGAGGGTGGGCTATTGTTGTATGTTTTAAATATATGCCCAAAAGTTTATTGAAAGCATCAAACATATTGCTCGTAAATTGTGATCCTTGATCAGTAAGGATAATTTCAGGTCTACCATGAGTTGCAATGTATTGTATTAAAGCATTTGTAACAGCTGGAGCAGTTATGTTATGTAATGTATATAATTCCAAGTGTCTTGAGAAATGGTCAAGAGCTGTGAGGATGTAGGTATGATTCTTTAAAGGACCCAAAATATCCATTGAAATTTTTTGATTAGGTTCAGTAGGTGCAGGAGCTGCCATAAAAGGTGCTATGTTATGTTTGTGGTTTTTATTCAACAGGCATGTTTTACATGACAGCACATAATTATGTACATCTGCAGTTATTGTTTTCCACGTATACCTTTTTCTCAAATTTTCAAAAGTTTTTTTAATACCAGGGTGGGATATATGAGCAATTCGAATTGCTTTTTCTCTTAAAGACTCGGGTAAAACTACCCTATGCAAGTCAATATTTTCTGGAGTAAAAAAATTATTATAACATAATAAATTATTTTGAGGATTTATATAATAGCATTTATTACGTTTGTTTATTTTATTTTGTTGGATGTCTTGGAAAATTTTTTTTAACTCAGTATCTTTCTGTTGTTCATTGAAAATAGTATTTTCAGATATTTCCAAATTAGTATCAGTGACAGGATTCTGTGTCAAACAAAATAAATTTTCCTTTTTATTTTCATTTTCTTTTAAATTTTGCATTTGTAATTCTATTTCATTATGTAAATTAGTTTGCTGATCAGTAATTGGGATTATTTCTTGTGAAAAAATTATATCTGGGTTCTTGTTTAGGTTATCTGTTGTTGGATTCGTAGTTCTGCTTAAGTAATCGGCAAGCACATTATCTTTTCCTGCAATGTGTTTAAATGTAAAGGAAAATTCCGATATTTCTAATAACCAACGTGTGGTTATATCTGCAGGTGATGACGTTTTTGCATATTTATCTAAAGGTTTTGCATCACTTAATATGAAGAAATGTCTTCCAAAGATATAATATTTAAAAGCATTAAGTCCTTTATATATTGCATATAATTCTAATTTTATGGCAGGATAACGTTTTTCTGCATCAGTTAACGTTTTTGAGTAATATGAAATGGGTAACAATTCCTCATCAAACTTCTGCATCAATACTGCAGAGATTGCATTCTTTGATGCATCAGTGTTAACGTAAAATTCTTTCTCCCAATTAGGTAAGTTTAGTATAGGTTTCTTGAAGAAACATTGTTGTAGTTTCTGGAATGCATTTTCATGAATATCTGTCCATGCAAATTTTGTTTTTGGTTTGGTAAGATCAATTAGGGGTGAAGCCAATTCTGCAAATGATTCAATTAAATTCCTATAAAATGAACATGTTCCAATAAATGATTTTACTTGCTTTTTAGTTTTTGGGCATGGAAAGGAGACTATTTTTTCTATATTACTTGAAATGGGTAAAATTTTGTGATTGTCAATCTTAAAACCCAAAAAGTTTATGTTAGTTTGCATAAATGTGCATTTTTCTGGTGACAATGTTATGTTATTTTCAATTAAGGTTTCTAAAAGCTTAGTAATTTTTGCTTTCATTTCTTGAAATGAGTTTGCCCCTACCACTATGTCATCTTGATAAGCATAACATTCAACCTGAGAAATCTGTATTATGGTATCAATCAAGTGTTGAAAACATGAACTTGCTGTGCGTAAGCCAAAGACGAGTCTTAAAAAGGTAAATACACCAAATGGTGTAGTAAATGACAGTTTATCTTGCATCTGTTTGGGTAAATCTATCTGCCAATATGCAGATGGTAAATCCAGTGTTGAAAAATATTTAAATTTTGAAAGGTTAACTAGTAGATTCTGTATCTTTGGCAGTGGGTAATTTGATGGTATAACAATAGCATTTAACAGACGTAGGTCCAAAGCCAATCTGTACTTGATAGGTTTTTTAGGGTCTGTTTGTTTTTTCTTGACCAGAAGCATGGGGCAAGCCCATGTCGAATCTGATCTTTTTATAATATTAGCATCAATCATTTCTTGTAATTGATCAAGGGCTTCTTGTTCTAAGGCTTGGGGTATGGGAAAAGGAAGGGCTTTAATGGGATGTGCATTTATCATATTTATTTCTGGTTTTATCAAGTCTGTGTGACCAAGAGTTTTTAAAGATTTTGAAAACACCTGGGCTTTTTGCTTAAGTAATTGTAACATTTCTTTCCTTTCTAAATCATTCAAATGTTCTAACTTAAAGTCATTTTTATTAAAATCCTTTTCTCTTTGTTCAACAATATCTCTAGAAGGTTGTATTAAATTGCAAAAATATTCATTCTCATCCTGTTGAAAATTATATTCCTCAATATCCCCAAGTTCTACATTTGTATAATATCCCAAAAGGGTATTTTTTCTGATATGAACAGTTTGTTGTGATGTATTAAAAATTGGAATAAGAAAAACATTATTTTTTATGTGAGACAGAGAATGTATAGATTTATGTACAGTAATTTCTTTATGATTAAATGTTGGAGAAAATAGGAAATATTCTTGGGGGTTAGAATTGTATTTGACTTGAACATAAGTGCATGCATTCGGAGGTAGGATGACTTTCCGTGTTGTATAAATATTGTTAGTTTGTACACTTTTATGAATACTTTGATTATGGTTCATGTTATGTTCACTATGATTCATAATTTGATTCCCAGAGTCATTGGTTGAGTTATCATACATTTGGTATGAATTTACATAATTATCAATGATATGATTGTTTGTATAATTTTTATTATACGAGTAATTTTGAGAATACCATTTTTCATTTGCCCACCAGCGGCCGAGCGGTTCTGCGCTCAAAGCTGGTAGATGGGAGGTGCCGGGTTCGATCCCAGGTCGCGCTCATCGACCTAGCCGTTCGGAGTTTTCCGTGGTTTCCTCCGAAACTTGCGTAAATGCGGGCTAGGACCCCTTAATAAGACCCCCACGGAGGGCATTCCCCCTCTAGGCCTAGGACACATCAGGAGTCAATCGGCCTTAAATCCTACAACCAACCAACCATTTTTCATTACTATGATCACAACAAGTCACATCTTTTGTATTAAATTTTTGATGCACACTTAATCTGTCAGATTCCATATATTCAACATTGGGATTATTTTCTACAAACAAAGTATTATGGTGTATTATATTATTTAGTGAACAACCATCATTTTCATTATTTTTGTCAAATGTGACAAATGGAATATGGATATCCTTGATTAATACAGATTTAAAAGAAGGTATAATTGATATTCCATTTTTATTAATGAAGTCATAGCCCAATATGATTTGAAAATTGTTATTATCAATATTGGTGATAAAGAAATTATGATGAAAAAAAATTTTTTCCACCCTGAAGCATACCTTTACACATCCTGCAAACTTTATTTGTGAATTAATAGTTGAAAGAGTCACCTGTCGACCCAAAAACTTATATGTAATATTAGATTTTATGGCATTAAAACACTCTTGATCAATTAAACAGACAGATGAGCCAGTATCGATTAATGAAGTTAAATTCTGACCTTGCATATTAATGTTTATACATGGCAGGAATTCATTATTTTGAAATGAACTATAAATAACATGTCTATCTAATTCAGTTGTTTTATTGTAACTGTCGGTTTCAAAAGTTTTGATTTCTTTGATTTCTGTATTTGAATTATTTTTAGTCTGTGCAAATTCTGTGACTTGAGTAGTTTCATAATGTTGAGATTTATGGTTGGATTTAATTTCTGGCAAAGAAGAATTGGAGTGCAGAGTGCCAGATATGTCTGCCTCCATATTTAGTTTAAATTAGTATGCTGACAAGAATGACTACTTGGCTGTAATGCCTCATTACTTACTAATTTGTTTTCATCACTTTGTGTATGCATATTCCGGCAAAAATTCTTAAATTCAAAACAATTTTTTAGAAGGTGATTAAAACGTCCGCAAAATGCACAATGTTGGTTAGTAAATGTGTTTGGTCTGCCTCTCTGATGAAATCTTTGTGATGAAAATTTCCTTTGTTTATACTTATCCTGAAGTTTATGAAAATTACTTCTGTTATACCAATTTTTTTATATGCAAATTTATTACCAGCATATTTTTTTTGCTGACCAACTCTTCCTGGTATGTCATCGTTTGTATTATCCTTATCAATTTCACTTTGTTTATCAATGTGAAACATTGGCATTTGTTCATACTGTTTGACAGGAGACGCAAAAGCAGCGTATAGGTCCTGAAGTTGTTCCGCGCGATTTAGCGCAACATCATAATTTGTGATATTTTCCTCTAAGATTTTTAGTTTAAGTTTTTTTGGTAACGCTTTGACAAATAAATTGAATTTTACTGCTTGTAAAACTGAATCGTCGACGTTTGGATATGCCAGCTTTATCTGTTTGTTCAACCTGTAAGCAAAGTTACGCACGGATTCGTCATGTTAAGGTTCAATATTTTCAAAGTTTTGTAGAAGGATATTTTTGTTACCCTTAATTGAAAAAAAATTCTCAAATTCGGTCCGTAGTGTTTTTAAGTTATTAGTTTTATTTACAGCTTGTGATTCTAGATAAAAGTTTAATGCCGGACCTTGTATCTTAGATCTAAATAAAGCCAGCATTTCTTTTTCATTGTAAGAATTCAATTCCTGTATGTCTTGTAATTGATCGAAAAAAAAAGAAACAGTATTTGGGTTACCGTCATACGGCAATATGTTCAAAGATAAGTTGCTTTTCGGAGGCATGATGTAAATCAAAACTTATTCAAATAAGTATGCTATTATCACTAATCACTAAATGTTTTCAACTATCATTATCAAAAAAAAATTTTTTTTTTTTCTTTTGACTTCATACCCATATAAATTGCAACAAGAAACATTATTAAATTATAAGTATTTTAAAAATTCAATTATTTTCATATTTATGAAGATATACGAAGTTGCAGAATTCCATAATAAATCTTTATGTAATTTTCTTTTTGTTTGCGTCATACATTTTTTTTTTTTTTTTTTTTAATTTAGATGTCCAGAAGAAGGTCACAGAACCAAATGTTGTATTTTTAAATTCTTATAAATATATAGTTGTTTCTATTTTTTATTTAGAGAAATAATTTGGTTTAAAAGTTATATTAGGCCATATTGTGAATCGTATAGGAAAAACGAACTAATTAAATAATACTCCAGGTATATACAACGAATACAATTTCGGTCATGAAATATTTATTTGGGATTTATTTTACTTCTGGACACGAATTAAAAAAAAATATTGATATTAAAATAAATCATCTTACATAAAACAGATTCCATATCCATGTAATAATTCAATCACATTATTTAGATTATATATGTATATATTTTTCCATTACAAAAGCAATCTTTTATAGCATTCCTTCTGGAACACGAAAAGCAAAAAAAAGGCAAACTTACAAAAAGGAACCCCATCATAGCATCATTATCCTTGAAAATAATTTTCGTTAGAACCCATAATAGTGTGGGGATCGAATCGCTCCCAATACGGAAACTGAACGCACTCCGAACTGAACAACTCAACACACCTCTGCGGGTGTAATTCTCTTGGCAGCTAACTGTCATATTAACTGTTTTCGTATCTAAACGGTTTTGGTTTGTATTCGATCGGCGCCATTGTAACACATATATTGTTTTGCGTTGCTTTGTTATTAATTAAATATTGTTATGGTTAGTATCGTGTTTTATAATTAGTGTGTGATGAATGTTAAAGTCCTTCTGATTACCTATCATAATACGACTAGCCATAAGTGGTGACCCGCATATTTTGAACATCATTCATATTGTTTTCTATTGTGTTCGCTATTCAAGATGCCATCCGACAACGAAGGTGTTACACTGCCTTCAGTAAATAGAGTTTCGGTAAAGGTACCTCCATTCTGGAAAGAGAATGTGCGAATTTGGTTCACGCAAATAGAGAGCCAATTCGCAAATGCTGGAATCACAGCGGATACTACTAAATATCATGCCGTAGTCGGAAATATTGAAACGGATATACTCAGCCAGGTGAGTGATATTATCACTTCTCCTCCTTCTTCTAATTCTTATGAGGCACTAAAGTCGAGATTAATTGAAGTTTACACTGACTCCGAAGAACGTCGATTAAAAAAGCTGTTACAAGATCTTGACTTAGGCGATAAACGTCCGTCAGTGTTACTTCGGCAAATGCAGGATTTAGCCGGCAGTAAGGTGGGGAATGATCTATTAAAATCTCTTTGGCTTCAGCGCTTGCCATCACAAATGCAAGCAATTTTAGCTACTTCGGATATTGAGCTATCAAAATTAGCTGTAGTAGCAGACAGGATAGCCGACGTTACATATTCTAACTCAATTAACTTAGCCGAAACACAGCCTAAAACAGGAAATGATCTTGCTATAAATAATGTAGTAAATGACTTGCAACAACAAATTCATGAAATTAATAAAAAAATTGATAAACTCTTTAAAATTTGTTCGCAAAATAGAACACGTAGTCGAAATTCCGATTCAAAATCTCGTTCCCCTAAACGTGAAGTTATTTGTTGGTATCATAAGAAATTCGGTGATAAATCCACGAAATGTTCGCAGCCATGCCATTTTAAGTCGAAGGAAAACTAGAAGGCCAAGCGTGGGCGGCGACAAACGCCTATGGCCAGAACAATTGTCGCCTAGTGGTTTTTGAAAAAACTTTGGGTATAAACCTGCTGATTGACACAGGCGCCGATTTATCAGTTTTGCCACCGACAGCCGATGAACGCCGTAAACCAATTTCAGTTTTTCAGCTAGTTGCTGCAAACGGCACAAAAATTAACGTATATGGAAAACGTTCCGTAAATTTAAATTTAGGTTTACGTCGAATTTTGCCATGGACGTTTACTGTTGCGGAGGTCTCCCGACCAATTTTAGGGGCTGATTTCCTACATCATTATGGAATTATTGTTGACTTAAAATCAAAAAAACTCATAGATGGCCTAACACAAGTCACTTCTATCGGCAAAATTTCTTCAGAACCCGTCCCAAAAATAACTGTTCTGCATGATACCATTCAATTCGATAAATTATTAAGGAAGTACCATTCTGTATTTGAAGATGTTCCTAAATCACCGAACGATTCTGAATGTGTTAATGTAATGCATGTTATCGAAACTAAGGGTTCTCCGGTTGCTGCTAGAGCCAGACGTTTAGCTCCTGACAAATTAGCCGCTGCAAAATCCGAATTTACATATTTAGTGCAAAAGGGAATTTGTAGCCCATCAAAAAGTTGTTGGAGCAGTCCATTACACATGGTTCGGAAACCGGACGGTTCATGGCGCCCATGCGGCGACTACCGTGCTTTAAACGCTATAACAGTACCCGACAAATACCCAATTCGCCATATTCATGACTTTACTTCGAATTTACACGGCAAAGTAATTTTTTCCACATTGGATTTTAAGAAAGCTTATCACCAAATCCCAATGAATAAGGAAGACATTCCCAAAACTGCAATAATTACCCCTTTTGGTTTATACGAGTTTAACTTCATGACTTTTGGTCTACGCAATGCGGCGCAGACTATGCAGCGTTATATGGACCAAATACTCTCTGATCTCGATTTTTGTTTTGTATACATCGATGATCTTCTTGTCGCATCCTCCTCAGTTGAAGAACACTTTAATCATCTTAATACTATTCTAAAACGGCTTGCGGATCATAATTTAACTGTAAATTTATCCAAATGCACATTCGCTTCAGACAAAGTTACATTTCTTGGACATCTTATTGATAAATCTGGTATAGCTCCTTTGCCGGAAAAGGTTCAAGCTATCGTAGATTACCCAAAACCCCAAACTGTAAATGAATTGCGTATATTTCTGGGAATTTTAAATTTCTATAGACGTTTTTTGCCTCATGCAGCCGAAATGCAGCTTCATTTACATGCCATGCTAGGTACTAGCAAGAAAAATGATAAAACACCTTTGGTATGGTCCGACATTACTAACTCTGAATATCAACAGTGTAAACAAACACTTACTCAGGTTGTTAATTTAGCTCACCCGGATCTTAGCAAACCTATTGCACTAATGTGTGATGCTTCGGATAAAGCAGTTGGGGCTTGTGTTCAGCAACACACGGGAAAAGCTTGGGAACCTTTAGGTTTTTTCTCTAGGAAACTGAGTGAAACTGAAATTAAGTATAGTGCATACGACAGAGAACTTTTGGCAATATTTGCGGCAGTAAAATATTTTCGCTATTTACTAGAGGGGAGAAATTTCACTATTTTCACTGATCATAGACCCTTACTAAAAGCTTTTACTAAGCAATATGACACCCTTTCACCCAGACAGGTCCATCAATTAAATTTCATTGCTCAGTTTACTACTGACATCCGCCATGTGAGCGGTCAAGAAAATATTGTAGCTGACACGTTTTCTAGAATATGCAACGTTAAATATCCTGATGCCATTGATTTTAATTTAATTGCAAAAAGTCAGGATGACGATCCAGAACTTAAAAAAATTCTTGAAAATAATGAATTTAATCTTAAATTTCAAAAATTACACATCCCAAACAGTGATTTGCAACTTTTTTGTGACACATCAACTAATAACGTTCGACCCTATATTCCTCAAGAATTCCGTAAGTCTGTTTTCAATGCCATACATGGGTTAGCTCACCCAGGAGTAAAAACAACAGTTAAACTAATTACAGAACGTTTTATTTGGCCAGGTATAAAAAAAGAGGTTGCATTAATGGCTAAATCTTGCATCGCTTGTCAAAAAGCAAAAATTTCTCGCCATGTATCTGCACCCTTAGAGGAATTTAAAGTACCAAATGCACGTTTCTCACACATAAACATCGATCTCATTGGACCATTGCCATCTTCACAGGGCTTTGCATACTGCCTTACCTGTATTGATAGATGTACACGGTGGCCTGAAGCTTTTCCAATTTCGGATATAAAAACTGACACGGTAGCTCAGGCACTCTACACCGGATGGTTCGCAAGATTTGGAATACCAGAAAGTATAACTACAGATCAAGGACCTCAATTTCGTGGAGATTTGTTTAGAGCTCTATCAAAAAATTTTGGTATTAGGCTAACTCGCACAATGGCGTACCACCCACAATCGAATGGAATTATAGAGAGATGGCACCGAACTTTAAAACAAGCCATCATGTGCCACACCTCCGTCCATTGGACACTTGCTTTACCTGCTGTTTTATTAGGGTTACGCACTGTCTTCAAAAAAGACCTTAATTGTTCCTCAGCTGAATTAGTTTATGGACAGAATCTGCGTTTGCCAGGACAATTTTTTACGGCAAATGACAATATCCACGTTGACAATGACTTTCTCCAAAAATTAAATAATCATTTTCATCAACTTAGTTCCAAGCCCACTTCAAATCACAGCAAGAAACAAGTTTTCATATTTAAAGATTTAAAAACATGTTCCCATGTTTTTCTTAGAGTTGATGCAGTTAAACCATCATTACATACTCCATATATAGGCCCTCATGAGGTGATTAAACGTGGAGCAAAAACGTATACCCTCCGCATCAACCACAAAGTAGTCACTGTCTCAATTGACAGGCTGAAACCTGCACATCTTATCTCAGATGATCAGCTTAAACCTACATCTGTTTCTACGGATGACAAACTGGACACTACACCTGTTAGCCAGGAACCTGATCCCTCTGCAGATGAGACTTTGCCAAAACAATCAGTGGATCCTCCGGACATACCAAAACCCGTCGTACAGACACGTTGTGGACGTCGTGTTCATTTCCCAAGGAAATATACTGAAACTGTATATATCAACTATTAACTTTTTTTATTATTTTTTTAGACTCTGCTTCTTCCAGGAGGGGAGATGGTGTGGGGATCGAATCGCTCCCAATACGGAAACTGAACGCACTCCGAACTGAACAACTCAACACACCTCTGCGTAGGTGTAATTCTCTTGGCAGCTAACTGTCATATTAACTGTTTTCGTATCTAAACGGTTTTGGTTTGTATTCGATCGGCGCCATTGTAACACATATATTGTTTTGCGTTGCTTTGTTATTAATTAAATATTGTTATGGTTAGTATCGTGTTTTATAATTAGTGTGTGATGAATGTTAAAGTCCTTCTGATTACCTATCATAATACGACTAGCCATAATAGGATGATATAAAGGAAGTATCAAACTTCTGAATCTAACCCATATTTTAAACAAAACGGAACAAAAAGATCGTTGATTTTGTTGCATCCTCATAATTCCGATGTACCGTGCATGCCGACGGGGACGAGAAGGGAGAGAGCTGCTTAGGGGAATCCCCTAATTTTTTTTTACCAACGCCGAACAGGGTTGCCGGAGAAAACAAAACGCGCCAAATGGCAAATTAAAAAAAAGCTAAATGTAGCCAAGCAGGCATCTTAAAGATTTAGCTTATGAAAGTTTTAAACAAAAGAAGGCTGATAATTAGCCAAAAATAAAGGACAGTGACTGATTAAACTGAAACAGGAAGTGACATATTATCAATATTTTAGTTTTCTCATTGGCTAAAGTTAAAAAAAAACCGTTCGCTTTCAAATAATGGAAATGACGCATGATGGGTGACACTGAATATAATTGGCTGAAATTTAAAGATACATTTTTTATTATTTTGTAATATTGCTTTACTTTTTTTTTTTTTTTTTTTTTTTTTTTTTAATAAAGAAAGTTTCTAGAAGGAATGGAACAATCTGGCAAGTTTGGGTTTGAAAAGAGAACAAGAATTTCATTGATTTTGAGAACAATGAAAATGAATTAAAGATACATTGATATTTAAAATATCATTTTGAATAAAGCCACATAAACAAAAACAAAATGATTTCTTTTTCTCAAGAACTGGAAATAAACATGGTATAATTTTAAAATGACAAAAAATAATGATATGAAGTGGGGGAAACACCACAGCATCCACAGACGCTAGTCATCTGCGTTAGAATTTTGAAATTAAACTATTGTCAAGTGTATATATAGAAAGTGGGTACCTCTATGGAACTCCTTGTCCTCGCCAAAATGTTGAGATTTTTAGCCCTGCTTTTGGTGTAGCGGGGGATTGTTTTTTAAAATCTGTTTCGCAGGGTTCAAATATGAGAAAGGAAAAAAATATTTACAAAACCTCCCATTCCTAAATTTATTAACAAGATTCCAATTCCTTATCATCTCCAAGCGTAGAAGACGAAATCCTTCTGGCGTCACATAACGCAGAATTCTCACTCTAAATTTCTTTTCTGTAGACTGAATAAATTTTTCAGCTACCTTTGGCTACCCCCTGACATCTGCAACCTTGCTGTGAGTTTTTATCTCCAGTCGTGTATGGTCAGCCTGACTACCAGTTACCTTACTCGTAGGGTTTTTTATTTTTAACTAAATTTTGTAAATATTTTTGTATACAGCTTGTAATTAATTTTCTTGTTTTATTTTATTTGGTATTTATCTCTATTTTGACTGCCTAGCAGTCTGATTAGGCTTTTGGTTCTTACATTAATTTATTAAAAAAAAAAAAAAAAAAAAAAAAAAATGATAGTTATATTTAATTGTCAGGATTAAAAAAAAAAAAAATGTGTTAGGATTTTTGTTTTTGTTGGTTTGCCAGAATATGTTTTGCACAAATTCCATTCTTTTTCTCCTCTACTTCTTGAAGTCTCACGCCTCTGTCCACAGACATGTTCTGTCATCTAATCATCACGCCCGAGTTCTTTGAACTCCCCAAGTTCAATGTTCCGATGTGTTTGATCATGCACTTCAGCTCCATTGCTCTTCTCCTGCTCATGTGGAGGTAGGCGACGGTTTTGACCGTCGTAGGAACTCCCTTAAGCAACGTGATGATGATGATGATTCCTAATCAACTTCCTCCCATTTAACATGCAATAGACATTTATCTCACAAGACAATTATATTTTAAAGTAAATAAAATAATCCATCACAATAGGTTATAAAATGTTAGCATACTTTCCAACATACTAATTAATATTCCGTAGTTTGTTGGCCCCGCCTTCTTTTTCGCATCAATATTTTTTAGAGTATTTTTCTTCTTATTTTATCGTAATTACATTTAGAGAATATTACTCTAAAAGTTAACTGGTGTGATAAAAAGGGCTGGACTAACAACATTATGGTATTAATTATTAGGAGGTTGGCAAGTATGTGTCAGGCATAAAATGTTTTAAAACATTATTCGACCATATATACCTAACAGCTTTAGTCTTTTTAAATTAGAAGGAACTTAATAAAAAATTAATAATGAATAAATAAAAAATAGAATCGTATTTTAAGTCGTCAGCTATATTTGTTTTTACCTATAAGTTTTTCAATGCTAACCTTTTTAATGATCAAGATCCAGCGACGTAAAACACTATCGCTAAATTTTACTACGCAACAACATTGCTGCCAATATTTTAATTTATTCCGGAGTAATTTTAGCCCCGCCTCTAATTCCTACCACTTATTTTTTAAAAGCAAATTTTTCTTATTTTATCGAAGTTATGTACTGAATAAAATTTTTCTATAAATAAAGTGGTGCGAATTAAAGGCGGGGCTAAAAGTACTCCGGAATAAATTAAAATATTGGCAGCTATGCAACAAAAACACAGATATAGAATAATTTTAATTGAATTTTATGTCACAAATTGAAGAGAATTAGAAATAATACGCATTGTATGAACGCAAATGCAGCTAAAAACAAAGTGCATAATATAAAAATAGTGTTATTGCATAAATTAGGCAAATCCAAAACGTATATGAAATTCATATATTTTAATTTATTTGAATATGCATAAATCATTGAGTTTTATTAATTGAAACTACAATCTTTTATTTTAATTAGAAAATCAAAATACATTTAAAATATGTGTGCAATTGCAGCAGTTTTAATTTTAAATATAAATATATTAATAATTTTTAAAAAACATTATAAAAGCCGAGCTACAGATTTAAGACCTATCAAATCATATATAGAAATAAAAATAAAATTTCCAGGGGTCGTACTCTCCGCCTTCTTCTCAAGGCAATTTCAGGAAGGAGAAATTTTTCCAGTAATTTCATGCAAAAATTTGTATGGTATTTTTATAGTAATGTGTCGTGAATAAATAGGATAGAGGATATTAGTTAAAAATACTGGTAGCAATAGAGGCGGAAATTTCTCATTACTGAGAGTGTCCTGAGAAAAAGGCAGAGAGTATGACCCCTGAATTTCCTCAAATTAAAAGTACCTGTGAAAACTGTTTGTTAATTTCTGAAACAGTTAATTTTACTTTTGGATTTTTGAAACAATAAATAATACTTATTGATTATTTTATAAATTTAATTGAATTTGAAACTTACCTTAATAGTTTTTCTAGATAGTTGCTATTTAAATAATATTGCCTGCGCGTTAAATGACATGAAACCCAAAAACAAAACATTCAAACTAGTAATGAGAGAATAAACAATTGAGACATATTTTTTGACAAATTATTTTTCAATTCGAATAGACATGAACGGCGAAAAAAAACTCGCCAGGGAAGACTTTTTCAATATTGTGCACCAATGTACGATTTCGTTCATTGGTGGCTATAATAGCAAATTACTAGCGGGCCCCCTATCATACATGAAAATAATTGAAGTTAAGTAGGACGAATAATGTGGAAAAAACTAATTAGTTCGGGAAACAAATAATAATAATAATAATTCTCACAGGAGTAAGCATTTACATTGACATGGATTACAACAGGTAAAATAAATTAAAGGTTCAGTTGTTCATAGTATACGAAGAAGTAATGAACGATTGGAGTCTTTAAATTGAGAGTAACCATACATTAAACACATGAAAAAGCTATTTCAATTTGATTAGATAATTATTTTGTTTAACTTTAGTAGAATTGAACCACTACTCGAATTAATAACTTAAATTATATATGTTGTTTCTAATTTCTTGACACTAACAACGATTTGTTTGTTGGTTGATTGAGGGAGTATTACGTTGCACTTATGCTACACTATGGATAATTAGTGATGGTCTCGAAAATAATATGGTAAGTAAAATCTCGAGATTTACGTCTGTTGGCGGCTCGAATATGACTTATTGAATCGATAAGGGCACCATTAGATTATATGACAGACGATCTAAATGATGGCGTTATTATTAAAACATATTTAAATATCTTCGTGCCAAGCGTAGAAACTACCATAACGTAAAAATCACTCAGTCAACCAAGAAAACTTTAGATGCAACAATTTTTAAAACGTAAAACAACAACAAGAACAACAACAAAAATTACACTTTTTTTATTTTTCTTGATCTCTTCTGTGGAGAATCGAAAATATTTATAGCTTGTCAACGCCAACGGACAACCCTTAGTAATGAATCCCAGACCGTCGCCGATTGCAAATTGCATCACTCTAGTGTAACGTTAAATCCTTTTAACAAACCCTAAACGCTTTTGATGCAACAATTTTTAAAACTTGCCTCAATGATTTCTACGCATCCTCTACTGCACTTATTTACTCTTAAAGAAATAACTTTGTTTTTTAATGTATATATAAGATACTGCCAACCTACCGACCTTGAAGAAATAAAATTTTTATTTTTCAATTTTGTTTATTTAGATTTATTTATTTATTTTAAATTATTTCTTTATATATATATCTACATACATTTGTTTTATATAAATAAGCTTTTCACATGATTGCCAACTCTTTGATATAGTCAGAAACACCCATAGACATAAGAGTGGACGGAGCATTTCATTATTAAAGGAATATAAGAAAAGGTGCAAACATGAAACCATGTTACTGTTGAAAAAGGTTACCTTTTTTTGGCATTTATCGCGTTATTGGCAAATTTTTGTTCTAAATTTAAATATTGTTGCTATTAAAAGAAACAGCTGCTGAAATTTATTTTTACCTTGTTATTAACACTTTCTACCAAAGTTCAAAAGTGTTTATAAATTCAGTTGTCTATACTCGCTCAAACTCTCATAAATAATTATGGACATTTTTGAAATCATATAAGGTATAATATATTTAAACTAATTCAATTTAGAGAATTAAGTATAGAAATTATAAACATTTTATAAAAATAATTACTTAAAAAGAACGAAATAATAAAATATTAAAAAGAATCTTACCTGTGAAATAAAATCCTTATTTTACATATCTTCTAGGGCTTCTAAAGTACAACTGATTACTATCTCTTGCTATAAAATTCTTTTGAATTTCAAAACAATCTAACTTTTAAAGTGAAATAAAAATTTAAAAAAGAACTTTCAAAGAAAAAGGAAAAATATTGTCTGATTAATAAAAAGCAGAGTTTAGAACATGGCGAGTAAATTTCGATATTGGCTAGTTTGGCTTCCTGTTGATCAACAGTCACATGACCTTTCTATGAGTTATCTTTGCCACTAAAAAAGGTTGCCATTGTCCCGTCCAGTCTTATAATAGGTCTATGGAAACACCGTCAGTATGCGTCTTTTATTTTATTTTGTCTTATTTATTCGCACAACTTTTCTAGAAGAGTAATTTCCTTTTTATTTAACCGTAATTATATATTCGTTAAAGAAAATTGCTGTACAAAGAAAGTGAGTGGTTGGAAAAAACAAAACAGAAAGGCGGATGCTAACAATACTACGGAATAAATTAAAAAGTTCGCATCTGCAGGACTGCCAACCATCTCATTAATAAGCGTAGACTTGTTAACGCCCCTTGAAAATACACCCCTTTTCCCACACCACTTTATATTTAGAGCAATTCTCTCCAAATAGTGTTACGATTAAATAAGAATGAAATTACTCTAAAAAATGACTGGTGTACAAAATAAGGCGGTGACTAAAAGTACTACGCTTCATAATGAGATGGTTGGCAAGCATGCATCTGTGGAAAAGACATATCTAATTGCTGGGAAACTTAATTAATTCATACGAAACATCTGACAAAATAATATTCCTTTATGCTACGTCATAAATGAATATTATATTATTATCATTAACTTGCTTTTTTTTTTTTTTTTTTTTTTTTTTTGCATAAATATTCCATAATTATATTTATAAACAGTGTATTCTTCAAAAAAATATAAAACACCGTATAAAATGTGTTAATTTTATAAAGCAATGAAGGAAAAAAAAAAGGAGTAGGCTTTCTTATGTATACAAGCTTTAATGTGAGGCATAAAGTATTTCCCTGTTTGTTATTTTTTAGTACCATAACTATTGTGCGACCACATTTCCTACGACGAGCAGTGAGACCGAGTCGAAAAGTTTGGAAGGATGCAAAATTGGCCGAGAGATAGTTATTTAGGAAATATTCAGTTATTCGGTGTTCCCTTATCGCTTGTTTCTCTTAGTCACCCCTATTTTAACACTGGACTCGTTCAATCCGCACTCGCGCAGAGGCTTCCATGGTCGCAAGAA
The DNA here is from genome assembly GCA_963930645.1 of Salticus scenicus. Taxonomy (NCBI): domain Eukaryota; kingdom Metazoa; phylum Arthropoda; class Arachnida; order Araneae; family Salticidae; genus Salticus; species Salticus scenicus. Next base: position 159,435,059 of record OZ005656.1, on the reverse strand, counting down.
ATGTGGTTAAAGAATATTTAATTTTATTTCTTATTGTTATTTGTTTTTTCATTGCTTTGTAAAATAAACACATTTTATACGGGTGTTTTAGCTTTTCAAAGATAAACTCCACCTACATTTAATTCTGTATTAACATTTCCTTTTCCTTCTTTTTTCTTCAATAATCGAAATATAAATGAATGCATATTACGATATAGATAAGCATGAATTACTATAGACAATAATTATAGTTGCCAACATTTTAATTTAGTCTGAAGCATTTTTAGCATCGCCTTTTTCCGCACCACTTTATATTTAGAATAATTTTCTCCAATGTATAACTACGATTAAGTAAGGAAATTTATTCTTAAAAGAAAAGTGGTATGGAATAAAGTCGGGCTAAAAATGCTCTGAAATAAATTAAAACGTTGGAAACTCTAGTCTATATAATAAGTAAATTAATGCACTTAATTATGATCGAAAATGAAAAATGATGGGGGTTTACTAGGGAATTTCAAACTGTTGGGAGGAGTCTGGCTTTTTAAAAAACGAATAGGGTGTCAGAAACTAAATTTCTCCGGCATTATTCAACTGATATGGTTCATTGCAAGCTTATTCGAAAGTCATTGGAATGGACCAATTATTAGTAAAATTTACCTACTGTAGTTAAAACTGTGTTTGAGGTATCACCGATTAAACATTTGGGCGGATATATGTTTTGCATTTTTTTTATGTTTCAGTGCTTATAACTTGTCATTGAATTTAGATATTTTAACATAACTGATGTCGTTTTGTAGGATTTTTACTGCTGTTTAAAAGTTGGGCATGATTTTTTACTTATTTATTTATTTATTTTTATTTTTTTTAATAATAAAGAGAAAAAATTTAAGCAAAATGAAATAAAAAATAAGTAAGATTTAACAAAAATAAGAGAATTTAAGAAAAAACCTAAATTTAATTGAGGAGCCACCATAATAAGAAAACTTCCAAGAAAAACTCAGCAACACAAACTAAGGTGCGATAGCAGACTGGCCGCCGAAGGCTTTCGCTAAGGAATCAACTTTTCCTTACGTGTCATCACAGTTTTAATTTCATCGAGCGTATTTTTAAGATTATTTAAAAGGTCAGAAAAACTATTGGTTTTGAATTCCTGGGCAATAAGCGTTTAAGATTTGTGTAAGTTCAGAAATTTCGTTTACTGGAGTGTTAGTCTTGGTTTGGAGAGCCGGATTAACAACTTGAGAGTAGGAGATACCTGATCAGAGCCTGATTAAGGGGAACGCACACATTATTTATACTTACACCGTTATTTTTTAACAAATACTTTCCTGCTACAATAAACAGAAAATTCTCATTAAAAATTATTTTAAAAGAATTCTGGTGTCTAATAACGGTGAGTAAATTGGATTGTTTTACACCGTTAATTTTTTGTAAAAAATATTTCCTCGTCAGAGCTTGGAATTTCTATGACATGAAGTAAAAAAAAAAATTGTAAAAATATTCCGGTGAGAGCGGAGATAATGTGTGCTTCCCCCTTAATCAGGCTCTGTACCTGATTGGACAAGTCTGGGGATGTGCGTCTTACTTCTATTTCCGGGCAAGAAGGAACATCCGCGATAATTCACAGGGTGCTCTGCTCCACAATTACAGCATTTAAGGTTTTCTTGATTAATTTGCCAATACCAAATTGACAATTTTTTTATTCGTGGGGGCCGGAACACTTAACGCACCGGTGTTTCATTATACAATTAAGGGCGGAATGGTGATATTATTGATAATTGAAACATTGCATGCTTCTGGTAGGATTTTTGTAATTTTCAACATTGATGCAGAAGTGGAGAAAACGGTTAATCTTAAATATTTCCTTCGATTTTTCACTATTTAGGAGTTGAATTTGGAAAAGAGGGAGCGGGAGTTTAGTTTTAAAGCACGTAAGCTGGAAAACCTTGACAACTTCATAATTGAGTTCAGAGAGCACATCTTTGATATCAAGAATAACTGTATTGATCAGAAGCCCTCAGATGACAGCCTTTAAGGAGGCAGCATATTTTTCTGGCATGACGGAATAATTCACTTTCCTTTTTCAATTTTTGCGAAATGAATTGGTAATCCTTAGGAGTGTATGGGAAATTTTTAAGAAAGTTGCCAGCACGGGTAGCCGAAAAATTGCATTGACCCTTATTTTCTGCTAAGTTCTTGACCACTTGAGTCATGCAACCGCATTTAACGGTAATATGTGTCATTTTAAGGATATAGGGTTTTTTTAGTCTCAGAAATTTCCTTAGATGGCTGCGGAACAGAATTGTCCATAAGGACAGTTTCGCCCAAAACATCAAAAGGATTTTTAGTAGAGAAAGGAAGAGTTATTTTGATATTAGAGATTTTTTGTTTTTGATTTGAAGGTTTTATATCTATTTTCCTTGGGGGTTTTTCTAGGGGAGACTAATTTGAAATTAAGGTCAAAATTTACATCTCTAGAGTGAGAAGCTCCTTTATTACCTGATTCTCCTTCTCCGTAGAATCATCATTCTCCATTGTGCAAGGCCATCTATCGGGCAGTCAGAAGAAGAAGATACGTTTCTGAATTCTGGAAAACCAGATATAGTCGTTATGATTTGCTGGGTGGTGAACTTTCTAACATGCCCTCTTTTTAGGTTAGTTTTGGTGTCATTTTTGACGAAGATTTTCGTCTCAAGGAGTCTGGTATACTAATAATCTGACATCATTTTAATCCAATTAGGATGGATTTTATTCGCAAATCCAGCTTTAATGGCGCTGAAAACGCCTTTCACATAAGCATCTCGGGATGGGTCAGTCACAAGTGAGAGGTCTTTGTGACCTTTCAGACACGATGATGAGAAAGAGAAATCAGTAAAACTTTCCAACACTTAACTGATCTTTCCCTCATTATTTCATTTAGTATTCTATACTTTAGAAGCTTTTCCTGTGTTTGTATATTTATATGCCAAATCTGTCAGATTTAGTGGGTGACAAAACACTACTTGTTACATATGATAATGCTTTATAATAATAGCTGAAGAATCAATATATTGGATGTTACTATTAAAAAATATTAAGGATAGTTTTTCCGGGAGGAACGAAAATGTTATAATTATTTATCTATATATCATAATTGGTATGTTTTACGCTATTTTGTCAACAGGAAAATTTTATAGAAAATTTTGCTTTATTAAATCAGTATCCATGAAAAATGTTTTACAAAAGTAGAAAAAAATACACAGGTTGCCAACATTGTAATTTATTTCGGAGTATTTTTAGCCTCACCTTTATTTCATATCACATTTATTTTAAGACTAATGTTTTCTTATTATATCGTAATTATATATTGGAGAAAAATACTCTAAAAATAAAAAGGGGTGAAACAGAGGTGGGGCTAAACATGCTTCGGAATAAATAAAAATGTTGGCAACATGTGGTAACCAAAAGTCCCAAAAGTTGGCAATTATGATATGTATTATGTTTCTCAGTAATAAAATAAAATGGATCACATTTACGTGTCATACAAATGAACTTTCTTTATATTTGAAATAAAACTTTCCAGGTTACCAAAAAAAAAAAAAAGCCCCTTGTTATTTAAAATAAGCAAATAAACAAAAGCTGTTTTATCTTATCAAGTAGCAAGATAAACATTTTTAATTTAAAAGAGATAATAATTTTTTGTCCTGAGAGGGGGGAAAAATCTAACGATTGTAAATTACTTTCGTTATCATTTAAAAACTTAACTTTAAGAATCTACTTTAATTAATGCTTTCTATTTTGTAACAGTTGAGATACATTCGTGATACTTCTTGATAATGAACTTTTACTTTTGTCAGATGCAGGAAAGAATTTTCATTTTCCTTCTAATTAAATAAAGTAAATTCAGTCACTGACAAAAAGTAATTTATAAATACAAGTACACAAATAAAAATGCTGTAATAGAAACATTTTTTTCTTCTCTTTTGAAACAGAGTTTTTTGCGTAAGATTTTTTTTTTTAAATTCTTTAATTAATATAAATATATTAAACGAATTACATCGTGCAGACACGAATAATGACTGCCACGTTTGAAATGTCATTAAAGCTATATTAAATAAATTAGATCGTGCAGACATGAATAATGACTGTCACGTTTGGAATGCCAATAGAGTTTTCAATTATATTTAAAATTCAAAAATTAAATTAAAGTCTTTTTAAATTTAGAAGTTACTAAGAAAATTTTAATGGATTTTATTATTATTGTTATTTTTTTTTATTCATAGCAGGATAAAATTTATAATCACAGCGCTTTAAATTATAAGACTGCTTTTAATATAACTGCTTTTTAATTTATTTCTTCTGTCTTTATGAAAAGTAAAATATTTAATTGCCAATTAATTAGCATGTTTATTACGTTAAATTTTAATGCTGGTGATATTTGAATTGACCTTTTACACGCCAACGTTCTATAAAGGGAACATACATTTTAAAATTTGATGAAAAATACAATTTTCTTTATAATGCTTTGTAAAAATTATTGTACAAACAAGAAATAGGGTTTAATTTTTGGCACCAAAGTTATGTTGCTAAAATAAATAGTTGCTAGTAAAAGAAAATTGTCATTTCGTCTTTTTTCTACTTTTTTGTCAAGCGAAATTCAAAAATTCATATAAAATTAAAAAATCAGCAAATAGTTTTGTAACTAAGTAAACTGAATTAAAAAAGTTCATTATGTTGATAAAAAATTAGTTATAATGATTTTTTTTTTTTTTTTTTTTTACTGTGAAATAAGAAATTTTTTTAGTGCCAGAGGCCTATTTCAGTCAGTACAGTTGTCGAATTTTTATAGGTCACTCTTAATTAGTGCTAGAGGCCTATTTCAGTCGGTTTATTGAATGGGGATTTATTGAATGAAGTTCCCCAAGGCACAACTTTGACATGAGTCCCCCCCCCCCCCCCCAGGTACCCCTATTTCAGTCGGTACAGCGTTGTCGAATTTTTATAATGCACTCTTAATAGTGCTAAGGGCCTATTTCAGTCGGTTTATTGAATGGGGATTTATTGAATGAAGTCTCCCCAAGGCACAACTTTGACATGAGTCACCCCCCAGGCCCAACTTTGACATGAGTCCCCCCCCCAAGGTACCCCTATTTCAGTCGGTACAGCGTTGTCGAATTTTTATAATACACTCTTAATAGTGATAAGGGCATATTTCAGTCGGTTTATTGAATGGGGATTTATTGAATGAAGTCCCCCCAAGGCACAACTCTGACATGAGTCCCCCCCCAGGCCCAACTTTGACATGAGTCCCCCCCAAGGTACAACTTTGACATGAGTCCCCCCAAGGCCCAACTTTGACATGAGTCCCCCCCAGGCCCAAACTTTGATATGAGTCCCCCCAAGGCCCAACTTTGACATGAGTCCCCCCCAAGGTACAACTTTGACATGAGTCCCCCCCCAAGGCACACCTCCCCCTCATTGGGAAAATGAGAAAAAACGTTGTTTTGCGGCTATAAGACAGTTTGGACTTCCAACGTTATTTATTACAATATCTGCAGCTGAAACACATTGGTTTGATTTAATGAAAACTTTATCATGGAATTTAGATCGTCACGAATTAACTAAAGAAGAATTTGTCGATATTAACAAGTTTAGCAGTAGGCCTCTGGCACTAAATTAAAATCTGTCAATGTCAGATTTTCATGTTTTAAATAATGAAATAACATCGTGTCTGTATAATTTTTTTTTTTACTGTGAAATAAGAAATTCGTATGTTCCAGAAATGGAACATTGGCGTATGAAATATATTTTTCAACATGATATAGTTCTTTTGATTTCTCTAAATAAAAATATTTTAAAAAACTCTTTTCTGACTACGCAAACTACTTGTAACTGACAAAAAAGGATTTTTATGACATTTGACTACTTTTAATTTCCCTACATGTCTTTCTCCCATGCACATTCTCGCGGTCTGAAGTGGCTTAATTACTTACAGCTTTAGATGTAAAACACGTGGGCTTGTTTCGCCGTTTTTATATCTTTCTGAGATAAATATAGAATCACGTGTTAAAAATTCCTAATTTTTGCGTTTTCTCTCAGGTTTTCTTCAGTTACAACACTTTGGCATTAGGGGATAAAATGGGAAAAAAATTTCCCTTTTAATTGAAAAAAAAAAAAAAAAAAAAAAAAAAATCGCAGTATTTCGGACTGTTTCACACTAAATTGTGTATAGATGAATCAGTGCCCTATTACAGTTATCCCTCAGCCGAAATATTCGTCCGAGGAAAACCAACACGTTTTGGTTATAAGATATGAAAGTTGCGTTCCAATACTAGCTATCCATACGCTATTAGAATCTATAGCGAAAAAAGTTCAGAAATCGAAGAATTTCCCCTTGGATCAAAGAATTGGAAAAAAAATCTCAGTATTTCGGAGTATTTCACCCTAAATTGAGTATAGATGAATCAGTGCCCTATGAGAGTCATCACTCAGCCAAAATGTTCGTACGAGGAAAACCAACACGTTTTGGTTATAAGGTATGGATGTTGTGCTCCAATACTAGCTATGCATACGCTATTAGAATATACAGCGAAAAAAGTTCAGAAATTGAAAAATTTCCCCTTGGATCAAAAGTTGTGTGGGAGCTTTTGTGCCGCTAGAAAGACAGTGCTGTAGTTACTATAGCATCGAATTATTTGACTCATGAACCTCTTATATACTTGCCAACATACTAATTAATACTCCGTAGTATTGTTAGTCCCGCCTTCTTTTTCACACCAGTATCTTTTCAGAGTATTTTTCTTCTTATTTAATCATAATTGCATTTGGAGAATAATTCTCTAAAAATTTACTGGTGTGAGAAAAAGGGCATGACTAACAACACTACGGAATATTAATTAGGATGTTGGCAAGTATGCTCTTAGCAAAGCCAGGGGAGTTTGCTTTCCGGGATTTTTATTTTATTTTTCACCAGAAATTACGAATTTTGGTTATAATAAATTGCTAAACTTTACCAGAAAACTAGGAATAATACCACTGTTAAAAAATTGTAGTAGCAAAATCCGGGAACAAAAACACTCTACAAACATTTTCTTTTTAAAACGATGGTGATGGCAAAATAAAACAAACATAAAAAAACTGCGACGCTTGATAATTATAAAAATTAATTTACTTGACACATAAAAGTATTTTTTAATTTAATAGAATGCAATTAAAAGCATTTTCTTCTATAAAATTAATTAAATCTTTCATAAAAATAAAACTCTAATTTTCTTTTATATATTATCTTTGGGATGATTTATACTTGGTAATTTTTATTCCTTCCCTTTTAAAAAACTTTGAATTTCAGATCCCTTTTATCCTATGAATAAAAATAATATGTTTGTCTAAATTACTATAACACTTGAATTGCAAAATTTATTTCATTTTCGTCATTTAAACGTTTTTAGCTGTTAATAATTTCGTAATGATTTTATTTTTCCGACAAGTTGGCGTTTGCAGAAACTTAATTTCATTTAACATTTGACACGCAAGGTATTTTCGCTAACTTAAATTAGACAGCCACAAGAATTTAGGAACAAAATTAAAATACAAGAAATAAATGGCTTTTTCTACCATATTATAAAAGAAAAATTTGCAAAAGAATTCAGTGTCTATTTTTACTATTGCAACGCGTCATCTTACTGTCTTGTTTTGGGGTTTCTAAATATACTCCTAAGGCTAAGTTGTTCATACCTACAATTTCCTATTTAAATACAAAAATATGGGATTTAATTTCGTTTTAATAAAACCTTTTGCTGTTTTATCCTGGAATATCCGCATACAGAATGGGCATTTATCGAATGTTGAGTAAATATCTCCACACTAGTTCACAATTGGGTATGAATAAGTGGATAACTTCTCGGTTGTTGTACGTGACGGCATAGGTAGAGAGAGCCCGATCAAGCCAAAATTGGGCCTAGCGCCTAATACGCATTTGGGCTACCTACTTATCATTTCCTCTTGTTTTTTACCACTCTGCCCCCCCCCCCCCCCCAAAAAAAAATAAATAAAAATAAAATAAAGCCTTAAAATTTCCTATTATTTTACCCAAAAATGCATATTTGAGTAAAATTTTATCATTGCATTTTTTTTTTTTTTTTTTTTTTTTTTAAATTTTGCTTTCGGAAGTAAAATTTTCATCAACTTCCATTTTTAAGAACATTTTTGTATATTTTTAATTACTATATATATTCGCGTATAAGTCGACTTCTTAAAATCGAGAAATTAATACCAGTATTTTAAACCTGTTTTCTTTACCTTGTATAATCACAAAATTAATCGTGATAAAATAAATGAAAGAAAACTAGTCTAAAATAGGGGTAATATCAAAGTTCCTTTTTTCGAATTTAGGGGTCGACTTATACGTGAGTATGTACAGTACAATTTTTTGAATTGTAAATAAAATAAAATGAAGGGTATCTGGGCCATGGCCCAGTCGGTTCGTACGTTAATCAGGCTTTGCACACAGGCATTATTTCCATCATCCATTCTTCTAAAAAGGGTGTTATCCCTGTACTCACTACAACAGCTCAGAAACAGTGTTGCCAGATCTGGCGGACTTTTTATTGAATAATCACCAATAATTTTCATATGGGATATTTGATATACATAGTAGACCATTAATCTTTGAAGTAATTAGGCGAATAATACAATTAAAAATTATTGGTAATTATTGAATAAAAAATCCGTCGGATCTGGCAACACTGTTTGGCCAAAATTATTACAAATTGCAGAGTTGCCAACATTTGAATTTATTCCGAAGCAATTTTAGCCCCGTCTTAATTTCATACCACTTTTTTTTTTTTTTAAGAGTAATTGTTTTTTTTTTTTACCGTAGTTATATACTGGAGAGAATTATTCTTTAAATAAAGTGGGGCGAAATAAAGGCGGGCTAAAAATGCTCCGGAATAAATTAAAATATTACCAACTATGCATGGCAGATTGCCATAGAATTAAAAATATAAGATTTATACGTCAAGGAATATTACATATTAACACGAAATCTGTCCTGATCACTGAGAAGAAGAAGAAGAGGAAGAAAAAATTCTAATTTTACTATGCTGGCAACATCAGCTGATTCCTTCATACAATAGGACATCATAACAATACAGATTAGACTATATAACTTTGGTATAACCGTCTCCTGCAGAAGTCCTTTAATATAGGAGCTTTAGTCTCTTATGCAAACCTCACAAACGAACTTAAAGAAAGAGTATGCGTAAAGCTGAAGGCACCGACCAAAACTCACCGTCTTAGTCACGATATAAACAACGACGTTAGAAACGATACTAACAACCTTGCTGGCGGATAAAAATACGTTAAAAATAAGATTTAAACGTAAACTATATTTTATAAATTATATTTTTCGGAATGACATATAGTAAATTTATATATATTAATTTTGCTTTTAATAAGATTTCAGTAATTTAGTTATTAATTTCTAACAAATTTATATTTTTTAAATATCTAAAATAAGTTGAACTTTGATAAACTAAAGAAGAAGGACATTTGAAAAAAATTAGTCTTTAAGTTCTTTAACCCTTTCAGGACCATAAGATTTCCAAGACTAAATATGCCAATACAACACAATATTTTAGTTATTGTGGGTGTAAAGTAAGAGAATATCACCAGAAAAACATAATAGGGTGTATAGGTTTCCTATAATTTCATGGATAATATTTTCCCTATGGACCATAAAAGTAAATAAACGAAGAGTTAGGTTGATTATATCGGTATTTTATTTATTGCTTTGTAATATAAAAATTATCAGAAAAGTAAAATAAATAGCTAGTTATGGTATTCTACGAAACAATTTCGTTTACTTGTGAAGCACAAGTGGACATTGCACATAACACATTTATTATGTGTCCTATTTTCTATACGTTTTTTTTTTATTCGTTCAGAAACACATTTGCTGCCTTGGACATACGTTTTATTTTGACATTCAGTAAAAAAAATATAGATTCAATAATAATTGAACAATCGATAACGATTTTTGTAGAAGGGAAAATTAATTCCCTTGGGCGTGAAAGGGTTAAAAGCATCTTAAAGAAAATTTAATTAGCAGTAAAATATAAGCATTACATAATATCACATACATTTTAGTACCAGAATATTAGAATATTATTAAATTAAATTAATATTGTATTATTCCGGTTTGAATTAAAAAAAAATATTTTTTTCATTTTCAAGAAAAATCTATGAAATATGATCGCAACACTATTTTTATGCGTAGAAGTAACATCTTGCGCTCTAATTCGTTAATAAAATCGTTTTTTCAAATGATCGTGAGAGAAATATATTAATATGATTGAAATACTTAATTTCCGTTATTTTAATCATTCTCATATATTTTTAATGAAAACTAAGTGTTATGAAATAGTTATTTGAATAAAGCATTTCTATTTCATTATACATTTAATTTGGGATTCGATTAAATTGTTTTACGAAAGAAATATTTTAATTAAACAATGATACATTTCATTTTGTTCTATAATGTTTTGTTAAGCATTAATTTCTCATTTGCCTTATTAAATGTAGTTAATCTAACTTATTTATTTTATTTTATTTTAACACTTAACGTTTAGATTTCTTTTTCTTTTTTTGGTTTCGGAAAATTTTGAAGAGAAATATATAAACATGCGTTGCAATTATATTAAATCAATACTATTTTTGATTAAGGGTTATAATTTTTTTGAATGTACTACATTTTGCGAATGTTATAATGCATAATACATTCTTCCTTGTGAAGTGAAAACCAACAGAATTGACAAAACAAAGCTGATAAATCTCTCCAATGGCTCCGCCCCTCATTGTAAGAAAACATAGATTTGCGTCACTCGTCCTTTAACCCCTTGTGGTGCAAGGTAATTGGTAACATTTAAATTACACTACCACCAGAATTCACATTCACGAATAAAATTAAATTAAAAGAAATTGACGACCTTTTCTGCTATGTTACAAAAGTGACATTTTGCTAAAGAAATTCTGGAACGAGTTTTTGCAGTTGCAACTTAATAATTGCGTCCACGCAGAGAGGACAGTGCATCACAAAGGATTAAGCATATATGCTAATATTTGAATTTAATTCGGAGTACTTTTAGCCCCACATTTATTTCGAACCACTTTATAAAAAGAAATTTTTTCTCCAATATACAACTTCAATAAATAAGGAAAAATTACTGGTGCAAGGTAATTGGTGACATTTAAATTACACTACCACCAGAATTCACAAATAAAATTAAATTAAAAGAAATTGACGACCTTTTCTGCTATGTTACAAAAGTAACATTTTGCTAAAAAAATTCTGGAATGAGTTTTTGCAGTTGCAACTTAATAATTGCGTCCACGCAGAGAGGACAGTGCATCACAAAGGATTAAGCATATATGCTAATATTTGAATTTAATTCGGAGTACTTTTAGCCCCACATTTATTTCGAACCACTTTATAAAAAGAAATTTTTTCTCCAATATACAACTTCAATAAATAAGGAAAAATTACTTTTAAAAATAAATGGTATGAAATAAAAGAGGGGCTAAAAATAATCCAGAATAAATTAAAATATTCACATCTATGGGTTAAGTGGTAAACATGATAAGATAATTACTTACTAACTTCAGATATATTATCAGACATGGCGACATTTTAATTTATTTCGGAGAATTGTTGCTAATCCCCTCCCCCCGTTTTTTATTTTCCCACTTATTTAATCATAATTACGAATTGGAAAAAAATTCACCGCAAATAAAATGCAGAGCTGCCAACCGAATCCGGAGAATTGTTAGTACCGCCCCTTTTTCCACACTAGCCTTTTTTTTTTTCAGAGTATTTTTCTGTTTAATTCATCGTAAATACATTTGTAAAGAACTATACTAAATATTAAGTTGGAAGAGGGGAAGGGGCGGTATTAACAATCCTCCGGATTAGGTTAGCAGCTCTGTAAGTGATATGAAACAACATCGGGCAAAATGTTGACAAGTAAATTGAAAGATAATGTATTTAAATGTTTTCTGGTGTGAGTATATATTGCTTACTTGTTAATGCTGATTGAAAGTAATACAGCACTGAATAACAACCGTTGATCGGGAGGACCAGCAACAGCCCGCAAGAAAATTTGACCAATCTTCAAGATTTTAACTTATCCACGTTGAAAGCATTTTCTTATTAAAAAAAAAATAATAAAAGTGAAATATTGATAATATATTTCACGTTCATACCATAATTTGTTTTTGAAGTTTGTCTGCACTAGAGTATGCTCACATTTGTCACTTATTACTTCTCGAATTTATTTTAGAAATGAAACTTTTCACTAAGCGAAAGTTTAGTCGAACAAAGTCGAAGTAAAGTGTTAAGGGGAAAAGAAAATTAGTTTTTGAAAACGATAACCAGGGTTAGTACAGGCCTTATTTTATCCTCGAGTCTTATACCAGTAATTTTGTAGAACAATTTTCGTTATAAAATAAATCTGTATGAATAAGATGATTTTTCAGAATACTGGTGTGAGACTCAGGAAAAAAATACACACGTGCGAACTCTGATAACGCATTCAACAGACAGGAATTTTTGGATTGTAAAAAGGGAATTTAAAATTATGTATTGCTCAATGAGTTCTAAGGTGGTTATTTCTCAATACATTTCTCCATAGGTTTATTTCCGATGTTGAAAGATTTCGTCAATACCTTTAAAACGAATGATTGAACCATAGATCTGTGATAATTTAAAACAAAACTATTTTATTTATTTATTTATTTTTTACTAACAACAACAGCAGCAATTACTCTAAAAATTAAGCAGTGTGAAAAATGTGGCGGTTCTAACAATCCTCCTGATTAGGTTGATAGCTCTATCGGTCCGTACTGCTGTCCGTATCGGTCCCTAATGAGAGTGCCAGCTTTTATGGAGGGCGGTAAGATTTTTTTCTGTTACTGAAATACTTTGATGTTTAATAAACATTAAAATGGAAAAATGCTTTATTATTATACGCTTAAATTTATTAGAACTCTCTCGTAAATTTCATAAAGTAAAATTTCTTTCCTACTTGATAAATCACCTTTTTATGGAATAAGTGGACGATTAGAAAATTTTACTACTAACAGACATACAAAAGTTGGGGGTAGGTACAAAAAAGAGGTTGACTACCTCTAATTTAGAGCATCTAAAATATATATATATAAATTACATTTTCTAGTGAGTACTAAAATATTTTAGTCCTAAATGTCTGACGAATTTATTTTGCAATTTTTAAATACTGACAAATACCAAATTCAAAGGTAGTTGAAACATTTATCTTTACATTAAAAAAAATATATATATATATATATATATATTTACAAATAGATAGATGCTAATAATTAGATCTCACTTATGCATTTACTTGACAAATAATTGAATCGGAAATTGATATTATAACTTCAAAGTGAATTAGAAGAATGAAGAACTTAAAAAAAAATAAAATAATATTAATAATCCGTAGTACGCGTTCCTTTTTGTCTGATTTCAGAAGATACTGCGAGCATTGTAAAAGGGAGAAAGAAAAATTAATGGATTTCAAGTAGACAGACGTGCTAGGAAAAGGGTTAATTTGAATCGTTTTGTCATCTTTCTGCCTGCTTTCGATTTAATACTGCTCAACAATTCTCTTCCATTATTGCGTAATGGCAAGCATTAGTTCAAGAAAGCTTGATAGACGTGGCACGAACGGATTATTTGTACTATAATGAAATAATGATGAGAACAAAACTATTAAAAGTATATCTATGTATACTGATTAGTAAAAGAATAATCAGTGCATTTAAATAAAAAATAAGTTTATTTTTTTTTTTTTTTTTTTCTGTCAATACAAAATTTCGTTCATTGGAACTAAAAAAGGATTAATATTGTTTGTAAGATTTAAACACATTATTTTTAATATTATTAAGAAAACAATTTACGGATCTGTTGTGTAATTATCAGCGAATGCGATGTCTTGTTTGTTTAATATATATACAGTTTACGACCAAAAAAAAAAAAAAAAAAGAGCCGCAATGGGATATTTGCTATTTCTCTTTCGGCAGTCGCCAATTTTATTGTTTTAAAAGGAAATTTTCAAATATATTTTAGTACGTACATTGTCCTCCACGAACAATTTAGGACTGAGCCAAGCGTTAAAAACGAAATGGAATTGTTAGGAAAATTGTAATTTTAGAAAGCATTTCAAAAGTGGCAAGGATAAGGCAGTTAACGATACCACATTCATTAATAAAATAGCACGAAAAATCATCATGACATAATGCCGGAAATTTTCTACCCACACAAATAAACGACTTTGCTATTTAAAAAAATTAAAAGACTAAATAATGGAGCATATTTTGCGCATACCTTTCTTTGATGTTTGTATTTTTTGTGCTGTCTTGAGCTTCCTCTTCAAACTCTCTCTTTTTCTTTGGTTGGAATAATTATCAAGTCCTTCACATTTTTGCACATGATTCCAGAACAGTTTTTCGTTTCTTTAGTCATTCAATACAGCTTTAATAGAATTATTTATCACTTTCTCCAGATCCAGGATTTTCAGGAAAGAGGAAATTGTTTTATAAAATTGCACGAGAAGAAGGAATCCGAATAAATATTTACACTGTAGCCAAATTTTTAATAATTTTCTTTCTTTATTAATTACAAATACAAAATCGTCTGTTCATAAATACATAATTTCTTTTCAGCTACAAATCGTTTGTCAAAGTTCAAAAGTAATGCAAACGATTATAAAATGTTTTGTTATTATTAAGTTTGAGTGACAGCTTTTAAATAAGGTAAAAAAAATTAAATAAATTAAATGTGGCATTTAGTCACAAAAATAAGGTATTGTGTACTTGACCGTCCATTTCTGAGGTGCTTTTAAAAAGTTGAAAATTGTTTTAGAAACAATTTTGTTTGGCATATATTTTTGTGAAGGGGAAGCATGTCTATTGCATCCTTCAAAACCCTCTGTTTGATTACTCTACCTGCATTCTTAAAACATTTAAGCTTAAGGCTTAAATTAAAAATATTTTTAAAATGATTCAAAGAAATTTCACCCAGAGTAAATTTTTTAAGAAAAGTCTGTTTATGATATGATTAACAATACTAATTTGAACTTTCCAGCGTTGTCTTAAAAAAAAAAAAAAAAAAAAAAAGCAAATAAGACAGGCCGACGAAGAAATTTTTTTCTTCAGGTTGATATGTTTTTCTGATATAATTTTGGATGCTGTTTAAGGAAAACCTATTTAAAAATTTCCTTCATAAAAAAAAGAAGAATTGTTTGAGCTTAAAGCTCCATTTTTCTTCGACTCCCATCTAAATTATTTCCTTGAAAATTTGGGTGATGTGAGTGAAGAACAAGGAGAGCTGTTTCATCAAGACATCAAAGAAATGAAAAGCAGGTATCAGAGACGATACATTTTCAACATGTTAGCAGAATATTGTTGCGTGTTGTATAGAGAATTCCCCACACGCACACACACAAGACCCTCAAGCCTTGCACAAGGTAAAATGCTCTAAAGGGAGATTCGATGTGAAGAAATACATTTAAAATATAATGTGTAAATAAAAGCCTATTTCAATGCATTTTTTATATAAATTGTTTCGAATTTGTTATAACTTCTAGACGAATTCTTCCGATTTTCATCATTACTTTGTGAAATTTTCTTACGTGATAGGAAAAAAAAAACATTTCTGAATTTAGATTATCAAAACACATTAGAAACACCCAACGCAGTACATAAAAAATTTGAAAAGTACGATTTCGCAGACCAGTGTAATCGGAAAAAAATTACCCGCTAAGTTATTATGATAGCAGACATGCATTCAAATCAACAATTACTAAAAAAATTTTTTTTGCATTCAAAGAACTTCAAAACCTGAAATTATCGCAAATATTTAGTTTCGAATATTTGACCCCGTAAATAATACTTTCTGTAACTCATGGTAATTGAAAGTAATTATCATTTTTAAACGTTTTTACTGGACGCAACATAATTTGGTATGAATGCTTTTAATCGAACCTAACTTTTCTTAGGATCTTTTATACGAAAATTATTTTGTATCAATAGAATATGTTAGTTTCATTATGTTTAGTACACTTTAAAATGTTGTTGTTATGTACAAATAGAAATTTTGTACTTAAACAATAATGTATTTGAACTTTTTGCATGTCATAGTATACGGATCATTATGATATAAATTGAATACGATTTTAGACTTCCTGCCAATACCTGCTTTTGAGTTATGCCCATGCAGACTAACAACAAGAACCTGGTTATGCAAATGAGCGGACCTCAAGACATGCTATTGTAAAAACTATTTCACATTCAAAAATTGGACCGCAAATCATTACATTCTCCAACATGTAGAGAAAGTTAAAAAAATGTTTATTAAAAAGAAATGACAAAAAAAAAAAAAACTTGACTCTCTGTTAAAGCCACGAGTTTAAATAAACTAAATCATTTTATCGCCTCTTTTCCTGCTTTTCCTTGAAGAAAAAAAACTACTAATTTCCTTTTATTTTTTTGTTTACCAAGAAAAGTTACTTTGCAAATTTTTGTCAGAAATGTGCAAGTAAATTTGGATTTATGAACAATTTAGATTATTCTTTTAAATATATTTTACCACCATGTTTAAGAAAGTGTCTTTCTATTGCATAGAATCATTGGTATTAGTAATAACAATTTTTCTTTTAACCTTCAAATCCTTTTTTTTTTTTTTTCTGTTTTCAATATGTTTTTGTTAAATATACTGAATGTATGTGCGTGAGCGGGGGGGGGGGGGGGTGCCCGGGCACCCAGGGCACCCCCCTTGGCTACGCGCATGATATGTTCATTATATTACGTTAAAAGGATAATTTTATTAAGATTTTTATTAAACGCTTCGAAGAGTGTATTAAATCGAATTAGTAAATCAAAAATTTACATAGGTACAATTTTATATCTTTCATATTATGCAAACATGACAGTTTTATTTTTTTCAATCATTAGTTTTGAAGTTATTATAAACACAAAAGATATAAGTTAATTTTTTTTTTTTTTTTTTGGTCTCACTCTGTATATACCATGTGCGAAAGAGTTAAGCTTTAGAAGTTTTTGTAGGAAAATACTGGTGGCAAAAATAGCGGAACTCCTTCATCCCTGATATATATATATATAATTTTTAATGTAGTGTAATGAAGTAATTTTATTTACAGTTTAGAATATTACATTGTTGGCAATTCTACCGATTTTTTCAGCACCGCTATTATAAAACAAATATTCTGCTTTATTTAATAGATGCTTGCCAACATACTAATTAATATTCCGTAGTATTGTTAGCCCCGCCTTCTTTTTTACACCAGTACCATTTTAGAGTATTTTTCTTCTTATTTAATCGTAAATGCATTTGGAGACTATTACTCTAAACATTTACTGGTGTGAGGAAAGAGCGGGACTAACATTACTACGGAATATTAATTAGGATGTTAGCAATTATTTTAATAAGAAAAAATTTGCAATATGTTCAGGTGATAACTATTCTCAAATAGTGGTGTTAGAAAAACTGGGAGAGTTTGTGCCGATAGTTGCCGAGCCCAGTTGGCAGATCGTCCAGCTTGTGATTTAAAGATTGCAGGTCTATGCTCGAGAAAACTGTCGCGTACGCATAGGTCAAATTTCCTTTTTTATCCCTTCCAATTTTATCCTATGGAATTTTCGTTGCTTAGTTTTATGAGGATATCTCCTTCAAAAATGAAGCTTTTTGAGCTCTGAATTTTTGAATCTGTCTCTTTGAACCTGTCTTTTTTAGAGAGTGAGTATTTTCTTTTTTTCAAAAGCAAATTTTAATATTTCTTTTAGAAACTGAAAATAAGAGACAAATGTTCAGTTATTGATTAAAAATAAAATAAAATAAATAAATAAAATAAAATAAAATGAAATAAAATAATTTTTTTTTTTTTTTTTAAATAAATTAAAAGGCGAAATGCTCAAAAAATAATATTCAAAATCCTGAACTCGAAAAGCTCTATTTGTTAATGAGATATTTACATAATAAGGAGGAACAAAAATTCCATAGAATAACATGGGAAGTAAGAAAGGGAGAATCTGACTGGTTTGTTGCTTTAAAGATGAGGGGTGTATACATACTTGCCAACATCCTAATTAATATTCCGTAGTGTCATTAGTCCCGCCCTTTTTTTCACACCAGTAAATTTTTAGAGTAATATTCTTCAAATGCAATTGCGATTAAATAAGAAAGAAAATACTCTAAAAACAAACTGGTGTGAAAAAGAAGGTGGAGCTAACAATACTACGGGATATTAATTAGCATGTTAGCAAGTAAGTGTACATAAAATCCACCATGACTGTACTGTTCTCTATGATTCGTAAAAATTAACCCGTTTGTAGTCGCTAGTTGGTCGATTCGCCGCGCACCCCTTCAGTGTTTATTCAATAGCCACCAAAAATTTTTAAAAGTGGCATTTGATATATATAAAAGTCGAATCGACTCGAATAATCGTCGATTATGTATATCAAATGCCACTTCAAAAAACTTTTGGTGGCTGTTAAATAAACACTGATGGGATGGGCGGCGAATCGACCAACTAGCGACTACTAACGGGTAAATACCTCTAGGATTTATCTAAGAGGAAGATCCAACCCCTCCATGAAGGATAAAATGTATGATGATATGTTTCTGGACCAACAGTAGAGATGACTCACAGACACGCCAAATGCTCTCTGCGTTCCTTTATTGTAGTGTTAAATCCACTCAACTTTACTCAACAAAGTTAAATAGTTTACTTCAGCAATATAAATATACAATTTTATGCACTTCAGTTGATTATTTATTAACAATTCATTTTGGAAGGAATCAAATTGTAGTTCTTATCAGTGATGATGAAAATATATCAATTAAAAGCATGTTATTTAACAAAATTATTGATTTTACAATTTACAATTACATAAAAAAAAAAATAATAGCAAATTTATAAAACAACAAACACCACGTGAAAAATTATTTCAGACAGCAGGTTAATGAAAACCTCCTAACCAAGCACACAGTGTTTGTACTATCGTCATTATAGGAAAAGCTAAGAGATAATAAGAATTCACAGTAAAGCCAATTTAAATTAATGATTTTTGTTTTAATGTCAAACATTCTATACACTAATCTAAAGATAGAAATACCTCACCTCTAGTTGTATTAAGTTTTCAAAAATT
Source organism: Salticus scenicus (assembly GCA_963930645.1). Classification (NCBI taxonomy): domain Eukaryota; kingdom Metazoa; phylum Arthropoda; class Arachnida; order Araneae; family Salticidae; genus Salticus; species Salticus scenicus. The sequence goes on along the minus strand of OZ005656.1, from coordinate 159,415,862 downwards.
ATACTACAGAGACAGTAATTTTAATGCAACATAAAACACGTTTAGAGAAGTAGAAAGAAAAAAAAAAGTAAAATGAGTTCTACCGAAAATAGAAAAGATAAAGCAAAAGATTGGAAGTTGCAGTTCTTACATCTGCAATTTACTGTTTTATTAAATTACTAGCAGGCTTTTCCCGCTTCGCTGGTCATTATATTGAAATGAAGTGTCAAAATACCATATCAATAATAATAATAATAATAATAATAATAATTATAATAATAAAATTATTGAAACCAGTGAAAATCTAATTTAAAGTTCTCGATACCTTCGATAGCAGTTTTCCCACTCATCACACTTCACAAAATCCCTTTATAGTGCATGTTGCATATACATACTTAGCCCACAAATTAAAAAATCGGGATTCTAAGATTATTTGAAGCAAAGTTATGTTTTAAAACGTGTTTTTTAGCCCCTCTCCCCCGGCCCGCTCTTAACTGAATACATGTCCCCCCCCGCCAACGGGAGGCAGGGTGGAGTTTCACAGAATCAATTTGTAGTGTGTGTTGAATACGCATAAGCAGTCCACGCATCAAAAATTGCCATTCCAAGATAGTTTGGAACAGAGTTACGCATGAAAACATGTTTTAAATAACCCCCAACCCTCAAGGGGGTGATAGAACGGAATTCCAAATAATCCCTTTGTAGTTTGTGTTTTGTACGCATAACCAATCAACCTATCAAAAATCGCTTTCCTGAGATAATTTGGAGCAGAGTTACTCTTTAAAACGTGTTTTTGCCCCCCACCCCCACTTTTAAAGGTAGGAAAAGGAAAAGTTCACAAAAATCCCCTTATAGTGCGTGTTGGGAACGCATAACCAGCCCACACATGAAAAATCATCAAGATAGTTTGGAGCAGAGTTACGCATGAAAACATGATTTTGCCCCACCCCATCCCCAAGGGGGATAAGGTGGAATTTTACAAAATCCCTTAGTAGTGTGTGTCTTGAGTACGCATAACCAATCGACGCATCAAAAACTCGTTATTATGAGATAATTTTGGAGCAGAGTTACTCTTAAAAGCGTTTTTTGCCTCTCTCCCCGCCTTCGAAGGAGGGAAGGGTGAAAATTTGTAAAATCCCTTTACTGTGCGTGTTGGAAAAGCGTAAACAACCCACATATACAAATTAATCTTACTGACATAATTTGAAGCAAAGTTATACTTGAAAACGGGTTTATATTGCCCCACCCCCAAGGGGAAAAGGGGGGACTTTCGCAAAACCCCATTACAGTGGGTGTCAGACACACGTAAGTAAGCCACTCACTAAAATTTGCAACCTCAGGTCCTATAGATTTCCCCGGATGAATTTAGCGCTAAAAGAGGGGCTCGAATTTGCCCCCTCGTAACTCCCCCCCCCCAAAAAAAAAAAAAAAAAAAAAAAAATCGAATATCACAAAAAACCAAACATGATGTTTTGGAAATATCCTCAAGAAGACTCTTGGCGATTTTCTATATCTTTGTGCGGTTATTGGAACAGTTTTACTCGAAAACCCGTATTTTGCTAAATTTGCCTCCGAAGATAGTTTTTACCCCCTCCCCCCCCTCTTAAAAATCCAAAAGTCAAATCGCAGAAAATGCTTTTTTTTTTCCCACTCAATTCTAGTCCCTCTCTTTGCAATTTCTTCACCGTGAAGCTATTTGGAGCCGAATTATGCTTATACGGGAGGTTTTGCCTTCTGCCCCCCCAGGGGGAGCTGGGGGATATTTTGCAAAATCCCACCTTAATGGCCGTCAGGGTTCTAAAACCAACGTGCTCACCAAAATTTGCGAGTCCATCTACCATAGAATTGCCACGGCTGTGTTGAATCTGTAAATCAGTGATTTTACTCTTTTATTCCCCACCACTCTCCCAAAGGGGTAAAGGGGGGGGGCTTTCACAAAATCCCGTTTGGACACACGTAAATAAGCCACATACTAAAATTTGTGACCTCAGCTCCTATAGATTTCCACGGACGAATTTAGTGTTAAAGGGGGGGGGGGTCGAATTTGCCCCTTCATAACTCCCACCCAAAATCGAAAATCGGAAAAAAACAATTTTTGCAAATACCTTAAAGAAGACGTTTGGTTTTTTTTTTTTTTTTTTTTTTTTATCTTTGAGCTATTACTGCTAGAATTTTACTCGAAAATCCATATATTGCTAAATTTCCGCCCCGTAAATCCTTTTTACCCCCTCTCCCCCCTTAAAAATCAAAAATTCCAAAATCACAGAAAATGATATTTTTGTACTTAAGTCTAGTCTCCCCATCTGCAATTTTTTCATTGTGAAGTAATTTGGAGCCGAGTTATGCTTATAAAGGTGTTTTTCCTCCTGCGCCTCCGAAAATCATTTTCACCCCTTTTCCCCCTTAAAAATCCAAAATTCCAAAATCGCAGAAAATGATTTTTTTGTATTCAAGTCTAGTCTCTCCATCTGCTATTTCTTCCTCGTGAATCAATTTGGAGCCGAGTTATGCTTATAAAGTTACTTTTGCCTTCTGCACCTCCGAAAATCATTTTCACCCCCTTCCCCCTTTAAGAATAAAAAATTCCAAAATCGCAGAAAATGATTTTTTCGTATTCAATTCTAGTCTTATCATCTGCAATTTCTTCACTGTGAAGTAATTTTGTGCCGAGTTATACTTATAAATGTGTTTTTGCCTTATGTACCCCCGAAAATTTCATTTTTACCCCCTACCCCCTTAAAAATCCAAAATTCCAAAATCGCAGAAAACGATTTTTTTGTATTCAAGTCTAGTCTCCCCATCTGCAATTTCTTGACCGTGAAGCAATTTGGAGCCGAGTTATGCTTATAAAGGTGGTTTTTGCCTTCTGCCCCCCGGGGGGGGGGAACTGGGGGGGGGGTATTTCGCAAAATCCCGTCTTAGTGAGCGTCAGGGTCCTAAAATCAACCTGCTCACCAAAAATTGTGACTCTATCTCCCATAGGATCGCCACAACCGTGTTGAGTCAGTGAATCAGTCAGTGAATGAGTCAGTGAGTCAGTGAGTTTACTCTTTTATATATATAGATTATTATTATTGTGAATCTAGCGATTTATTTTATTTTGTTTTAATTATTGGAAGTAACAGCAAAATTTACGTGGCAACACTAAGTTAGTAAAAAAAAAAAAAAAAAAAATCTGTTGAAAGATTTCCTTGGAAATAAATGTATTTTATTTTTATTTTTTTTAAGAAAGTCGGGAGATATAACATTATCTTGAATGCTTTAATAGCTGTTAGAAAATACATATAAAATCAAAATTTATCAAAATTAATTTAAAAGTAGCCATCCACATACGAAAACAAGTTGTAAAATTAAACGTTCCTACTTAAATACTTTAATTTTACAAAATTTGAAAAATGAAGAGGTTAGAAACGAGTTAAATGTAAGTTACAATTTATGCAACATAATAAATCAATCTATATCCACATGTTTAAAGAATGGACAGTTTCAGATTATTTAAGTTATTTGAAAATGCATAATTTGCAGCGTTATCTCTATCTATCATTCTCAAAATTTCCCGCTAAGATACCACTAAATAATTACACATTTTCATTAGCAATGTGAAACAAATTGATATAATTAAAGGTAATTAATGGGATATTTTACACCACAGCGCTATTCTAAACTACAAATTGGGTTTTCCCCTCAAATTACAGTGGAAAATGATTAATGATACAAAAATTGCACGGGCAGAATCAATATTTTTATTTATATTTTAATGGCGTAAACTTTTTTAAAAATGTAATGAATTTAAAGATATTTTTCATATTAATTTTAAATTTGCACACAGGTTTTTTCAAAAGTACATAAATTCAAAAAGTTTCAAATAGTTCAAGACAAAACAGAAAGTAATAGTAGAATTTACGTGGCAGCGCTAAGTCAGTTAAAAAAAAAAAAATCTGTTGAAAGATTTTCTTGGAAATAAATGTATTTTATTTATATATTTTTTAAGAAAATCGGGAGTTATAACATTATTTTGAATGCTTTAATAGCTGTTAGAAAATACATATAAAATCAACATTTATAAAAATTGGTTTAAAAGTAGCCATCCACATAAGAAAACAAGTTGTAAAATTAAACGTTTCCCACTCTAATACGTAAGTTTTACAAAATCTAAAAAATGAAAAGGTTAGAAACGAGTTAAATGTAAGTTACAATTTATGCAACAAAATTAATCAATCTATATGCACATGTTTAAAGAATTGATAGTTTCAGATTATTTAAGTTATTTGAAAATGCATAATTTGCAGCGTTATCTCTATCTATCATTCTCAAAATTTCACGCTACGATACTACTAAATAATTACACATTTTCATTAGAAATGTGAAACAAATTGATATAATTAAAGGTAATTAATGGGATATTTTACACCACAGCTCTATTCTAAACTACAAATTGGGTTTTTCCCTTAAATTACAGTGGAAAATGATTAATGATACAAAAGTTGCACGGGCAAAATCGATAATTTTATTCATATTTTAATGGCGTCAACTCTTTTAAAAATGTAATGAATTTAAAGATATTTTTAATATTAATTTTAAATTTGCACACAGATTTTTTAAAAAGTACATAAACTCAAAAGTTTCAAATAGTTCAAGACAAAACAAAAAATAATACTTGAATTTACGTGACAACGCTAAGTTAGTAAAAAGAAAAAAAAAAAAAAAGTCTGTTGAAAGATTTCCTTGGAAATAAATGTATTTTATTTTTATTTTTTTAAGAAAATCGGGAGTTATAACATTATTTTGAATGCTTTAATAGCTGTTAGAAAATACATATAAAATCAACATTTATAAAAATTGGTTTAAAAGCAGCCATCCACATAAGAAAATAAGTTGTAAAATTAAACGTTTCCTACTCTAATACGTGAGTTTTACAAAATCTGAAAAATGAAAAGGTTAGAAACGAGTTAAATGTAAGTTACAATTTATGCAACAAAATTAATCAATCTATATCCACATGTTTAAAGAATTGATAGTTTCAGATTATTCTGAAAAATGAAAAGGTTAGAAACGAGTTAAATGTAAGTTACAATTTATGCAACAAAATTAATCAATCTATATCCACATGTTTAAAGAATTGATAGTTTCAGATTATTTAAGTTATTTGAAAATGCATAATTTGCAGCGTTATCTCTATCTATCATTCTCAAAATTTAACGCTACGATACCACTAAATAATTACACATTTTCATTAGAAATGTGAAACAAATTGATATAATTAAAGGTAATTAATGGGATATTTTACACCACAGCGCTATTCTAAACTACAAATTGGGTTTTTCCCTTAAATTACAGTGGAAAATGATTAATGATACAAAAATTGCACGGGCAAGATCGATAATTTTATTTATATTTTAATGTCGACAACTCTTTTAAAAATGTAATGAATTTAAAGATGTTTTTCATATTAATTTTACATTTGCACAGGTTTTTCAAAGATACATAAATTCAAGAAATTTCAAATAGTTCAAGACAAAACAGTTTCAGCTATAATTTAATATGCCTTGGTGAAAAGAGACTGCTTATTTGAAAAGAAAATAACGATTTATAATATTCTTGGAAATTTTATAAAAATAAATAAAGCAAAAAGTTTTCATTAGCATAAAACAAAAATCTTTAATGCCAAACGCGTTTCTGAGTTAGATTTCCTGGAAAATTTAGTTATTTATCTTAATCGTAATAAAATTTTTAATGAAAAATTTGATTTCACTTTGTTGTCTTCAGCTTGGAAAAAAATGTTTAGTTTCATTAAATAACTTTCTTTCTTTTTGTTAAATAAAGTAAAAATTATAAATTGTAAAATAAATAAATAAAAAAATAATAATAAAATAAAAATAAAATGAAATAAATAAATGAAATAAATGGAAAAATAAAAAATATATAAATAAAAAAGTTAAATAAAAATAAATTATTAATAATATATATATATATATAAAAATAAATAAAAAAAAAATCCTCCCCTTTTTTTGTCTTTATTTTTTGTTGTTGTGTCCCTCATGTTTGGTTGTTGCACGCAGCTATTCTATTGGCTGGTTGTATTCCTCCTACCCCTTTGGCAGTGTTGCCAGATTGGGGAAAATTTTCGTGATTTTGGGGGAAATTTGTGTTTGTTGGGAAGCTTTGGTGAAAAAATTAAAATTATTGTTCGTGGGGGTAATTAAAATAAATTAATTAAATTCAAATTTTGGAGAAAAATAAATTCTTGGGGAAATTTGGGGGAAAAAACTGGATTTTTTTTTTTTTTTTTTTTTCTTTTAATAACTTTTTTTAAAAAATACATATAACGAAGAAAAAATTTTGTTTTGGGATCAAATTTTCCAAATTTCAGAAAGTCCGATTTTTAGAGAATGGTCTGTGTGTTAATCTACTATCACTATAATTTAACTTCCATTTCCTAAGGTAGTAGGGTAATGGAAGTAAAAAAAAAAAAAAAATCTAAATTTAAAACAAGACCTCCCGGCTTATTCGGAAGGGTAGGTTGATTTCTTATTCCTTATCAAACAGCCACCATTTTGATTCAAAATGGCGGCTACAAATTATTAATGCACTTGGTAGAAATATTGATGTAGGCTACGCACATATGGAGTTTTAAGCAAGTCGGTTCATAAATACATTTTTATGTGAATTTAAAATTTCAAGTGGCCGGCACTTAGAAACAAAATGGTGGGTTAAGTTGACAAATACATGAAATGTATTTGTGAGATAAGTCTACTATACACATATAGTTCGAATTAGTTCAAAATCTCAAAAGTCATCGTGTTGAAAAATTAAGTGACTGCCACTTCGATCAAAATGGCAGAGAAAGTTGCTCATCTAAGATATCGTAGCAAATTTAAAAAAAAAAAAAAAAAAAAAAAAAATTGTAGACATTCTTTCAAAGAGGTTTAGTAAGTTGATAAAAATGTTAGTTTTGTGCATTTCTAGTTTGTTTTTGCATTAAAATAGCCTAATTTTTCTTAAAAACGCATTAAATAGATCCAGTAACGCAGGTAATAGATTTGGCGCCAAATTTGGCGACTTTTCCACTATGGCGACATTTTTGGCGAGAAAATACTTATTATCCATATACCAAAGATGGACGCAATAACGTGATTGGTTCACGAGTTACGTGAATTTTCTAGATTTTTGTTGTTTGAATGATAAATCCTATTTTCAACTTTGATTTGAATTGATTAAGTATTTCTAAAGTTACCGTGATAACAAATTTTCAAGTGGCCGCCACTTGAAAACAATACAGTGGAATAAGTTGCCAGCAAACACACATCCAAAATATTTTAAGCATAGGTTCACTGTCTAATTGTGGTTTAAATCATTGCCGTGTTTCAAAAGTTATCATTATTGCAAATTTTCAAGTGGCAGTCTAAGTGGCTGCCACTTGGAAACAAAATGACAAAACAACTTGCCCATGGAAATCATCCAGTATATTTGTATGATAAGTTCATTGTCCAGTTCTAGTTTACATTAAATCAGTATTTCAAAAATTATCGTCATAAGAAATTTTCAGGTGGCACCACTTGTAAAAAAAAGTGGTGTGAGATGCCCAGCGAACTTAAGTGAGATATTTGAATGATAAATCCACTACCCAAATTTGATGCGAATTGATTCTGTATTACTAAAGTTACCATAATGACAAATTTTCAAGTGGCCGCCACTTGGAAATAAAATTACGGATCAAGTCACCAAGTGAACTCATCATAGATTTCTGAACCATAAGTTTACTATCCAACTTTTATTTGAATCAGTTAAGTACTTTAAAAGTTATCGTGTGGCATATTTTGAAGTGGGAGTGTGATTTCATGTGGCTGGAACTTAGAAAGAAGATGTCGGGACAAGTTGCCCAGTGAAAACATTCAAGATAATTATATGATAATATCACTGTCCAAATTTGGTTCGATTTGGAGTATTATTTCAGAAGTTATCGTGATTTTAAATTTTCAGGTAGGAGCCTAATTTCAAGTGGCCCCGCTTAACTTAAGATATCTGCCACTTTATTAAAAATGGCAGATATTGTTTATTAATAAACTTCAATGAGATCCTTACGTGGTCTGTATTTACGTCACAACTCAAACAATTTTGGAATACGCTTTTTACAATTTAAATTTGAAAATTTCAAGTGGTCTCCACTTGAAAACAAAATGGCGGTGCAACTTGGTTAACAAAATCATCTAAGATATTTATAAGATAAGTTAAGACACTGTTCAGATTTGGTTCCATTTGGAGTATTATTTCGGAAGTTATCATGGTTTTAAATTTTCAAGTGGTGGCCTGATTTCAAGTGGTCCCGCTTAACTTAAGATATCTGCCACTTTATTAAAAATGGCGGATAAAGTTCATTAATAAAGTTAATTGAGATACTTGCATAATCTATGTATACATCAAAATGAAAAAAAAATCGGAATTCGCTTTTTGCAATTTGAATTTGAAATTTTCAAGTGGTCTCCACTTGAAAACAAAATGGTGGAGCAACTTTGTTAACAAATTCATCTAAGTTATTTATAACATAGGTTAAGACACTGTCCAAATTTGGTTCGATTCGGAGTACTATTTCAGAAGTTATCGTGATTTTAACTTTTCAAGTGGTAGCGTGGTTTCAAGTGGCCCCGCTTAACTTAAGATATCTACCACTTTATTAAAAATGACGAAAAATTTCATTAATAAACATTATTGAGACACTTATGTGGTCTATATTTGCATCAAATTTAAAACAAATTCGGAATACGCTTTTTACAATTTGAATTTGAAATTTTCAAGTGGTCTCCACTTGAAAACAAAATGGTGGAGCAAGTTGGTTAACAAAGTCATCTAAGTTATTTATAAGATAAATTAAGACACTGTCCAAATTTGGCTCGATTTGGAGTATTATTTCGGAAGTTATAGTGATTTTAAATTTTCAAGTGGTAGCCTGATTTCAAGTGGCCCCACTTAAAATATCTGCCACTTTATTAAAGATGGCGTATAAACTTCATTAATAAACTTCATTGAGACCTTTATGTGGCCTGTATTTACATCAAAATTCAAGCAAATCTTGCTTTAAATATGCTTTTTACAATATCGGTTTGAAATTTTCAAGTGGCTGCCACTTGAAAACAAAAAGTCGGAGCAACTTGGTTGACAAACTCATACAAGATATTTATGTGATTAGTTCACTCTCCAAATTTGGTTCGATTTCGAGTATTATTTCGGGAGTTATCGTGATGACAAAATTTTCATTATAGATAGATAGATAGATAGATAGATAGATAGATAAACGAAGTCATTGCAAAAGCTCGAAGAAATTATTTTCTTTATACTAATTTTAATATTTTAAAAATATTTATTATAATTATTTTAACAATTTTTTAGGTTTTCCTCTAATTAGCTAAATGCTTTAGACATAATTTGATTGTTTGTTGCGAGGGCAAGAAATAAAGTCGCCAAATAGCGTTTTTTTCCCTTTAATTATTTTTTGAAGTTACTCAATTTGTTTCAAATTACGGACAAAATTTATTTTTTCTGAAAAGAATGTTGCAATTGTGAGGTAATTTTTTTTCTGCTGAATCTTTCTTTTTTAAATACTTTCCAACAAGGTTGAAAAGTGTTAATGGCTTCGGTTTGTTTCTTTGTCTGTCCGCTCTCTAACTCTTATAAATATTTATGGAATTTCTTGAAACCCACATATGTTATTCAAGTTCACTATCGGATGTTCTCTACTGAAGATGGACTGAGTACCTCTAGTGGATTACTGTACACAAATTTAATGAAATTAAAATATGTTAGACATCTTCACAATCAGGTGTTTCCTATATAAAATAGAGTAAATGCCACCACTGGTTAGTGTACAGGAATACTCAAAAATAATCCAAAGCACTGCGTTCTATGAGAGGTATTTCTATATAAATCCGATTTTAATAACTTTATTTTGCACAAAGCCTAATGAAATTGAAACATGTTATTCATATGCAAAAAAGAATGCGTTCTATAGAATATGGTGTGAATAGCATTATATTTACAGGGCCACACAAAAAAGTTCAGTTACATTAAGAGCTATTAATAAAATTTTGATGGAATTGCACTTTTGTTTACATTAAGCGCTCTTAACACTTTCTAAAAAATTTTAAGTTTGAATATGTTTTCAATTTGTGTATCTGTTTGACTGTCCGTGAGCCCGTCTGTCTGTCTGCCTATTTGTCTGTCCGTTCTCTAACTCTCGTAAATATTTATGGAATTTCTTGAAGCAGATATATGTCATTCAAGCTCACTACCGAATGTTCCCTATTGAAAATGGAGTGAACCTCTGCTACTCTGTGTACAGGGAGACCCGAAAGTTTTCTAAAGCATTGTGTTCTATGGGAGGTATTTCTATAAACCATATTTTAACACCTTTACTGTAAAAAAAAAAAAAAAAAAAAAAAAAAAACTTAATGAAATTGAAATATATTATTCAAGTTTACAAACGGATGTTTCTTATATAAAATGGAGTAAATACCAGTATTGGTTTTTGTACAGGGACACGCGAAAATGTGTTAAAACGTTGCGTTCTATGAGGGGTATTTCTATAAACCAAATTTTAATAACTTTACTTTGAACAAAGTTAATTGAAATTGAAATATGTTATTCATGTGCACAAAAAAATATTTTCCATAGAATATAGTGTGATTAGCATTAAACTTACAGCGCTAGAAAAAAATATTCCGTTACTTTAAAAGATATTAATAAAAATTCGCTGGAATTGCACTTTCGTTTACATTAAGCGTTTTCAACACTTTCTAACAATTTTAAAGTGCGCATTTGTGTATCTGTCTGTCTGTCCGCGCTCTAACTTCCATAAATATTTATGGAATTTCTTGAAACTGATACATGTTATTCAAGTCCACTACCGAATAATCCTTATTAAAAATGGTGTGAATACATCTGCTAGTTTGTGCACAGGGTCACCCAAGATTATTCCAAAGCATTGTCTTCTGAGGGAGGTATTTCTATAAACCATATTTTAATACCTTTACTGAATACCAATCTTAATGAAATTGAAATATGTTGTTCATATTCACAAAAGAAGGCTTTCTATAGAATATAGAATAATTAGCATTACATTTACCGAGCCACACAAAAATAGTCAGTTACATTAAGAGTTATTAATAAAAATTTACTGGAATTATATTTTCTTTTAAAATAAGTGTTTTCAACACTTACTAACAATTTTTAAGTGTGAATTTGATTTCAATTTGTGTATCTGTCTGTCCGATTGCCTACCTTTCTATCTGTTTGTCTTTCGCCCCCAGTGTCCGTAAATATTTTCAGAATTTTTAAAAAATGTTATACAGTAATCAAGTTCACTAGGGAATTTCCCCTATTTAAAATGATATTAATAGGTTCTGTACAACTAGATGGTGTAAAAGGACAACCAAAAAAATAGAAATACATTGCGTTTTAGGACATCATTTTTAAAAATCACAGATAAATAGCTTTCTACTGTAAAAATCCTAAAGAAATTGACATGTATTGTAAATATTCTAACATAATGTTTTGTATAGAGTATATTATGATTAACCTTCAGATTTACAGGGCTACACTAAAATATTCAGATACATTAAGGGTTGCAATTATAATTTAATGGTTGCATTTTCTTTTACGTTAAGCCTTTTTAACACTTTCCAACAATGTCTAAAAGTGAATTTAAATTCAATTAGTCTATGTGTATACTTTTCAGTCTGTGTCTGTCTGTTGTGTGATAACGTAGGCAACGAATATGTAAAGTTATACGATACAAATATGTAAAATTTGAAAGTGTTAATAATCAATGCTTACTGCATTATTTTTCATTCTTGTTTTCCCAGTGTTTTATTAATTTTTCAAACCAAGCATAAATATGTATTTTCTTTATATGAACACAAGGTGGTCACTGACCACATTTTTTCCCTGATTCTTGCACCAATATTTTTCTTTCGGAATTTTTTATAGCATGTTTGCACTATCATTAAGTAAAAATTATGATATAAATATTCTGGTGGAAGAATCAGAAAAAAAAGGCGGGTCTGTAACTATCCTGAAAAATATTATTGTAGATATGACGTTAGTTGCATATTCAGGGTTCGAAAGGACCCATCTTTTTGTAAGGATTTTTACACGACATTATTTATGCAATAAAATTAAACTTAAAATCATAAGCTTATTTTATAATGAAAATTAATATACAATTTTACCAGTGTCGAAAAACAAAAACTGTGTAAACCCTGACTATGCCATTAGCGTCCTCCACGAGATAATTGGGTTTTTATTATCAAGAACATAATAGCTTGCCTTATTTAATTTAGTTTCCCTGAAAACATAATTCCTAATACTAACTTAATGAAAAATGAATAATGAAAATATTCTCTAGCTGTTAAAGGGTAAATGCGAAATAAGCATTTTCTCTTCTTAGCCATAACAAGAATTCCCACACGAATAAATAATTTAAAAAATAAAAGGTCATAAGTCCTAATTATCATTGATAAATAAAATTTTTTATTCGGAAAATTATATACGAAGTCTTCTTTGCTTAGTAAATTAAGGCGTTCCCTCTACTGAAAATAAATTAAGGAGTGCCATGTACTGAAAAATAAATGTCTAACTTTAGTAATATACCGCAGAGAAAAGGAAAATTATTGACCTATGACTTAATATACCCACTGTCGTTTGTTTCAGATTTAGGATTGTGTTTTATTTGGGTTTTCTTACTTCGAAGCTTATAAGTTCAGTTTTTAGGAAAGATAATGAGAAAGGTTTTTAGGAAAGATGCATCATTATCCAACGAGTAATAATCAAGTAATGTCTTTCGAGGAAATTACTTTTCTTATTTGTAACTTGGATTTCGAATGGATTTTTATTTTCGCTACAGAAAAGGGACACAATTGGGATTAATTATTAATAGGACTATTTTTTATACTACATCTTAGTACTATTTTTTAAAAAGTTAAAAATTTGCAACAATGTATGTCTAATCTCTGAAAGTGTTGTTATATATCTTAAATATAAATGGAATATTTTCAGAAAAAGGATGTGATTAAAATGTATGACTACGAAAAAATTTAATATCATCATTATCAATTTTAAGAATTTTTTAAAAGATTTCTTACACGGTTTTAATGTAAAATAAACATTTAACACAAGTATGTATTATTTGTTCAAATATTTAAAACAAGTTAATTTTTACCAGTTTCAGCAACACAATAATTAGTTGTTACGAACAAATTCATTTAAACAGACTAAGTGATTTACTTTGAAAAAGGAATTTTTATATTTTAATTCATTAAAATATAGTTTCGGGTACTGTTAAGGCTAATAAATACTATTTAGTTAAACATTCGCTATATGAATAATTTTCTTTGTGTTTTTATGCATGTTTTTATTTTACAATCATACAACTATTTTCCGAAAAATCTACTCATTTGATTATTTACATTATTATTTATTAATTAATTTTCTTATTAGGTGATTTAAACGTAGATAAAAAATTCAGAAGTAAAATGTGGTTTATTTATCGATTATTATTATTATTATTTTAAAGTACGACAGGACTATTTCTTTCAGAGAGTAACATTGCATTGCCGCCATTTACTGTTTTTCACCTTGAATGTACATGCAAACATTTTTGATTTTATTTAAAACATACAAAGCTAAAAGTTTGTCATTGTATTCGCATTGTTTATCCTCTTCGGACCCGAAGCTATATTAGCAACATAAGTTACACTTGAAGGCTTTTAGACGTATACGTTCACACTGTACATTGCAAAAGTGTATAATTTTCTTACATTTATAATTTAGGGGGTTAGTAATGTACGATACAAATGTATCGCTTTAAACAACTAAACTCTAAATTATTAAGTTACATAAATCTTCCTAACTGTAACACAATTAAAAATTTGATGCCCTTAAATAAATCAATCAATATTAGTTTTCTTTTTATTCTGACAAGTATCTAAGTACTTAATAAATAATTATGAAAATTGCGTACTTTTCTTCTACTAGTGGTCGACTACTGTTTTGAAGTCGTTTTACGAAAGTCGACAAAATAACATTATATTTCAGAAATAAATTCAGTTTCATGCTGCCATATACTGGTATCTTTTTAAAGCCAATTTATTCAGCTTTTAGTCAAAATATAAAAATATTAAATGGTTTAGATTTTATAAAGGAAATAATAGAGATCCACATATGTGGAACTCTGGAGCGAAGAGGTTATTCGATTTTATCAAAAATTGGTAAAATTGAATAACCTCTCGGCAAAATTTGGTTTATTAATAAGGACAAAAACTAGCTAACATATTTTTTAGTTCAATCGGATATTTAATTCAAAAAATACACAGTAAAAACCCCATTTTAATTTTAAAATTATTTAAAAGAAAAAAAAAATTATGCTAAAACCAATCAATAAATAAGTAAATATACTCTGGGGTTCGACTCCCGGACCAGGCATTATTTTCACTCAATCGGAAAAAATAAAATTTCAATAAATATGATGTAGAAAGTCTCGAACAACCGCAGCTGTATGCGGACGAGCTTTATCTTGCTGAAAAATTGCCCGTAAAGACCTCACGAAATAAAGACCTCACGACCTAAAGAAATTGCACCCTTAATTAAGTAAAAATTATCATGTAAATATTCTGGTATAAGAATCAGGGAAAAAAGGTGGGCCTGTAACCACCCTGTATATATATTTTTAAAACATGAAATCATACTTTCAAATACATAAAGATTAAAGGGATAGATGACATTCAAATGCATAGAAATATTTTCACGTAAAGCATTGGAGCTTTTGCTAAATTCCAAATGATTATTTATTTGGAATTATTAAAACTCTTATAAATATTTATGGAATTTCTTGAAACCCACATATGTTATTCAAGTTCACTATCGGATGTTCTCTACTGAAGATGGACTGAGTACCTCTAGTGGATTACTGTACACAAATTTAATGAAATTAAAATATGTTAGACATCTTCACAATCAGGTGTTTCCTATATAAAATAGAGTAAATGCCACCACTGGTTAGTGTACAGGAATACTCAAAAATAATCCAAAGCACTGCGTTCTATGAGAGGTATTTCTATATAAATCCGATTTTAATAACTTTATTTTGCACAAAGCCTAATGAAATTGAAACATGTTATTCATATGCAAAAAAGAATGCGTTCTATAGAATATGGTGTGAATAGCATTATATTTACAGGGCCACACAAAAAAGTTCAGTTACATTAAGAGCTATTAATAAAATTTTGATGGAATTGCACTTTTGTTTACATTAAGCGCTCTTAACACTTTCTAAAAAATTTTAAGTTTGAATATGTTTTCAATTTGTGTATCTGTTTGACTGTCCGTGAGCCCGTCTGTCTGTCTGCCTATTTGTCTGTCCGTTCTCTAACTCTCGTAAATATTTATGGAATTTCTTGAAGCAGATATATGTCATTCAAGCTCACTACCGAATGTTCCCTATTGAAAATGGAGTGAATACCTCTGCTACTCTGTGTACAGGGAGACCCGAAAGTTTTCTAAAGCATTGTGTTCTATGGGAGGTATTTCTATAAACCATATTTTAACACCTTTACTGTAAAAAAAAAAAAAAAAAAAAAAAAAAAAAACTTAATGAAATTGAAATATATTATTCAAGTTTACAAACGGATGTTTCTTATATAAAATGGAGTAAATACCAGTATTGGTTTTTGTACAGGGACACGCGAAAATGTGTTAAAACGTTGCGTTCTATGAGGGGTATTTCTATAAACCAAATTTTAATAACTTTACTTTGAACAAAGTTAATTGAAATTGAAATATGTTATTCATGTGCACAAAAAAATATTTTCCATAGAATATAGTGTGATTAGCATTAAACTTACAGCGCTAGAAAAAAATATTCCGTTACTTTAAAAGATATTAATAAAAATTCGCTGGAATTGCACTTTCGTTTACATTAAGCGTTTTCAACACTTTCTAACAATTTTAAAGTGCGCATTTGTGTATCTGTCTGTCTGTCCGCGCTCTAACTTCCATAAATATTTATGGAATTTCTTGAAACTGATACATGTTATTCAAGTCCACTACCGAATAATCCTTATTAAAAATGGTGTGAATACATCTGCTAGTTTGTGCACAGGGTCACCCAAGATTATTCCAAAACATTGTCTTCTGAGGGAGGTATTTCTATAAACCATATTTTAATACCTTTACTGAATACCAATCTTAATGAAATTGAAATATGTTGTTCATATTCACAAAAGAAGGCTTTCTATAGAATATAGAATAATTAGCATTACATTTACCGAGGCACACAAAAATAGTCAGTTACATTAAGAGTTATTAATAAAAATTTACTGGAATTATATTTTCTTTTAAAATAAGCGTTTTCAACACTTACTAACAATTTTTAAGTGTGAATTTGATTTCAATTTGTGTATCTGTCTGTCCGATTGCCTACCTTTCTATCTGTTTGTCTTTCGCCCCCAGTGTCCGTAAATATTTTCAGAATTTTTAAAAAATGTTATACAGTAATCAAGTTCACTAGGGAATTTCCCCTATTTAAAATGATATTAATAGGTTCTGTACAACTAGATGGTGTAAAAGGACAACCAAAAAAATAGAAATACATTGCGTTTTAGGACATCATTTTTAAAAATCACAGATAAATAGCTTTCTACTGTAAAAATCCTAAAGAAATTGACATGTATTGTAAATATTCTAACATAATGTTTTGTATAGAGTATATTATGATTAACCTTCAGATTTACAGGGCTACACTAAAATATTCAGATACATTAAGGGTTGCAATTATAATTTAATGGTTGCATTTTCTTTTACGTTAAGACTTTTTAACACTTTCCAACAATGTCTAAAAGTGAATTTAAATTCAATTAGTCTATGTGTATACTTTTCAGTCTGTGTCTGTCTGTTGTGTGATAACGTAGGCAACGAATATGTAAAGTTATACGATACAAATATGTAAAATTTGAAAGTGTTAATAATCAATGCTTACTGCATTATTTTTCATTCTTGTTTTCCCAGTGTTTTATTAATTTTTCAAACCAAGCATAAATATGTATTTTCTTTATATGAACACAAGGTGGTCACTGACCACATTTTTTCCCTGATTCTTGCACCAATATTTTTCTTTCGGAATTTTTTATAGCATGTTTGCACTATCATTAAGTAAAAATTATGATATAAATATTCTGGTGGAAGAATCAGGAAAAAAAGGCGGGTCTGTAACTATCCTGAAAAATATTATTGTAGATATGACGTTAGTTGCATATTCAGGGTTCGAAAGGACCCATCTTTTTGTAAGGATTTTTACACGACATTATTTATGCAATAAAATTAAACTTAAAATCATAAGCTTATTTTATAATGAAAATTAATATACAATTTTACCAGTGTCGAAAAACAAAATCTGTGTAAACCCTGACTATGCCATTAGCGTCCTCCACGAGATAATTGGGTTTTTATTATCAAGAACATAATAGCTTGCCTTATTTAATTTAGTTTCCCTGAAAACATAATTCCTAATACTAACTTAATGAAAAATGAATAATGAAAATATTCTCTAGCTGTTAAAGGGTAAATGCGAAATAAGCATTTTCTCTTCTTAGCCATAACAAGAATTCCCACACGAATAAATAATTTAAAAAATAAAAGGTCATAAGTCCTAATTATCATTGATAAATAAAATTTTTTATTCGGAAAATTATATACGAAGTCTTCTTTGCTTAGTAAATTAAGGCGTTCCCTCTACTGAAAATAAATTAAGGAGTGCCATGTACTGAAAAATAAATGTCTAACTTTAGTAATATACCGCAGAGAAAAGGAAAATTATTGACCTATGACTTAATATACCCACTGTCGTTTGTTTCAGATTTAGGATTGTGTTTTATTTGGGTTTTCTTACTTCGAAGCTTATAAGTTCAGTTTTTAGGAAAGATAATGAGAAAGGTTTTTAGGAAAGATGCATCATTATCCAACGAGTAATAATCAAGTAATGTCTTTCGAGGAAATTACTTTTCTTATTTGTAACTTGGATTTCGAATGGATTTTTATTTTCGCTACAGAAAAGGGACACAATTGGGATTAATTATTAATAGGACTATTTTTTATACTACATCTTAGGACTTTTTTTTAAAAAGTTAAAAATTTGCAACAATGTATGTCTAATCTCTGAAAGTGTTGTTATATATCTTAAATATAAATGGAATATTTTCAGAAAAAGGATGTGATTAAAATGTATGACTACGAAAAAATTTAATATCATCATTATCAATTTTAAGAATTTTTTAAAAGATTTCTTACACGGTTTTAATGTAAAATAAACATTTAACACAAGTATGTATTATTTGTTCAAATATTTAAAACAAGTTAATTTTTACCAGTTTCAGCAACACAATAATTAGTTGTTACGAACAAATTCATTTAAACAGACTAAGTGATTTACTTTGAAAAAGGAATTTTTATATTTTAATTCATTAAAATATAGTTTCGGGTACTGTTAAGGCTAATAAATACTATTTAGTTAAACATTCGCTATATGAATAATTTTCTTTGTGTTTTTATGCATGTTTTTATTTTACAATCATACAACTATTTTCCGAAAAATCTACTCATTTGATTATTTACATTATTATTTATTAATTAATTTTCTTATTAGGTGATTTAAACGTAGATAAAAAATTCAGAAGTAAAATGTGGTTTATTTATCGATTATTATTATTATTATTATTATTATTATTATTTTAAAGTACGACAGGACTATTTCTTTCAGAGAGTAACATTGCATTGCCGCCATTTACTGTTTTTCACCTTGAATGTACATGCAAACATTTTTGATTTTATTTAAAACATACAAAGCTAAAAGTTTGTCATTGTATTCGCATTGTTTATCCTCTTCGGACCCGAAGCTATATTAGCAACATAAGTTACACTTGAAGGCTTTTAGACGTATACGTTCACACTGTACATTGCAAAAGTGTATAATTTTCTCACATTTATAATTTAGGGGGTTAGTAATGTACGATACAAATGTATCGCTTTAAACAACTAAACTCTAAATTATTAAGTTACATAAATCTTCCTAACTGTAACACAATTAAAAATTTGATGCCCTTAAATAAATCAATCAATATTAGTTTTCTTTTTATTCTGACAAGTATCTAAGTACTTAATAAATAATTATGAAAATTGCGTACTTTTCTTCTACTAGTGGTCGACTACTGTTTTGAAGTCGTTTTACGAAAGTCGACAAAATAACATTATATTTCAGAAATAAATTCAGTTTCATGCTGCCATATACTGGTATCTTTTTAAAGCCAATTTATTCAGCTTTTAGTCAAAATATAAAAATATTAAATGGTTTAGATTTTATAAAGGAAATAATAGAGGTCCACATATGTGGAACTCTGGAGCGAAGAGGTTATTCGATTTTATCAAAAATTGGTAAAATTGAATAACCTCTCGGCAAAATTTGGTTTATTAATAAGGACAAAAACTAGCTAACATATTTTTTAGTTCAATCGGATATTTAATTCAAAAAATACACAGTAAAAACCCCATTTTAATTTTAAAATTATTTAAAAGAAAAAAAAATGATGCTAAAACCAATCAATAAATAAGTAAATATACTCTGGGGTTCGACTCCCGGACCAGGCATTATTTTCACTCAATCGGAAAAAATAAAATTTCAATAAATATGATGTAGAAAGTCTCGAACAACCGCAGCTGTATGCGGACGAGCTTTATCTTGCTGAAAAATTGCCCGTAAAGACTATTGAGAAAAGGTCCCACGTGGGGTCGAAGAATGTCGTCAACATAACTCTTGCCAGTTAAGGTTCCATATACAGAGAGGATCAGCTATCATACCCTGCTGTGCGTGTAGTGTGTCGCGCGACAGCGAGGGGGGGAATTATACCGTTCACCAGGACGTCTTTATAACCGCACGCAGTTACCATCTGTTCCCAAAACAAATCGGGATTCATCACTAAACACAACTTTTTGCCAGTCTGTAACATTCCACGTCGCTCTGTCTTGTCATGACTATAAACGAAGCCGCCGATATTTCGGTGTTAAAGGCAGTACGCGAAAATTGCGCTTGGATTGAAGATCAGCTTCTGCAAGCTGTCTGGAAATGGTTTTTGGAACAACTGGTACTCCTACAGTCGGCTGCAAAATTATTCGAGCACTAGCAATAATCCTTGCCAAAAAAAAGTACACTTAATACAGCTTTTTTAAATAAATCCTTGTCGAGTCATGTTCTTAATCAGTCTAAGAACATGATTCGACAAGGATTTACTTAGCAAAACAGTCTTAAGTGTACTTTTTAAATATAGGAATTATTGGCTAGTGCTCGAATAATTTTGCAGCTGACTGTACATTTGACTGCATCCTAAAACAAGTCACTGTGGAGTCCACGAGCGCACGTCTCACGATCCTTCGATCCCCTCACTTTGTAGTCTTCCTGGTAGCTTCAGACCCATTTCTCTACACGTGTGTACCATGTCGTGTCCACTGCTTCCAATATGTTCTGACGGCACATTCAGAAAGGAGGGTGTGATGAGCAACACGGCGCGTCGACCAACCTGCAGTTTTCAAGCCAATGATCAGACCCTTCTCAAACTCGCTTAACTATGAGAAATGTTTTCTCACACGTTTGCCTGGCATTTTTCGCTTACTTAAGTCCCTTCAGAGTCGAAATGAGATTGTCACGTTTATGAATCTTCTACTATGCACTGGTTTGTATATGGTCCACTTACTGATTGCAGCGCCACTGCAGCGTGTGTGGTCATGCGCATTGGCACCAAACTTGGATCATTTGCATATCGGATCTGACAGTACTTATTTGTAAAGTTTCGCGGTTGTACCTTTCTCCCTTCTTGGTGCGCTATTTTCAATGTCCCTAAGTGTATATTACAAGAATTTATGTTAATTAAATTTTGTGAATACTAACAGACAGGTTCGTTTTTATATTGATCTAGAATAAATAAAATGGTAAGAAAAAAATGTTTTACGTTGGTCTTAGCACAGCAGAGAATATTTTAGTAATTTGTTTTCTTTATTGTAGGAAAAAATTCAAATTTGAGATACAAGTAGATTTCGTTTTTTATGTCCTTGCTACAACCTGCTCCATACTCCGTTAAAATATTACCTCTGGAGGTTAACAAAGCGTGGGAGACATCCTCTGCGCACAGAAACCAAATTGCGATCGCATATCTCCAGACTACCTCCAGGAGCATGCACTCAGAATCAGACAATCGGTATTGCCCATTGCATAGTTTTAGTGCAATGTTACACCACTAAACACAAACCTTTCGTTTTTATGCGCTACGTATGAATATTCATAAATAATCGTAAATTTTTTTGAATAATTTTGCTAGCTTTAATTTTTAACACCTTCCATTATGATAAAAACTGTAACTTATGATTTTGCAATGTTGCATAATATGCTATTTTCTTTTCACATGTAAAATGTAAAAAAGACAACCTCTTTAAAGTGTATTCCATTTTATCCATATTTCAATACTTTTCTATGCATATTTAACTTTATATACATAATATATTAAAAAAAATAAACTTTTATTATACAGTAAATCATAATTGCAAGTTTTTTATAAAATTAAAAAGTTAGCTCAAAATTTTAGTTCGTAAAATATTCAAGAAAGTTATATAATGTAATTTACGTTAAAAATGGATAATTTATATGGCTGTTGAACCCATTATATGTAATTATTTCTACTTAAAATTGCTTATTTAAATCTTCTGTAGAAATTGTTCATCAGAGTGCATTTAAGGTACTATGTAACCAGATTTATTTCACATTAATAACAGAAGAGAAACATGTAATATGCGTATAATTTATATTATGCTTTCTGAAATGAAATATCTTTCATAATAAATCACGGCTTTTCAAACAAAGATGATAGGCATAATTAATAGTTTTAGAATGCTTAAATTTACAAACCATATTCTGTCTTCTGTCCATAAATATTTTCTGTTGTATGTTTATGTTTTCTGAAAAAGAATAGCTTTAAATGAAGAGGAAAGCTTTATCTGAATTTCCTTTCCAAACAAATTATATCATGATTTGTATCATTATTACAGTTCTGCAATAAACTACATTTATTTCTGAGATACGTTCTAATTTAATGAAGTTAACGCAGAATCAAATATATGTTTAGTCTAAATTTCTTTTGAAATTTATTGACGATATAGAAGAATGATTGTTATTAATACCAGTTTAGTAAATACAGCTTTATCACTTATTGAATATATCATGCAGTTTTAATTTCTAAATAACAAGAAAGAAATCGTTTATTCCTATTGACAGAAAGAAAGAAAAAATTACGTTACTTTCAGAATCATTAATTTATCCTTCTCTTTTACTAAACGAGTTAATCACGTGACACACACACACACACACACACACACACATATATATATATATATATATATATATGTGTGTGTGTGTGTGTGTGTATGTGTATATGTGTGTATGTGTATATGTGTGTGTGTCTTGGGGCTCACGGAAACGGCTCTAGCGATTTTGCTGAAAGTTTGGGATAGGGGTTTTTGAGGGTAAAAACTATTGAGCTTATCTTCGTCGTCAGGAAAATTCCCGTTAGCTTTAACTCTTTATCGGCCGCTTGCAACATATGCCGAAAATTTGGTATAATCGGAAATGGATATAACGACTTTCATGAAAATTTGGAGTTAGGGTTTTGGGGGGTAAATAAAACTACTGAGATTATCCTCATCTTTAGGAAAAATCGCGTTCACTTTTAATTCGTTATCGGTCACGCAAAATTCAGCAGAAGTTGCGTTTATTTGGAAATTGATATAACGATTTTTGAAAAAGTTTGGGGTTAAGTGTCTTTTGGAGTGTTAAATCGATTAGGCATATTCTCATCTTCAGAAAAATACGCATTTGATATTAACCCTTTATTCTCTGGTTGCAACATATGACATAAAGTGAATTTACTCACAAATAAACAAAACGATTTTGATGCATATTTCGGGTTATTTATTTATTTTATTTTTTTATTTTTGCTAAATTCACTGGATTTATCTTCATTTTCAGGAAAATTCATGTTTACTGTTAACTCTTTATCCAACGTTTGAAAAATATGGCATAAATCGGGTTTAGTAAAATACAGATATAATGATTTTGACGAAAGTTTGGGGTTAATCGTTTTCTGGGGATATAGCAGTTAGACTTAACCTCAAAATTCGCTTTTGGGGTAAAAATTCGTTTAGACTTATCCTCACCTTCATGAAAATTGGGTTTCGCTGCCTTTACCTATTGGTTACAAAGTGTGACAGAAATTGAGTTTACTTTGAAATGAAAATAACAATTGTGATGAACGATAGGGATTAAGAGTAGTTTGTGATGAAAAATTAGACTTATGCTCCTTTTCAAGAGATCTTGCGTTCGTTGTTAACCCTTTATCTACCGTTTGCAAAATATGGCAGAATTTGGGTTTATTTGGATACCGATTTTGATGAAAGTTTGCGTTAAGAGTGTTTTAAAAGGAAAAATAGACTATATTGATCCTTATATTCCGAAAATTCTTGTTTGCTGTTAACTATTCTCCTGTTGCAAAATATGCTAGAAATTGAGTTTACTCACTATTAGATATAATATCTTCAAGGAAAGATTGGGTTAAGAGTTTTACGGGGTGAAAATCGATTGAACGTATCCACATCTTCATGAAAATTCGCAATTGCTGCTATTCCATCAGCCGCCGATTGAAATATATATAGCAGAATTTCAGTTTACTAGGAAATTTATATGAAGATTTTAATAAAAACAAAGGATTAAAGACTTTTTGAGAAAAAAACTCTTTTGAATTATTCTCCTCTTCTCAAAAATCAGCAATCACTCTTTACTCTTTTCCGTCCAGTGCAAAACATGGCAGAAACTTAATTTCTCGGTAATAAATGGAGGAATTTTAATAAAAATATAAAAATAAGTTTTATTATTATTATTATTATTATTATTTAATGAGAAACCTGTCCGACATATCTAATCTCCAGGAATGTTAGCGTTAACTGTAGTGTCAACCCTCACTTCACCGTGCAAAATATGGCTGGAATTAGGTTCACTTGTAAGCAGCTCGAACGATTTGAGTAAAAAAAAAAGATTTTTAGGGTTTGAAGCATTTTGAAATGGCAATTCAAACAGAATTTTCCTTATCTTCAGAAAATTTAACGTAGATTTTTCAGCCTCAACCTGTCCATTGCAAAAGTAGGACAGAAAATTTATTTTCTCGAAAATGGCTCTAACGAATTTGATAAAAACTTAGAATTGAGAGTTTTTTGAGATGAGAAACCCATCTTATTTAGCTTCACTTCTTTATGAAAAATAACATTCACTGTAGCAAATCCTCATTTCGCACATGGCAGAGACATGGTTTTCTTAGAAATTATTTAAATGATTTTGATAAAAATTCAGATCTAAAGAATATTTGAGTTTGCAATTAAATTGTAAACACAAATTCCTTTTTGAAAATTCAGCGTTACAATGGGGCTGAGTGAACTCGGTCATTCTGGTACTTAATGCTAATTGTTATAATTATTATATTTTTCTATTGTCACCCTACAGAAAAAAAGATGTTTAAAACATTTTTTACTCTAAAAAACTGCATTTGTTTTTAATTTATTATTTTTTTTACACTTTCCAACAAGGTTGAAAAGTGTTAATGACTTCGGTTTGCCTGCCCGTCAGTCTGTCTGTCCGCGCTCTAACTCCCGTAAATATTTATGGGATATTTTGAAACTGATATATGTTATTCAAGTTCACTATCGGATGTTCCCTATTGAAAATGGAGTTAATATCTTTTTTGGTTTGTGTACAGGGACACCCGAAAGTATTTAAAAGCATTGTGTTCTGTGACAGGTATTTCTATAAACCATATTTTAATACCTTTACTGTAGACAAATCTTAATGAAATTGAAATATGTTATTGAAGTTCACTATCGGATGTTTCATATGTAAAACGGAGTAAATACCAGCGCTGGTGTGTGTACAGTGACACCCAAATTTATTCCGAAGCGTTGGCCTTTAAGGGAGATATTTCTATAAACAATATTTTAATACCTTTACTGAACTTATCTTAATGAAATTGATATATGTTGTTCATATTCACAAAAGAATGCTTTCTATAAAATATAGTATAATTAGCATTTGATTTACAGGGCCACACAAAAATATTCAGTTACATTAAGAGCTATTAATAAAAAATTGCTGGAATTCCATTTTCTTTTATATTAAGCGTTTTTAACACTTTCTAACGGCTGGATTTTCTTTAGCGTTAATCCTTTCTAACACTTTCCAACAATGTCTCAAAGTGGTTTAAAATTCAATTAGCAATCTCTATACTTTTCTGTCTTTCTGTCTGTCTGCTGTGTGATAACGTAGGCAAAGAACATTGAATGTTATGCGATACAACAAGTACGAACAGTTGGATAGTGTTAATAATCAATGCGTTGCTATAGTTTAGATTTACTTTTGAAATTGTTCTACATATCATCTTAATAATTTTTCTTCCCCGCCCCCCCTTTTTTTTCTTCCTTGAACATATTACCTTGAGTAATAGAATAGTGGATGAAAGAGCACATGAAAATTCCCAATTGATAATAATAATAATAATAAATCGCTTTTACGCAGGCTAATAAAATTTATTTATTTATTTTTTAATTTTTTTTAAATTTTTTATAATTAACGAAACTTTAATATTGGCCAAATATAGAACGGTTTTTATCATAACAACAAGTACAAATGTCTCCTTACAAGTACAAATGTCTCCAACAAGCGAATACATCCTTAAGAAAATTAACATTAAAAATAATATTTATAGCCTTTATTTTCACACATGACAAAATATTAAAAATATCAAGAAATCGCTTAATATAAATACAAGTTAAAGCAGTCAATGTAATTCTTGATATATCACGGTGGTCACAGACCACATTTTACTCTGATTCTTCCACGAATATTTTTCTTTTGGAATTTTTAATAGTGTGTTTCGAGAAATGGATGAGTGCCGAGTAACCTGGGTCCAGTGATGACCCCACACCTCAGCGGCCAGACAAATAGGTATAAGACGATATGTTAGTTAACAGATAATAGATTAAACAAATGGGAAAGGTAAAAGTAAAGCAAGGACTAGGAGAGGCTATCAGTCATGACAAATCTTAAAAAATATAGGTCTTTGCGATATTAGAGAGCACCAACTTCCAGTTAAAGAAGAATTGGGTTCTGTTCTCCGAGGGCTTCCTGGAGTATCGTAAGTTTTTCAATGACGTTATCAGCACTTTTTATTTTATTTCGAGCTAATTTAAGTTTATTTATAAGTTCGGCAAAATTATTTACTTTGAAATCGGAGGCAGTATCGTTTAATACATGTTTAAGGAATTCGATGTCACAATGTTGGAATAAAGAGGAGGGAACATGTAAGTGGGAGGGGCCTTCGTCATAGGAGATTTCGTATTGGTTGCTGGTAATACGTTTATATGGGTGAAAATTTTTGGTAGCAAAGGATTTAATTCTGTTTTCCGGAATGTTTTCATCATATCATCACGTCGAGCTCTCCATGCTTCAATTAAGATGACCGACTACTTGCTTGATCATGCAACATATTCTCATACTTAATACAACTTCAGGTGGAGGGAAGCGGTGGTTTCTATCACTGCAGGAACTTCCAAAGCTCCCGTGATGATGATGATGATGTTGATGTTTTCCGGAAATTTTGGGCAACCTCTCTAGTTAGGTGATTTCCACTACAATTGCAGCATATAGGATTAGTTATTTTTCCCTTTCCTAAAGTACATTCCTTGGAAAGATGATCTCCCTAGCATTTAATACTTCTAAGCTTCATATGGCAATTTTTTGCTGAATGGAAATACAATTGACAACAATAGCACTGTAAAGTTCTCGAAGGATTCTTATAATTTTCAATTTGAGCTCTGTAGTAAAGCAATTTGTCTAACTGGAAGATCGTATTGCTATGTTCGGTATTTTCGAGTTGGATTTGGAATAGTGGGAGAGGTTTTTTGTTTTGAAGCTGATTATTATATTTAAATCTTAACTTGAATTTTTAATAGTATGTTTGCACCCTTAATTAAGTAAAAATTATCATGTAAATATTCTGGTATAAGAATCAGGGAAAAAAGGTGGGCCTGTAACCACCCTGTATATATATTTTTAAAACATGAAATCATACTTTCAAATACATAAAGAGTAAAGGGGTAGATGACATTCAAATGCATAGAAATATTTTCACGTAAAGCATTGGAGCTTTTGCTAAATTCCAAATGATTATTTATTTGCAATTAAGTCGACATGGCGAAATTTTCATAAAAATATATTTATTGTAGTCTATGAAAATAAAGATTAAAAAAATAAAAAAATTATATAATTTAAAAGTAAATCTAAATATCGTTAAAAACATTTAAATTTTTAATATTTAATGGAATCCCAGTTTTAAAAACGAAGTTGCAATATTAGAAGTAAAACGTATATTAATGAGTTATTTTCATCAAATGCTTGGAATTTATTTTTGATAGTCACACCAGTGGATGAGATGTTCTGATCTCCAATCTGGTAGGCACAAGTATTCGGAGCTACATTGTGCTCTTCGGCTTAAGATTACAGTAAAGTCTACAACGCGGTGGCAGAGATGACAAATAAATAAAAGAGTTTTATTTTTTAACACCACTAAATTTTTAGAGTACCAATCTATTGGTTCATACACTCAAATTAGTTTTTGTATAAGCAGTTGTTTTGATATAAAACTAGTGGTTTTAAGAAATAAAATTGTAATATTAATAAGGCAAACTTGCACCCGCGCAATGTTGCCAGATTGCGCATAGAATCGTCAATTATGTATATCAAATATCACTTCTTAAAATTATTGGTGACTGTTGCATAGCTGCCAATATTTCAATTTCCTCCGAAGTACTTTTAGCCCCGCCTTTATTTCGCACCACTTTATTTATAGAAGAAGTTTCTCCAATATATAACGTCGATAAAATAAGAAAAAATTACTTCTAAAAAATAAGTGGTACGAAATAATGGACGGGCCTAAAAATACTCCGGAATAAATTAAAATATTGGCAGCTATACTGTTGAATAAAAAAGTCGAGAAGTCTGGCAACACTGGGCCCGCGTTATACGAGACTTTAATGTATATACAGAGCTGCCAACATTTTTAACTTTTAAATCAGAATTGACATCAGTATTGTTTAATGGAACATGTTATAACATATTTTCGACGATTAATATTACTGATAACAGCTATAAAATTTTTCCGGTGTGAACTCTCCCTTGAAAAACGGGAACTTGGCACTTATGTATATACGATACTCGATTGAGGTGGTTATTTAAGAGACTCGAGTGAATTAGGGATAGGGACGCTTAGAAGACCTCATAGGATGGAAAATCCTCACAGACGTAGAATAGATTATCGACCTTAAAGCTTTAAACCACCCCATATTTATATGATAAGCGTCGTAATAACATATTGTAAAAACTTAAAAAAAAATCATCTAACGATTTCGAAGTAGTTACTTACGAGACTCGAATGAATTCGAAATATGGACCCTAATAAAGGTCTCCTACGAACGCAAATTCTACCATGTAAAGAATAGGTAAATGGCCTTAAAACTTTAAACCACATTATGTGCGATATAATAAAAATTATAAAGATATATTTGAAAACCTAAAAAAAAAAAAAAAAAAAAAAAAAGTTAAAACTTTTGTCAATCATCAGTGATTAAATAAAACGATGGCAAATTTAGGGAATAAATCACGAAAAAAATTTTTTTAATTGAATATTTTATGTATATAAGTAAATAAATAAAAACAGTTTTTTTAAAAATTGATACTGATAACTAAATAGGAAAGAAAATTTATTTTTCTGCTTTAAGTAAATATAATTCCCACATGTACAATTATTAACATTCTAAAAGGTCATAAGTCGCATTTATTTTAGTTAAGTGGAAATATTTCCTGCGAAAAATCATATACAAAGTATTTTTTAAATAAACTAATGAATGACTAACTTTTAAAAATTAATCTCTAACTTTGCTACTAATCTAAATCATATAAGAGGAAAAGCATTGACATATGTTTTACTTTATTCGTTGTCATTAAGTTCAGATTTAGGATTCTGTTTCATTTATCCTCATGCTAATTTAGTAATCTTAGTGTTCAGGAAAAATAATGCTTTTATTATCTAGCAAAGAACAATCACGTAATGCCTTTCGAGAAAATTACGCTTTTTTAAAATGGAAACGCGAAGCATGTTCTTGATCTTTATTTTTATGATAGAAAAGGTTAACAATTAATATTGGTGATTTGAAGTACTTGTTTTGAATTGTTTTATAAAGTGGAAATCTTTTACAAGTTGATGGAGTTATAAATGTGTTTGGAAATAAACATATATAATATAAAAGCGTATCCTTTATACTTATTTAAAATTGTATTTTCTTTTTATGGTATTATAAAGAGAATTTTCTGTATTTGCTAGAGAAACAGATTTTCGCCAGTAAAAGCTAAGTGTGAATATCACTGATAATTTAATAATGTTGTAACCCTTGAAAAGTGTTGGGTCACTTTTAATTACAAAAAATATTATAATAGTAGTGGTATGAATTCATCAAGAGTTTCAGAAATGACCGAATAATGACTTTTTGTTTTATTTATTCTTTTCTTAATTTAGAAGCAGAAATGAAAATAATTTCTGAAAAATAGGGTGAAATTATTTGTGAGTTTTCAGCTAGGAAGAGATGCTGAATGAGAATAACAAATGACAAAATATTAACCCTTTGCAGGTCCTGTTTAATTCTACTCCTCCAGTCAATAATGCCAAATTTAGGGACTTTTTTATTCACTATCCACCACTAAATTTTATCTATAATGATTTCCTAATCACTTCGAAGGTTATTTGACTGTATGTATGAAAAAAACACTCCTCAAAATGTTTGGTGGTATTTGAATGAAAGAGACCTTTAATCAGAGCCTGATTAAGGGGGAAGCACACATTATCTCCGCTCTCACCGGAATATTTTTACAATTATTTTTTACTTCATGTCATAGAAATTCCACGCTTTGACGAGGAAATATTTAAAAAAAAAAATGAACGGTGTGAAACAATCCAATTTACTCACCGTTATTAGACACCAGAATTCTTTTAAAATAATTTTTAATGATAATTTTGTGTTTATTATAGGAGGAAAGTATTTGTTAAAAAATAACGGTGTAAGTATAAATAATGTGTGCTTCCCCCTTAATCAGGCTCTGCCTTTAATTTGGTAACCCTGTTAAAAGTACTTTTAGAGCGTTAGGGTTGACTAAAGGTTAATAAAATCTTGAAATGCTTCAAAACCTAAAAATATTCTGACATTTTAGCATTTAAATCAATTTTTAGACAACGGAATATAATGAAATATAAATTCCTAAATAAGGAAAAGTTTGATTCATCATTACTAGACAGGTCGGACGAGAAAAAGGAGACTTGATTTAGGGATCAATAAGTGCAAAAATTAAAATTAAAAGTACGTTTATGTAATATGATTAGAAATTATGGGGCCTGTGAAAGGAACTTGATATTAAAGTATGACTGAGCGTTGGCTAAGTACAATTCAAACTTGGCTTGACAGTTCAATCTCACTAGAGTTTTGAGTAGCTTTATTCCCTAGAAGATAAAAAAAAACACAAACCATATTAAATTAAATGTCCTTCATTCAAGGCACACTGTGTATATGTTACATCTTGTAGGTTTAGCATCTTTCAGGACCTCTTGCTGTATATTTTATAGATTTCTTGATGGAAACTATTTTAATTATGTTGTTTTAATAGCTATCATAAATATATTCCACGATAACGTTCTTGATCATCATTGTATAAAAAATTATTGCTTTACAAAATACAGAACTGTGGTATTTAAAAAATACAGGAATTTTAAACTGAGTAAGATTCAAACTTTAGGCCAGGCAAGAGCTCCTCCCTCAAATTCACTTCACCGCTTTCATTGAATGATTAAATTATTTATAATTACGTATTTCAAATACAATAATAATAATAAATTATTGATTTCATTAATAATATCTTTTCAGTTTATTCGATTGTGTTTTAATTTGAGAAATCCTTGTTATAAAATAGTATTCAAAAAGAATGTAAAGAAGTATTCAAAAAATTATCACTAATATGAATTTGATAATATTTTAATAACTCCTTTTAATCCAACACTTTTAATTTTGGCATAAAAATGTTTAATACATAAAGAGAAAAATACTTGTGATATTTAACTTTATTATAATTAACCTAGAAATTTTCTTTGATTGACATTAAAAATTGGGTTCCCATGCCTTTTACATGACCATGAGAAAATCAAATGTGTGATCTTTTTTCAGATTTATTACTTGGAATTTTTTTTTAATGAAAGAAAAAACTAGAATAGAAAAATCTTTATTCTTTCTATAAAAAGCCTTTAGGGTTTCCCAGACGATGCAAATAGTGTTTCTAGTTTCAAAGTTTAAACGGTGTTCGAATGATAATTAAAAACTGTAGGTAGCAGACCTCCCATATGTTCATCATTAATCAATGACATTTTAAGAAAGGAAAGAAGAACGAAATTATTCTACCCTTGAACTTCACAGACGGTCAAGCAACTTCTAGTGTACCTTAAATGGTGATTTAAAGCACCCTAGCAAATATCTATTCATATAGCATGACGTTTCTCTTCCCTAATAACCCCCATCTAGAGCTATTAAATACCCTTCCCATCCCCAACTACATTCATGTAATGCGTTATCGTTATCACTTACCATACTTGCCAACATCCTAATTAATATTCCATAGTGTTGTAAGCCCCGCCCCTTTTTTTCACACCAGTAAATTTTTAGAGTAATATTCTCCAAATGTAATTGTGATTAAATAAGATGAAAAATACTCTAAAAAGATACTGGTGTGAAAAAGAAGTCGGAGCTAACAATACTACGGATTATTAATTAGTATGTTGGCAAGTATGACTTACACTTATATTCGTCCTTCCTGAGTTACGAGACCGAAAAACAATGATTGTCCATGACAGTTGCTAAGAAAATTATACAAACAGTAAATTGATTTTTAGTTAACTGTAAAAATACCCTCAAAAAAACCCGCGAGCCTTCAAAATAGTACACGGTTTTCAGGTAATTACCCACAATCTAACAACACTGCTTTTAAAGGAGTTACGAAGTTAGGATGGAATGGTTGGGAGGCACCTGTGACAGCGTCACGCATCCTCTTTTAGCTAAAAGTGGAAGCTAACGAAGTGAGAGTCCCGAACAACAATTTCACTGCAATGGAGAGGGGGGGACATAAAAGGAACAAAAAACAATAACAAAAAATTTTAGAGCTTATGGAAAGATTGAAAGGACACTGCTGAACCCAAATTGTTCCGGGATCATAATACTATTTTCTGCAATATGAGAATCAATCTGTTGAGCAATAAAGGTTTCGAATAATTTACATAAAACATTCAGAAGGGACGGCTTTCAAATGTAATTACGATTAAGTAAGATGAAAAACACTCTGAAAAAGTTCTGGTGTGAAAAAAAAAAAAAAAAAAAAAAAAAAAATGCGATTACTAACAATACTACAGAATATTAATTTGGATGTTGGCAGCTATGGCAAATAACTCTAAGACATTTTTTAAATTTCGGAGTAGGGCTAATATCTATCGAACAGAGAAAGAAAAATGTTTAAAATTCGACCAAAACAAAGAAAAACATAAAAAAAAAAATGTTGCATAAAAAAAAAAAAAAAAAAGTTAAATGTTTGTTTTTAGAGCGAAACTGATAAATGTTAAAAGATTAAAGAGATATTGCCTTTTAATAGAGATTGGATAAGAAAATTTTAATTTTGGCAACCGATTCTATAAATAAAATCGTTTTAATTATTATAATATAAATGTAATTATTATAATATATCTATAATTATTATAATATGATATATTAGTTGTTTATATAGGTTTCTAATTAATATTAGTTTATTTAAATTTTGATTTTTATACCAATAAGTTTATTTTATCTTTTTTTTAGTACGGAGCACTATATTAGTCTCAATCTACGGATTTTTAAGAAACCAGTTTTACGATAGTTGGACATTTATCGAATAGAAAATTTATTGAAAATATAATTGAATAATTTGAAAGCGATGTTATAATTTGAAAAAAAAAAAAAAAAAAAATAAAATAAATAAATAAATAATAGTCCTCCATACTAAACTAAATTCTGTTTTTGCCAGAATTTCATCAAAATAGTTTTTTTTGAAAGAAAAAGAAAAGAAAAGAAAAGAAAAAAAAAATAATAATCAGTATCGAAACGGACAGTATCGAAAAAGTTATTATTATTTATTTTTTTTGGCGGGGGGAAGGGCGAGAAGGTCGGAATGTTTTCTTATAATTATCACTAGCTTCTAGCTTCCTCTATACAATTCAATTTCTTAAAACAACATGATTTATAACGATTGTAAAAATTTTAATCTATCAGAGGATGAAATCGAGGTTGTCGAAAACATATTGACTCCTGAGGAGCTATCGACACTTCAGGATAAAATGTAGCAATGGCTTTACTCGAAAACTAAATATTTTTGTAGTACGGAGGACTATTAGTCTCAATTTAAGGATAAAACGTTGTCGCCAGTTTTACGATGGTTGGACATTTATCGAAATAGGACATTTATCGAAAATACAATTGAATAATTTGAAAGCGATGTTATAATAATAATAATAATAATAATAAATAGTCTTCCATTCTAGACTAAATTCTGCTTTTGCCAGAATTTCATCAAAGAAAAAGAAAAGAAAAGAAAACTAATACTAATTTAATTAATACTAATCATTTCTTAATTAATACTAATCATTTCTTTCTAAGAAAAGAAAGAAACAGAAAAAACGATTTTGTGAAATTCTGGCAAAAGCAGAATTAAGTTTAGTACGGAGGACTATTAGTTATTATTATTATTATTATTATTATTATTATTTTCAAATTATAACACCGCTGTCAAATTATTCAATTGTATTTTCGATATTTTCGCTTTCGATAAATATCCAACTATCGTAAAACTGGTATCGTAAAAATATAAAGATTGAGAATAATAGTCCTCCGTCCTAATAAATTATGAAAAGAACCAATATTTCTAAATAAGATAGTAGCAATATTTGTGATAATGCATAACAAAGCAACATGAATGTAAATTAATTCCACTATGGAATTCCTTTCTATCTCATTAAATTGACTAATGATCTACAGAATTGCATTTGTCTTATAATTTACTGTGTAATTTGTTTGTTGTATTTCACACAAAATAAAAGAATACAAAGATTTACTACTACATTATAATTATATTACCTTACTATCAACGGTAACAGGTCACAGTTTTTGAATAAAGGATATGTAAGATAAAGATTTCATTTAGTTGCAAAATATATCATTAACTCTAATTCTAAAACAATAATAAGTATATTGTAAGTGTAAAATAATATTTTATTTTCTGTAACAGAATTATATGAATAACACTTGAAATATGAAAAAAAAAAATAAATAAATAAAAAGTGAATAATAAAATAAAATAATATTTGAAAAAGTTGTGTAAAATATATGAAAAAATAAAGGAATAACATGTTTACTTGATTTTGATTGAAAGCCAAAGTAATTTAAATTACTAAAATTATTAATTTATTTTTTTAGCATTATAAAACATTCCATTCTATCAAAATTACGCATGTCAGCAAAAGTACACTGTTATAAATAAATAAGAATTAGTCTAATACAGTGTTATATTAAATTCATTTGCTTGTTAAATTTCTAGTAATAAACTAGTATTTAGATGTTTACCGATAAAATTTTTTCAATATTTTAATTTTTTTTTTTAAAAAAAAACCTTTTCAGTGGCGGTGGTATATATTTTATACCACCAAATTTTAATTCCCAATTTCGAAAATTCACTCCGGAAAATTTTAATAAATTTTTACCTTTTTGACTTAGCGGAAAAAATCATTTATTTCTTATCATGTAATTCTGTTCTCAAATTCTGGGGATATTTAATAGTAAGTGATCGTAATTACATTGTCCCTTAAAGGGTTAAACCTTTTTAACAATCTATACTCAGACCAAAATTATTTTAATTACTATTGCCTTTAATTTGTGCATATTTTTTATGTATATCAAGAACTGGACATTTTTATATCGGAACATTTTTAGCCCCGCCTTTATTCCATACCACTTTTTTTTTTTTTTTTTTTTTTTTTTTAGAGTAAATTTTTCTTATTGTATCGCAGTTATATTAGGGGGGCCAGAAAATAATGTCGTCTTGAATTAAAATACTGACATCGGAAATTTATCCTGGATAAAATTTAAGATATTCTTAGGTAACTTATAAGATGGTTATTTGTAAAGTACCATGTAAACACTGTTAAACAAAAATTTCCGGTTTCATTTTATTAATTCAAAACGACATTATTTTCCGGTCCCCCTAATATATTGGAGATAAAAACTCTTAATATAAAGTGATGCGAAATAGAGGCGGGGTTAAAAATGCTCTGGAATAAATTAAATCTTGGCAACTATGTGCAAATAAGTGATTAACATTTTATATTTTGAAAAATAAAATATTGAAAATAAATTAACTACTATTAAAAAAGAAAACAAAAATTCAAATTAAACTTTTATACTTAACAAAACATTGTAGAACAAAATAAAATATCCTATTTTTAATGAAATATTTCTTTCGTAACACAATGTATCCAATTCCCAAATCAAAAATCTAATAGAATAGAATTGTTTCATTTAAATAATTACTCCATAAAACTTAATTTTCATTGAAAAAATATGAAAATGAATAAAATAATGGCAATTAAATATTTCCATCATGTCAATATATTTCTTTTACAATCTTCAAAAAAAATGTATTTAAATCGAATTACATTATTCGAATTATTATATTACTTCTCCGTAGAAAAATAAATTTGCAATCATATGTTATGTGTATTTAAGAAAATGGAAAAAAATATCTTTTAATTTAAATCAAAGAATGATATTAATCCAATTAAATTACATTCTATCTTTATTTTGATAAGTAATATGCATTATTAAATTACACGCGTGCAGTTTTTAATGATACTCTTCCCTTTACGATTTTCTTTCATAGAACATATTCTTTTGGTAAATTAGTGATACATGATTAAAAGATGTTTAAATAGGTGACTGACGTAAATTAATTTAATTTTTTGTGAACATTTTATTTCGTTTTCCTTCTATTTATCAAAGTTGAACAAATTTCAGATTTTTAAACATGTAATGTTATTAATAATGGTAATCGAATTATTAAAGTCATGCCAAAAAAGAAAATAATGTATTTAAATTTATTTTGTGTCATTGGCAAAAATATAATTTAGAAAATGTAACCTTATCTATTAAAACATGAAGCTATTTTTTAAAACCAAAATAGAGCTATATGAGTATGCTGTAACATCATAGCTGCGACAGGGTTGCCAGATGAATTCTACAATTTTATTTTTTATCACAACTAATTTTATATAAAAACAATCGATTTACACAAAACCTAAATCAGTTGTATTTGAACCAATAGATTAATTAAAACCCGAATAAGCTACTACGTCAGAAACGCCAAAGAAAAATATTTGAGATGCAATTTTTTTGGCGTTTCTGACGTAGTAGTTTATTCGGGTGTTAACATTCCAACGCCAAATCTCCTGTTATTATCAATAGATTAATTACTCTAAAAATTTAGTGGTGTTAAAAAATAAAACTGTAGTATTCATCTAGCAACCCTGGGTTGAGAACATTTTAATTTATTCCGGAACATTTTTAGCCCCGCTTTTATTTCCCACCACTCTATTTAAAAAATAATTTTCTCTAATATATAACTTCGATAAAATAAGAAAATATCATTCTTAAAAAAAAAAAAAAAAAAAAAAAAAAGTTACATGAAATAAAGACAGGGTTTAAAATGGTCCGAAATAAATTAAAAATTTCTGCAAACATACATAAATACAAAAGCTTTATTGCTCTAATATGAATTCGAATGATCTGAATATTACTATCACTACACTAAGCAGTGAATGAACTGTTTCAAACGACCAGGATCAAAGACATTTCATATATGAATTTGAATATATTTTATTAGTTACGTCAGTATTTTGATTAAAAATTCGATGTGTTCTATTAAAAAAAAAAAAAAAAAAAAAAAAAAAAAGTAAAATCAATATATATGTGATTGTATATGATATTATACATAATGTTATGAAATGAAAACGCTTATTCATTTTGAAAAGTTAAAGTATATTATAATCGGTCGCGATAAAACAAATATCAAAGTTAAATAAAATAGCCTGGGTGGAGTACTTTCCGTGGGGGGTCTTACTAAGGGTTCCCAACCTGTATTCCCGCGTATATTTCAGAGAAAATTACGAAAACATCTGAATCGAGTATTGTTTTGAAGATTAGAGATAAAAGTTAATTTTTTAATTATGAATATATTAAATCATATTAATTATTGAAAACATCAGTTCCGTGAAACAAATGACGTTAAATAATAAAAAATGTTACTAATAAGTTTAATTTTATTCTGCACAGTTTTTATTTTTCATAAAGGAAGGTGTTTTTTAATATAAAGGTACAAAATACGAGTTCAACTTTAAACCCCTAGTTCTCATACATAGAACATTCTTCTAATTTTTTCATATCAAAATCATCAGAATAAAATTTTTGATTTACAATTCCCTGCTAAAATTCGAAGCAATTTCACTTTTTTTATATTCCTTATACATAATTAAAAAAATTTTAAAATTTTAAATAAGATTTCTCACCAATAATTTTTAATAGAAGAATATTGTATAATACTTCAATTTCGAAACCTTTAACCCTTTCAGTCGCAGTGTTTCCGCTGATGGAACACATAATTTTAATTCTCAAGTGCAAAAACTCATCCCGGAAATTTTTTAGCAAAAATTTACATTTATAACATAGCAGAAAACGCCCTTTTTTCAAC
Organism: Salticus scenicus; assembly: GCA_963930645.1. Lineage (NCBI taxonomy): Eukaryota > Metazoa > Arthropoda > Arachnida > Araneae > Salticidae > Salticus > Salticus scenicus. Next base: position 159,377,800 of record OZ005656.1, on the reverse strand, counting down.
GTGAAAATTTTAAATGTCTTGTATTCTAATTATGTTCGTAAATTCCGGTGGCAGTGTAATTTAAATGATCCATATTACCTTGCTCCGCAAAGGGTTAAAATACTCCGGAATAAATTGAAATGTTGGGATCTATGCAACTTTTACGAGTTTTCGTTGTCGATAATGTTTACTTATAAAGTGATATATTAATTAAATTAAATATTATTTGAATTTAATAAGGTTTACTTACAGATGCTTCAAACCGAAAATTTCTCGAAAAGGAACAATGCTAATTTTTTATTTTTTAAATATTTATGATCAGCTATGTGTCTAAAAGCCATTTTTAAAATTAGTTTAGTAATTTTTTAAATAAATTAAGTAGTGAACGTTAAAGGGTTAAGCCGTATGTACCCGTAACAAAGTCACGCATCTTTCACTGCATGAGTATGGACACTAATTTAGGAACGTTGCGAGGCCTGCTAAAGGAAAGGGTGACTTGTAATTAAATTCGCTGTCAAAAGGGGAAGAAATAATATAAAAGACGCAAACATAAAATAATTTCGAAATCATAGTAAAATAGCTTTACATCACTCACAGGAAGTTTAGGGATAGCAAGAAAATTTTTGTTTCAAGAGCAAATTTTTATTTTCAATTTTCACAAACAAGGAGCACCAATCAGCTTGTCAGAGACACATTTGCCTTGAAAATAGGAAGGATTTATTATTTTTCTACAATTAAATAAAGTTAAAAATGTTGTAGAAAATTTCTGGCATGATGGCTCCCACCAAAATCGGGGGACTTGACAATCATGCTGTTCTCATATATATATAGATATTTGAGTGCACATCGATTGTGGTGATTTGGGAGTACACCTCGAAGAACGGAATACGCAAGCATGAGTCCAGGGATGGTTTTTTGCTATTTTTATTCAAAACTTAACAAAAAAATTGAAATTCAAATAAATTAAAAATTATTACAAAATGCTCGCCTCCGAGCATACTTCAAAAACATGCTACACACTTTTAGCACCAAGTCTCTCTGTCTTTTTTGAGTCTCTTCCTTCCGAGCACACCTTCGAAGGGGGAGGGGAATACCCCACACGAAGCACCGATTCGTTGAACGTGATATCAGTCTACCCGTGACATCATTTTCGGCCAATCTTGGTCTACCCGAAACTCTGAGAAACGTCGGTAGCAACAAAAGGCCATGCGTGAAATCGGAAACTATTGATGTCACCGCTTCCATAGAAATATACAATTTTTTTACACAAAGCATCTGTCGCTCAGACAGCTTCTCGTGGCTCCGTTCTGTCTGGTCACACGACCCCTGACCTCTTGGAATGTTTGTAACCTTCACTCCAGCACAGCTTCCTCCCTCCTAAAAGACCATTTTACGGACTTCAGGATGTAAAATGGGCTCCAGAAGACTCAGGTGCCTCCTCCCATTATCAAACATGCAACATCAGAGAGTTGAGCTAGCCCCCCAAAAAAAATTTTTTCGAAACAACCCCCTGAACTTTTATAGAATTAAAAATAATCTTAAAAATAAATTTTCTAGTCTTACACCTTGCATAATTACTAGATCCCAAGGTCTCATTTCACATTATATAAAAAAAAACAATTAAGCATTCACATGCAATTTCGTGATGACAATCAAAGGTTCTACCCCTAACAAAATTTTAAAAGGCAAACACTGAAATTTCACAATTACACAATAAAATTTCATGAAAAAGAAAGAAAAATAATTCATAATCAATACATTCAAACTTTTTTTTTTTTTTTTTTTGTAATACAAATGAAAGAAAGAAAAAAAATAAATATTTACAAACAGTCCAAAAACACTACCTAAAACCAAGGCATTATTTTTTTTTTTTATTCTTCGTGCATGCGACTTAACGCATCCGCATTCAAATGCTTTTTTCCGCTCTTATGCTCGACTGTGAAGTTGTATTGTTGTAAACATAAGGCCCATCTCGTCAAACGTGAATTTGTGCCCATCATTTTTTTAAGATAAACTAAAGGGTTATGATCGGTTTGAAGAACGAATTTTTGTCCATCTAAATAATGATTTAGTTTTTTCACCCCAAAAATGACTGCCGCTAATTCGCGTTCAATGGTACTATAATTACGCTCCGCCTTGGAGAATTTTTTGCTCAAATAAACAATTGGGTGTTCCTCGTTATTCCCGAAATTTTGAGCTAGGACCACACCCGCCCCTACAAGACTTGCATCAGTCTGAACAATGAAGTCTTTTGAAAAATCCGCAGCATAGAGTACCGGTCCCTTAGTTAGATCTAATTTTAGTACCTTAAATGCCTGATCACATTCCTGACTCCACTCAATTTTTTCCCTCTTATTTTTCCCTTTTAACCAATCCGTCAAAGGCGCAGCTTTTGTCGCATAATCCTTTATATATTTATGGTAAAATCCGGTCAGACCTAAAAATGACCTTACATGCGTCTTTGTCTTTGGAATGGGAAATTCTTGGATAGTTTGGATTTTCGCGTCACTCGGCGACCTCTTCCCTGACCCCACTTCGTGCCCTAAAAATTTTACATGGTCCTGGGCGAATAAACACTTTGCCGGTTTCACTTTTAGATTTGCCTCCTCCAAACGTTGTAACACCATGTCCAGATGCCGGATATGGAGCTCCCAACTGGATGAAAACACAGCCAGATCATCCACATATGGTCTCACAAAACTCACTAAATCCCCTAGCACCTCACTAATTAATTTACAAAAATAAAATGGAGCATTCACTAAGCCAAACGTCATTTTTTTTGGAATAAACTCACCGAAAGGGGTTACAAACGCCGCATACCTTTGCGCACGTTTCGTTAACGGGATTTGGAAATACCCCTTCGTCAGATCCATTACTGAGATATATTTTGCAGTGCTCACTTCCTCAACTACCTCCTCAATATTCGGTAACGGGAAAAATTGCACTTGGGTTTTGGCATTGAGGGCCCTATAATCGACACACGGCCTAGGGTCTTTCCCCGGACTCTCTACAAGAATCATAGGCGATGCGTAATCTGACTGACCCACCTCAATCACCCCTAACTCTAACAGCCTGGAAATCTCCTTCCGCATAATTTCTAACTGCCGCGGAGACATGCGATAGGGTTTTGCACGAATCGGCTTATCATCTGTCAAAATGATATCCATCTCTACCTTATGGGTCGTACCAGGGTCGTTAGAAAACACCGTTTTATGCTTTACTAGGACATCTTGTAAAGTTGCCAAATTCCCTTCCGAAACCTTATTACCCAAATTACTCCCCTTAATTAAGTCTGTCAAGTCGAAATGATTAGGGTCCGAAATCGGATACGGGATAGATGCATCCTCCTCAATTTCCTCGCCACCCTCTTCCAAAATTAAGTTGACATGCTCTGGGCGTTTATGATAAGGTTTCATTAAATTCACGTGGAAAATCGTGTCCTTACATCTCCTTCCCGGAAGATCTACCGTATAGTTCGTATCGGATATTACCCCCGTAACTACACCTGGACCTAGCCACTGTACTGCCATTTTATGTGGTTTTGCAGTAGCCAAAACCAACACCGAGTCTCCCACCTTAAATTTTCGGGACACTGCATTTTGGTCGTACCATAATTTTCTTTTTTGTTGACATTCTGTCATGCGCTCCCCTGCCAAATCTTGACATCTTTTTAAGCGCTCATTTAAATCCAAAATATACTCTACTACATTTTGATTAATTTCCTCTTCCTGCATCCAATTTTCGTAAACAATGGTATGAGGCATCCTCAAATTCTTCCCAAAAATTAGCTCTGAAGGAGAAAATCCCGTGCTTTCATGCGGCACGGTCCTCAACGCGAAAAGAGCCATAGGCAGATTTTCTTCCCAATCGCTTTTCGTTTCGAGACATAATGCTTTGAGAATCCTCTTAAGAGTGGAATGCATTCTTTCCACCTGATTAGATTGCGGATGACAGACAGAAGAATGATTGATTTTGATATCATACTTCTCAAAAAACGCTGTCGATAAGTCACTCGTGAAATAAGCACCTTGATCGCAGACTAACTCTCTAGGAAATCCGGTCTTCGCGAAAATTTGCATCAATGCATTGATCACTGACCTCGAAGTTAGGTTTTCCACAGGAATAGCATCCGGGAATTTTGAAGCGACGCAAACAGCCGTTATCGCAAAACGATTATTTTTGTTACTCGTTACAAGCGGACCTATAGCGTCAATCGACAGACGTCTGAACGGTTCAGAAATAATCGGTACTAATCTCAACGGAGCTTTCTTCTTATCCCCTTTTTGTCCTACTTTTTGACAAATTTCACAAGTTTTGACATACTCTTCGATTTCCTGATAGCAATTTGGCCAAAAGAAATTAGTCAACACCCTCTGCTTAGTTTTACACGAGCCTAAATGCCCTGACACAGAATCATGACACAGGTTTAGAATCGCTGCCCTAAATTTCTTTGGCACGCACAACTGCATCCTGTTTTGGTTACGCTTAGAATCCGATATTCGAATTAACCGCTCATTTTTTATCTTAAATTCCTTTCCCGCTTCATTCCTAGCTTTTTCCCAACAATTTTTCAACGTGTCACACGCAGTTTGCTCTTTTTGAAACTCTTCAGCTGAAACCCCGATTAATGGACACCTGTCTGTTTCTTTTAACACAGGAAGAACAACTTTATTTTCTGCACTAGTCTCCTCTAACGACTCGCTTATCAAACCCGGTTCCTCCTCAAAATTCTGAATTTTTCTCTGAGTTGGCTTTTCATTATTCATTTCGGACTGCGCACTCTTAATCCTTTCTTGCTCACGTTTCTGACTTCGCGTTATCGCATTAATTGGATAAACAATTTTTTTATTGGACTCAATTAACTCTGCGGTTTTATTGCCTAGAAGATATATTCCCTGACTCAAATTAGCAGGTTTTACAGCCGCTTTTGTAATGACCTCTCCGAATTCCCCTTTTAAAACGATTTTCGCCAAAGGTAAACACCTACACGTTTCGTCAAACGGTTGCTTAATCCATACCTGTTCCGGCAGTAAATCCTCAACAGAAATCATATTCCTTTCGCACACGTCAATGTTTGAGCCACTATCTCTCAAGAATTCGCGCTCTTGTCCATTTATTTCTAATTTACCTATATAAGGCTCAAAACCAACACCTAAAATTTCGCCCGCACTTAAGTTATTGATCGGATTTGTTCTGCGATTAGGGTTTTGTGGGCAGTTAGGTCGAATATGGCCCCTTTCCGAGCACAAATAGCACACAATTTTACTATTTCTATCAAAATCACGATCTTTAGATTCGATTTTATCCCCTTTTAATTTTCCTGAGTCTTTTTTGTCGCCCTTAGTTGACTCAGCTTTCGGATTACTCCCACCATCATGCTTACCTGACCCGAATTTCTGACCGTCTTTCCCAAATGAATTTCTACCCTTCGTAAAACGCTGAAAAGGTTTATATTCTCTTTTCCCATTCTCTTTTCTAACCGCGTCATACTTGTCGCACTTCTCCGCCAAATCCGAAGCTTTGTTGATTTCTTCCCACACATCTACAAAATGTTGTTTGATTTCGCATGGTACCCTTTTCTTTAACTGCTCCGTGAGCATCAATTCCTTTAATGACTCTAAATCTTTAATTTCTAAAATCTCAAGCCAGTTATCTAGGTACCCTCTCAAATCGTGAACTAAATCAACCCATAATTCTTCACTTTTTTTGTTGTGCGATTCAAATTTCGTTCTTAGCGCACGCGCACTCAATCTGAATCTATTCATCAACACTTTTTTTACATGTTGAAAGTTATCAGCCTCTGACTCGTCTAATTTCATAATTATTTGTACGACGTCGCACGGCAATAAAGGGATAAGTTGCGACATCCAGTCCTGTTCGCTAACATTTTCTTTACGTGCTAATCTTTCAAATATCGTAAAAAAAAGAGAAATATCCATTTGTTTTGGGTCAAATTTCGGAGCTATGTCTTTTAATTTAATTTTCTTCAAAACCGTCTCTTGAACTAAACTCCCGGACCCTACGCTACTAGTTTCTGCAGCGCTCTGGATTCTGAGTTTCTCCAGTTCAAAATTTCGTTCGGCCTCTTCTTTTTCTTTTTCTTTTCGTAATTCCCATTCGCGCTCTTCTTTTTGCAACGCCCATTCGCGCTCTTCTTTTTCTTTTTGTAATTTCAATTCGCTTTCTTTCTGTTCCAAAATCCCTTCTATTAGCGCCTTCGCAACCCCTTCATCATAATTAGCCGCCTTTTCAATAGCTTCCTTGATTTCTAGTTTTTTGCTTTTATCTGTTAGCCCCGAAACACCAAATTCATCCGCTAACTCTAACAATATGTTTTTAGTATACTTAATGAGAAATGCCATAATTACAAAATACAATTTCACTAATTACTGAAAAAAAATGCACATATAATAAAAACAATAAACAAATCAAATACCATGAAAATATAGACAAAAGTAACACTTTGATTATCACCTACGAAAATCTTTAAACACCTTTTCTCTAAACATTAACTACAATATTTACCCAGATACAATAAACAGTACCTATATTTAGTTAAAATAAACAACTAGAGAAAAAAAAAAAAGAATCCTAGAATTTTTACCAGTAGGCAAATCAACTAATTTCCAGTATACTCCTATATAAACAGTTACAGTATCCACAATCCTTACGTTGCTTTTAAAAAAAGAATTTAGAATTATAATCTTATCGAAACTTTTAAACAACAATTTAAAGTTACCAAGCTCCCCGTTACAATAAACAGAACTTTAACGATAAATTTATCTCTCAAGTAAACGCCCCGTTAAGTCATGAAATTACTCTTTTCAACCGCCTTAACTATTAACTTGACTTCGAGATATCCGTGCTTAAAATTTTACACATAAAACTAAATTCTTACTCTTAAAGCTTCGTAACTACATGCATTGTTACAAAACAAAAATAAATAAATAAACAAAAACTATCATCCCACAACTCAAATCTCTGACACTTTGCATATCTGAAAATGAAAGAAAACATACCTGAAAAATCTCCTTGATTGGCATCTCCAGGGAATTCAGCAGCACAGGGAAGAAGCGAAGTCCTTTTAATCCTTTCCACGCTATTGTCACAGGCATCAATAATCTCCAGTAAATCTCAGGGATTCCAGTTGTCACCGGACTCACAGCAACGTTCTTTTATACTTTTTCACCACCAACACATAGAAAACAGAGTTCGATGTTTTTTTTTTTCTTAAAACAACATCCCACCGCTGCCACCATTTTATATTTTTAATTAAAGCTGTGGTGATTTGGGAGTACACCTCGAAGAACGGAATACGCAAGCATGAGTCCAGGGATGGTTTTTTGCTATTTTTATTCAAAACTTAACAAAAAAATTGAAATTCAAATAAATTAAAAATTATTACAAAATGCTCGCCTCCGAGCATACTTCAAAAACATGCTACACACTTTTAGCACCAAGTCTCTCTGTCTTTTTTGAGTCTCTTCCTTCCGAGCACACCTTCGAAGGGGGAGGGGAATACCCCACACGAAGCACCGATTCGTTGAACGTGATATCAGTCTACCCGTGACATCATTTTCGGCCAATCTTGGTCTACCCGAAACTCTGAGAAACGTCGGTAGCAACAAAAGGCCATGCGTGAAATCGGAAACTATTGATGTCACCGCTTCCATAGAAATATACAATTTTTTTACACAAAGCATCTGTCGCTCAGACAGCTTCTCGTGGCTCCGTTCTGTCTGGTCACACGACCCCTGACCTCTTGGAATGTTTGTAACCTTCACTCCAGCACACGATAAACTATTGCCGCAGCTGTGATGCAATTTAATTACGTTTAGGAGAAGGCAATAACTTTGCTTTGCCTTCTTTGCAAAAAAAAAAAAAAAAAAAAAAAAAGGTCGAGTTTCGACTACTGGGCGATACTTATTATTACTCGTATTGTGAGTCTTAGATCGAAGATGTATTTTATTTTGTTTTTAATCATAGAGAATTTTGCTAGAATTTGTATGGCAACGATAAGATCAATTACTTTAAAATTATCTTTGGGAAGAAGTTTTTTTAAACGTTGTACTTTTATTTATTTATTTATTTATTTATTTATTAGTATCGCCCAGTGGTTGGAACTTTATCAACATTTTTAAACAAGAATTTAAATAATAAATATATAAATTCAAATTTCCCTGTAGACAATGTTCTTAGTAGTCTCTATTAAAAAAATAATAATTAAATTTGGTGTGAAACAACAGCACGATTTCTATTACCCACTATTACACGTATTTTATGCGCTTTTTGGAGATAATGTTATCAGAAGACATAAAATTGACCTAATGAAATAGACACCGAAAAATTTTCCGGTAAGATAAAGTTAATATACGTGCAAAGACATATAAAACAGAGTTTGCGCAGCAATTTTTCTTTCTTTCTTCTTCTTCTTCTTCTTCCTCTTTTTTTTTTTTTTTTTTTTTTTTTTTTAAGAAATGAAAAGAAAATTGGATTGAAACACTAATTTCCGAGGTCTAAAACTAAACTATTTGATCAGGATGACTATTAATTTGTCTGTGATAACCAAATAAAGCATGAGGAAGGATATCTAATATGGATTTATGTAACAATTTTCAAGAAAGTCGTTAGAGCCGTTTTTAAGATACCGACTTTTACCAAAGCTTGGCATAATTAATTGTTGACCAGAAAACAACAGTTACACGCAGAAGGATACTTAAAAGAGGGTTACTATGGCAAGTTTGGAAAAAAAAAAAAAAAAAACATACAGTCGTTTTGAAAGGAATGCATTTGCAGGACCTGAAATTCAGCTATTTATATAGGACGCATAGCAATTTTTCTGAACTAATCAACTATGTCATTCGAAAAAGGACATCTAATAGAGTATTTACACAGCAATTTTGAAGAAAATCGTTAGAGCCGTTTTTGAGATACGGACTTACGGTCCCACTTCCGGTTTTCTAATTTTCACCAAAATTTGGAAGATTAATCTGTACACCAGACCTGTTTCAATTCTAAAGTTTCGTAGTTTTATCTTTATCAGTTTCAGAGTTATAATAGCCAGAATATTTTTCGCATAGATACACACACATACACACTGACCAATTGCCAAACTCTACTCTTTTGGATTCAGGAGACCTTAAAACATGTAAATCAGGTGAAATCTCGATAGAGAATTTTTGGAGCGAATACAATACTTCCATTACCTACGGTAGTCGGGAAATGGATGTAAAAATTAATATCAGCATCTTTATTTACGTGACTATGCATATCCTATGAACTTCCTCTATGCATTTGCCTCTAAACCAGAACGATCAGAGTTCTTTTTATGGACATTTCAATAGCAAATAATGCAGTTTATATCGAATAAATCTGTCAACAGTTTGAAATAAATAAATGAATAAAATTATATTCACATGTGTGTTGATAAAAATAATTAAAGGAGAATAGTATCTTAGTAATATAAATATATATATATATATATATATATATAAATAAAAATAAATAAATAAATAAAATACGAATAAAATTCTTTCCGCAAAAGAAATTAATTTAAGACCGTAGTTTTATTTTTGATATAGGCTTTCCCTTTTCTTTAAACTTTTAAATTCTGTAATAGACTACATTAATATAATACATTAATTAATTAATATACATAGATATGTATATTAATAAAACTAGCAAGCTACGCCCGCTTCGCTGGTCACTATTTTTAAATGAATCACTATAGTTAATGAACTTTAGTACAAACTAGACTTTAGTACAAAAAATCATTTCTGAGATTTTGGAATTTCCGATTTTTATAGGGGAAGGAGGGGAAAAATCAAATTTTTAGGTAGGTGTGGGGTGGGAATTTCGCAAATTCCATACTTTTGAGTAGAACTCCATCAAACAAGGCACAAAGATGTTGAAAACAGCCATGCCTCTTCTTTGGGATATTAACTAAAACTAATTTTTAATTTTTGGGGATTTTCTAATTATTTATTTATTTATTTTATTTATTTATTTATTATTATTATTATTTTTTTTTTGTGGGGGGACGTTACGAGGAAGCATATTCGAGACCCCTCCTTTTAGCGTTAGTTTTGTCTTGGGAAATCTATTGGAGCTGCAGTCACGAATTTTGGTGTGTGAATTGTTTATCTGTATACAAAACCTAGATTAACGGGATTTTATGAAATTCCTACTCTTTCCCCCTGTGGAGGAAGGAGGCAAAATCACGTTCGTAAGCATAAGTCGGCTCCAAATTACTCCGCGGTTAAGAAATTGCACATGGTGGGACTAGACTTGAGTATAAGAAAATATTATTAAATGTTTTCGGTAGTGGAGCGCTTATTAAATAAAATAACAGAAATGACTCTTTGAAAATGGAAATAGTAGAAAATTAGCTTACCGTTTAGGTGCTATTCTGTCCCGCTATACAATGTACTATATCCTCTTGGTTTATCATCTTCTTAGTTTTTCTTTCTGATATAGATTTTGTTAGTATAGGTAGCAATTATTCATTACGAAAATGAGTGACTCTTTTACACCTTTTAACGCGAGTTTTAATTAAAAAATAATAATTAATTAAAGGAGATAGCAGAATATCTTTCATTCGTTTACATCTTAAAACACAAAACTGAGAGCAGAATAATACTGAGAGAAAACGTTCATAGTTTATTGTATCACATGACGATTGCTCTATTTTTAGTCGCCCCTAGTTGGGTGGGTTGAAACAGGGAAGGAATGCGTAGATTTCCTTTTTTTTTATGCAGTTCGTTTTTTTGGGAAAGTTTCGTTTTCTGGGAACACATTTCACAAATGAGAAGTTTTTCGAGTTTGTAATTCTAATTTTCTTTCGGATCGGTTTTACGTATGCAACACATAAAGAGATTTTTCTGAATTTCCTACCCTTTAAAAGCAGTGAGGTGGCCAAAAATATGTTTTGAAACCTAACTCTGTACTAATTTATCTCAGGAAAGCGATTTTTTGATGGATACGTTTGTCATGCGTATGTATTAACGTATTCTAAAGGGATTTGGAGGAATCCCCCTCCCTCTTCTTTAGGCGGGCAGGCAAAACACATTCAATCTTAAATCTGCTCCAAATTATCTTAGAAAAGCGATTTTTTTTTTTTTTTGGTCGGTTATAAGTATCCAACACACGCAAAAAAAAAAAAAAAAATTCGAAATCCCCCACTCATTCCACCCTTAAAGAACGGTTGTGGGGGTGTAAAGATGTGTTTGCAAACATAACTCTGCCACAATTTAGCTCAGGAAAGGGATTTTTTGATGCGTCGGTTGGTTATGAGTATGCAACATGCACTGTAAAGTGATTTTGCGAAATTGCCCCCTCCCTCGCCCCCCACGACCATTGGGGCGAGTGCGGCAAAAAACAAAGTTTTAAGCTTAAATCTGCTTCAAATTACCTGTTAGAATGGCGCATTTTGGTGCGTTGGTATTGATTAAGTGTACGCAATATGCACTTTGGTGGAATTTTGGGAAATTTCTTCTGATTTCAGTGATTTTTCTTAAGTTTTTGATTTTTGAGATTTTATTAATAATGATATGGGATTTTGAGAATTCATTTAACTATAGTCTCCAGCGAAGTGGGCAAAGCCTGCTAGTTTTATATAAATTAAATATAAGGTTTTAGTTGCCAACCATGGCAATTTTTTAAAACTACTATTACAATACAAATATTTTTGCTTTATTTAGTTACAAAAATCTGCAATAAAATTGACTAAAAATAACTAATCAGTTTTTAGATAAATCTAATGGTGACAAAGATTTTATTGGGGATGTTTGTTTCAGGCTATTTTGTTGGGACCATTTTGCCCTCAGACTATTTTGTTGAGATTATTGTGTGGGGGCTATTTTGTCGAGGGTGCCTTGTTATCGGACTATTTTTTTCGGGATAAATTTTCAACACTATTTTGTCGGATTAATTTTTCAGAGCTATTTTGTCGGGTTATTTTATCCTTGGGGTAAGTTTTTGGGGCTTATTAGTCTTTAGGTTACATTTTTAATCTATTTAATCTAGGCTGTTTTTGGGATCTTTTTATTTCAAAGCTATTTTATCCTTGTCGGTGACATTTTCATGGGGCTACTTTGTCTTGCTAATTTATTCAGATCTGACATTTTTTTTTCTTTTTTTTCCTTTGTTTTGGGCTAATTTTACCAAGACTATTTTGTGCAGCTATTTTATCGGAATGATTTTATCTTGGGGCAATTTTGTCGAAGCGGTTTTTTTTTTCAGGCTATTTTGTCGAACTATTTTATAGGCATATCTTACCTGATCTTTTATTTATTTATTATTATTTTTTTCCGGGGATATTTTGTCTATTTTTATGACTTCAGTCTTGGAAAACGGGAAAAAATAAATCCAGAAACTAAGCTATATCCCGATCCGTGATATTGAATTAAAAAAAAAAAAGAAAGGAAAAAATGCACACGCAGATTTAACAAATCTCTTCGATAGACATTTTGAGTATAAATGTTGCGTATACAAAATAAAAAAGTGTATAAATTAATGGTAGTTTTTTATGCTCTCTTGGACTCATAAATTACATAAGTTTTTTCTACAGCCCACATTAATAGTTCGTACTTTCTAAACGATACTACTTCTAAGCCCTTTTTTCTTATTAAAAATAGGCTATAAACGTACGACACATTTTATGCTTGTGTATTAATAGATATATGAAAGACTTTTATGCATCTTTTCATGAAACTTTCAACTTTTATTGAAAGTTGGAAATTATAACATCTTCTTGGGTGCTTTAAAAGTTGTTATATGGATTTATAGGAAGCTATCTGCATGAAAAATCAAGACGTAAAATTAAACTTTTCCTATAAAATACACGTCTTTTACGAAATTAAATGTATTGAACAAGAAAATTAATTGAACAAGAATGAGTAATTTTGAATGTATGAAACATAATAAATCAAACTATATCCAAATGTTTAAAGAATTCTTAGTTTAAAATTATCTACGTTTTTAAAACTGCATAATTTGTAGCATTATCTCCGTATATCAGTCTTGTAATTGCACGCTGCTATGCCACTGATAATTATACACGTTCATTAGAAATGTACAACAAATTGTTATAATTAAAATCAATTAATGATATATTTTACACAGCCCTATTCTAAAGGAGAAATAGAATTTTTCCTTTAAATTACAGAGTAAAATGATTAATGATGCAAAAAATCACAAGGCGAAAATTAATAGCTGAATTTGCACTTTAACGGCGTTTAATCTTTTAAATTGGCCAGGAATTTATTGATATTTTAATGTAAAATTATAAAATATTTAAATATATTTAGCACATATTTAAGTATATTTAAATAAGCACAGGAAGTTGTAGATTTAAGGAGTTGTTGAAGATTAACCCTTTGCGGCGCAGGGGAATTTGGAACATTTAAATTACACTGCCACCGGAATTTAAGAACAAAATTAAAATAAAGGAAATTTTAAAATTTCGGGTTAAAAAAAAGGGCCTTTTCTGCTGTGTTATAAATGCAAATTTTTGCTAAAACATTTCCGGGATAAGTTTTTGCACTTGAGAATTAAAATTAGGTGTTCCATCAGCGGGAACACTGCAACTGAAAGGGTTGCAAGTTGTAAAGTTTAAAATTATATAGATTTAAAAAGTTGAAACTACTGCAAGACAAAACAGTTTCAACTATAATCTAATATATAATTAATAAAAAATGGCTGCTTAGTTGAAAAACAAGCATTAAATTTTAAATATGTCCAGAGATTTCACAAAATTAAAGATATTATAAATAATTCGAATATAGAAAAATAATTTTTCAATGACAATTTACTAATGACGGAAAACAGCTGCTTAGTTTAAAAACAAATACTGAAATTTAAGTCACTTCTACTTTTTTTTTTTAATTAATAAAACTGTAGATTGCTACAAGAATACACAATTGAAATATTTCACGTGTTTTTACAATTGTACTTGATATTTCGTTGCGTACATTAATGCTGTGAAAAGAACGTATAAAATGCGTGTTTGTATCGTCGAGATTTCAGTAACTCGTGGAGTTAAAAATCTCGTATGAAAGAGAGAGAAAGAGAAAAAACAGAGAGAGAGAGGAGGGGGTGGGGTGGGGGTGGGATTTGAATCATATCTTCCAATTACGAGGCCGGCGCTCTATCGAGTGGGCTACCACGGCCCTCAATTAGATTATAATTTGTGCAAAAAGAAGGTACAGAATTTCCGTTTATAGAAATACCTTTCATAGAACTCAGTGCTTTGGAAATCTTTCGGGGTTCCCTGCACATAAACCAGTGATAGTATTCAAATCATCTTCAATGGGGAACATTCCATGATGAACTTGAACAACATATATGTTTCAAGAAATTCCATGAATATTTACGGTAACTAGAGCACTGACAGGCAGATGTACAGACAGACAAACCGAAATCATAATAGGTCATCCAATTTTGTTGGAAAGTGTTATAAAAGATAAGAAGGTCATATATAATATAAATAAATGAAGTAAAATAAATTAGATATTTAGATTAAAAAAAAGTCTTAATTATCATTGATAAATACGTTTATTCTTTAATTAAGAAATCTATATATGAATTATTACATAATGTGAAAGTAAATATCTTTATGTTTATGTGGTTTTGTTAATCAAATAGCCGAAAGATTTAAAAAGAAAAACAAAATCAGACTTTTGGTTCAATTTGTGTAGAGAAAATTGTTTTGTTTATTAATAACATGCCTCATTTAATTAGTTTTTGAGAACCCATAATTTCTAATAATAACTTAATGAAAAATGAATTATGAAAATAATGTTAAATAACAAACGTGAAAGAATTATTTTCTCCTCTTAGCCATAGCAACAATTCTCAAAGGAATAAATAATAAAAAAAGTAAAAGGTCATAAGTCGTAATTATCACTAATAAATAAAGTTCTGTATTCGAAAAACCATATATGAAGTCTTTGCATAATAAATTAAGCAATACTCTGTACTGAAAAATAATTGTCTAACTTTAGTAATTTACCGCAGAGTAAAGGAAAATTATTGACCTATGTCTTAATGTACCCACTGTCGTTTGTTTCAGATTTAAGATTGTGTTTTGTTTAAGTTCCCTCTATGTTAGAAACTTAGAAGTTCAATGTTTAGGAAAAATAATGCTTTTATTGTCAACGAGTTATAATCAAGTAATGTCTTTCGAGAAAATTACTTTTCTCTTTTGTAATTTGGAGTTTGTATGGAAATTTATTTTTGTTGGAGAGAATGGAAGCATATAAGATTAATTATTAAAAGTTGAAATATGGGATTTACTTAAAAAAAAATTTTTTTTTAAAAAGTTAAATTACTAATATGCATATTTAATAATGAAAAATGTTTATTTACTTATATATTAGGTCTTTGCATAAATTCGTGCGGTTTTTTATTACTTCATTTAATAAAAATACATCAAATCAAATGACAATTTTTAATCAAAATACTCTCCATTACTTTCTACAACCTGTGCCCATTTTTCGGGTAACAAATGTATACCACGGCGATAGAAGCTCTCGTCTTTGGAGGAAATAAAATGATACGCGTCCGCACGAACTTTTGCAACGACCTAATAAATTAACAACAAATAAAATATTTTCAGAAAAGGAACTGATTAACTAAGCACTGAAAAGTTACAATAGAAATGCCTAAAATTTCATCATTCTTAATTTGAAAATTTAAAATTTACATAATTTTCTTATGTATTTGGAATGATTAGAATACACATTTTAAACATATAAGTAATGCCGAGATTGTGTGATTATGTGAGAAATGCCGAGCTGATCATCAGTCAGGGTAGCTCAGTGGTGGAGAAACCGCATGTTAAACGGAGGGCCCGGGTTCGATTTCCGGCTCTGGTATTTTTCACATAGTTGGTATAAAAACCAACCTTACACTCCATTTTATTTAAAATGAATATAATATTTAAAAATTTAAATTTATTTTATCTTTACCAGTTTTAACAGGACAATATTAAAAAGTATGAAACTATTCTGCATATATGATTAATAGGTAGCAGTTTTGCTTTCATATATGTACTTATGTTTGTTCACATCCAGAAAATGATTCTAAAAAATAATGTTTGATTTTGAGAAATCTATACATTTTATTTCGGTATATTTATTGAAAAATAAATAATATTCATATATCATCTGCATCCAAAACTTTCAAAATAATTAAGTTGCAAAACAAGAAAAAAAGCTGTTTTTTGCGAGAAAAACCGCTGCAATTAACATAATAGTAATACGTAGACAGAAACAGCGGCATATCCTTAATGAAATTGTACATTAGAGTAATTATAATTATTTTTATATCTGCACACATAATTCTCTGGACTACCACAAGTCATACACGGAAATCTCTCAGGGTAGAGTGACCATATTTTTTTCATTGAATTTGGGGACAAAGATGGCGGTGTCCTCGAATTTCGAGGACAGAAAAATAAAAAAATAATTAAATCACCTTAAATTGTAAAATTTTAGTAATTTTTATGCATAAAGCACCTAAAAGAACTTATTTCAGCTTATTTATTATACATATAATAAATTACTATAATAAAACATTAATAACTTTATAATCGGCGTCCCCAAATGTGTTGTAATTTTTTGGGAACGAAGGTAGTTTTGTCCTCAAGATTCGGGACTGTCCTCGAGGTTCGAGGACATATGGTCAGCCTATCTTAGGGCGCCCCACTGCACCCTAGCACACCATTAGAAAACCACTATTGTATGTACGCTAGAAGAAGAAATTGGATTCAGGGAAATTTTTGACTTCCACTGTTCGATGAATTTAAATATTTTAATGTATACCGAGCAAGGTTTGTTTATAGTAATTTTGAAAATGTTTTTCTGTTTGTGTTACTGAAATTTTGTATTCCATTTACATTGATAAAAATTTCACTGGTGTATTACGGGAAAAGCTTGGCAACACAGACTCCTAGATTTTCCTGTAATATCACAAAACGTATCGTTATCTATTTTGACTGTATTAGCCCATAAACGACTGTATTAGACAATTGCAAATAAAACAAGATACTGAGGTTCACTGTTAGATCACGAGTTTCGGTAGAAAATAACAGTGATTTACTAAAATAGCCTGTGATCTTCAGTTAAAGTCTGTAAAAACCTGCGCATAATTATCGATTTGATCGTATAATGATTTTTGTAGCATGAATAACACTGAAAAAAAAAAAAAAAAAAAAACGAGGACAGTTATGGTCAAAAACAAATTATTAATGACAATAATTATGATTTAATGGAAAAGTGCAATATATATAATTGTAGAGTAATTTACAGTGTAATTATGTAGTATAAATCTTTAAAGCAATAGCTATTTTTAACAGCGAAGAAATAATGTGCAGAATTCTACAGAATGTTATATTTGTTTAACCCTTTAACGTTCACTACTTAATTTATTTTAAAAATTACTAAACTAATTTTAAAAATGGCTTTTAGACACATAGCTGATCATAAATATTTAAAAAATAAAAAATTAGCATTGTTTCTTTTCCAGAAATTTTCGGTTTGAAACATCTGTAAGTAAACCATATTAAATTCAAATAATACTAGAGGACCCGTGCTGCTCCGCAGCAACAGGATAGACTATGTATGAAAGGGTGTAATTATTACATAAAATCATTTTACAGTTTTTTTTTTTTTTCAAATAATTGATTTACACCAAACGCAGGAAAATCTTGAAAAAATCTTGAAAAAATTGAATGTAAAGTTGATTGTGCACGCATAACTTTCCTCAAACTCAACGAATTTAAGCAGTTAATAGCTCAAAAGAAAGAGCTTGATCCACTGAGTGTTATTAGACTTGTGTCAACAGCCTACGTTAATTAGAACTCTAGTTATAGAGGTTTGAGTGAAGGAAAATCTTGAAAAAATTGAATGTAAAGTTGATTGTGCACGCATAACTTTTCTCAAACTCAACAAATTTAAGCAGTTAATAGCTCAAAAGAAAGAGCTTGATCCACTGAGTGTTCTTAGACTTGTGTCAACAGCCTACGTTATCTAGAACTCTAGTTATAGAGGTTTGAGTGAAGGAAAATCTTGAAAAAATTGAATGTAAAGTTGATTGTGCACGCATAACTTTTCTCAAACTCAACGAATTTAAGCAGTTAATAGCTCAAAAGAAAGAGCTTGATCCACTGAGTGTTCTGAGAGTGAAACGATCAAGATCCATTCATTAGAAGAGGAGCTATGAGATTTTGAATTGCTTGAGTGAATGTGTCCCATAAGAAATGTACAGGGAAGAATCGCGTTTGAGTATAACTTGAGTAAGGTAGGAGTAGAATAAATTTCAATGATTGATGACATATCTGAGTCTAAATACCTTTCATTTAAAAAAAAAAATGAAGGAAATCGGTCGGATAGAACGGCCAGACGGGCTGACTTTAGTTTTCATAAATTTTTTTAATATATAAGATTTAATTTAATAAATAAATCACTTTATAAGTAAACATTATCGACAACAAAAACTCGTAAAAGTTGCATAGATCCCAACATTTCAATTTATTCCGGAGCATTTTAACCCTTTGCGGCACAAGGTAATTTGAAGAATTTAAATTACACTACCACCGGAAATTACGAACATAATTAAAATAAAAGAAATTTTAAATTTTCACGTTAAAAAGAGGGCCTTTTCTGCTATGTTATAAATGTAAATTTTTGCTAAAAAATTTCCGGGATGGATTTTTGCACTTGAGAATTAAAATTAGGTCTTCCATCAGCGGGAACACTGCGACTGAAAGGGTTAAAAGGTGAGAGAAAATAATACTGATTAGATTTTTAGATATACATTTCTAAAGCTTTCTCAACTATTTTAAAATTTATATATTTTCGGAAAAGTTTTGTCAGCTTCTGTAGTATATGAGTGTACGAAACTAGATAAGTAAGATGTATAATAGAAAAAATAACTATGCAGATTCAAATGGGTGTACTATATATGTCAACAGATAACAATATTCAGAAATACTTTTATGATTAGCTAGGTAGATATATCGCAGCTTCTATGATTTGAAATCACACTGAACAAGTTTGTATTTTTTTTTTTTTTTGAAAAATCATTTTGATTAAATATAGAAGCATGTGGGCCGAATGTCATCTCGGAAAATCCTGCGCTGCATTTTTTTTCACGATTTTATTATAATTAATTTTCATGATAGACATCTACTTACATTATTGCGAACTATTCCGCATTTTGAATGCCCATATTTTTATAGACTTATTATTATTATTATTATTATTTTTAATCGTATTTATATATTGGAGAAAAATATTCTAAAGAAAAAGTGGTGTAGATTAAAGGCGGGCTAAAAATGCTCAAGAATAAATTAATACGTTGACAACTATGATACATGTCGACAGATATTCAGAAACACCTTTTATGATTAACTATGTAGACCTATCTAAGTTTCTATGATTTGAAATCACACCGAGAAGGTTTGTAAATTTTTATTTATTTTTTTATTTATTTTTTGGAAAAATGATGTTGACTAAATATTAGAGCATATGAGTTAAATGTCAGCTTGAAAAACCTGACATTCACGATTTCACTGATATTCCTCCATTTATTCACGATTTTTGCATAATTAAGTTTCTTGATAGACATCTAGTTACATAATTGTGAGCTATACTAATATTTTTGTGTTTTTTATTTATTTATTTATTTATTTTTTTTTATATATATTTAGAGACTATAACTCTTCAATTAAATAACACAAAGATAGCTTTTTTTTTTTTTTTTTTTTCAAGTAGTTTTTAAAATGCGTATAAATTAGCAACTATGTATTCTAATCGCACGAAACATAATATATATAGTATGTGTTCTGAAATATTTTAAATGTTATGTTTTTTATTTTGGTGAACATTTAAGAAGCGTAATTAATTAATTTTGAGTTTTTCTAAATTGCTGTATCTGAGCATCTGTTGAATAAAATACAACTGCACATATAAAATACCCATTAGAAGAAGCTTGTTGATTATGCTTTCATGAATGATAAATGTATGTTGCGCTTTTATAATGATGTAGAATATATAAAATGACATAAAAATGTATAATATCACTAGCATAGCTATGTTTTATTTTATTTATTTACTTATAATTATCGTAATTGTTTATATAAGAAGAACAATTATTAAAATGTGCGAATTACATCAAGCTTTTTTACGCGTTTAGGGAAAGTATAGATTCAATTTTTTATTCACGTTGGAAGCTTTTAATTTTTATGCAATTTATTATGCAAGCTTTTAATTTTTATGCAAAAAATATTATTTGTTTTTTCGTTTTGTTTCATAATATGTTTTTTTTTTCTCACGTAAAAAGACATTCTATTTAAAGTGTGTTATTTTTATCTATATTTCTGTTTTCCTTCTTTCTTTTTTAAATACATATTAAATTTTATATTCATTGCATAATAACAAAATAAATGTTTATTGCAAAATACATCATGTTTTCAAGTTTTAATAAAAATAAAATAACATTTCAAAAATTAATATATATAATGATCCTCGTCCTCATCTGTCATGAACGAATCCGGTTTGCACCGCTTCAAAACAGAGACTTTTGGCAGCCATTTTTTTTTTTTTCCCATTTGTTCAATTCAACTTACGAAAACATACATATCATTTTCATACATGTTTTGTATCGCACATATTGTTATTTATTCCGTCTAAAACCTTGAAAAACTATTCAATTGTAATGTTTAAATGTTTAATTAAATATAACGGATCACTGGCTATTATAAACATGAACCTATAAATATAATTATGTAACTTCATGATTATAAACAACGCAATGCCAAATAAAAACAAACATAATTTGTTGCCATTCAGAAAATACAAATTCCAAATGGACAACTCTTTAATTGCAAATGAACGATTCTTTGACTGTTTCATTAAAAAAAAAAAAAAAAAAAAACGCTTAAAATATTTCTAAAACATATTAAAGCCTTAAAAATCTTAAAATATATTTGTAAAAACATATTAAAGTCTTTAAATATTTTTATCAAGCTTCATTATTTGTTTACATTGTATGGTATGATTGGCGTCGAGTTCAGTACGTAAATGTCGCCAGTTGATTTTAGTTTTGAAATTAATGTAAAGTTATAGTTGGGATACAATGTTTGGTTGGGCAAGTAAAGGTCACTAGTTGAAATGAGTATTGAAAGTAGGGTAGTCTAAGGTGATAATGTCGAGTCAAGATAAAATGTTCGGTTGAGAATGAGAAAGTCCCTAGCTGGATCCTGGATATTTTGGCGATGTTGTGGGTGAGATAGCTGGTTGGGAGTATAGAGTAGAGGTGAATTTGGGTTAGCATGGAGTGTCTGTAATTATTAGATAGTTAGTTAGAAAATACGCAAGCAAAGTGATGACGTCACTGGGAGTCAGTGGATGCAAGAAAAAGATTTCCTATGTTAATCGCCCATTGGATTTTTTGTAAAAAATTATTAAAAATTGAGGAAAATTATTTCCCGATTTTAATTCCCATATTTCGGTATAGATATGCATTAGTTATCGTGTGCATGCGTTAGATTAAGTTGTTTTTGCTGTAAAATTGATAAAACTTAAATTTTAAATTTCAAAACTTTAGAAAAATAAAATAGCAAACTTCCATATTTGATTGAAAACATAAACATTTCATTTCAAAGGATGATATTTACACAATAAATATCCAACTAATATACTAATTAAAAGGAAAATGATAAATATTCTATCGTAATTTGAAGTCAAATTTGTTTTCAAATGTTTTAAAGTGTCTGATATAAGATACTCATATGTTGCAGCGGAATAGATTTAATATATCTGTCATCCTTGGCGGAAAAAATATATCGCCAAATTATTTGGCGAACATATTTAATTCCTTTCAAAAATCATGGTTATTTTAACTGAATTACATGAAACAATATATCGTACAATACGTATTACGAAAATAAACATCTGGCATGTATATTTTCGTAGTATGTTTTTAATCGCCAAATACAAAAAACGCCAAAGATGACACAGTTTTGAAATTTAAAATTTTGTCAATTTGACAGCAAAATAACTCAATCTAACACATGGATACAATATCATACCTATACCCAAATACGGGTATTAAAATCGGAAAATAATTTTCCTCGATTTTTAATAATTTTTTACAAAATATACAATGGACGATTAACATAGGGAATCATTTCTTGCATCCACGGACGGTCAGTGACGTCACATTTCGCTTACGTATTTGGAAACAGGATCTTTGATAGTCTTAAAAAAAGTATTTTGGCAAAATGAAGTGAATCCTTATTTACTTCCTCTTACCCATAGGGTCGAGAAAGTATTGTTTTAGGGTCAAATTTTCGAACGTGAGTTTTTGTTATACTCTCATGTTCTGAGGTCCCCTGAATACGAAAATCACGTTTTTAGCGAATGGTCTCTGTGTCTATCTGTGTGTCTGTGTGTCTGTTATCAGCATATCTCAAGAACAAATAGTAGCAGACATTCCAAACTCGGTATTCTAAATGTGTATCATATAGGGATGCTACAGTAAGCTTTTCGTTAAGATGAAGCAAACGGTTCGTGTACAGGGACATTCAAAAGTATTCAAATACATTACGGCGGTCTATGGGGGAAATTGCAGGTAAGTAGAATTTAACATCTATAGACTGCACTAAACCAAATGAAACGAATACATATTTTTTGTAATAGAGATAGTCAACTGGGAAATTTTTTTTTGTGTTTGTAGGAGCCTCGCACCCCCCCCCCCCCCTGGGGTAGATGTCCTCCCTCGAGTGGAGTAAATTTTCATGATGGGTATCTTTTAAAAGATCTCGCCAATACCTTTAAAACGAATGGTTGAACCATCGATCTACGATAATTTAAAATAAAGTTATTGATTTCTTTCATTTTTAACATTTTTTTTTTTTTTTTTTTTTTTTTTTTACTTTAATATTGAGAATAAATTGAACTTTTTTTTAGATATTTAGTGTTATACTATTTCTCTAATATGGAAATCGTCTGTATTATCATACAAGATAACTTTTTAAAATAATAATTTTAATAAATTATTTTTTTTAAACTGAATTATTTTTTAATAACCGAATTAAATTCTATATAAATGTAGGTGCATTAATGAAACGGATGGTTGAGGGGGGGCAGAACTAATTATCATATAAAACTCTTCCGAACCCTAATTTGAATAGTTTAACGTAGGTTTACATAACAGTACACGTTATCTTACCTCTTAATCTCCAACCTGTACTTATAGCATTAAATTTCAAGGTAAGAGAAAGTCGTGTGAGTGACACACTAGATTATTCTTATTATGAGGACTTTAAATAGAGCACTTAACGGAACACTGGGATGTGTTATTGCTGTTGTGTTTTGGGGCCTATATTTTTTGTCAACCAGCAGTTTTTTTATTGTCATTCATATTTATTGATCGGGTAGAATTTTTTAAATTTCAGAACGAAAATTAGAAAATACTCGTATCGAAACACATTTGATTTATAAACAAAAACTGAAAATACATTTGAATGATCACGTGGTAATCTTCATGATGTTTTCAAGATTTATCGTTCACATTCCGTCATTTTTGACGGGGCTATATACTAGTTAAGTATATAAAGTCTTTACAAACAAAGAAAGTTGCATCGTTTAATTTATATTGAAAAATAACTGATATTTCTACTAATGTCGCATCCATTATACTTATTCTGTTTTAAAATGATCTTATAAATCTTCTGCAGATATTGTTCGTCTGAAAGCTTTTTAAGCTTTATGTAACCAGATTTACTTCATATTAATAATAAAAGAGTAACATGTTATATACGTACAGTTTATATTGTGCAATCTGAAATGAAATACATTTCACAATAAATCCCCGCTTTTCAAACAAAGACGTTGGTCATAATTAATAGTTTTAGAATACTTAAGTTTAATAACAATATCTTCTCTTATATCCATGAACATTTTCTCTTTCGTGTTTGTGTTTTCTGCAAAAGAATATATATTTAAATGAAGAGGAAAGTGTAATCTGAATTTCCCTTCCAAATAAATTATATCACAATTTGTATCATAATTGAAATCCTGCGATGAACTACATTTATTTCTGAGATATATTCCGATTTTATGAAGTTAATGCTGATTACATATATTTGTTTTTAGATGAAATTTTTTTTTGAAAACTATTCGTGGTGTAAAAGAATGCAGTTTATCGTAGGTTCGAAGTTTTCGCTGCATATTTCCATTAAATTAATTTTAAATTAGAATATAATATACCAATTTGGTATTACAGAATATCATTTTTGATTGACATTAGTTTTATAATGTCGAACTATAAATATTAAATCTAACCTGAAAACTATGTAACTATCAAAATTAGAGAAAATAAAAAAAATAACATTATTTAAAAAAAATATATATATATATATATATGTGTGTGTGTGTGTGTGTGTGTGTGTGTGTGTGCATATGTAGTACATATGTATGCATATATTTTTTTTTACAGCCTATACTGACAAATGCAGTGGATAAATGCCATATATGGAATGATGTGCGAAAATATCGCCTGATTAATCACAAGCCTGTTTTATAAAGCCTATGAGCCGTTGAAATGAAAAAGTAATTCGAACAAAGTTTTGCGTTAAAGTTTTGTGTTCGTTTAAAAAAAAAAAAAAATAGAATTATAGATCTTTAGCATGATATCGAAATTTTTCATGATGAAGCATATAATTTTTCATGAGCAAGTGCTTTACGCTGACATAAAATTTCCAAGAAAAAAAGACTGCGAAAAAAAAAAAATATATATATATATACCGCCTTCATCTAGAATAAATAAGTGACCATTTTCTAAATCCTTTAAATAGAAATATAGATTTCCGAGCTATACACATAAGGCACGCCAATAAACTGAATAGACGAAATGATCGAGAATTTCTAGTCTACGCATTTCTAGTTGGTGAAACAATATTTTGAATATTCTGAATTTTTTGAATGGCAAGAAATTCTCGCTTGGTTATCTAGAATTGGGTAATAAACCAGGATTATAGTTGTTGAAATCCGCCTATTGTGTTCGCATTTATTTGGAGATATTTTCAAATAGGTTTGACCTCGATAATACATACAAAATCTCTAGAATTCTAATAGGGGCATCTAGAACTCGCTTTCAAAGGGGATTAGAATTTATAAGGATAACATGGAACTATTTTTTTCTAGAGTCACAATTTAGATTCTAGAACTCAGTTACAGAATTTTTTCTCACTGCAGGTAAAACTTTTAAAAGTTGAAATGTGTCGGATGACCTTCAGGGGCTATGACAGATAAAAAGATAAACGCAGTGGCTATTACCACAAAAAAGATCGCAGTAGGGAAAAAAAAGAAAGCATTAAATGCTGCAGAATATCTTCATTATTGCAGTAAAATAATACAAGGTCACATACTGCTGATTTACGGTTTACAGAAGAGGTAAACGTTTTACAGAAGAATAACATAGAAATACTATCACATCTTCCATACAATTTTAATTCTGAACCTTGCAACTTTTGGGGTTTTCCTCCAGACTAGAAACCATTAAGAGGTCGCCATTTTGAAAGCAACAAAGCATGTATAAACGTTCCGGAGGCGCTTTTGAATAAGATTTCAAATATCTTCTTCATGCATTTAAGAAGTAGGCGTAACATTATGGCAATTGAATCGTAAATACTTCATAAACAAAACAAATATAAATATGTAAATGATGACGACTAAGGCTAATATATTATTTCTTTCCTTAATATCGCCTTAGTACATATTGAACAGTCTTACAAGGAAACATTCCAAAGGTGTCATCTTCAAAAAAGAATAAAATATATATGTGATTCTACTCTTCATAAAACACCAGAAAATGAAAAAAATTATCGGCTGAAATAAATTACAGCGAACACAAAAAATTATCAAAATTAAGCATATTTGGCGATTTAGCGCTCTTAGGCGATACGTTTGCTAGCACCGAGATTGCAGTGTACGAACAGAACCGTGTTCTGTTTTCCCGCCAAGTACTCAAAATAAATCGCCTAGCAGTGTGAAATCGCCAAATATGCTTAATTTTGATAATTTTTTGTGGTCGCTGTAATTACTTTCAGCCGATATTTTTTTCATTTTCTGGTGTTTTATGAAGAGTAGAATCACATATATTTTTTTCAATACATTTTGAAGATGACACCTTTTGAATGTTTCCTTGTTAGTAGTTTTAATTTCCCCCATGGTAATAATAAACTTTTTTTTTCCTACTGTCAGAAACTGATAAAAGATTTAAAGTGTTTTAGAAAAATTACGTTATTACAATATTTATAATAATAATTTTTAAATATTTCTTAATTCTTCACTTTCACACAGAAAAAAAAAAAAAAAAAAATTAAAATTTTTAATTATAAAAGCGAAATTCTTTTTTATCAATTTGATAATATTTTTTCATACTTACATTTGAAATTGTACTATATATATCATATTTATAACTTATTATTATTATTATTATTTATTTATTTAGGGAATATGCCGCCTTGAGTAATAAGTTGAAGGATAAAACTGCTGATTAAATTCCCCAGTAAATAAACAGTACTTTATGTATACATTCAAATAAAATTTAAAAACAGCAATAATGATTTTTTAAATTTCATGTAATTTCATATTCAACATATATTTAAATTCTCCAAAAATGCAAAAGTTTTTTATTTCAGCAAGTCTAAATTGCTCTAAAGTAACAGATTCGAAAGAAATCGGACGCTAAATTAAAATTTAATCCCTTATAGTAAAAAAAGAGGAAACTTTTTCATACCTGTTTATGGTCGTTTTATAAACATGTATATATATATATATATATATATATATATATATATATATATGTATAAAGGGTTTTTAAATTACTTATAAAATAATAACAAACAAACCTTGTTTCATTGTTTTTTTTTTATTTTAATTTTAATTTAATTTTTTTTAATTTTTTTTTTTTGTAAACACTGAACTTGATTTTAAAAGTCTGATGTGGGCACCACATGACTTCCTTATGCACTTTTAGAAATATACATAATGTTAAAAAACATTGACATTGGACCCGAAACAGTTGGCTAAAAATATTTAGAAAAATGAATTATCACCGTGTTCTGAGCTTTTCTGAAAGTTAGTTAAAAACCGATTGCAAGATTTGTACTGGTAACGCTGAAGAAGACAGCAGTGACCCGAAAAAATTGGCTAAAAGTATTAAAAAAAAAGGCATTTTCACCGTGTTCTGAACTATTCTGAAAGTTTCAAATGTCTAGTTAGTCGGGAAGTTAGTTAAATAAATTTTCTGTTGAACCATATAAACGCTGCCGAAGGCAGCAGTGACCCGAAACAATTGGCTAAAAATATTTTAAAAATGCATTGTCACCGTGTTCTGAGCTTTTCCGGAAGTTTTATATGTTTAGCTAGTCGGGAAATTAGTTAAAAATCGATTCCAAGATTTGCACTGGTAACGCTGTCGAAGGCAGCAGGGACCCTACACAGTTGGCTAAAAGTATTTAAAAAATGCATTTTCACCGTGTTCTGATCTAGTCTGAAAGTTCCAAATGTCTAGCTTGTCGGGAAGTTAGTTAAATAAATTTTCTGTTGAATCGCATAAACGCTGCAGAAGGCAGCAGGTATCGGAAACAGTTGGCTAAAAATATTTAAAAAATGCATTGTCAACGTGTTCTGAGCTTTTCTGAAAGTTTCAAATCTCTAGCTAGTCGGGAAGTCAGTTAAATTGCAAGATTTGTCTAAACCGTTTTTGAGTTATTACCGTTTTTGATACATTATGGCCAAAACCTATGTATTTTTGTCATTATGAACCTAATTTTCTTAAATATTTCCAAAACGGAAAATCATACAAAGTCCAAAAAGGGAGATGCAGAACTAGATGTTATAACAAACCTATGTACCAATCCGCAACTTTCTACGTCCAACCGTTTTTGAGTTATGCGACATACACACACACACACACATACAGACGTCACGAAAAATCGTGTAAAATCCCTTATATCTCTAAAACGAGAGCTTGTGTTAAGATGAGACTTACAGGTGTGCAACTAGACATCATGACAGTCGCACGTATAAATTGGCAACATCCAGCGATCATTCGTTTTCGAGCAATGTGAAATACAAAATCCATTTCGCAAATCGGGATTACTATACTTCCTTATACTTTGTATAAGGAAGTAATAAAATGTAGAGAAATAAAGTACTAGATAACGTTCATATTGGTAGGAATATTCTCACTTAAAACATTGATGTAAGAAAATATTTCAAATCTTAAGAGATATTATGATAAAAGTTTAGCAATTAAAGCAATATAGTGCTTTTTCTTTTCTTTTCATTTCTTTTCTTTTTGGAATTAACAACAGCTTTGCAATTAATAACAGCACAGTGAAAGTTTTTGTTTCTTTAAATAAAAGATGAAAATAGTCATAAAGATCAAAATCCTTCCAAAATTATCATAGACTGCATGATAAACTTCCAAGTATTTATTATTTAATTGATCTTAACAACAACAACAACAACAACAAAAAATCAGTGTATATATACACCCCGCGACAAGAAGATAGGTACAAAGGTTTTTTTTTTTTTTTTTTTTTTTTGATTTTTCATAAAATAACATTATCTAAATTATGCTTATCTTTTATTATTATCATAAAATAACACTCTTTCAAGACTAATTTTTGTTTTAAGACTAATTTAGAAAAAAATTAAGACTAAAATTTTTCTTAAGACTACACTCCGTGACTAAAAGATAAGTACAAAGGTTTTTTTTTTTTTTTAATTTTTCATAAAATAGCATTATTTAAATTGTGCTGATCATTTATTATCATAAAAAAATATTATCATATCAAAAACGTACTGAATATTTGTATCATAATCAAAATATTCATATTCAAAGTAATCATATTCAAAAATTTAAAAAAACAAACCTTTGTACCTATCTTTTTGTCACGGAGTGTAGTCTTAAATTAGAAAAATTTTAGTCTTAAAAGTTTTCTAAATTAGTCTTAAAACAAAAATTATTCCTGAAATAGTGTTATTTTATTATAATAATAAATGATAAGCACAATTTAGATAATGTTATTTTATGAAAAATCGAATCAAAAACCCTTTGTACCAATCTTTTTGTCGCGGGGTGTATATAAATATATATATTTGCAATATTAAAGGAAAGTATAGTAAAAAGGTATTTCCAACAATGGTTCGTGCATGGACACTCATAACTTAATTTTGATATCCCCATTACAGGTGGAGAGGTTCTAATCTGCAACCACTGGTAAAGCAAAATGAGTTGACGAGAGGTTCAGCTCTCTAAGCTAATAGACGGAAAGCATTAAACTTGTCGAGTTGGTCGAACTAGCCGTAAAGAATTTTCCATGAATTTCTTTGAAACTAGCTTGAATAAGGGGTAGGACGCCGTAGAAAAATATCTATGGGGGCTATTCTAATCATGCACAGGAATATTTTAAATGCCCTTCGGGGCCTATTGCTTTCGTGGCTTAGTGTCCATGAACCAATGCCTTCGTTTAGACAATTAGCAACATACTTGTGTAGATAACTACATTAACGAACAACACCAACACCAATGTGGTAGATGACATATTCTGGATTCAAGCCTAATTCATGCTCGTGCCTAGCTGTTTAGAGTTTTTTGTAGTTATTTACTAGGCACGAGCGAATTTGGAATAGTACAATTTGAAAAATCTTTTCAGACTTTTTATCTTTTCCACATTGGTGTAGTGTCGTCCAATCTGTGTGGTGGTTAGTGTCCCTGACACGGTTGGGACTGGGTTCGAATCCCTGATAAGGCATGGATGTGGTATCCCTGTTAGGGTTAGCGATGACCGCCCACTGGGTGCTCCTTCACAAATGGTCATCATTTCGGCGACCTATCGGCCAATGCTTGTGGTATATTTACCGCGCCATTAGGAAAAAAAAATTGGTATAGTTTCCTAGAGTAGATAATTTGTCTTAGACCTGTAGACCACACTACATATTTTTAATATGATGGAAATAATAAAAACATATTTTAAAACAATTAAATAATAAACAAATCTAAGATCTAATTAATAGTTTTCTATGCGAATCATTAATAAATAAGGAAAGAAAGAAAGAATAGATCATAACATAATTCTGAGAAATAAATTATAAACATTTCTCAATATAAAATATTTTATTTAACAAATTATTAAAAATAGAATTTCAAATGATTGATATAGATAACGAAATCTGAAATAGTATTTTCTTTTATGAGTTAAGCTATTATAATTCCCATAAGTATTACTAATAGTATAGTTAAAGGTCATAAATCATATCTATTTTACTTAAATGAAAATACTTTATCAGAAAGATAACACATAAAGTAAATTTTTTAAGAAACTAATGAATGTGATGTTTTTAAAAATGAATATCAAATTTTGATAGTTCAACACTTATAAGAGGAAAAATATTGACATCTGTTTTACTTTATGCATTGTCATTAATTTCTGATTTAGGATTCTGCTTTATTTATGTCCATTCTAGTTTGTAATCTAAGGATCTCAGTGTTCAGAAAAAATAACTCTTTTTATTATATAGTAAAGAATAATCACGTAATGTGATTCAAGAAAATTACTTTTCTTTATGGGACTTGGAGCATGTACTTGATTTTTATTTTAATGACGGAAATGGTACACAATTAAGATTGGTGATTTAAAGTATTTGTTTTGAATTGTTTTACAACGTGAAAACCTTTCATGAATTGATGGTGTTGTAAATAGGTTTAGTGAAAATAAAATACACAATCCTAATGTTTTCTTTTTACATTTATAAAAATCTGTTCATCACCAAAAAAAAAAAAAAAAAAAGTAAAATTATTTTTTCCGTGGTAAAATTATTTTTTCCGTAAAGTGACAAGAGTGAAGTATACCATTCAATATTTAATATTGTTGTAACACTTGATAACTTCTTGTACCACTTTTAACATCAAAATAGCTAAGCTGCAGTAGCGTGAATTCATCAAGCGGTATTGAGAAAACTCACATTGTCAGTTAGGTGGAGAATTTAGGAAGTTGTAGGTGACATAATTGACAACTTGTACGTTTTTTTGCTAACGGAGGTTTTTAATAAATTTTCTAATAGTTTTTAAGTGATTAAACATGACGAAATTTTTGAAAAGAAATAGTGGTGTTAGAAAACCATACAAGTTGGCACCGATGTAGGAGAGCTTGCGAATTTAGAGTAGTCTGGCGTTCGTAAAGTTTTCGCGTTGCGGTTGGATTCAGTTTTGTAAAGAAATTCTCCAATATGATTTTGAGTAGCGAGAAATTTCATGTAAGGAAAGTTATTATTATTATTATTATTATTATTTTCAATATAGGAGCCATTAATGTTTTAGAGATGGATTCAACGTAAATTGATTTTGACACACATTTCGCTAATAAGATAAAGAGAATTATACGTACCTCTCAGTTTAAACTCCTCCTACTTTTCACTAACTACTCTTTAAACTTTAAGATTAGCAGGTAGCCATGCCACCTCCTCACAAAAATTATTAAGTAAGCTTGTATATATTTTTAAATATGAGTTCTTACTGAGTTTTACGTCTAACACATACAGGAGCAAGATGTAAAATCCGGAGGTTACTCAAGACAGTCTAATATCACAGTTTGCTAAATGATCGGAGAATAGTTTTTAAGAAATCTAACCTAAAATTACTGTAATTAGGGTAAATATGTTTGTGTGTTATCAGCTGGGCAGATGTGCTAAATGACACTAGTAAATAATAGTCATTTTAGCTCAACTTTTCCGTGTTGGAAATTTATAGGACTCAAATATTTAAACAGGAACCATTCATGGGTGTAGTTTGAAACTAATAAAGCTAAAACAGTACAAAGTTTTCATAATACGGAAATTAGTATTTAATGTTGCCTATGAAAACGCTCTGTAGAGCATAACACTACTGTTCCCGGCTTCTGTACGTACAAAATTATATGAGTCATAGTCTTTTGTAAGATAACGCAATAATAGTTCATAGAAGTATGACAAAAGAAGCTGCGACTCACTTAATAAGAAATCTAAATTCTCCCTTTTTTTTACTTTCTCTTACCCATAAGGTACAGAAAGTATTGTTTTTTACTTTCTCTTACCCATAAGGTAGAGAAAGTATTGTTTTTGGGTCAAATTTTTTACTTTCTCTTACCCATAAGGTAGAGAAAGTATTGTTTTTTTACTTTCTCTTACCCATAAGATAGAGAAAGTATTGTTTTTGGGTCAATTAATTTCTCTTACCCATAAGGTAGAGAAAGTATTGTTTTGGGGTCAAATTTTCAATCGCGAGATTTTGTTATATTTACACGTTTTGAAGTCCCCTGAATACGAAAATCATGTTTTTAGCAAATGGTCTGTGTGTGTGTGTGTGTGTGTGTGTATGTGTCTGTCTGTTACCAGCATATCTCAAAAACAAATTATGGCAGAAAGTTCAAACTTAGTATTCTAAATGTGTATCATATAGGGATGCTACAGTAAGCTTTTCGTTAAGATCAAGCAAATGGTTCGTGTACAGGGACAATCAAGAGAATTCCAATACTTTACGTCTATGGGGGAAATTGCAGGTAAGTAGAGTTTAACGTCTATAGACTGCACTACACCAAATGAAACGAATATATATATTTTGTAATAGAGATAGTCAACTGGGAAAATTTTTTTGTGTATGTAGGAGCCTCGCCTCCCCCCCTGGGGGGAAGTCCCCCCTCGAGGGGAGTAAATTTTCATGATGGGTATCTTTCAAAAGAGCTCGCCAATACCTTTAAAACGAATGGTTGAACCATCGATCTGCGATAATTTAAAACAAAGTTATCGATTTTTTCACTTTTAACGAAAAAAAAAAAAAAAAAAAGAAAAAAAATCGTATTTTTTTTTTTTTTCTTCATATTGAAAATAAAATGGACTTTTTTTGGATATTTGGTGTTATACTACTTCTCTAATATGGAAATCGTCTGCATTATCATAAAAGATAATTTTTTTAAATAATAATTTTAATAAATTATTTTTTAAAAACAGAATTATTTTTTAATAAACGAATTAAATTTTATATAAATCTAGGTGCATTAATGAAACGGGGGGTTGAGTAGCCCCCCCCCCCCACACAGAATTAAATATTATATAAAACTCTTCCGAAGCCTAATTTGAATTGTTTAACATAGGTTTACAAAACATCGTTATCTTACCTCTTAATCTCCAACCTGTATTTATAGTATTAAATTTCAGGGTAAGAGAAAGTCGTGTGAATGACACACCAGATTATTTTCAATATTAAACACAATGTTCGTTCCTAATGTTCAAAATAAATCTTAACTATGAAAACAATCCACGAACATTAAAAAAAAAAAAAAAATACAAGGATCTTCTCCCTAGAAGTGGCATATTCAAAACTGTCTTATGGTAAGTTCAGAAAGTCTTTTACTTTGACCTAAATAGGAATTGTCAGAGGTAAATTTTTGTTTCGAAAATTATGAAAATGTTCCATGCCCATGTTTATTATGTGTGAATATGCAGAAACAGTTTGCCTACTTGTTGTTTTTTTTAACATTATTTCGTTCATTATCAGAGTTGCCAACTTTTATGATTTATTCCGGAGCACTTTTAGCTCCGCTTTTTTTCCCTACCAGTATCAAGGTTTCAAGAGTTTCCGCCTCAAGACGAAACACAGACACCAGTAGTTTTTAACAATAATTTATGTCATATTCAATAAAAATAAATTATTGTGAAAATGTGATAGAAATTATTGATAAAAAGTACTGGTGTAAGCGTTCCGGACGGAAACGCACCCTTGACCATTACAGATTTAAGAGTAATTTTTTCTTGTTTCATAGCGATTACCTATAACTGAAAATTACTCTAAAATTATAACGTGGGAAATAAGGACTGCAATATCAATGCTCTTTAATAAATTACAAAAGTTGGCAACTCTGTATTACTTCAAAAAATTCTTTTAACAGGGTTTGTACAATCTTGCTTTTTTTAAAGGACTTTTCCAACAGTATTTTCAAGCAATAAATTTATTTTGAAATTTATATGCATTTTTACAGCAAAATTTCTATACAAAATTTGTTGTAGAGAAAATCAAAGGAATTGTTAGATCTCGAAAATATTCAAGGAATTTAGCTGATTTTGGGATCAATTAGATCAATTAGAGAATTTATGTGATTACAGACGTATTATGTGAGACACATTTCGTAAATTTGGGCACATTTTTGTATTTTTATTCGTATTTTCTAATAACAAAGTAACTTTCGAAATGCTTCATAGAAAGTGATAAAAATGTCCCTTTTAGCTACGAAGACTTAATTATCCTGAACTTTTACTTCTATGAAAAACACACTTTAGGTAAGATTTTATTTAACGAGTCAATGTATACAAAATAACAGGTGACAGTGGAGACCCGAACCATGCCCGAAACTATACGCCTTATCGAGGTGGAAACATGGTTCAGCAGAAAACATAAATCTCTTCCAGCGGATCAGTGACCTCAAAAAGAGCATCGGAGGAGGATGACCCCCGAACACCGCTTGATTTAGCTGTTCACCGGCTAGGTCGTGTCCTGGAAACTCAGTTGAGCATACGAGAGAAACAACACTCTTAAAACTGTGCCTCTGATACAAGAGGCACATTTTGAATTTTTTTGCCTCTGAAAAATAAGAGTCACGAAGGTGCCTTTGAAATTAAGAAGCACGGGTGCCTTTGAAATTAAGAAGCACGGGTGCCTTTGAAATTAAGAAGCACGGGTGCCTTTAAAATTAAGAGGCACCTGTTGCCTTTGAATTTAAGAGGCACGTGGTGCTTTTGAAATTAAGAGACACCTGGTGCCTTTGAAATTAAAAAGGCACACATTTTGTTGAAAGAGGCACATCGTAGCCTTGATTTTAAACTTAAGGGCCCGCTTCACACACCGTCGCCGGAAGCCGAATCTAATGTTATTCTTTGGGAAATTTTCTTTAGAAAAACTTATTAACTAATGCATATTTTAAAATTCTGTTTTCATACTCTGAAAATTCCCAACTGTTAAATTGACGGACCTTTTTTAAAAATGTATTTTTTTTTTTAATTTTTAATATTTTATTTTGAAATTGTAAAATACAAAATTTCACATATTGAAAATTTGTATTTTGCAGCTACAAAATTAAATATAAAACATTAAAAAAATACTTTTTTAAAAAAAGTTCCGTAAATTTAACAGTTGGGAATTTTCAGAATATGAAAACAGAATTTAAAAATATGTACTAGTTAATAAGTTATTTGTAAAGGAAATTTCCAATAGAATAACATTGGCTCGGGCTTCCGGCGATGGTGAGTGAAGAGGGCCGTTAAGGCTGTACATCACAGTCAGATTACCTCTTTCTATCTTCCAGTGTTATCGAATGGGACTTTTATTGTTTCGTTTTATATAAGAATATCTCGTTCAAAAATGAATTTTTCGAATTCTGTCTTTTGAGAATTTTTCTTTGTATAAGTTGCCTTTTAGCTTATGAACAATTGTTTAAAAAAATAAATTTAAATATTTTATTTAGAAATCCAAACTTACTGTTCTAAATTTACTTAATGAGATAAAATATATAATTTACATTTTTCAAAAAACTTATCACAAACTAAAAGGCGATATATTCAAAAGACATAATTTGAAAAACTTCATTTTTGAATCAAATATCCTTACAATACGAAGCAACAAAACTCCCATAAGTTAACACGGAAAGGCTCTTCTTTCTCCCCCCGTCATGAAATCCTATCTACTGTATGCGATAATTTTTATTTATAGAATTACTCATTTCCTAATGCATTTTTATTAATTCCATTTTTCCATTCGGAAAAATTACAACAGTTAAATTAGTACTAGTTTTCTAAAAATTGATTTTTTAGAATTATAATTTTTGAATTCAAAAATGCGAATATAATCTAAGTGAGTTTTCTCATATATTTGTCTCTAAAATAAAGTAAAAAATAAAATTTTGGTAAACAAGTATTAATTTAATGGTTGTAATTTTTTTGAATGGAGCTTTGATTAAAAAAAAAAAAAAAAAAAAAAAAAAAAAAAGAGTTGTGATAAATAATTCTATAAACAAATTTCCCCATATAGCTTCATTGGATTTGTAGATTGAAGACAAGGAAATTGCAAGAGGGTTTTGAGGAGCCTTAAGTACTTCTTATTTGACAGTTCATTTTCAGTGACTTCTACCAGTAGTTCTAATTAACATATTTTCAATAATATGATGACATTTCTTATGATGTAATTAGTTCGACTGTTTTTTCCTCCTAAAACTATAATTTTTATTCCCCCCCCCCTCTTTTTTTAAAAAAAGCGAATGCTAAATATAGATATGTAGATAAACTACTTATTGAAATTATTTTAAACAGGTTTTTAAATTAAATAAATGTGGAGGTGAAAAAGTTATAGATAGATAACATTAGAACTTTGATGAATGGAAATTACAATTTTGCAGAAGAAAATTTATAGTAAAAAATTTTTTTAATCCATTCTTAAATATGGACAGGATAATCTGACAAAAAATGTATGAATGACAGTATAAAACGGAGAATCATGTAGGTAATTGTTAAAAACTTATTTAAAAAATGTATAATATAAATAAATCTGATTTAATTAATCTATTCTAATAAAAACTGGAATTAATTAAAGTTACAATGCTTTTATAGTATAAAAGTCTCAGTAAAATGTCAATCACGTGTAATAGCAATCTTTCCCAAAATTCTCGCGTGACAATGCTCTACTAAAACCAAAAGATTTAGTTGACACAGATTTATTTCAGTAATATTTTGTTAATGATATTTTACTGTACTGACAATATACAACTCATAATACATCAAAATAACAAATAACTGAATGATGTATGCATAATCTTTTCATTTTAAAATTATTGCAAGTTATGTTAATAGAAAGACAAACTGAGAATTTCTTGCTAAAGGAAAAAAAAAAGTGTCTAGAAAAGGAAATTAACCCGAAACCATTGGCTTCGATAAAAGTGTTGTTGTATTAAGTTTTCCAAGCTTGTTAATTGACCTTGACCTATATATTTTATTTTGAATATGCAAAATGCGAATTTTCAATATGTGAAATTTTTTCATTTTGCAATTTTAAAATAAAATATTAATAATTAAAAAAGCACATTTTTAAAAAAGGTCCGTCAATTTAACAGTTGGGAATTTTCTGCATGTGAAAACAGAATTTAAATATATGTATTAGTTAATAAGTTTTTTGTAAAGAAAATTTCCCCATAGAATAACGTTGGCTCGGGCTTTCGGCGACGGTAAGTGAAGTGAAGAGGGCCGTTAAGCGCAATCATTCATCTGGAGGAAAATAAAAAAACAAGATGCAGCATGAAAGCCACAACATTTGTTGCAGCTGTCATGCTGTTTTCGATGCATAATTTCTGTATTTTGAAAACAATTAGCCTACATTTCTTTTTCCTGATGGTGCATCAAACTTAATAATTTTCACCCAAAATAACTGTTATTTGATTTTTCCCATTAATGGCATTTTTAATTTTTTTTTTTTTTTTTTTATCTTTAAAGTGTTGTTGTTGTGTGTGCGTGTGCATGCACTTTCCAATTATTTTGTATTCAGTTCAAATAATATTAAGATATTAAATTTAAAATATATACAAATGAATAAAATTTAAGTCTAAAATCTAATAATTTCCAATTTGTTTCTTAACTTCACATATTAACATTACCTTTATGTAATTGATAATCATAAAATTAAAAATGTTTGTCAATTACTGTTATTAAGCAATTAATACCTTTAAAAATCCTTTACATTCTATCCCCCCCCCCCCCAAACACACACCTGCAAACCCCTTTCTTCCTTACTTTCCTTTTAAAAAAGTAGTTTAACCTAAATTGCAGAATAATTTGTTAAATACAAAAGTACTTAAATTTTGGAAAAATAAATAAAATAAATAATAAAGATTATTTAATTGAAAAATGTTGATGAAAAGAAAACTCTTCTGAACTAATTATTTTGCTGTTTGTCAATCCATCGTTTCTGCTATATAGAACACTTACAGGGATCACAGTGTTGCTCTATTTTTATGTGTTATTTTACTCTTTTGTCACTATTATTTCAGAACAATAATTAAAAAAAAAATAATATAACATTGAAACCTCAAGAATTATTTTTTCTTTTTAATAGTGGTAACAACATATTAAAATGCATATAAAAATATAGAAACATTG
Organism: Salticus scenicus; assembly: GCA_963930645.1. Taxonomy (NCBI): domain Eukaryota; kingdom Metazoa; phylum Arthropoda; class Arachnida; order Araneae; family Salticidae; genus Salticus; species Salticus scenicus. The sequence goes on along the minus strand of OZ005656.1, from coordinate 159,339,572 downwards.
CGACTCCTCCATTCAATATCTTAAATTTCAGAACTGCTAATCCCTCAAGGGAGATAAACATGAAATGTTAACACTTACTTTAGATTTCCTTACTATGATCATTATAACATTAATTTTAACTATGTTTAATTATCACTGATTACCTAATAAATAAATAAATTTGTAAATTTTTGCTGCTGAGTAGTTAGAATATATAGTAAATATAAAATACAACCGAGTTAAATAATTATATTTTATTAACATACACATCAACATTTTTAATATTTCAATAAAATGATTTGATAGAAATGGTTTTGAAAACTTCTTAAACATTTTGAACCAATCTAAAAAACTGACTATTGTTACAGGGAAAGTTCAAATTACGATGTACTTTGACATGTAAAACTGCTACTTGATCTCTGTTGAGCTTTCTTTCTTTCTTTCTTTCTTTCTTTTTTTTTTTTTTTTTTTTCGCTATAAAAAAAAAAAAAAAAAAAAAAAAAATGGGCACTGGCCTCTTCTTCTGAGAACATTCACCTATAAATATAAAAAAAGAAAAATGCTCACGATTTTATATTTATTTATGATAAATTTAAATATCTTATTAAAATATTTTAGTTAATTTTTTAAATAATATGCACATATGAAACAACTTAAAATGCAACAAACTGTTATTATGCGCCTAGAAGCAGAATTTCCTGCATCTACCTGCAGAAAAACAAAATTTATCAGGAATTCCGGAATACCGGATTAAGTTTAGCATCAAGGAGAGTACAATTCATAAAATATGTAAAATGCACACGTACAAAGAAAATAAATTAAGAAAATAAGTGCTCCATCAGTAGCCGAGCGGTTGTGCTCCAAACTGGTAGACATGAAGTGCTGGGTTTGATCACGGGTTGCCCTTGTCAACCTATCCATTTAAAGTTTTCTATAGTTTTCTCTGAAACTTGCATAAATATACAGGATAGGTCCCCTTATAAAGGCCCCAACGGAGAGCAACATTACAGGGAGAATAAAAATAAATTATTATAAACCTAATAAACTTTATCTTTGAATTTAAAATTAAAATATTTTTTACCATACTTAGAAAAAAAAAAAAAAAAAACATATATACTTGTGGCATACAACGTTCGAGCTACATTTAAATTTTAACATAAAATTCAAACGAATGAAACTATTATTTAGCAAAAGGTACTTACGTACTTTATCCTTAAATAATTTTCTATCCACTCTTCATAATGGCTACTCTACTTCCATTCCAAGAAATTGTTTCGTACCTATTAGCGTTCAAACATTTATTTCACATTTTCAATTTGACATTATTTCAAAGCTTTGAGGCATAGTTACAATGACTTTTCACTCGACTGATAAATATTTTTACAGAAGAAACAGGTGCACACACGATATCTTGTAAAAATCTTCTTCGAACGTAAACATCCGCGCCATGATAAAGACTGATGCATGCTGGGTTCGGTTGTTACGCATGCTCCGTTCCGTTATATGTAGCGCTTAGAAATCAGAGCAGCGTTTTTAAAGGCACAAACGTGGGTTTGGGCTAGGTTTGTGACTCTCACCGAGATCGAAGTTCAGTCGGTGCTTTTCATTTTGTTGTGCCTTCTATATTTCTTCTAGTATCAGAGGCACTTTGACAGTGAGCCTCTTGATAGAAGGCATAATTTACTTGTGCCTTATATTTAAGAGCTACAGTTTTAAGAGTGAAGGCCAGGGGTGAAGAGTTGGAGTAGCTACAAGCAAACGAAGCCCAGACCATCAAATGACGACAGAGAACCGCCCCATAACATACACCAATTACTTTATCTGTAATTAATGAAGATGAGCCTGAATTCCATCAAGCATGGAGAACCCACTGGAGCACCATCATACAGCCTACAAAATAACAGTAGTAAATCCTCACCAGTAGCTCTGAGGTTCTGCATTCTACCCTATTAGAAAGAAGGTGTAATGTTTTAACCCATACAGAGCTCGCTGGCCAAGCCATCATGTTTTTTTTTTTTTTTTTTTTTTTTTTTTTTTTTTTGTGTTCTACAAAACTTGCATGAATCCTGGTTATGAAGAAAGACCTGTACGAAAAAATTTCTGTCAAAGCCTAGTTACACGCTTAAAGATTTAGCTTTAATCTCTATATACCACACGCAACCGTAGTGAAGAAAAACAGTCGTTATAAATCAAGCAGTGTAGATGTTTCCGCCACTTCGTGATATCAGATTTTAGTGAGTTAACTATTTGATTTTCTAAAATTCACCAATTATACAGGAACAATTTCTCATTATTATTTTCTACCTATGTCTTGTCTACAAATTGGGTTTTATCGTAAAGTTCTTTTATCTATTTTTTTTTTCTTTTTTTACAATATTGTCTTTAAATTATGTTATAATATAATAAGAAAAAAATATCAACAATGACATCTTGATGAAGTAAATTGCTATATATTTAATCAATTTTGTGATTTTATATTGTTTTAGTGCTGTAAAGCAATACGCCCGCGCGCTATAAAACATATATAACAGAATACTTTATTATCGTATTTTATTTTAGACATGCGTCTGCAAATATAGCACAAATTACCTGTGCGGGGTAAATGGATGAGTTTGGAAATTAAAAATTTTCCAATAGTTGGTAATAAAGACTTTTTTTCCATATATGAAACAAGAAAATTTAACACCAATTTAAAGGTATAATATTATTATTGAACGATATTTTAATGAAATACTTACTTTACATTATTCAGAAAATACATATAAAGAAAGAGTGATAAAAATAATAATCATAAATCATAGTAAAAGTTTAGTCAAATATGTGAGAAAAAAAAAAATATACATATATATATATATATAATATATTACTTTGCATTTAAAAATAGTTTTAATGTTATAAGTATTACAATTCAATGAATTTCTAATGCTTTGTTAATGAGGTTGGTTGGTTGGTTGGGTTTAACGCCGCGTTGTTACTGCACAATAAGTAATTGGCGAAATGCACCCCTAGGGATGATCCGGAGACATACCATCAAAATTTTAATCTTCCACGGAGGGGATGGCTCCCTCGCTTTGGTGACACCAAGAGGTATAATTTAGATGGAAACATGGAGGACTTTGCGGCCACGACGGTTGTTGAGAGAGGACATTTCTTAATCCTGAAGACTGCCAAGGCCCATGGTATTCTATGGGAAAATTTGTGTCCACAATTACTCATTACCTGATGTATATTTTTTAATTCCGTTTTCACATTCAGAAAATTCACAAATGTTAAGTAGATACTTATTTTTGATTTTTTTTGACCCGAAAAAATAAAATACTAAATATTAAAAAAAAAAAAAAAAAAAAAAAAAAAAAAAACCAATTCTTGGAAAATAAGTACCAAATTAAGTTATTAATTTTCTAAATGCGCAAACGCCAAAAAAAAAAAAAAAAAAAAATAATAATGAGTAACTATGGGAACAAATTTTCTCATAGAATAACATGGACAACTGCTGTCGGCGAAGATAGGTACTGCCCGCTTTTAATCAGAAATTGGTTTTTTATTATGTTGTAAATTGTTTCCCTCTTTTAAAATTATAAAACAGTTATAAACCATAATTAAATTAAATTTATTTTAATAGAAATAATTTACCAATAATATATCTTGCAATTTTAATAAATGTATAAATGATGAAACATGTTTTACAGTTTATTGGGATATTTATTTTTGGACAATTTATTTGTATTCAAATTACAGAACGTCCAGCTATCTTACACGCATCTTTTAAATATTTCACTCAATATGTTTCTGAAAAGAAAATGCACCTTTAAAATAATATAAAAAAAATATAGAGAGTATTATATGAAAACAATTAAAAAAGTAATTATATTTTTTAACAAATAATTTAAAATTTTTTTTAAATAATACTCCTATTTTCCTTGGAAACTAATCAAGATCTTTTAATCTGAATTGTAATAAGTTAAACTAACGAGATCCGAAGGACACAAAATTTCTTAATTTATAATAACTTTAATATTTCTAAGTAAAAGACAACACCAATCTTTGTACCTTTGAAAACAGCACGCATTAAATGCAATTGTTCATTAATATAATTAATTGTAAGGTCTTCAGAAAATATAATTAATGTTTGAGATCTTATAAGTTTCGTAGTTTTAATTAGCTCAAAATGTTACGCTAGCATCAGCACATCTCCCTGCCAACTTTATTATTATACTCTGCTGATCGATAACTTATCGCAAATTAATGATTTGTGCAAAAATGTATTTCGTATGAGTAATGAAAATGCCAATCAAAATTAGTTCATAGTTGAACAAAGAAATCTATTTATACAAAAATATTTTACATTTTTACATATTTGTTCTGATATCAGTCGTATTATTATTTTTTTTTCTGATTATTAAAAATTATCTTTATTTAAACAAAAATAATCTGGGGTGGCACTCACACACTTTGACTTTCCCTAAAATTTAATATTATAAATATAGTTTGGAGATTAAGGGTGTGAAATAGAAAAAAATTCTGCTTGGGAATACTAAGAATGGCATTTTAAAAGTTCAGTAAAGAAGTAGATTAAATTCATCAGGTTCTTAAGTATATTAGGAAAACAGGCATTATTCAAGCTGCAGTTTAATTTAATTTTATTCAAATATTTTAAAAATGTTAAACATCAGCAGTGACCATAAAGGAGAGTACATAAATTTAATGATTTCAAAGTTATTACGGAGTGGAGGGGAGCCGGGAGCCCCCAAAACAATTATCTTCACTCGTTACATGATGGTAATAAAGCGATGTTCCGATACCTCGTTTATTTTTCCAAAACCTGCTATATTAGCCAAATTTAAAAGTATAGAAAAAATTTGTCGTAATTCTGTTACCTATAAACACACGTACATTTTTGAAAAAAGTTACCAGACAGTTAGAATTCAAACGATTCTTAATTAAAGCCAACCCTTGCCATGAGAACAAGGAAGCTTTAAGCAAATTACTGCACCATATTGTGAGACTAGGAGTGCAACTCATAGCGGCAAACTGCAGTTATTTGTACGGTTAAAGAAAACTGAATCATCAAAAAGACATAACATGCTATTGTAGATCTACAAATTCAAAAGCATAGAGAAAAGATCGTTGTAATTATGTTACGTATAAGCTCATGTAAATTTTTGAAAAGGTTACCAGAGAGTTATAATTCAAACAGATCGTAATGAAAGCTCACTCTCGTTATGGGAACAAGGAAGTTTTAAGCAAATTACTGCACCATATTGTGAGACTAGGAATGCGACACACGGCGGCAAGCTTAATTTATCTACTAGATGAAAAGAAACCGAATTGTCAAAAAGACATAACATCCTCTTGTAGATCTGCAATACGTTAAAGAAAGAATGATATATGATCAAAGATTTAGAGAGAGTTGAAAGTTGAAAAGATGCATATGTGGGATGAAGGAGGATATAAATATTTAAAGAACACATTGTATGTGAATTTAAGTTATAATTTAGAGGTCATAAAATCCTTTCGTTACATTAAAATAATTTTTTTTATACGACCATAAATTTTTTAAGGTAAGTGATAGTTGACATCACAAAGGGATAAGGTAATGAGTATTTTTATATAAACCTACGTTAAAGACAATTAAAATTAGGTTAGGAACAGCTTTATTTGACAAATAATTTTGTGTGAGGGGGCTATCGACCACCTGAACCGCCTGTTTAATTATTGTACATGCATTTATATAAAACTCAAATCTCTAATTAATTTTAAAAGTTCATTTAAAATTATTCAGACAACTTTCACAAGCACTACCGATTGTAAATTATGAATCTTGATCAAACTTTTCAAGTAACAAACTTAAATAAACTTCAAAATACAACATTTGAATTGCCTGAAATTATTTGTTTTTAAGTTACTTTGATAAGAGATATAGACAAACATCATATGTTAAAAACATGAATTCATAATTCAGGGAACCTCAAAACTTATAAAAATACAAAAAACAAGCGATGAATATTTAACTTAAAAATATACTTTTTTGACTGTATGGGTATGCGGAATTTTCAAATCTAAAACAGTTTTCCTGTACATGGTAAATTATGATAGTAAAGCACTTCCACTAATTACATTCATTTATAAAAGAATGTTTTCGTTTAATTATTGGCAGCCATGAATGTATTCTAAAAACTGTGTAAAAATCACATGGTTTGCATAAAAAAATCATTAACAATACACTACACAGCCTGAAATATACATCCATCAATTTTCACGTGTTATCCCACTATATTCTAGATCTTTTGTGTACCCCTGTAAATAAACGATGAATGCTTTTCATACATTATTTTACATGAAACCTACTTTTATGCATACAAAAAATTATATATTCGTTTTAATTGGTTTAGTGATGGCTATAGATGTTAAAATCTACTTACCTGCAATTTCCCCCACATACGTAATGTATTTGAATTATCTTGGGTGTTCCTGTACATAAACCATTTGCTTGATTTCATTGAAAAGTTCAGTATTGCATAGCTATATGAAACAGATTTAGAACACCGAGTTTGAACTTCTTGCTATTATTTGTTTTTGAGATATGCTAATAACAGATACACAAACACACGTACAGACTAACCGTTAAAAACATGATTTTAGATTCAGGGAATCTTAAAACGTGTAAGTATAGCAAAAATTAAATTTTGAAAATCTGACCCCAAAACAATGCTTACTCTACCATGTACACTGATAAGAGAAGTAAAAATTTTGAACCCCCCTCTTTTATTTTTTAAAATTTTTTAACTTACTTATTTGTTATAATAATATGAAAACTGATTAATCTTAGAATACCAATATTTACATCTAGTACGTCAGTAGTAATTGCATATAAAATTTATTCATTTTACATTTAAAATTCATTTAAGGCCCATTTTTTAAAACAATATTTCTTATATATTAGCATATATTTAAATTTTACTCAGGAATTATTGTGTATTGTTTTGAAGTTGGTTGCACATTTCTACATTGTGTGAGTAAAATACGTCAGAAAAAATTTCAAGTAATCAATTTTTACACACATTGTACACAGTTGTGTTAACTCTATTCTTTTGAATATCAAATTTAAAATAGTACACACACACACACACACACACACACACACAAAAAAAAAAAAAAGATTATTGTTTATAGATAACGCTACCATATGACAATACCCGGGTACTATCTGTTTATGAATACAAGTCGCATCATTCATAAATGATTCAGAAACGAAGCTTTGCTGTTGGGTGCTGGCGCTTCCGAAGAAGTGCATAAAAGAATGCTGCAAATAATAAATAATTATTTCCCACATTCCTTTTGTCTCGCTTCCAATTTTTAAAAATCATAGCAAAGCCTGACACATGCGCTGTAATACAGGAGAATTTGTGAATAGCTCAGAACAATATAAAATTTAAAATTGCTTACAAATATGTTGACTAATGGTTTGTACGCTAAACAGTACAAAAAAAAATCTTAATTTGGTTAAGTCTAACAAAGATTATTGTTTATAAATAGTGCTACTATAAGACGAGGCTTAGGTATAGCCGTTTACGAATAGAAATTATATCGCTGAGAAACGATATGAATAGCGAAGGTGATAATTAATTGTCCCCTTCTTTATTGTCCTCTCTCTTCTAATTTATTAAAAATCATAGCAGACCTGATGCAGGCGCTGTAACACAGGAGAATTTGCGAAGAGCAGAGAACGGTATAGAATTTGAAATCACTTACAGCTGGGCTAACTAATGGTTTGTACTCTAAATAGTAATATATATATATATATACATATATATATATATATATATATATATATATATATGTATATATATTGGTTAACTCTGAGAAAGATTACACTGTTCTGCATGAAAATTACCCCCAGCATCATTTTTGCAGATTCTTATGTAAAATGACCTCCAGAATCCGAATACGACGCCCATTTTGCCCTATCACCCACAGATTTTCAGGGACGGCCTCCTTTTTGTATCCCTTTTCGGTACTTTTATGGCTATAAATTTGATCTTTAGGTTGGGAAAGGATTATTTTAACTGTTAAATACCTTATGAGGGGCTACATAGTTGCAAAATTCGAAAACATGAACATTTGCGGCAAGGGGAAAATTAAGGGGAGGGGGTATTTGCTATTCAAATTATATATTACATTTCTTACATTTTTTATTCTTTTATTAATGTTATCTATTAAACATTATGTATATTTTAAGTGTTCATTTATATTTTTTCATTCTCCGAATGAAATTTATGGCCATAAAATTTCTGAACACTGATTAAAATTGGGGGAGGGGTTGGTGTCCCGAGAATGACTGGTGGATGACTGGGCAAAATGGAAGTCAATTCAGATTTAGGTGGTCATTTTACATAAGAATAAACCAGAATGGAATCAGGGATTAAAAAAAAAATCCAACTCATTCTTATTGTTTATGAATCGTACTACAATAAGACGAAGCTCAGATACAGCAGTTTGTAAATATATATTGTATCATTCAGAAACGATATGGAAATGGAAAGGTGAGAATTAATTATCCCATCCTTTATTGTCCCCTCTTTTGTAATCTTTTAATAACCATAGCAGAACTGACGCATGCGCGCACGACACACAAGAGTCTGAAGAAAAAAAAATAATAAAAGGAAATACTTTACAACTGTATTCTCTAATGGTTTGTGTTCATGATTTATGGATTTGTTTTAAGACCAGCATTTTAAACACAAAAGATTAATTATATATATATATATTTAACGAAACTATTTATGCTAACAGTAAATCTTTCAATATAACTAATTATATTTTATTGATTATATTTTTGGCATAAAACAGATTTAAATACATTAATATTGCTATTAGCACTGACATAAAATAAATTGCTATTAGCACTGACATAAGATTTTAAAACATTAATAATGCTATTACTATGATTTAACAAATTGATTACTAATTACTTATTTATATTATACATTTAAAAATCGAAAAGTAACTCAACTTTGATAAATATAGGAAAATAATAAAAAATATTGCCTAAAAAATTAAGTTACATAAAGAATAGTTTTAAATTCATTTTAATAATGAAACAATCTTTTACTAAAGGAAGATGTTCTATGATAAAAATAAATATTTAGCGAAAAAGTTTATGATACATTTTGAGTTTTTAACCCAACGAATTATCTTTTATTATGTTCCAATGACATAAAAGAGGTTTAAACACATTAATATTGTTCTTACCGTAATTTTATTAATCTGATTACTCATTATTTCCCATTTTCAAAATATAAAATCAGAACATTTTTGAAGAATAAAAGGAAAAATATATATGCACAAATTTTTTTAAATTACTTTACAACAATCACCGATTTAAATATTTTTCAATAATGTGTTCCACCCTTTTCAAAAAGAAATGTTCCATGGACAAAAAATAAATAAATAAATAAATAAATAAAAATAAAAAAAAAAAATAAAAAAAAAAAAAATGAAAAAAATGAAATGAAAAAAAAAAAAAAAAAACTTCGTAAAATTTAAAACTGCAAGAGTGTTATTTAATATTCCACACTACATAATGAAATAAAGTTTGAACATAAATTAATTAAATTAATATCATTCCAAACTAAATTAAAAGAGCACTTATTACAATTACAAAAATAAATCTAATATGATTGCAACTCTATTTTTCAATGCAGGAGCAATATTCTGTGCTCTGTAATCCGATTATATAAATCAGCTTATTTAAATAATTGTAAGAGAAATATATATTAAAATGAAGAAAATGGTTAATTGCTATCATTTTAATCATTCTCATATTTTTTCAATGAACATGAAGTTTTATGAAGTAGTTACTGAAAATCAAAGAATTCTATTTTATTAGATGTTTGATTTGTAAAATTAAAAAAATATGTTACGAAGGAAATATTTTAATTAAAGTTTGATAAAATTTATTTTGTTCTATAATGCCACTTAAGCATTAAAATTTTATTCGTCTTATTTATTTAAATTTTTTTTTCATTTCATTTTATTTTAAATAAGACAAATTTATTACTTATCTACTGGCTTTGCCCGCATCGCTGATTATATTTAAATAAATAATTTTTTATAATAATAAGTCCCATTTTTTAATTCTTTTATTTATTAATAAGCTTCAAAAATATTAACAGTTATCGGTTGCTATAAATGAAATATTTTGGAAATGATTCATCTGTAAAACAAAACCAAGGAATGGCAACACTCTTAAAAAAATCGTAGTTCGTAGAAAAGGGCTTGTTTTTGTTATGCAGATGACATAAATATTTATTTGTAACATGAAAAAGGCTTCTGGTTTTATATTATAATTTAGAGTTACGAATGCTATTTCTTTCTAATTATTCTATCCCGTGTAAATAAAAACATCACACTATATCAAAAAAGCTATAGCAATATGAAAATACATGTTTCTCATCGAATAAATTCTAAGAAATAACATCAGTTTAAAAGACGATAGTACTTCATTTTCGTGGATTTTCTGTCAGTGAAGTAAATCTAATATGTTATAAAATTATTTTGATTTTAATTATATTAATACACTACGTTATTTTGACGTGTTCAAAGTAAAATACTGTAATCACAAGCATTAAATTTTGAAAAAAGAGTAATTGTTTACGTTTTTTTAATAATTTCACTGTTCTTTTCCTTCTCCTTAATTAGAGGTTTTTAATTCAAATTTAAAAAAGACCCTCATTAGGGAAAATGCATACATTAAATGTAAGCCTACACATCAATTTAAAGTTTCTGGCTACATTATTAATATCTAATGATAACGACTTATTTTTGTAGGGATTATTATAAGGTTCTTTGTAGACTTGGCGTATTGTTTTGAAGCTAAGATATGTAAATGAAATTTGAATTTTGACTATGTTGAATCATGAATATTGACTGGAGACTTGGCGCTCAATAAATAAACATAGGATTAATAAAAAACATCTTAAACGCCAAAGGAAATAATAAACTATCAGATATCTGTTTCGGTATCATTTAGAGTACCGTTATCAGTGCAATGAAATTTGAATTATGACTGTGTTGAATCATGAATATTGGCAGGAGACTTGGCGCTCAATAAATAAACATAGGATTAATAACATCTTAAATGCCAAAGGAAATAATAAACTAGCAGATATTTGTTTCGGTATCATTTAGCGTAGCGTCATCAGTGCAATGCACTGATGTTGAATTATATTTATTACTGAAGAGAAACTTACATTAAATAATCATTTTTTTCAAATCTAATTAATTTTAATCCTTAAAGTAGTATATGTCTGATAAATTAAGACAATTTGTAATTTAAAGTACAAAACACAACATTCAATCCTCTGTTCTCATATATAAAACATCCTTTTAATATTTCCATGTTTAAATTATCAGACTTTTATTCTTGTCCTTAATTCATTTCTTAGTTTTGAGATATTTCTACCTTTTTAAAAAAAATTCTTACATATACATATGCATATCTCGTCAAAAGTGAAACTGCAACACCATAAAAGAATCCACGTAGCAATGTCAGTATAACAGAATCAGTTGAGGTAAGCCACACATATGCAAATAATTAAAGAAATAATTAAAGGTATGAAAAATTAATCTGTTTATCCTATATGTAATGTGGCCACCACAGGCAATACAGGTCTATAAACGGCGAGGCATACTCTCTATGAGGCTATTAATGGTTTTCTGAGCTATTTCTTGCTAAGCCTAGTCAATTGCACTTTTCAGTTCTTCTATGGTATGCAGCTACCGTGGTCTGTGCACTGCACATCCGAGAGCATACCACACATGCTTCATAGAAGAAAGATCGATTGAGGTTAGTGACCAAGGATGAATGTCAATTCCATTGAAGCTGTCCAGTGTGTGACATGCGGTATGAGGTCTGGCATTTTCCTGCTGGAATAAAGGGCGGACTGTACAACTAGCCGATCGACAGTCATAAGAATTTGTGTTACGTACCGGGCTAATGTTAGACTGCTAGAAATATGCACAAGGGTTGTCCGTCATCCATGACGCTTCTTTGATGTCGGTGTGATGTTCGACGATATAGGATAGCAAGTAACGTTCTCCTGAAAGCCGCCACACGTGTTCACGACTATCGTTCCTTCATTAACAAAATCGGGATAGGTCTGAAAATAATACCCGATGACCTTCTTTTCTCCAATGACAATAACGTAGACACCAAGCCAGACCATTCCTGTGTCAAGTGGTTAAAAGGACCCTGGCTAATGGCCGCCGTGCACGTATTCCTGCCTCATGCAACCTGTAACGAATGTTTTGACAGAAGACAGATGCGTCTCCTAATAAAGGTAGGTAGGTTTGAATTTGACTTGCCTGGGCAAATGGGTAAACATGACACATTCAACGAATTTGTCTATCAGTGCGATTTGACGTGAACCTGGATGATCCACTACATTTTTGCCGTATTCTCAGATGGTCTTACGTCCACGGTGCCGCACATAACTGAACTGAATTTATGTCTCGTCGAATACGTTTGGCAATTGCTCGTATCGAAAAACCGAACTCATTCAGTTTTAAGATACGTTTTCGTTCCGTAGATGATAACTGCTAGTATTTAGCTCGCATATGTTCCCAAGGCATTTTTTGTCCTTCTTCAATAGTTCTGTTACAAAAATCTGTCATTAATAGCATATAAAGAGCAAGCTAACTCCTACCTCTTATAGCCAGAAACTGGGTATCATGTGACCAGATGCGAACGCGCATTTAATCATTTGCGTATGTCTCTGACATATACTTAACCTGTTATTTTCACATTGCTACACTCATTCTTTCAAGGTGTTGCAATTCCAATTTTGACGAGTACATGTATATACACTGCTCGACATTGAAAATGCAACACCAAGAAGGAATGATAATAACGGAATGAAATTTATTGGACACATACATTATAGTAGGAAGAACAATTGATTAAAATTTCAGGAAATTTGGAGTAATATGTACTGAGAAAACAGTACATAAAGCAGCTACCTCTGTCAGCAATAACAGCACATATCTGCCCAGGCATTGAATCGAACAACGATTGGATGACATGTACGGGTAGAGCACTTCATGAAGTAGTAACACGATGCCACAATTCATCGATCGAAGTTACTAGTGAGTGGCGGGGGGCCAGTCGCTTTTCAACGATTAAACAGCTATTTTCATTGGTGCGAGATCAGAAGAATGCGCTGGCTAGAGCAACAATCGAACACATTCAGTATCAATGAAGTTTCAGACAATATGGACAACTTGCGGTCGTGCATTGTCCTGCTTAAACGTTGCGCTTCAGAGGCCTTGAACATAGGGCAGAGCTATGGGCCTTAACTCGTCAGAAATGTAATGGCTGGTATTCAGAGTGGCGGGAATGAAAACAAGAGGTGACCGGGACGTGTATCCAATGGTACAACATACCATCAATCCAGGTGGTGACTCACTATGCGGCTACCAAAATTCTGATTACCCTCAAAACTGCATCACTGATATGGACGCCATTAATGTGTCATCAACGATGAACCTGGACGCAGGAATGACGTGAAGTCACTTTTCAGACAAATCACAATCCTGTTTACAGCATCAAGATTGCCTTATCCGTATTTAACGGTATTATGATTAATGTACATTGCCAGCTGGGATTCGACATCATCAAAGTGTCCATCATTTGCAATGATGTTATGGGTTCCCATTGGATACACGTTTCGATTACTTCATGTTCGTATTCCTGGCACTCTGAACAGCAGCCATTAAATTTCTGATGAGTTAAAGCCCGCCCCTCTGCCCTGTATTCGAGGCCTCCGTAGCGCAAAATTTAAACGAGATAATGCAGGACGAAGTTGTTTGTACTGTCCGGATCTTCTTGGATACAGAATGTATTTGACTGTTGCTCTGGCCAGCGCGTTCTCCTAATCTCGCACCAATGAAAATGACTGTTTAATTACTGAAAAGCGACTGGACCCCCCCCCCCCACCCCCACTCACCAGTAACTTCGATCAATGAATTGTGGCATCGTGTTGAAGCTTCATGAAGTGCTCTACCCGTACATGTCATCCAATCGCTTTTCGATTCAATGCCTGGGCAGATATGTGCTGTTATTGCTCACAGATGTCGCTGATTTATGTACTGTTTTCTCAGCACATATTACTCCAAATTTCCTGAAATTTTAATCAATTGTTCTTTTTACTATAATGTATGTGTCCAACAAATTTCATTCCGTTATTATCATTCCTTCTTGGTGTTGCATTTTCAATGCCGAGCAGTGTATATATACACACATATATACACGAATATATTCGATAATATGATAATTTCATTTTCTAATGGGTATTCAAATATGTTTGGCCTAACTATTTCTTGAATTTATTTTGCAATATTAAGTATTGAGGAGTATAAAATTAAAACTCACTTTCTTATTTTATTTTATTTTATTTTTTAAGATTGATATCTATTAAGTAATAAACTGTATTTATGGCTTTATCAGGTAAATAGTAGAAAAATAATTGAAATAGATTTAGAAATAAATCTTCAAAGTAAATTAGAAGAATAAAGAACGTAGAAATATCCTTGGAAGTGTTTTTTATTGCTTGTATTACGATGATACTGAGGAATATGTGAAAGGGAAAAAAGTAAGTGGTTTCAAATAGGCAGACGTGCATAAAGAAGGGTTAATTTGATTTTTTTCTTTTCTATCTATTTTTCAGGCTTTTGATTTAATGCTGCTCAGTCTTTGTCTTATATTATTGAAAAATGTCTAGCATTATCTGAAAAATCTTGATTGAAGTGACTTAAATGGATTATCGGTACATCTATGAAATATCGATTAGCTTAACAGTAATAAATCTCATCTATATATTCTGATTAGCAAAAGTTAATTTATATTCAGTGAATTTAAGTTTAAAATATGTTTTTTTTTTTTTTTTTTTTTTTTTAAATAAAACTTTCGTTTATTGCATTTAAAAGATTTAGTGTAGTTTGTAAGATTTAAACTTTATTCTTGAAAAAAAAAAAAAAAATAAGTATAATTTATGTAATTTTCAAAGAATGTGATACTTGAGTTATTTAATAAATAAAATTAAGATATTTTAATCTAGTCTATTTAAGTAATTTTATTTACAGTGTTACATTACTGCAAATCCTCTTGATTTTACAGCACAGATAATATATATATATTTAGCTTTTTTAAGAAAAAAAAGCTGGAGTGACTCCACTCGACTTTCCGAACATTGAGTAATTAACAGTTTTGTAGATAAAGTAAAGAAAGAGTAGTTGTTAAACAAACAAAAGAGAGAAAACCATAATAGAGTGTTTGAGTATTTTCCTCCATCTATTACACGTTGTTTTATTTAACGCTACTGAACTTTGAGCCCATAGATCATAATGATAAAGAAATTTTCGTTGTGTCCCTGTAAAAACCTGTAAATGCTAGATTCACCAAAATGCTTATAGTTAGTGCAACAGTGATTTATAATACTCATATAAATTTTCAGCTGAATTCAATAAGGCGTTTAGATGCTATCGTACTTTTAAAAATTTAGTCCCATAGGCCATAATGATAAAGAATTTTTCTTTGTGTCCCTGTAAAAAAACTGTAAGTGCTAGATTCACCAAAATCTATACAGTTAGTTCAAATAACATGTGTACAAATTTTTTGCTCGGATTAATAAGGCGTTTAGACGCTATCACATTTTTAAAAATTTGGCCTCATAGGCATAATGATAAAGAATTTTTCTTTGTGTCCCTGTAAAAAGACTATAAGTGCTAGATTCTCCAAAATGTATATAGATTGAGTATCTGTGACCTATAATATGTGTATTAATATTTTGCTCAATTGAAGAAGGCGTTTAGATTCTATCGCACTTTTAAGATTTTGGTCCCATAGACCATAATGATAAAGAAATTTTCTTTGTGTCCCTGTAAAAAAAAACTATAAGTGCTAGATTCACCAAAATCTATAGGGTTCGTACTATAGTGATTTACAATATACGTACCAACTTTCAGCTTATTCGAACAAAGCGTTTAGACGCTAGCGTGTTCACTCACAGACATACACACATACATACACACACACATACACACACACATACATACATCATCGTAAAAATAGTGAAAACGGACTCAGGGGACCTCGAAACGTATAGAAACATCAAAATCTCGAATTCGGATTTTTGACATGATTACAATTTTTTCCTCACTATAGTGTTCGGAAAGTAAAAATTACAATAATATTGGAAGAAAATAACTAGTTTTAACAGAATTCTTACAGACCTGCTCATTTTCAAGGACTCTTCCACCAGTATTTTTCAGCAATAAATTTTTTTATCGAATTTATAGGTTTTTTTATAGCGAAAATTGCTATACAAAATTAATGATAGAGAAAATCAAGGAAATTCGAAGACTATACGAACCCTTTTCTAATAATACTATTAAAAAATCTGGAGTGACTCCACTCGACTTTCCGAACATTGAGTAACTAACAGTTTTGTAGATAAAATAAAGAAAGAGGAGTTGCTAAACAAACAAAAAAGAGAAAACCATAACAGAGTGTTTGAGTATTTTTCTCCATATATCACACGAGGTTTTATTTAACGCTACTGAACTTTGAGCCCTTAGATCATAAGGATAAAGAATTTTTCGTTGTGTCCCTGTAAAAATCTATATATGCTAGATTCACCAAAATGCTTATAGTTAGTGCAACAGTGATTTATAATATTCATACAAATTTTCAGCTCAATTGAATAAGGCGTTTAGATGCTATCGCTGGTCTCATAGGCCATAAAGATAAAGAATTTTTCTTTGTGTCCCTGTAAAAAAACTGTCACCAAAATCTATACAGTTGGTTCAAATGTGACCTATAACATGTGTACAAATTTTTTGCTGAGATTAGTAAGGCGTTTAGACGCTATCACACTTTTAAAAATTTGGCAAAGAATTTTTCTTTGTGTCCCTGTAAAAAAACTGTAAGTGCTAGATTCTCCAAAATCTATACAGATTGAGTATATGTGACCTATAATATGTGTATAAAGTTTTTGCTCAATTGAATAAGGCGTTTAGATGCTATCGCACTTTTAAGATTTTGGTCCATAGGCCATAATGATAAAGAATTTTTCTTTGTGTCCCTGTAAAAAAACTATAAGTGCTAGATTCACCAAAATCTATAGGGTTCGTACTATGGTGACTTACAATATACGTACCAACTTTCAGCTTAATCGAACAAAGCGTTTAGACGCTAGCGTGTTCACTCACAGACATACACACATACATACACACATACATACACACATACATACACACATACATACACACATACATACACACACACATACATACATCATCGTAAAAATAGTGAAAACGGACTCGTTGGACCTCGAAACGTATAGAAACATCAAAATCTCGAATTCGGATTTTTGACATGATTACAATACTTTCCTCACTATAGTGTTCGGAAAGTAAAAATCTGGAAGGAGTAACACCAATCGTACATTTTTTTTTTTTTTTTTTTTTTTTTTTTTTTTTTACTCTAAGAACAATTTAGAATTTTATTGATCAGATCAATGGAGGTGATATCATGGTTGTTAAAACGTCGTCAAAAACTCAATTGGAGCATTGGAGAGTCAATATGCGAGCCGCCCAAAAACTGACATGTATTTGAATATGGCTGGTCATGCGAAATGTGACGTGATTACAATATCCTACACGTTCCATAATATTAATATTTCTGGGAGATATCAATGAGAGATATTCCCTTTGCGCAGGTTCAAAACTGTAAAGGTGTGTCTCCTTTAAACCATTAGTGCCACTAATGGTTTAAAGGAGACACTGTCTGTCATTAACCACTAGTAGTGGTTAGTGACAGACCGTCGAAAATTACCATTGCGTACCTCTAAAGCGATGTTAAACCCACTTCTCTTATTTCATCAGATAGCATAGCTGCTAACTTTTCTAATTTTTTTAATCAGATTTATCACTAGATTTTTTTAAAGGAAAATGTCTCATATGTTTTTATCGATTAAATATAAGGAAAACAATTATAAAAATTCTCCGGTACACACATAAAGAAAAGTTGTCAGTTGATAATACAGAATTGACTAACCCAAACAGCGGACTAGGAAACTTCAGTTAAAAAGTGAAATAGCTGAATTAGTCTCCAAAACAATACCCCAGACTAGGAAGGTTAATATTATCAGATATAGCCGTCTTAACTTATAATATTACCCTTCTTAGTCTGGGGTTTTGTTTTGGAGACTAATTCAGCTAGTGCACTTTTTAACTCAAGTTTTCTAGTCAGCTGTTTGAGTTAGTCAATTCTGTATTGTCAACTGACAACTTTTTTTTCTGTGTGTATTAACTGTTAAATGCTGTGTGCTGTCTTTCCATAACCTACCCAATTTTGCCTTCTAAAGTTTTATTAGAATAATATTGAAGCTCTAATGCCTCATGTTTACCGACTGACAACAAGTTGCTTTTCAGCTGTAAACCATAGTTTAAATAAAGTTGTAGCGCGCCTATGCTACAAGCCCAGCGCCCTCTAGTTACCCGGTTGCCGAGAAACCAAAAATCATATCACAGAAGGGAAGTGACTGTGAATGCAATGCGTGGTCGACGTTTGCCGCAATTCCTAACGACCACATCATGTTGGATGTGGAACTCTTTTTTCTTTCTATTTAATCAAATCCATTTAACTTTCCCTTGTATATAGTTCCTTTTGTTTGTTTGTGTGTTAAGTGTGTAACTTTTAAATGTAAAATAAATAGTGTTACACCAAATCAGCGTCATTTTTGAGTTCCGCACATACAAAGTATGATTTATTAAAGCATTTTTCTCGTGATTTAATTAATCAGAGGTAAAAATATAGCATTTTAAAGTTGATTTAACAAATAATAAGGCATTTAAAGGTTAAGTCTCCCTAGAAAATCGCAGAGGCGACACCTATGTGATAAAAACAAAGTTAAATGGGGAATGAATAATATACATAGATACATAATTTTATGCACAGTTGTTAATTATGAAATTTAACAATATTCACTTTAGCGGGAATCAAATTGTATCATCGATAATAAAAATTTGTGAATTGAATGTGTGTTTTTTAATAAAATAATGAAACTTAAAATTTACAGTAATAACTAAAGTTAATGAAATTATTAAAATATAAAAACAACCTGAAAAACTTTTTAAAATAAGGAAATTTATAAAAATTTTCTAATCAGATTGACAAAGTTTGTATTATCGTCAGTACAGAAAAAAAACTAAATTATAATTGTAATTTATCGCAAAACCGATATAAATTACGATTTATTTTTTTATTTTTTTATTATCAAAGATACTTTAAACTAGTGTAAAGATAGAAATATTAACCTCTATTCGTACAAATTTAGTAAAATTCGTAAAAAATAGAAAATATCGTTCCAGTAGCAATTATTAAATCTGTCATTTATGGTTTTGTTTATTTATTAATGTTATTGTGAACCTTTGTTACTCTATGTACTTTATTCTGTTTTTGAACATAGAGAGTGTTGTTAGAATTAGTTTTGCGACGATTAGATGAATTAGTTTAAAATTATCTTTGGAAAGAATTCCTTAAAAATAATGTTGTAATTTTTTTTTATATTAAAAATTATATTTATAACCTTTCTTGAATGTTATAACAGTTGTTACAGAAAATTAAATTTATCAAAAGTGATTTATAGGGATTTACTTACATGAAAATATTGCCTGCAACTTTTACCTATATAATAAAATAAGATGTAAATTTAAACTATTTACGAAATAAAAAAAATATATATAAAGTGGAAATGGGATAAATATATGTTTCAATCTATGGCCAGTAACCAACAAATATGTATACAAATATTTAAAGAACTCGTAGTTTCAGATTAATTAAGCATTTGAAAATGCTTAATTTTCAGCGGTATTTCATACATCAATCTTATAATTGCATAACGTGATACCACTGAATAATTATACATGTTCATCAGAAATGTAACACAAATTATTATAATTAAAGGCAATTAATAAGGTATTTTACACACTGTTATTCTAAACTACAAATCGGAATTTTCCTTTAAATTACAGTAGAAAATTATTAATGATACACAAATTACACACACAAAATCAATATTTTAATTTGCTTTTTAACAGTGTCAAACTTTGGGATTTGAAAGGAATTTATTGGTATTTTAATATAAATTTTGAATGCGCACATACAATTTTACAAAAATACAAAAAATATGAAAAGTTCCAAATATAACAAGACAATATAAGTTCAGCTATAAATTTATATACTATTTGTGATAAATGACTCCTACTTGACAAAAAAGTATTGAAACTTCAACAGACAAAGAAACTGTAAACTAAAGAAAGTAAAGAAATTTCTTTGGTGTAAAACAAAAAATAAGTATTCTTTAAAACAATTTGCTATGGGTAGAAAATTGTTACTTTGTTGAAAAACAAATACTTGAATTCCAAACATTTACACTTTAAAGTGAGAAAAAGCTGAATAATAAATAATTATTTATAAAATAAATATCTATTGTTTTAATAAAACATATCGAATTTGTGTTTTTACAAATTATGTTTACAATAGTTTATGTATTAATATTCCCTTTCCTTTAAAAACTTCATTGTGAACTTTTAAATGATATTATATATAGAGATAAATATATATATTGGGTATCCACAGAAGTCCAGAGCCTTTTTATAGCTTTACTTAGAAGCGTGATTGAGACACAAACGTTGTACCATAGTAAACTGAATTGGATATATTCTAGAAACTGCGATCGTTAACCGCGTCACCTGGTGGCAAAAAATTCAATTACCGTTCCTTAATCTGAAATGGTAAAAGATACTTGAAAAATAGTAATTAAAAAATTCTAGAATTTTCTCGATTTAGAATCCGAAACGTAGCTTTTTCACAATGATGCTAGGAACACAAAGCATTTGTTTAGACGAGATTTCCCCCAATTTTTTTGCGATAAAAATTGCGTACAAAAGGAGAAAAAATAAGAGATATTTAAACCTCTTTTATTTGAATGCGAATGAAGCAGCACGTCGACTAGCGTTTGGATTGAACATGTTACTTTTTTTATTTGTCTGTGGCTTTTAATATCAAGAGGTTTAGAAAAGGTGATCAAACAAAACAAATGCGAGTTTTATAAAGTTTTATTTATTTTATTATTATTATTATTATTATTTGTATAAACAATTGCTATGCAGGAGGAAAAATTCTATACTAAAACACGCATATTTACAAAATTTTCTATTTACTTTTTTCCAGTATTGCTTACCATTTTCGAGATAGGAATGTTTTACACCAAGAGATGCTGTAACCTATATCTTGTATCGCATCGCTAGTTGCTTATACATTGACATAACTCTTAACCCATACAGGGTCACCCTTATATAGTGCAAACGCTGCAAAAACTACACAGAATTTTTTTTAAATAATTGTTTTGTTTTATAACCTACAGAAATAGTTTTATTTATTTCTTCTCTTCTAATATTGTTTGTGAATTCTAGTGGATTCTGATTTTAAATGAGAAAATTTGTTTGCCCCTCAAAGTATGAAAGCAATAGCTGCGTAATTTCCAGCATATAATCCACAAGGCAGATAAATAAATTTTGAACCAGAAATATTTTATAACCGAAAAAGCTAAATTCATGCATAGATATATGTACCACATAGAAATATAACAACATCTGTAAATTGAATTGTTTGGTGAGAAACTGATTTATCTAACCTGCAGATTATACTAATAAATTAAGTTATACACATGTGATTCAAATACACGATTAAATTTGTGCGAATTATTATTATAAATAAAAATAATCTTAACCCTACAAGGCTCAATTTTTTTTTTAGTGCGCGACAAAAATATATAGGTTGTAATTAGTGATCAGAAAATAGGGAAAGCTTATAAAAATAAAAATAAAACCATATTTTATGGAAAAATAAACTTTTTATGTACCGTATGTGGAACATACATAAAAATATGATTTAGTAGTACGTTTACTATTGTAATAAAAAAAAAAAAAAAAAATCTTACATCTGCAAAATATACACTTCGTTATAACACACAGTATTTTTTTCGAGTCAAAACTGTTCAATAACTATTCCTTTTTTATTTTTGAATTCAGACGAACGACTAACGTATCACTTTCATTCAAATTTCACACTGAGTGCACTATAACAAAAACACGAACGACATCTTTAGGTAAAGATTCGTATTACTACATTGCTAAATGTCAGTAGCATCTATCAAGATGTCAAGAGATGTCGCTACTAATAGCTTTATAGCTATAGGAACGGTTAAAGTCGATGTTCCACATATGGAACTGGGTGCCTTGTAGGGTTAAATCGAATATTCAGTTTTATCAGCTATTAAATTTTTCATAGATTTTTAAGCATTATTACAAAACAATGTCTTTTAAGTTTCAGAGAAATACGAAAAAAGCTGTATAAATTAAAAATCTAAATTTAACTTTAAGTAAAATTCGGTTTCATCTTCGGTAAGGAAATTGTTTTCTCAATAACTATTAAAGAGAACTAAACCAAACCTTGATATATTATTAACATTATTCAAAATAAAACAAATGCGACATTTAATTATGTATATTAAAAAGATTAAAAGAAAAAAAAATAATGAACAAAATGTTGATATTTTTTTTCAAAATCCCCGAAATTCTGTAAGAAAAATAAGGCTTTTAATAGAACAATGTATGTGATACACTATAAAATATTTTTTTTTTCACAGTATGACTTTAAATATGTGTAATAAAAATGACAACATTTTAACTTATTACACAACACAGTCAGTACCCACCTTTTTCACACCACATTATTTGTAATGATACTTTCTCCAGATAAGATAAAACAAAATATCCTTCCAGAAAAAGAGCATAAAAAGGGCGTGTGCAAACAATGTGTTGGTATAAATGGGTCCGCAGAGTGAAAAGCAGAGTCTTTTGAACAATCACAACATTTAATAATATAGAAAAGTAGAATAACATAATGCGGGCATTTCTTGCCGCACGCTTAGCAAAGCTTTCTCGTACAGACTCTTATAAACTTCTCTTTCAGAGAGACGAAGATGCGCTGTTGATTACGTAATACAGTTACGTCACATCTGACGTCATAACAGGTGAGGAGCTAGTTAACAGCTGATATGAGGAAACATGCATTGAAATCCTTCATTTCCCCCTTTTTCAATAAATGTTTCGAAAATAAAACATATTTATGCATTATAATAGCATATTAAAAATTACAGAAAATTATTTTTATGCAAGAGTTACTTAAAATAAGAAAAGTGTTAGTAAAGAAATAGAATTATAAGCAAATAATTATGGTTAATATAATAAAATAAAATACGTAAAATATAAGCAGTTAATTTCTTAATGGAAACACAGTTTAAATATATACATATTTTTAAGTTCATCAGTCCTGAGTATTAAGTCCTATAATATCACAACATTTTTCATGTTTATATGCATTTAAACTTTTTGTTAAAATATCTGCAGGTTGTTCATCTGATGAAATATATTTAATGTCAATTAGTTTATTATTGTAAACTTCTCGCACAAAATGATGACGAATGTCAATGTGCTTAGATCGATTGTGATGAACAGGATTTTTTACTAATCTCAGTGCAGATTGATTGTCGCACATGATTGCAGTAGGACTTGATACAATTTCAGGATCCAATTCTTTTAAGAAATTTCTAACATGAATTGTCTCTTTTGCGGATTCGGACAGAGACATATATTCAGATTCTGTTGTGGATAGAGCAACGGTTCGCTGTTTTCTAGATTCCCAAGAAATAGGTCCACCGGCATACTTAAAGACGTATCCTGTATATGATTTTCTATCATTTATATCCGATGCCCAATCGGCATCAACAAATGCTGTCAATGGTTTATCGTCTCTGTAATACACAATTCCTAAATTTCTAGTGCCATTGAGATACCTTAGTATTCTTTTAGCAGCTATCCAGTGAGGTTTTCCTGGATTGTTATTAAACTGACTTAAATAATTTACAGCATGGGTGATATCTGGTCTGGTAGCAACCGACAGATACATAAGAGAACCAATTAATTGTCTATAAGGAATTTTTGACATGTATGATTTCTCTTCTTCTGTATTTGGACACATTTGTTTAGTTAATTTTACACTGTTATCTAAAGGTGTATTTACCACTCTAGAATCTTCCATATTAAATTTATTTAATAAATCTTCAATGTATTTCTTTTGTGTTATAGTGATGCTGTCCCTATCTTGATTAAATTCAATGCCTAAGCAATAATGCAGAAGGCCCATATCTTTCATTTTGAAAGATTCTGCTAATTTATTTCTTATATCAAAATAGTGCTCTTCACTTTTAGTGAGACAAATTAAATCGTCGACATAGACGATTATAATAGCATCAAAAGGATATTTTGAGTAATAGACACATTTGTCGGAATTCAAAGGGTTAAATTTCATTTTTCTCAATTTCTCATCTAATTTCTTAAACCACTGTCTTCCTGACTGCCTAAGGCCATACAAAGATTTTTTTAATAAACACACTTTATTTTCGTGTATATCATTTTCAAAAAATTCAGGAAGCTCCATATAAATTTCTTCATGTATATCACCGTTAACATATGCCATAATGAAATCTAACTGGTATGCTGTAAAACCATTCTGGATAGCATACGCGATTGCAGTTCTTATAGAACTTAATCTGGCTACTGGTGAAAAATTTTCCTCAAAATCTATACCTTGTTTCTGTGAACACCCTTTGGCAACTAATCTGGCCTTAAATTTTTCAATTTGACCATCTGGTTTGAATTTTGTTTTTAAAACCCATTTACACCCAATTACCTTTTTATCTTTTGGTCTATCTACAATTTCCCAAGCGTTTTGCTTAACTAAAGAATCATATTCTAATTTCATCGCGTTTTCCCAATTTTTAGCATAATCTCCATTTAGCGCGTCGATTACGCTGGGATTTATTTCATTAAATGAGTTATCAGCTAATTGAGAAGTTTCATCTTTATATTTTGTATCTGTAATACACTCCTTATGAGACTTTTGAAAGTTCCAACTTTTAATTTTTTTAGGTCGGCCTGGACCGCGTTTAAAAATAGGATTGTTTTTATTAATCCTTTCCTCTTGTTTACATATATCGCCAGCACTCTCCTCCCCTCCACTCACATCTTCTACGTTCCCCCCTTCAGAAAGCGAGCCTTCCCCCCCTTTCCAAAAAGAGAAACTTTCTCCGTTGCATTCAGGGGGATAGGAAATCGATCCGCTGTTTTCCCCCCTGTCTGCGGTTTGAGTAGGGATAGGAGTTTCATTTTTAATATTACAATCATTGCATTTATTCTCAGACGGAAAAATTAATTCTAATTGATCAGTAGTGGCTGAATCATTTATTTCAAATTCGTCTATAAATCGAACATCACGACTTATGACAATTTTTCTGGTATCCTTATTCCATAATCTGTAAGCGCGTGATTCATTTGAATAGCCAACGAATATATGTTCGTGTGACCTAGCTTCAAACTTCCCTTTTGATTTTTTATTTAGAACAAAACATTTCTGTCCGAAAATTTTAAAATAGTTAACAGTTGGTTTATAACCGAAAAACAATTCGAAAGGTGTTTTATTTTCTTTAATTCCTTTAGTGGGACACCTGTTTCTAATATATGCAGCGCAATTTACTGCTTCAGCCCAGAATGTATTTGGAAGGTTTGATTGCATTAATAAACACCTCGCCATTTCGCATAATGTACGATTTTGTCTTTCAATTCTAGAATTTTGCTGAGGGGTCATTGGTGCTGAGAATTCGCGTTTAATACCGCATTCTTCAATATATTTATTGAATTCTTCGCCACAATATTCCAAACCATTATCAGTATGCAGTATTTTAATTTTTTTCCCTAATCGATTTTCGACTGCTGCTTTATATCTCCGGAACGCGTTCTTAGCTTCATCTTTTGTTTTTAGAAAATTTACTTCAATGTAACGAGATTTATCATCCAAAAAAGTAATAAAGTAACGTGATCCGCCATGGGATTTAACATTTATAGGGCCACATAAATCAGAATAAACTACTTCTAATAATTCATCACTATGAAATTTGTTTTCTTTACAAAATGGTTTCACAGTTTGTTTAGACCTAATACATACTTTACAATCTTTTAAGGAATCTTTTTCATTAAAATTTAAATCTCTTAACATATTTTCAGATTTTAATAATTTTAAATCTTTTTCATTTAAATGTCCTAATTTTAAATGCCATTTATGAAAGTTGCTTACCTGAGTTGATGCAGCGATATCCACATGCGGCTGAAAAAAATATAAATCACCTTTTCTCGTAGCACTTATAATCAGAGAGCCGTCCTGCTCCGTAATTTTTGCACATTTTTCGGTAAATACAACTCGGCAGTTGTTTGCAGTAGCTTTTGATATAGACATTAAATTGCATTTCAATTTTGGAACGCACAAAACATTTGTTAACTTTAAATTGGTTACACCGTGATTACCGGGAACTTTTAATTTGACTGTTCCAACACCTGTGATCTCCGCTGTTTCATCTACAGCTAATTTTATAAATGATCCAATTCTAGGTTCGAAATCTATAAACAAATTCTTGTCATGAGCCATATGTGATGTCGTACCGCTATCGAGACACCACTCGGAATGTTCTTGGAAAGAGTTACTGGCTGCCATCGTGAACTCTGTACTATCTTCAACCATGAAAGATCTATCTTTATATTTATTCGATGAAGTGAATTTTCTGTCTGAGATCTTCTTTCTGCATTCTGAGGCTTTATGCCCTACTTTTGAACAGTAATTGCATTTGAAGATTGCATAATTTCTTTCGCCATACGTGTTCTTGTTCTGCACAGGCTTTAAGATTTCTCTTTTGTTCTTTTCAGGAAGATTTTTCTTGTGAGTTGTAAAATACGCATTTGATGATTCTTGATGCTTTTTATTTTTTCTTGACTCGTATTCTTCCATCATTTTAATTTTCAGAGCTTCAGGCTGCGGCAATTCATCTCTTGCTTCTATGGCGCACCTGAAATTTTAATAGCTGTCAGGAATACTGTATAAGAGCAAAATTGATAATAGGTTTTCGGCTACTTGAATGTCCATTTCTTTTAGCTTGTCCACTATATCAAAGAAAATATTTAGGTGATCGGACATATTTTCACTGTCAGTCATTTTCTTAAAGAGTAGCTGCTTCAACAGGGTGGCTTTCTTTGCCGGTCCTCTCGATTCGTAAACTTCTTTTAATTTATTCCATACTTCATTTGAGGTGGTACAATGTTTAATATGACACAACTCACTTGGGGTAATTGCTAGGATTAAATCGGCTCTAGCTTTCCGGTCAATTTCGAGCCATTTTTCTTCACCTTCGGCGCCTTCATCGGGCTTAATTTTCGTTCCGTTAGCATAACTCCAGTGATCATTCTTGATTAAAACAGCTTCTATCTGCAGCTTCCATGTATCGAAATTGTTTTTCGATAACTTTTCTATATTTAATATTTGCGACATATTTAATCAGCTATAGTAGCTTCTTTATAAAAATAGAATCAAAAATACTTTCGATTTCAGCCCTTAGGCTTAACAGTAAGTCGCACTTTCGTTTTAACGAATGTTAATTTAAATTTTTAAAAAGTCCGCAGTAAGATGCGTGTCTCTGGGCCCATAACCATTGTTGGTATAAATGGGTCCGCAGAGTGAAAAGCAGAGTCTTTTGAACAATCACAACATTTAATAATATAGAAAAGTAGAATAACATAATGCGGGCATTTCTTGCCGCACGCTTAGCAAAGCTTTCTCGTACAGACTCTTATAAACTTCTCTTTCAGAGAGACGAAGATGCGCTGTTGATTACGTAATACAGTTACGTCACATCTGACGTCATGACAGGTGGTGAGCTAGTTAACAGCTGATATGAGGAAACATGCATTGAAATCCTTCACAATGCTTCGAAATAACGTGAAATGTTGGCATGTCTGGTATAAGTACATATATATAACTTCACATATCTGTTTTTGAACAATCCTTTTAGGCATCAGCTCATTAACCCGCTCCCCCACCAAAAAATAATAATAAAAATTCCTTTATACAAACTAGAATAATAATCGCTTCAAATAATGAAGATATCATAGCTGTCAAACTTTCTAATTTTTAATCTGATTTATCACCAGCATTTTTTAAAGGAAAATGCCTCATGTGTTTTCGACAATTAATAAGATGAAAACAATTATCAAAATTTTCCTTTATTAAGTCTCCCTAGAAAATCGAGAGAGTTGGAATCTATGTGATATAAATTGAAAATATTTAAAATGTTGACCAGAAGGCTTTTGTCTAATTCCTTTACATTGGCTGCTAAATGCTGACGATATACTTAAACACACACAAATTCATCGCAACTTTTGGGCTTTTAATGATGATTTTGGAACAGTATACAGTGCAAACACAAGAAGATAATTAGAAATTACTGTAAATAATACTATTCATGAATTTAATAAAATTTGTAATCAAAACAAATTAACTAATTTCCAAACAAAAACAGTAGCAATTCTTTTCGGGAAATATACATCTCATTTACAAAATAACTGATAAATCCATAAAAAAAAGTCTGGTGTGTAACAGCCACACGACTTCCATTACCCAATACTACACACATTATAAACATTTTATATACAAAAGCATATTTAAAAGTGAGTTAAAATGGCGAGTTTGAAAAAAATACGTACAACCAATTTTAAAGGAACGCCTTTGCGAGGCCTGAAATTGAGCCATTTATACAGGACGCCTATCAATTTTCCTGAACTAACCAAGTATATCATTCGAAAGGACATCTAATAGAGTGTTTATATAGCAAGTTTGAAGAAAATCGTTAGAGCCGTTTTTGAGATACGGACTTACGGTCCCACTTCCGGGTAAACTCAATTATTGACAGGAAAACAATAATTACATACAAAAGCATATTTAAAAATGAGTTAAAATGGCGAGTTTGAAAAAAATCCGTACAACCGTTTTTAAAGGAGCGCCTTTGCGAGGCATGAAATTGAGCTATTTATACAGGACACCTATCGATTTTCCTGAACTAACCAACTATATGATTCGAAAGGACATCTAATAGAGTGTTTATGTAGCAAGTTTGAAGAAAATCGTTAGAGCCGTTTTTGAGATACGGACTTCCGGTTCCACTTCCGGTTTCCGATGTCCCACTTCCGGTTTTTCAATTTTCACCAAAATTTGGAAATTTCATCTGTACACCAGACGTATTTCAATTCTAAAGTTTCGTAGCTCTATCTTCATTAGTTTCTGAGCTATAATAGCCAGAAGATTCTCCAAATGCATACATACACACACACACACACACACATACACACACACTGACCAATTGCCAAAAACCACTTTTTTTGGACTCAGGGGACCTTAAAACGTGTAAATCATGTGAAAACCCGATATCGAATTTTCAGACCGAATACAATACTTCCATTACCTACGGTAGTAGGGTAATGGAAGTAATAATTCAAAAATTAAACACCTAGTTCTTATGTTTGATTTCAAATTTAAATGGTTTACTCATAAGAATTACTTCCATTTAAAAATCTCTCTCTCTGTCCCTTTTATTAAAACATTAAATATCTCGACCTTATTTTTGATTCAAAATTTAAATGATTTGTTCACATGTATTATCTCTATTTCAAAATATCTTCTTTTTTGCAAACATGAATTCCATTTGATACAAAACCTGGATAATTTAAAAATTATTGTTAAAACATTGGTACGAAATAGCTGAAAAAATAAAAAAAATGAAAAATAAATAAAAAAAAAACTTAAATGTGGTGTAGGAATTTGGCCCTCTGACCTAAATCAATGTGATAGAATAAAACTATCATCCATCCAATTATCATCAACTTTACCAATTGTAGGAACCTATCTAACAACCTCAACTGCAACATTATTTGTCCTAATGTGATTAATACCAATAAATATTTGTATACAAAATATAGGCAAAAAATTTTATTTCACATAAAAACACCTATTTTAATAAATACTGTTATTCCCATCACAAAATCCTAAATAGACTTCCTAAAGAAATTTGCTTACAGTAGATTCTTCTATTAATATTCAGAACTTAAAAATAAACATAGATAAATTTTCTCGTATAAATGAACAAAACACATATTATATCTACACTGAGGTATCTCGAATGGTCGATGAACATTACGTGCAATTACAGTTAGCTTTAATAATAATTTTCTCTAAGACAAAGCAGTATCTCTCTAAGCAAACAAAGTAGCATATTTCAGGCAGTATCATTGACTTCATTATCAGAAATTAAATGGACAATTTAAAATAAAAAAAAAATAATAACGGATAGTAATTTAGTATTAAAAGCTTTATTAAATTTAAAACCTAGTAAAAAACTAATTAATTAAATATAATTCTAAATACAAATAGTATGAATGTAAACTTTTATCTTTGTTGGATTAATCTGCATATAAGGCACATTGGGAATGAAAGGTCTGATATACTCGGGGAAAAAAAAAAAAGGAAGCGTAAAATGGATCCGTATTTACAGTGAATAAAAGCCAAAAAATTAAAAATTAACACTGTATTTATTTATTTATTTATTTATTTATTGGCGTTTCTTTGGAATACCCATATACATTTTTATCATTTCCATCGTATATATATGTATATATATGTATATATACCGGGTGTCCCATAACTTTGTAGACATTTTAAAAATTCATAACACTTTAAGGAATTTTGTAAAATTGAACGCAGTTTGCGAAAAATTTATTCTGGTGAAGGGGAAAAAAAAGTTATTTTTTCGTCGATAGAGGGCGCTGGGATGCATAACGAGCAACATGCAAATGAGCATTCTATAAAATCCACGGTTTTTTCAATTAACACATCTTATTTCTTATTTTGCCTCCTGCTTGCGCATACATTAAATTTTAATTGCGATGCTGACTTGATTGATAAAGCGTTATTGGTGAAAATGTTTTCTCTCAGGTATGAACCGCTGACTGAAGCTGCAGTTAATATTGTTGCAACTCATTTGCAAATTGTAATTTGTGGTTATGGTGGACACATAGAATAGGATTCATATGTCTGTAAACACTTGCATGCAAAAAATATAGTTTTTCATAGAAATGTGCGACTTGCTCACGTACAGTGCCCTCTATTGCCAAAAAGTTTAACTATTTTTTTTTTTTTTCTATGCTAAAAAAAAAAAAATAAAAAAAAAAAATCTTCATGTGAATTACGTTTTAGAAAACAGTGTTCAATTCTATCAGTTTCTTCGATTTTTATGAAAAATGTCTACAGAATTATGGAATACTCAGTTTATATGTATTGGAAGATGATTGAGATACTAACTTAAAGAAAAAATAAGCTTTCTAAATATATTTTTCATAAATATTTAACTCTATGAATTTACATTTTTTCAGGAACATTGGATCTATTTTAGGAAGTTTAGTATATTATTAAACTAAAACATTACCATACAGATTCTAATTTAACCTGCTCTTCTCTTTTGAATATGAAATATTTGATTATAAATTATTATTTTTAATTTAACTAAACTTTCAAATTGGTTTATTTTGAACTATCTTCTATTAGAAAGTGAGAGTAATAATATTAGTTAAAACAATACATTATTTGTTTCATACATATTACAGTTCCATTACTTTTGCCGAATCTACCACCATTATATTTACCATGATCAATTTTCCCCGCAATTGATCATGGAAACATACTATAGAAAATTACAATACAAATATAGTGGTGAAAGAATAAGGGGAGATAAAAGAAGAATTGTAACATGTTTGCTATTTGCATGTTAGTGAGTGTAATGTTAGTGAGTGTAAGACTATGCACATCTAACAGCAAAAAAAAAAAAAAATCTTTTAAGAAATAAATAATAAAAGAAATATGATAAATAAATAATAATTTAACAAATAAATAATAATTGGATTTTCAATCTTATTCATAGAGACATATTTGTTTTGCTTAATAATTACACGCTTTTTTAAAGTTAGTTTCCATGAGTACATAAACTTGAATAATAACTCAATGAAAATATAAATATGAAAATATGGAAGTTTGGAAATATAAATGTGCAAGAAGTATTTCTTCGTGTTAGCCGTTGGAACAATTCCCACATGAAAAAATAACAAAACATAGAAGATTATAAATAATTAAAATAAATTCAGTAAAAAAGTAAAACAAATTTAAACATTTAAATCAAGTTAAATTTTATTTAGCATAAAGTTGTTTATTCGGAAAACTAGCTAATGAAGTAACAAACACTATTTTCATTGAATAGCCCAAATTTTCTTTTAAGAAATAAAACATTCGGACTTCTATTTCAATTTATATAGACATAATTGTTATGTTTCATAATAGCGTGCATCGTTTAATTTAGTTTTCCTCTATACATAATTTCTAATAATAACTTAATGAAAAATGAATTATGAAAATATGCAAGCTGTGAAACAGTAAATGCGAGAGAACTATTTTCTCTTCTTAGCCATCACAACAATTCCCACTTGAATAAATAATAAAAAAAGTAGAAGGTCATAAGTCGTAATTACCATTGATAAATAAAGTTCTTTATTCGGAAAACCATACATGTGGTCTTTGCGAAATAAATTAAGGAGTGCCCTGTACTGAAAAATAAATTTCTGACTTTAGTAATCTACCGCCGAGAAAAGGAAAATTATTGACCTATGCTTTTATATACCCACTGTCGTTTGTTTCAGATTTAGGATTGGGCTTCATTTAGATTCTTTCTCATTTAGACCTTAGAAGTACAGTTTTTAGGAAAGTAAAATGCTTTTATTATCCAACGAGTAATAATCAAGTAATGTCTTTCGAGGAAATTACTTTTCGCTTTTGTAAGTTGGAGTTTGTATGGATTTTTATTTTCGGAACAGGAAAGTGAAACAATTGCGATTAATTATTATAAGTTCACATCTTGGGGTTATTTTTAAAAGTAATTAAAAATTACTAGCATGTGTGCATTTTTAAACATTGATAATGTTGACATATAAATCTTAAAACACAAATGAATTATTTTTAGAACGGGAATATATTAGTTATTTGTATGTATTACTATAAAAATGCCTAAAAACTTATAATTAATAATAATAATAATAATAATAAAACCCTTTTATTTCTTATATTTTTTTTACCGATTAGAAACATTTTTAACATGTATGTATAATTTACTGAATTATTTCAATATATTTTATATTTACCAGTTTTAACAACACAATAATTACTCGTTCAATACAAATATATTTAACCCTTTCACGCCCA
Organism: Salticus scenicus; assembly: GCA_963930645.1. Lineage (NCBI taxonomy): Eukaryota > Metazoa > Arthropoda > Arachnida > Araneae > Salticidae > Salticus > Salticus scenicus. The sequence goes on along the minus strand of OZ005656.1, from coordinate 159,306,232 downwards.
AGTGAAATATTTTTCCCTTCTACAAAAATCGTTATTGATTGTTCATTTATTATTGAATTGATATTTTATTTACTGAATGTCAAAATAAAACGTATGTCCAAGGCAGCAAATGTGTTTCTGAACGAATAACAAAAAAACGTATAGAAAATAAGACACATAATAAATGTGTTATGTGCAATGTCCACTTGTGCTTCACAAGTAAACGAAATTGTTTCGTAGAATACCATAACTAGCTATTTATTTTACTTTTCTGATAATTTTTATATTACAAAGCAATAAATTTGTATTACAAAGCAATAAATAAAATACCGATATAATAAACCTAACTCTTCGTTTATTTACTTTTATGGTCCATAGGGAAAACATTTCCTATGGAATTATAGGAAACCTATACCCCCTGCTATGTTTTTCTGGTGATATTCTCTTACTTTACACCTACAATAGCTAAAACATTGTGTTGTATTGGCATATTTAGTCTTGGAAATCTTATGGTCCTGAAAGGGTTAAAAGAAATGCATGACTTGTGTAAAAATAAAGAATACGGAGGATTATTTATATTTTAAGTTATCGAAATACGTTTTAAATTGTTGTTAATGCCAATGTAAAAATAAAAAGTACAAAGGACTATTTATATTTTAAGTAATTGAAATTCATTTTAAGTTATTGTTAATGCCAATATATATTTAGTTAATTATTACATGCATGATAAAATTTTTATTTGATGCATAAATGGATCCTTTTTTTTTTTTTTTTTTTTTTTTTACACTTGTATAACTACTCTTTAACAATATCTTAAGTGATTAATCACATTATTTATTGACGTATGCTATTATTAGGTAATTTTATAGTATATATAAATTTATGAAATAGAATATGGCTTCAGTTTAACGTTTAATGAGAAAAAATGTGTTTTTCAAATAAAATATAAAATATATTCCATAAAATATTTTGCATAGAAAATCGTTAATTTACAACATAGAATCCCTTTTCGGCAAGCTTAAAGTCAAAGGTACGTTAGTTACAAAAGTAAAGAAATATTACATACTAGCAAACCCGTGAGAAATTTTTGCACTTTATTTCTTTTCTTATTTACCTTTAAATTTTCAAACTCATAAATATTACACTAATTTCACACCCTAATTAAAATTTTAATTTACTAGAAGCCAAATTATTATTAGAACTAAATTAATAATTTACAATAATGAAATCAAAATCTTTCAAAGAAAGGTTTCAAAATAAAATTCATGGTTTACTACCCAGTTTTCATACTTTCACAGGCAGTACCGTTTTAGTATAGGACTCTCACGGCGCCTTTTAAATTTTTAATTTGTATAAGAAGATTCTTATACTTTTCGGAATTCATTCTTGAATACACAAAAACAATATCCGTTTTCCCCTGAGCCGAAAAACCAGCCCAAACCATTACTGAGCCTCCACCCATTTGGCTGCTCATTAGTACATGAGGAGACTTCCGTAAATCATGCCAATAATATTGAAACCCGTCAGGACTATCCAGGTTAAACTTTTTTTCATCAGAAAATAACACAGAGTACGATTTGGAGGTCCAGGCCATAGTTTGTTTAGCGAAGTTCAGACGCTCCATTTCGTGCCCGCTTAAAAGCGGTGGTTTTTTTCTTTAATTTTTTATATTTCACATGGGAAGCATTATGCAACACCCTGCGAATGGTTCTCCTTGAACAATTCAGTTTCAAAGCATTTTTAATGCCTGTAGTGGTCATCTTATTCTGTGTAGCGAGCGAAAGCACATGGCGTCTGTCTCTCGGGGACAAGCAAGGAGTACATCCAGATCTTTTAATCACCGATCCATTAATTCCTCTTTTCAAAACATGTCTAATTGAACATCTAGAGCTTTTAATAAATTTTGAAATATTATTAATTGAAGCACCACTTCCATTTAATCTCCAAATTTCGCGAATTTCACTTTCTTTTAATTCTGTACCTCGTGGTATGTTTGTAAATGCGTGAAGTCGGTTATCGTCTGCTTTATTTAACTGCTGACGCCCTAACAGCCTGCAGAAAATTTGCATATTGCACATTATTTTCGAAAAAAATCAGGTGTTTTAATTAAAATGTTAGGGTGTCTTATAATTTTGTTCGTGGTATTTTTAATTTTTTTTTTTATTAAACTCTATAAAAATATCATTTCTGTAAAACAATTGCATGTGATAACAGAATAAATTTATGTTTTTAACGTATTTGGTAAAACATTTTTAAGCTCTGAATCTTTTCTTTCACTATTTGTCAAATTAGATAGGTGTCTTATAATTTTGTCCACCACTGTATATATATATATATATATATATATATATATATATAAACTTTTGAACGGTGGCTGGTTTTGGGTTCTAGGGGTCATGATCGGTGAAGATATGAAGAAAATATCCAGAAATCATGTCATGAGGACCATTGCAATAGGTAGATTTCCTATAAGGAATCTACCTAATAGGAGTAGTCCTCCCGAATGTGTTCCGCCGAAAAACTCTTTGCTTTATTTATATAGATTATCTAAAACTGAACGTCATTTTCCTTACATACTTAAATTATAGTAATTGTAGGAGAAGCTTCTGTATTAAGAGCACTAAACCATATAAGTTAGATAGCTTTTAGAAAAACCTATGAAGATCAAAACTGCATATGTAAAATTACTAGTACATGAAGCTGAGTTGATTACATTTTTGAGTATGATAATCGATAAGAGTGCTTAAATAATGATTAAAAAAATATAAAAGGATATAAAAGAATGATTTATAAGGGCCCTATCATAGCAGTTTTCTTTTTCCTTTCTTACATCCTTTCCTTTTTTTACTTTCTTCTATATGTAATATAGAGAAAGTATTGGATTCGCGAAAATTTTCGACCTCCGTTTTTTGACGGATCTACACGTTTTGGGATGTCCTGAACACGAATTGATAGTTTTTAGAAAATGTCTTTCTGTGCGTCTGTCTGTCTGTCTGTCTGTGTGTCTGTATCATTTTTTTTGTGGACGCTGTATCTCACGAACCAATGAATGAAATTTAACCAAACTTGGTATTTAGTTGCACCCTGACATGAACTGGTGCCCATTAGACTTGGGGATCAATAGCTCAACAGGTGGCGCTGTGATCGCATTTTATGAAAATTTTTAACATGGCAGCATAGGACAAAATTCTGTATAAATGGGCATAATGAGAGTTATTTTAAACTTGTGATTGTAAAATTAATATGAATTATTGATAATAGTAGTAGTTAACTAGGAAAAAAAAATTGTGCATGGGGGGGCATCGGTTCCCCCCCTGGGGGGGGAAGTACCTCCCCGGGGGGGTTAAATTTTGAAGATGGGTATCATTCAAAAGATCTCGTCAATACCTTTAAAACGAATGGTTGAACCATAAGTCTGTGATAATTTAAAACAAAGTTATCGATCTTTTTTTTACTTTTAACAAAAAAAAAAAAAAAAAAAAACTTAGAAAAAAAAATCGTATTTTTTTTTTTTTTTAAACGAAATTTTACCAAACTTGGTATTTATTTGGTCCCCGACATAAACTGGTGCTGATTATATTTGGGGATCAATAGCTCAACAGGAGGCGCTGTGATAGCATTTTATCTAAATTTTTAACATGGCAGAATAGGACAAAAATTCGTATAAATGTGCGTAATAAGAGTTATTTTACACTTGTGATTGTAAAATTAATATGAATTATTGATAATAGTAGTACGTAACTAGGAAAAAAAAATTGTGCATGGGGGGGCATCGCTTCCCCCCCTGGGGGGTTAAATTTTGAAGATGGGTATCATTCGAAAGATCTCGTCAATACCTTTAAAACGAATGGTTGAACCATAAATCTGTGATAATTTAAAACAAAGTTATCGATTTTTTTTTACTTTTAACCAAAAAAAAAAAAAAAAAAACTTAGAAAAAAAAATATTCGCATTTTTTTTTTTTTAAATATTGTTAGTGATTGAATATGTATTAATTTTTACAAAAAAAAAAAAAAAAAACTTAGAAAAAAAAATCTTTTTTTTTTTTTTAGTATTGTTACTGATTGAATATGTATAGGAAAATATAGAAGAAAGTCTTGTGGTGGCCACAACATACTAGTTTTTTTTGCTTCCAATTTTTCCCTTTTTTCTTTTTCTTTGTAATTTTTTTTGTATAACTGAAAACTTATTGAAATTTCAGAGTTACATTTTTTTTTAAACATGCCGACTGCATTTATCCTTGATTTCGTATAGAGCAAAAAACATTTTTTATCATTAGGAGAAAATTACAATACCATGTTTTTCTTCACTAAAATATATACAAAATGTAAATTACTATTTCATCTGTATTTCAGAGATTATATACACCCATTTAGTTTTATATACATTAAAAAATAGTAAAATGGATTTTTATCATAAAACAAATCATATTTAAAAGATTTAATGAAAAAAATATACATATATAATTACGAAGTTTAAGTATGTAATAATTGAAAACCAGAAAGATTAAATGTTGTAATTTATATTAACAAATAACAGATGTTTTCTGGTAATACACCATTTATTATAATTATTTCTTTTTAAAATGCTCTGTATAAATCTTCTGCAGAAATTGCTCATCAGATTGCATTTTAAGCGTTATGTAACCAGATGTATTTTACATAAATAATAGAAGAGAAATATTTAATATGCGTATAATTTGTATTGTTCTTTCGGAAATGAAATATATTTCGCAACATACTACGGCTTTTCGAACAAAGATGATAGCCGTAATTAATAGTTTTAAAATATTCAAGTTCACTAACAATACTTTGTTTTGTATACATGAATATTTTCTCTTTTGTGTTTATGTATGCTTTCTGCAAAAGAGTATATTTAAGCAAATGGGAAAGAGTTATCTCAATTTCCCTTCCAAATAAATTATAATACAATTTGTATCATAATTGCAGTTCTGCGATAAACTGCATTTATTTCAGAGATACAACTGAAGTTAATTCAGATTTAAATTTATTCTTGGGTGAAATTATTTTTAGAGAATTATTTACGATGTATAATAATATAATTTGTTTACTTTAGAAGACATCTGTAGATTTATAACCTTAATTTTAAAAATTTGTTATAAATACGTTTTTGATATTATGAAATGTTATTTTTGAGTGATGACATTTGAATAATATGGCAATACGAAATATTAAATACTAAATTTACATTACAATAAAAATTACATAATGTAAAATTATGTAATTTTAATTATATATATATATATATATATACACACACACACATATATATATATATATATATATAAAAGAAAAGTGTTTATAGTAATGCAAATTTGCACTTCATGTATTTCAAAGTTAAATCCTCTTTGATATAAATAAAAATCCGTACAAATGATCGTCAATATTAATAAATGGACAAACGTTTAGTTCCTAGCCTAATATAACATAAATAATCAGGAAAAATTACCACTTTGTTCAAAGAAAGGAAAAATGTATTTTGGATGAAGTGTGATAAGCACAGCTGCTGAATGTCTAATTAATATTCCCTAGGATTATAGTACACGCCCCCCCCCTTTTTTTTTTCTGTTTTGTCTGAGCTAATCTTGTGTTTTAAAGCAAATGCACAAGATTTTATAAAAATAAGTATTTTACATTGAAATCCCATAGCCCAACAGTACACTTAGTACTGTTTTGTTAAATAAATGTTTGTCAACTCATGTTCTTAGACTCACCAATAACATGATTCGACAAGGATTTATTTAACAAAACAGTGTTAATTGTACTTTTTTTTTATATAGGAATTATTGCTAGCGCTCGAAAAATTTTGGTGCCGACACTAATGTGCCGTGTGAGATCAGAAATCACGCTCGTAGACCTAATAGTCGGGAGATTTCAGTGATTTTTTTTTTTTTTTTCAGAAATTTGGATGAGTACAGGGTAAGACTTTTTGAAAGACCTCCACGAATAGTATCCCTACAAGAAGCTGACCAGATTTTTACAAGCGAAAATGCGTAAAAATGATGCAATATACTCAGTCTTGGTAAAAAAAAATGAGGACATGTCTAGGTTAAAAATGAGGACATTTCTGAGGAGAAAAATTCAAGCGCATTTAGGCTTTTATATTTGAACAAATATTCAGTTCTACATATCTCTCTCTCTCTCATAAGAAATATTGCTTATTTTAAATTATCTCAGATGAAATCATAAATTTAATAATAATTTTAAAAATCATAATTTTACTTTTAGATCTCAATTAAAAACTTAAATCGAACCACCAGACATATGAACATTTTTATTTATTCCACAGCATTATTAACACCCACCCTTTTTTCACACCATTTTTCTTGAAGGGTATTTTTTTTTTTTACTTATTTAATCGCAATTACATACTGCACAAAATTTCACTAAAAGTAAAATGGTTCGAAAAAGAGACTTGTTCTACCAGTTCTCCGAAAAAAAAAAAAATAAATAAATGTTGGAATGTCTACACTTATTACTCGCAAATTCAATTTCTTTCGTGATGATTTTTCTAGCGATAAACCGAATATCCAGAAAACATCCGCCGGAATGTCAGATTCGGTAAAATTCGTATTCTATTCATCTGTAGATTTTATTGCCTATATTTCCAGCAGATTATAAATTTTCAGATACATTTAAAAGATAATTCTTTTTGCATAAGGAAGAGCTCAATTTGCGGAATTTCTATTACTTTGTGATTTTTTATATTTTAAATAATGTATACTATTTCAGCAATTCATATTTATATATACAAATGAAATTAGATAGTGGTTTTATATGCATAATAATGTTATTCTATACGCAAGATTTCATTTTATTTCAGGTCCATACAATATTTTGAACAACCTAGTTACAACACTAGAAGATAAAAATAAAAGGCATTAATATTTAAGAATTGGGGGAAGAAAAATCTAACTTATGAGAATACATAAAGTTTTAGCAGTTCTCAGAAAATAAGGACAGAATAGTTAAAAATGGGGACAAATGTGGTCCTTATTAAAAATTTTCAAAACTGAGCAAGATGTCTAAAAATTAGAACAGTCCTCAGAAAATGAGGACGGCTGGTCACCTTACTCTACAATGCTTAAATTCTTCATATAGAAAATTTGCATTAACACATAAACTTAAACACGAAGCTCGAATATGGAAGTAGCGGGCTCGAGCCTTCTTCATGTTCATGGCTAACCGCTTAGAGTTTATCAACTGCTTAGAGTCGTTATTTTCTAGATTCCAGTGAATTTGGAATAGTATCTCTGAAAAAAATCTTTTCAGTCTTCAGAATGCTGTCTAAAAAGGTACAGGTTTCTAGAGTAGATAATTCACCTGGAATCTCTAAAACTAGAGATGTGGGCGGGGAAAAATCCCGGATTTAAACCAGGGAATAAACCCGGTTATTTGGGAAGGGAATTTTGAAAGTTTCCAAAACAAGGGAATTTTGAAAGTTTTCAAAAGTTACAAATTTAGTTTATTTTTTTATTTTTCTGAGATTAGATATGCTCTAAGGCATTTCAAAATGTTATCTCACATTTAGATGTTCTTTTATGATCTTTCAATTTTTAAATAGTGCTTTTAACGTCTGTAAATTTAAAAAGTGAAAGTTTTAAATTTCATTAATTAACAGACTTATTTTCTATTATTGCAGTATATTTATATCTTAGTTCTGACTGTATACACACTGAGTTCAATATAACACTATTTTTTTTTTTTTTTTTTTTTCTTTTTAATCGCAGTTGGAGTTTATCATGTTTCACTTGTATATCAAAAATACTTCAAAATATTCTGCATTTACTAAAACAATCAATAATATTATAATGGAAAATATTATTTCTATTAAAATTTCAACAATATTAATATGCAAAAAATAAAGGAAGAAAGAAATAACAGCCAAATTATTAATTATTAGCTATTGAATATTTTAAGTATTGATTTGATGCATTAAAAAACCATTACTGTAATTCTTAATAACCGAAGTACTCATGCTCGATTTTGTTGCCCGTGCTCTTTAACTGATTTTAACGAAATTTCATTAACTATTGTGAAATTTTGCTCGACGAATTATAACAAAATTTAATAGTTTTAAAGTATTCTAACCATAATTTAATTTCATTGTTTTATTTTTTATAACATATTTTATTATGGTATTCATTAAAAAAAAAAAAAAAAAAAAAAAAAAAAGAAATGTTCTAAAGTTATTTAAATAGGCAGACAAAACTTAATCATTTATTATTGTCAATAACATAAATGTTTAATTTTTTACAATTTTTTGCAAAATAATCACATAATTTTTTGTATCACTTTTATTTAAGCAAATAGAATAAAAATGATATTGAAACAAGTTGTTTGTACACTTAAAAGAAGTGAAATTAAACCTAAACACTGAATATTAGTTTCTTCCCATCAAAGTTTCCAAAGTTCCCAAAATTCCCGGTTAAAACACGAAAATTCCCATGTTTATTCCCCTGAAGCAAAATTCCCGGGTTTTTTACATCTCTAAAAACACACCTTTTATAATAAAAACTCATCAGCATATATAGTTACGCTCATCAGTATCTGACTCTGTCACGCTTTAGGCTTAAGAGATAGGCTTAAGAGATTTCCTTGGGCTCTGCCTGTGTGTGTTGCCACCTAACTTTCATACTTTAGTTAATTAAAAAAAAAATCTAATTGTCTGATCGATAAGCTGTTTAATCCGACGGATTCAGAAAAATCGCCCCTTTCTTTTGGTACTTTATTTGTAACGAATGATTGATTAGATTTTTGGAAATAAATTAAAATATGAAAATAACAGCTTTAAAATAGACATTTAAATTTTTAATTGTTGCCTTTTTTTTTTTTCTTCTTCATATGAAATGTAATATGCTTTCACGTGAAAATATAAAAAAATAATATTAAATTTGCTCATGCATATGAAAAAATGATGTCTATAAAATAATAATAATAATAATTTAAAATTTTAAAGATAACGAAGAGATAAAGTGCGAAAAATTCTCACGGGTTGCTAGCAAATGAATTATTTCAAGTGAGAAATAAATAAAATGAAATGATCATTTTTCAACGGGCGCCTTTGTCGCCCTACAGCTAACTAGTTTTAAAATAATAATAATAATATTTATAATAATAATAATAATAATAAAAACCTAATTTGCGACCTAAATAAAGGTTATTATAAGTAAATTAGCAATAATTAAATAAAATTTCGGAGAATAGTATGTAATTATAAAAAGTAAATTACAAACATTTTCTTACTATAAATATTTTATTTAACAAATTATTAAAAATATCATTTTAAATAATAAATATAAATAACTAAATCTGAAACAGCTCCATTTTCTCTGCTTGAAATTATTGTATTTCCCATATGTACATTTAATACAATTGTTAAAGGTCATGAATCGTATTTATTTGATTTAAATAAAAATATTGAATTGGGAAAATCACACACATAGAGTATTTTTTAAATAAATTAATGAATGTAGTTGTTTAAAAATTAAATCTCTAATACGACATATATTTTATTTTATGCATTATCATTAATTTCCGATATATGGTACTGTTTCATTTAGACTCACTGTAATTTGAAAAATAAGGATCTCAGCATCCAGAAAAATAAATAAATAAATACACTTTTGTTATTTAGAAAAGAATAATCAAGTAATGTCTTTCGAGACAATTACTTTGCTTTATGGAAACTTGGAACTCGAACTTCATTTTTATGTTCATGATAGAAAAGGTAAACAATTAAGATTGGTGATTTAAGTATTTGTCTTGAAATGCGTTATAATTCGGAAATGTTTTATGAATGAATGGAGCAATAAATATGTTGACTATAGAACATATATAAGACTAATGTTTGCCTTATATATAAATTTCTATTTCTATTCAGATTTAAAGAAAACATTTTATTTGATTTATTTTTAACTAGCAGGCTACACGTTCTTCGCTGGTCACTAAATTTAAATGAATTTTCAAAAGAATTGATTCTCTATTTATTTTTTATATCACATGTTGGGATTTGTATTTAATTGAAAATTCCTTTTAAGGTCAAAAAGTCAAAATAACATATTACAAATAATTTAAATAAAATATTGCTTCCGTTTTTCACTCGTTTTGAAGCAATGATTTATGGTCTTATGTGAATGATTCTCAACAATGAATCAACAGTTGTTTACAATTTTAATGGATTATGTATGCGAAATAAGTACGCTGTAATTTAAAAAGTGCAGCTATTAGAACTTCAAAACTGATAATTTTTAAAAAGATATTTATTATTCTTTTTATATTAGACTGATTTTTGCTTAATATTATAGTCTTTTTTTAAGATAAAACCAATCGAATGATATCGCGTTGTAAAATTTTGCAACGTAATATCTTTAAATATAATAACTTGATGTATATAGTGTAGCCACAAAAATGAACAATTTTTAGAGCTCTTTTATATAAGTCTAACATCTATGCAGTATCTTTTTAAAAAATTCATCAGTTTTTACTAAAAATAAATGACCGACCTTCATCAAAAGCTATTGAATGATATCGCGTTGTGAAACTTGCAACATAATTTCTGTGGGAAACAGTTTCGATTCTCAAGCGAAACACCTGCCAGTATTGTGCGAGACGCGAATGCGCTGGTTAAGAGAGAAGAGAATAAGTTTAGTTTTTACTCTGACTTTCAGCGGGAAGAGCCGAGCTACGCTGGTATCTGGAATAATGATACGAAAAGAAAGATGCCTTCACTTAATTATATTTTATTGTTACTACGTAATAATGCATATATGTAAATAACCTAGTCTGTAAATATAAATGTATATAAAGGATTCGAAAAAGTAAGATAGAGCCCTGTTTATTCGAGTTCCTGGCTCCTAGATTATTAGTTATTTTTATTTTATTTAAGTATATTAAGAATTATTTTATTATATAAGTAACATTTTTGGCGAGCCAGCCAGCCAGGATTCGTAAAATATACGATTTTAAAAGGGCTCTTAAGTTATTTATAAGATTAAAGAAAAAATAATTACGTCTAAATCAGTTAAGAACAAAAGTATTTAAGCCAAGTTTTGGAATCAAGTTTTGTTTTGACATCGGAGCTGAATACGATTATCAGGTAAGCTCTCTCTCCCCTTTATTAAAATATTGAATAAAAAAAAAAAATATATATTTCATTTATTTACGAACAAAGTATATTTTGGATCATTTGAGAATGAATAAGAATTAGTATTGTAACAATAATACGTAGCAACCAAATGTAGGGTGCCAAGTCATGTTCTTATTTAGAAAATTTAATATATTAACGTGATTTATTGAGTGAATTATATTATAAGATAATAATACGATTATTATTATGAATATTATGTGAAGGTAATCAAAAAAAAAAAGTTCATTTGAATTGAGATTTCCGAACAGTAAGAATAAAAATAATAAAACAATATAAAATTTTGTGTTTTATTAAAAATTGTTAATAAGAATTTATTAAACATGGCAGAATTAGAAAAATTAAAGAGAAAAAGAACAGTAATTAGCAGTTCCACTACGAAATTAATTACTAATTGCGAGCAGTACATAGAAGCAGATGAAATCGAAACATCCGTTCTGAAAGAACATTTAGATCAATTAGCAGTAAAATACGAAAATTTAAGGAATCTCGATGAAGAGATTCAAAATCTTATGAAAAAGGAAGACGATTTAGAGTCCGAATTTGAAACAGCAGAAACCTATGCAGAAAAAATTATTTCTGTTAAATCTAAAATCACTTCAGTTTTTAAAAGTAAGGAAAACCTCGAAAACACAAATACTAAAAAGGATGATATCATAAGTGAACAGTCATCTTTAATTTCTTGTTCACATTCTAGAATAAAACTCCCTCGTCTAGTGATTGAAGAATTTGGCGGGAATCCCGCTAACTGGCTCTCATTTTGGAGCCAATACGAGAATGCAATTCATAATAATAACGATTTAACAGACATAGATAAGTTTAATTACTTGCATTCTCTGTTAATAGGATCTGCGGCTGATGCCATTAGAGGCTTTTCGTTATCCAGTGAGAACTATCAATCTGCAGTTAAAGTGTTAAAAACCAGATTTGGTCGTAATGACCTGATAATTAATGCACACATTGGAAAGTTATTGAATTTAGAACCAGTTAAAAATTCAAATAACATAGATGCGCTGCGCAAGCTCTACGATAACATTACGATTCAAATAAGAAATTTAAAATGTTTAAACGTAACATCAGGAACATACGGCACTCTGCTGACACCAATTTTACTTAAATTGATTCTCACTGATTTAAATTTAAATTATCAAAGAAAAAGACAGAGTCTTGAAAATTTTGACATTGAAGAATTATTAAACTTTTTAAAAGCTGAAATTGAGTGTCGTGAAACGGCGATACAAATACAGGAACTGTCTACTCAAAATCCAACTGTCGTAAAAGAAAAACAGAAAAAAAATTCCCGTGTCTAAGACACTCCCTACAGCGTGTAAATTGATTAACACTAATGAAAATAATAAGGAAATTAATTCAAAATTTAGAAAGGTTGATATAGTGGATGTTTTTTGCAATAAATCACATGCATCGGAGAGTTGTAATGAGGTCTCTAAGTTTAATTTGGAAGATAAAAAGAATATACTGAAAGAAAAAAGGGTTTGTTTTGTTTGTCTGAAGAAAAATCACAGAGCAAACCAATATAGATCAGGGCATAGATGTCTTATTTGTAAAAGACGACACTACGCTATAATATGCCATTATTTACCCTCAAACAAATCAGATATTTCAAATAAGATTAATGAAGAAATAAAAATAAGTACATTAAATAATCATGTACAGCTCTCTGATGTATTTCTGCAAACTTTAATTGTTAGACTGCACAATAATAATAAAGAAATGCTCGTAAGGGTAGTCTTGGACTCCGGAAGTATGAAACCCTATATATGTACCGATATTATTGAAGAAATGAAATATATCCCTAGCAATGAAATAAACTTGCGTCAATCACTTTTTGGAGGTATTGAAACGAATGAAAATGTTTATAAAAATTATGTAATTGAATTAAGTAGTATGGACAGAAGTTATAAATGTAAATTTGACGCATTGGCGGAAAAACGTATTTGTTCTAAGCTTGGCCAAATCCCATCTGGTCCGTGGTTAAATGAACTTAAGAAGCATCGTATACAGCTTACGGACTTAGAAAATAAATACAATGTGGAAAAGGAAATAAAATTGTTAATAGGAGCTGATATTATGGGTACAATTGTTAACGGGAAAAGTAGTACCCCTTAAATCAAATTTAACCGCTATACAGACTAAATTGGGATGGACTGTTCTAGGAAAATTTTTTGGCACCAAGTGTAATACACCTAGTAATCATTCTCTCGTTATCTCTTCTCTTTTGGTTAAAAACCAGTATGTAAGCGATCTGTGGAAATTAGACGTATTGGGAATTACAGATCCTGCACACCGTAAAACTAAGCAGGAGTTAGAAGAAGAGACTAACAAGTATTTTAAGGAGACTCTTCGGGTAACTTCCGACGACAGATACGAGGTAGCTTTACCATGGGTAACGGATAATTCTGCCTTACCTGACAATAAAAAACTTGCTGAAAAAAGTCTGTTTAGTACGAAAAGAAAATTTCTGCAAATTAGAGGATTACTATGTTGTTTTTGATAACTGGTTATCACTTGGCATAATAGAAAAAGTAACAAAGACTAAATCAGAACAGATGCATTATTTACCGCATAGACCCATAATAAAAGAGGGTAGTACTACGAGTTTACGGCCAGTGTTTAATGCGAGTCCACATTCTCAGGGTTTTCCTTCATTGAATGATTGTTTATCTACGGGAAATAATTTAATAGAAATTATTCCAACAATACTAAATCGATTTCGTAAAAGCTACGTGGATGTTACGTCAGATATAGAAAAAGCGTTCCTGCAGATTTCAATAAGAGAAAAGGATCGCGACTTTTTACGTTTTCAGTGGTTTAGTAGAGATAATTCGGAACAAATTGAGGAGTTTCGTCATCAAAGGGTTGTTTTTGGTTTAACATGTAGTCCTTATTTATTAGCCGCTACCTTACAATATCATTTAATTAAAGTACTCGAAAATTTAAGCAATACTGCAGAAATTCTTAATACATCATTTTATGTCGATAATTGTGTAACTAGTTTGAATTCTGAGTTAGAAATGAAAAAGTTTATCTTGGAGTCACAAATAATAATGTCTACAGGCAATTTTAATTTACGAGGGTGGAAATCTAATTTGCATAGTGTCACTCCAGACAATGAATCGATCACTGAAGAAAACATCTCCGCCTTGGGTCTTACGTGGTATACAGACAGTGATAACTTTATCCTGAAAAGTGCCGTCAATTGATGAGCCCGATAAACTAATTACGAAAAGGTTAATTTTAGCCATTGCTCATCAAGTCTTTGATCCAATTGGATTTACGGCACCTGTGACGTTAATTCCGAAATTAATTTTGCAGGAAACATGGAACTTAAAATTTAAGTGGGATGAAATTCTTCCGGATCATTTAATACGAAAATTTACAGCATGGATCCAACAGCTAAATTTAATATCAAAAATAAGGATACCAAGATGGCTTAATATTTTCCCAGATGATTCATTAAGTTTGCATGTATTTTGTGACGCAAGTCAAAAGTCTTACGCGGCGTGTGTGTTTTTAAGAGTCTGTCGAGGTGATCACGTGACCGTCAATTTAATACATGCTAGAAGTAGGGTAGCGCCTCTAAAGGTTCTAACTATATCGCGGTTAGAGCTCCTTGCTTGCTTGATCGGCGCTCGGTTGCTTTCGTCTGTGGTAGAAGATATGCAATTTCCCAGTATTGATATTCATTGTTGGACGGATTCTACTACTTCGTTATGTTGGATTCAAAGAAATCAAAATTGGGGGACTTTTGTCCAAAATCGTGTACGTGAAATAGTTTCCTTGATATCTCCCACCGTGTGGCGCCACGTTCCGGGTGCTCTTAACCCTGCCGATATAGCTTCTAGAGGATGTTCAGCCGAAAAATTGTCACAACTAAGATGGTGGGAGGGACCCGAGTTGTTACGCAATAACGAGGAGAGTTGGCCAAATTCAAAGGAATCTCCGGATGAGGATTTGGTTGGCTCAGAAATATGCAAAACTGTAATAACTACCTTAAGCAAAACCGACAATAACAGCAACTGGTATTACAAATATTTTTCATCTATAAGAAAGATTATTCGCATGCTAGCGTTTATCTACAGATTTTATTTTAAGTTAAGAAAATTTACCAATGAATCCTCAAAAACTTTGTCAACTTCCGAACTTGAAAGAGCTGAAATCGCTCTTCTGAAATTGGTGCAAAAGGATTCATTTAATAACACAAATTACGACAAACTTCAAAACCTTAGACCGATGATTGACAGTGATGGTTTAATTAGAGCAAAAACAAATATTTCTTATAGAAATGACACTAACAGTTTTAAATTTCCTGTGATTTTACCGTCCGATCATCTAGTGGTTCGACTGTTAATAATGCATACTCACAACGAATTATTACACGCTGGTGTTAATTTGATGATGTCATATTTGCGAAAAAAATAATGGATTATTAGAGCTCGTAAGACTATACGAAACTGTATACGAAAGTGCGTTAAATGCCAAAGATTTAAAGTCAGACATTCTGATGTTCTAACAGGTCCTTTGCCAAAGGGACGAGTAAACGATGCAGCTATTTCTGAAATCGTAGGCATCGATCTAGCTGGACCACTTTATTTGAAAGGAGGTCAAAAATCTTATATTGTACTGTTTACCTGTGCCGTCTATAGAGCAATTCATTTAGAGTTGATCACATTTTTAACAACCGAGTTTTTTTTGCAATCATTAAGGCGTTTCATTTCACGACGTGGAAGACCATCAATTATATATTCAGAGAACAGTACGAACTTTAGGGGAGCAGAGAAGCTTTTACATGAACTAGACTGGGAGAGTATTACCTCCAAAGTTGCTGAACAAAAAATTCAGTGGAAATTTAACCCTCCGACCGCCCCGTGGTGGGGAGGTTGGTGGGAGCGCCTCATTCAAATGGTTAAACAAATCTTAAGAAAAGTTTTGGGGCGTGCTGCCCTTGGTTATGAAGAACTGCAAACCATTTTGTGCGATTGTGAAAAAATAACTAATAGTAGACCACTTATTTACGTGTCCGAAGATGTGAACGATTTATCCCCTTTAACTCCCGAGATGTTTCTGCACGAAATTCCCCATTCTGGTGTGCCTGACATTGACATTTTGGACAAAAAGAAGCTCAGTAAAAGAGCTAAGTATCTACAGAAAATGAGAGAGAACCTCAGACTACGATTTCGCACGGAATATTTAGGATATCTACGTCAACAGTCTATAAGAAACTACAAGGATAAGCCACTAGAAGTGGGCGAAGTTGTGTTATTAGAGGGTGACAACAAAAAACGTGCCTTCTGGAATATGGCCAGAGTGTTGAAATTGATCCCTGGACGTGATGGCATAACAAGACTTGCTGCGGTGAAAACTGAAAAAGCCGAATTTTTGCGTCCTATACAACGTTTATATAGACTTGAACTGGACCATTCTACCAAAAGTGATAATGAAAGTGATGACAATGTTCCTGTAACAACGAGCAGTGGAAGAACTGTAAAAATTCCACTAAGACTCTAAAATTTTCAAGTGACTTTAATTTAATTTTTTTTTATTTTATTCATTTTGTTTATATAACTATTTTGCTTTTCATCTAAGTTCATATTTTAGTATCATGTATTTAAGTATGTTTTGAGTATATTTTCAGATCATCCACTCAAAAGGTGGGAGAAAATGTGGAAAACAGTTTCAATTCTCAAGCGAAACACCTACCAGTATTGTGCGAGACGCGCATGCGCTGGTTAAGAGAGAAGAGAATAAGTTTAGTTTTTACTCTGACTTTCAGCGGGAAGAGCCGAGCTACGCTGGTATCTGGAATAATGATACGAAAGAAAGATGCCTTCACTTAATTATGTTTTATTGTTACTACGTAATAATGTATATATGTAAATAACCTAGTCTGTAAATATAAATGTATATAAAGGATTCGAAAAAGTAAGATAGAGCCCTGTTTATTCGCGTTCCTGGATTCTAGATTATTAGTTATTTTTATTTTATTTAAGTATATTAAGAATTATTTTATTATATAAGTAACAATTTCTTTAAATCTAATAACTTGATGTATATAGTGACCGCACAAAAAATGAATAGTTTTTAGGGCTCTTTTAAAAAAGTACAACACCAATGCAGTATATTTAAAAAATATATCACCAGTTTGTACTAAAATAATGGCCGACTTTCATCACCAAAAAAATTGATCCTAGACCAATCAAAAATAGGAGTGGTCCGCCCGGATGTGTTCAGCCGACAAAGTCTTTGCTTTATTTATATATATCACTAGTAAAATTAATTTATTCCGTTAAAAACGATGAACGTGAAATATAACAGTCAAAATGTAGCTATTTTGTAATACTTGATAGTGTTGGGCCACTTTTCACTACAAAATAGCTCTAATATGTAGTGCAATGGATACAGGACTTGAGAGCTACTACTTTTTCTTTTTAATTTTCAAGCCAAATAATAATAATAATAAATAAATAAATAAAGAATTACTGTGATAAGAGGAATTTATTTGGGACTTATCAAGTGACTAGATGCTCTGATTGAGACTAAAAAATAATGGTTAGAACACTGTCCCGGATTTCTCATAGTGCTCCTTAAAATATTTGTAATAGTTTTGATATTTTAGCGTAAATTTCCGATCTGGAAATATTCAGGCATTAAAATATTCAGAAATATTTCGTAATATACACGGGACTTGAGAGTTACTTTTTATTTTTAATTTTCATGCACAAATAATAATAATAATAATAATAATAATAAATAAATAAGTAAAGAATTACTGCGATAAGATAAATTTATTCGTGAGTTGTCAAGTGACTAGATGCTGTGATTGAGACTAGTAAATAATGGTTAGAACATTATCTCGAATTTCTCCTAATGCTTCTTAAAATATTTATAATAGTTTTGATGTTTTAGCGTAAATTTCCGATCTGGAAATATTCAGGCGTTAAAATATTCAGAAATGTTTCCGCACATTAATAAATACAGAAACAATTGCAGGTTGTATTTTAACAGAACAGTTTCAACCCTATCACGGGAAACACATCGCAGTGTAACACTAAAGACATTGCGGGCAAATCACACAACTGGCGACACATCTCAGGAATTTTGTATGGATGTGGAAATGTCTTCTATTTGCGATATAAAATGTGACATCGCATAGATGTTATGCTGGTACATGCATGTGACTTCGCAATGATGTCGCTGCATGAGGGATGTACTTTTCGCAGCGTAGTTTGATTGCATACAAGAAGTTCTAGAAATATCACAAAAACGTACTGCAGTGATGTACTACACAAAGCCTCAAGTGACAGGACGTGAGTAAGATTTTTTTCAATGTACTTGGGATGCGCTGTATGAGTAAAGATGAAATAGTACAAATATTGCGTCATTTTATATACAATATGTACTGTTACCCACGAGAATGTACTTTAATGAATAAAAAATCCAACACTGGCTCCTGTACCTATGAGTCAAAAAGCATTTCATTTGGAAATAAAACGCACAGATGCACAATAATCGGCGTTCTGCAGAAGAAACGGAGACTCACCAGGTAAGACATCTTAATTCCAGTTATTAATTTATTATTATATAGTAATATTAAAATATTCATTAAAATATTATACATAATGAAAATTCATTAAATTATGATTATTTTGATAAGTTATTATTAAAACTACATATTCACTATACTATGAATATTTTGATATGTTGAAAAAAAATAATACACAAGTTTATATTTAAGAAATAACATATAAAATTATAAAAATAAATAAATATTTTTAAAGTATGTCTCAATTTTCATTGTAATAATTTATTTGAAAAAATATATATAAATAGATTTAACAAAGGTATTGAAACATTTTAAGAGCATATAAACTAATTTAATTATTGGTGCAGATTGTGTTACCTAAAATGACATTTCTATACAAAGATATCTGTTTTATATTATGTAAATGAAAATTTCACAGAAATAATTAATTAGAAAATTTTAAATTCTTTCTGAAAACACAGACTGATTTCGCAGTAATTATATAAAAGGATAATTATACAATCGAAACCTAATTTACATTTTTCAGTTGAAATTGAAGCATTTTTCTCTTTAAAAACTACAGTTCTTCTAACAAAGAGAAAAACGTAATTTATAGGTTTGGAATAATTAAATTCGTAAAAAAGATTCTATCGTATGTTCATAAATATATTGAACTCTCTGTTTTTGTTTTTTATGAAAGAATCTCTGCAACAATGGGGGAAAACTATATACATGACTATAGTTATATATCTTTCAGTATTATGCTTACCTTATCGTTCAATATATTAATATATTTTAATTGAGAAAAATTTTTGTTTAGAATTAGCTGCTATATATATATATATATATATACTATTATATAAAGATGAAACTTTGTTTGTATACGGAGGGTAATCTCTAGAACTACTGAACCAGTTAAAAAAAAAAAAAAAAATCACTAATCAAAAGCTATTTTAACCCTGAGTGCTGTAGTCTATAAATAATTTTTATAAAATAATTTTTTTAGCTCGAAATTTCAATATTTTAATTAAAATTCCCGTTGAAGCCATGAAAAACATGAAATATTAAAAAACTAGGTGTTGCCATTAAATAAATTATTAAACGTTCTTCTTCTTCTTTTTTTTTTTTTGACATGAAAATAAATGTATTTACGCAATAAAATTTATATAAAGCTTTATGAAATATAAACTTGCGTAGTAAATTTAACGTCATTATAGATTTAAAAGTATATATTTTTTAATGATATAATTTATTTAAAAATCATTTATGTATGATATAAATATTAACGATATTAAACTATTTCGTCGTTATTTAATAACGTTATTAAATTAACGTCCGGCGAACAGAGTAGGCACGAGTGCTGCAATCAAAGCGGCAACGCTCTTTGACTGCAGCACTCGTGCCTACTTTGTTCGTCTGACGAAGGATCGTGTTTTCTTTCGACCCGAAACAATTGTTGCGAGTTTATTGCATTTTATGTTTATTCAAAGTTTTGTGCTTATTAGTTTAAAACGCCAGTACTGTGTTGCTTTCTTATTAAACTGACACCTGTTTTCCTTTTTCGCTTTTGTTTATTAATTTTTATATTCTAATTGAACACATAATATATTGTTCCAGATTTTATTTATGACAGATATATTGCACACGGCCACAAACACACACAAACACACACACAAGCATAAATATAAACAAGGTTTAACTTTGATATTAAAAATAAATATTATTCCACAAACATGACTGCTAAAATTGTTTTCATTGTAAACATCTTTTTTGTTTTTTAATCAGAGATAATGTTAAAATTCTTGGTATATACCAAACATTAATTAGTTAAATAATTATAAACAAATCCAAATATTTTACGAATACTTATTATGTGTGTATTAGAGTGTTCATCACTAACAAAAGAAAGTAATTCTGATAGTCAACCATTTACCGTACTATTTTTCTTATAGTGGGTGGTTAAATTTTTATTCAAAATGTGCTATCTTTCAACGCCATTGAATCATGTATTAAATATTTATACAATAAAAATATACACTTTCTTGTATCCTATACACTTATACTTGGTGGAAAAGAATAATGATTTACATGAAAATAAATAAAAATAACTTTCATAATCAGACACAAGTTCTTTTAATCTATGTGAAAAATACATGTTCGGAATTTAGCGTACTAAGGAAAAAATGAATAAACTCTTAGCATTATTTTAAATCATTACTTGAATAGCCCTTTTCAAATGCTACAAATTGTGTAATCCTTTCAAAAGTATATTGTTTCAGAAAAGTTTCTTTCATTCTGTAGATAAAATTATTTCTTTAGCAAAGTTTTTTTTATTCCATTAGATATGTCTGTGACATTATTGTATCATGCTATCTCCAGAAGAATAATGTCTCATGAGACACTGCTGCTGAAAATAGAGTTAAGGATAATAGAATTTTGTTTTTTAAGAAAATTCTTTCGACGTTCAGATTTATTATATCGTATATAACCTTAATTTAAGTAATAAATTGCTCTCTATGGATATTTTCGCATTTAGCTGTAACTGGATGTTTCCTTTTATTCATTGTTACATGTCTCATTTTGTTTTTGTGAATTGTAGTTCAAAGAGCGGCATGTTTCTTTTTATGATATTTTATTTTATCAATTTAATATATTTGGAGCCTCATTATTCTATAAATGTTTTAAAACTGGAATAAATATAATTAAGTTTTTTTGTAAAATATTTTAAATGTATGGTTTCTATTTTAATCATGTTAACATAACAAAATGATAAATTTCAAATGATAATTGTATTTTACACAGAAAAATGTGTTTTAATTTGACAAACAAGCATGTTTTGGCGCTATATAAAAAATGATTTTTTTGATTTTGCAAACAGTTTTGTTAAACTTCTTCTTCTTCTCCTTTTTTATTTTTCTTTCGTTGATGTAGCCTCAAAAAATCCCTTTTTTTATTTAATAAAATGTTTTTCATGTGTAGATTAAGAACTATTGCATTTATTCATAAAATGTAATTAATAAATTTAAGTCATAATCCTTTTTTATAAACACAAGATAAGTACAAAATTATCATTTTAAAAATACTGAAAATAATAGCATGCTGTTACAAAATTGAATTTTGCTTTTGCGATTTAAATATCAGTTATCTTAAATGACGTAGTAATTAACAAAATTATTCCCCCCCCCCTTAATTTTGTTTATTAACTGGCTAGGGAAAATTGATCACCAAACTACTTTTATCCTCTATAAAACAGAACGATTAAAAATATATGATGTTTAGTTTATTAAATAATGTAAGAATCATACATTGTTCCGTAAGCTGATAAAGATTTCCCTTACTATTGTTAAGGATTTAGATGACTTCGCTCACCAGCCCCCGAGGTAGGATTCGCCTCCCCTCGACTTGCTTCGCTCATTAACCCTTGTGGGATTCTACCGGACAATTCGCAACTTTGCCTTCCATTGAATTGGAATATTAATAACACATAACACAAGAGAAATGTTGAACATTATTATAGAAATCCACTATATTTGTTATTACATTAAAATACACAATATTTAATATTATATCATTTATAATATGTGAAAGATCTGTTTTGACGTTTGACAATTTAATAACAATTTGCCGTTGTTTTGAAAGAAAACATATGCTAGACAGCTAGGCACAGAAAATAAACAACGATAGCGCTAACTTTTTAGAACAGAGAGAAGTTCTTTACATCTAAACCATTTAGCCTTACAGCTTTAGTACATGATCCCCTTTTTAAATTTTTGTCACTGTTTGATGATGAATTTTCTGTATATTATTGATTGATTAAAGAAATTATGAACTCATTTTTTCTAATGCCTATATTTTTTACTATTGAATTTTTTAGTTAATTTAGGACAATATGTAACACTCTGCATTTTTTTCTAATGTACCAGCTAGGTTTAAAATGGTGCTTATAACAGTAAAGATGCAACTTTTTAAAGTGCATTTTTTCTAGAATATGATTTAGTCAGATACGTTAAAAATAAATATCTTATGTGATTAATGCAAATATTAAACATTTCATTAGTAGTAGTAGTAGCACGATAGGACAATTTCTTTGAGATAGCGATTTTACATTGTCGCCATTTATTGTATTACACTTTGAATTTGCCAAGATGACCGCTAATATCTGATTTTACTATTTAATTTCTTAAACTATATTAAATTCTAACAAGGAAACATTCAAAAGGTGACGTCTTCAAAAAATATTGAAAAAAAAAATGTGATTCTAGTCTTCATAAAACACTAGGAAGTGAAAAAAATTATCGGCTGAAATGAATTACAGTGATCATAAAAAAATATCAAAATTAAGCATATTTGGCGATTTAGCGCTGTTAGGCTTTGAGTTCGCTAGCACCGAGATTGCCGTGTTTTGTTTCACCACCAAGTACTCAAAACGAATCACCTAACAATGTGAAATTGCCAAATATGCTTCGTTTTGATATTTTTTTTTGTGGTCGCTGTAATTCATTTCAGCCGATAATTTTTTCACTTTCTGGTGTTTTGGGAAGAGTAGAATCACATATATTTTTTGCAATATTTTTTGAAGACGACAGCTTTTGAATGTTTTCTTTTAAGTTAAATCGGGGATTTTTTTTTTTTTTTTTTTTTTCACATTTTTAGAAACCTACTGATAAGTGAAAATTTCCTCCTTGATTGTATTGTAAAAAGGAATTGCCGGTTTGAAGTATTCGAGACAGACCATCATCATTCATAAACAGGATGGCTTTTGAATATTTGATGAAATTATTTTCTGAATAAATATTGATATTTATATTACTTTTTCACGATTTATTAAAATAAAGAAAAGCTGATAATATTATAAAGGAATAGTTTTAAATTTCAATATAAATATTACCCAATTAAAAAAAAAGCTTTGTCAGTAATTAGAATCTTTTGAAATATGAAACACAAATTTAAAAATTATATCAATTACTATTTACAAATGATCAAATCACTTTATGAATTAATTGAAGCATTTAAAATAAAAAGTATGATAATAAATTAGGATATAGAATGTAAAATAATATTAAAAAAGTGTTGAATGTTTGATAAAAAAGAGACTATTTAAAATTGGATGTTGCTTAAAATATTTGACACTTACTTTCATTTTGATATTTATTATAAAAAATCTTGAAGAAATAATTAAAATTTGTCAAATGAAACGTCAGAATCATCATAAGTTTCCGATACCGCTATTTGCAGAGGTTCGCATAAATCTTCAATTATTCCGTCCCTTTCCCAATAGGTCTTTTCTAGTGAACGAATACGGGAGTAATATTTTTTCCAATGTTCAACTGTCACACTTTCAATAGCTTCATTCGAAACAGTCAATAATTTTGAAAGAGTAATACCCTCCGTCACATTGTGACTCAGGATATAGTTCTCAATTTCTGCCCAAACATACTCTATTGCGTTAATATCACAATGATATACCGAGAGTCTCAATGCTGAGAATCCATATTTTTGGAGCATAGAGTCAATTTTATAAAGTTTTCTTGGAGGTTGATTCCTTTTGACTAATTCTAGCAATTCAATTTTTTTCAAATGAGTTGAATAAGGAATATTATTAGGCTAAAACAAACTCATAATTTCGTGCTTTCTATTCGATGAATTTGATAATTAATTTAATTGTATATAATGATAGGGTGCGTTGTCTATGACATATACTGCATTTTGTGGGAGATTAGGTATAAGTTTTTCATCAGCTCATTTCTCAAATATTTTGGAGTTTATTTGGCTATGATAGTCTCCCGTTGCTGAATTGTCTTTATACAATAAACTTGAGTTTGGTATGAATTCCATTTCTCCACCTTCAAATAAAACTACAATTCGTCATGATGCATTACCAGTTTCTATAATACCAAACATATCATCTGATTGCCAACACTTTCCATAAGTAAGATTACTGTCTATCTAAGTTTCGTCTAAATATACAATTGGCCTTTTCTCCTCTCGGTAACGTTTCATATTTCTCAAGAACTGCGTTCGAGCTAAAATGATATCACTGCGACATTTTAGTTGTTTTCGTTTATTTTGTGTCTTTTTAAAGTGAAATCTTATTTCGTGAAGAATTCTTCCCAGAGTTTCTCGTTCATATTTAAAATTTATCTTTCCTTTAAGTACAGGAATTATTTTGGGAATTGTAGATACGATCTTATTTACTGCGTAAAACTTATGTACTGTTCTTCGAATGACATCGCAATCAAAATTATCTGGAGAAATGTTTTCGATGGCAGTTTTCTTTTGCCGCTTTTTTGCTGATACAAACTTTGGATTGTCTTCTTCTTTTGATTCTCTACGTATTCTTTTTGTCGTGGCTTCTGATATATCAGTTATTTTACTCGCACGTTTCTCTGATTAGAAAGTGGAACAATAACTTCTCATTCCTTAGCTTCTTATCGTAAAACTTAACGACATTATGTACAATACGCTTCGATTCACTAAGGAGAGGTTTAATTCCAAAACTCGTACCAGTTGTATGATCTATTTGTTCCAATATAAACAAAATGCTATACAAAAATAAGTAAAAGAAAACAAATCAGGAGTATCAACGATTCTACTCATGACAGACGAAACAAGAATAACAGAAAACAATTTCCCTCTCTCGTCCTTTTCTGTATCTCTAGCGAGTGAGTGGAATCGTCCTGGCAATTTGCCAACCGGGGATCAATCCAACGCAGTTCATCAGTACGCGCATCTTTTTCCACACTATTATATTTTGCAGTAATCTCCAAATGTAGTTAAGATTAAATAAGTATAAAATTACTCAAAGATAAAGAAAAGACTGGTGTGAAAAAAAGAATGGTACTAAAAATCTTTCGCTTATTCATGAGATGGTTGGCATGCATGGGTTTGGTTGGAAATATCTATTGCTGAGTGGGCGAAGGCAGAATATCGCGGTTCGTACAGCCATACCATCTTTCAAGGACTCTTCCCTCAATATTTTTGTACAATATATTTTGCTTAAATTTCTAAGGCTTTTTCTTAACAAAAATTTCTATATCATAAGTGGTGTAAATAATCAAGGAAATTCAAGGACCTTACGAACCATGATTAATTATAATGATTATTTGTTAAAATTAGGGTACTTTTGGCAACTTCAAAAACAGCACAGCGTGATGTGCACCACTTCCTGGAAATATTAAATCACGTCCTTTCATGTATTTAATTATTATTATTATTATTATTATTTTGTAACGTGTATCATTATTATTATTTTCAAAGTAATAATTTATGATTATACATTTTCAGTTAAAAGTTTATAACACACTAAATGTACCATCGAAATTTTAATTTAAATTCTCATATAATAAAAAATTCAGTTTAATTTGAATTTGCGTTTTGTGAAATAAGTGTCACATTCTTAATATATATATATATAAATAAACAAACAAAACATTTTTTTCTATTATCTATAAAATACACAAAATAAAATTTAATTAACACTTCTTTATGTGATGAAACGGGTCATAAGAAAAATATCTGATGAGAAAAACTTTATAACTTGACAGAAAATGTTACTGATGTTATTGCATTTTATATTTTTCGGTTTTTTGTTTAAATAATAAAGATGCACAGAGAGTAAAAAAGACTTTTTTTTTTCCTGAAATAAAAAGTTAATTTAATAATGGCAGTTTTAATGTCATAACTGTTTTTTTTAAAAAGATGACAAACATTATTTTACAAATAATGAAAAATTCCTCCCCCCCCACCCTTTTTTTTAATCTGAAGTAATTAAGTTTTTTTTTCGATTTCCTAAATAATAAACATACAAATGAGACTCTGAGTATGTACAGCAATAGAATATTTTAATATATATTAAGAAAAATGTAGAATAAAGAATCAGATGAAAGTTTATGAAAAAATTGGTGAGGAATTAGTTTACTGTTCTTTAATTTTTAAGCAAATTTCAATTAACTATTTTAATTGAAATATTAATAATATAATCAAAATGTACAGGAAAAAAAAAGTGCTAAGATGGCAAATCGTGATGTAGTTGTAGTATTTTAAAATGTTGTTAGAATCAGTTAGGGTAATATGAACCAAATTCGCAGCTTTGAATAACTGTGCTTGCAGAGTAATACATCAAAAACTGCAAAAAACTTGTCTTTTTTCTGTTGTTCCCTTATAAGCAAATATATTCTGCACTGATTGTGATATTTTGTGCATTTAATATTTTTAAATTGCAATAAAGATATAAGAGCTTAATCTTAACCCATATTTGACCACTCATTAAACGAATCATAGGAAAAATGTAATTTTTTAAAAACATAGTCTGTATAATATACTTACACATATAAAAGAAGAAAAATTTTAACAATTTTAACAATTTTTAAAAATATAGACTGTCCTATAAATAGAACAACGGTCCGATACACAACAAAGAGTCAAAAATGTTGACTTACCTTACAAAAATTTTTATTTTGTTTGCTAGTCCGAAAAACAGTCTCTACACAGTCCAAAAGTGCACATTTTGCAAATTGTAAAGATTTTTACGAATGGAAGTCCAAAAAACAATTTCTACATAGTCCAACATTGCACTTGTTGCAAATTGTAACAGGTTTTTTGTTGCATGATTTCAGTTGACATCGTCTTTCACGACCATTTGGATTTTTCACTAGCACATGCTCACTATTTAGCAGAAGAAGTTCTTTATTATTTTGCAGCATACCTCTTTGTCTAATGTTGTTCCTCGGAACTGATTCTCCAAGGTAACTTATTGTTACGGACCTGCGAAATGTTAATATATCTTGTGCATCATCAGGAGAAAATAGTTTTGAGATTTGCAGGCTGCAATGAGGGCGGTCTCAAAGCAATTCACGAAAAGTGGCCAGTACCATTTTTTCCAAGAATAGAACAAAAGTAATTTTCCATATGACTGTCGAACAGGTCTATTCTATTTTTATATTTATTGTAAGAAGTAATACAAAATGGTACATCAACATCCTTTCTGGCACCTTTCACACGACGTTGTACTTTGCCGTTCACTTTTGTAGCTTCGAAATTTGTTAGTAATGAAACTACACGGTTATCATTCCAGCGTACAGCAGCAATTTTGTTAGCTTCGTCAAACAATGCATCAGATGTTCCTCTCTCAGTTTTTGCTAATGACTTCAAAGATATTAGAGGGCATTTTGCCATTCGGTTATTTCGAACAGTTCCAGTGGCACAAAAACCCTTCTGTTGCAAACGAACCATTAACCCATGTGAAATGAAAAAGTTATCCATATATATCCTGTGAAACTTAGGATTTTTCACAACCGTGAGCAAAGTTTCCACAACACGTTGAGAAAGTGGCTCCTTACACTTTTCAACAGCACCTTGATAAGGAATAATGTTAAAGGGATATCCATTATAAGATGTCAACATCCATAACTTGTATCCAAATTTTACAGGTTTATTTTTCATGTACATCTTACAGCCATGTCTGCCAAAATAGCGTACCATTCTTTCATCGATTGTTAGGTTTTCTGAAAAAATTCCAAATTGTTGCAGTGCAAAATTCAGTTTTTCTAAAAGTGGACGTATTTTGTAATAACGATCCTCTTTGTTGATTGCCGAATTATCGTTCAAATGTAGGTATCTTTTTATGTCACTGTATCGTTTCCTGGACATAGCTGTACTCACCAAAGTTGTGCCGGTGTCAGGAGCGTTTTCCAAATACATTTTTTCACGTGGTAAAATGTGATAACCAATGTAAAACAGGATGCCTATAAACTTTTTTATATCACTTTCGTTCACATTCAAAGAATGCTCATTCTTCTGCGCTGCATATCTATTAGTCTCCGTAATTGTATGCGATATCATACCATTAGCCATCATATGAAAAAGTTCAACGGGAGTTTTTCCAGATATCTGATCCATAATGTGTTGATTATCTTCAGAAGAAAAAAGAACACGTTGAAAGCGAAAATCCCGTTTCTGATTTTTTCCACATAGGTGGTTAGTTTCTTCACAAATTTTCGACAAAATTTCTATAGTTCCAGCAGTATATAGAATTTCAGGATCCCCACTTGTCTTTATTTTATTACAATTTGTGATAGAATCGTCTATTTCTTCTTCGGCAACGGACCGCGTCAGGTTCCGGCGGAATAATGATCATTTCAGGATCATCTAATTCTTCATCAGATAAAGAATTCATATGTTCAAGAGTTTCCTCAGCTGTTTTAAATATTTGGCCATTTTACAACGTTAAATATCATTAGACAAACTCCCAACTATAAAATAAATGAGCAACTGAAGTAATGAAATATACGAAAGTTCTAAAAACAAGTTTTACATGCGTATATGTAACATAATAAGCAAAAGAACCAGTTTGGTGAAGCGAACTGATACAAAGGAATTCGAGAACATTTCACCCTTCAGTTGCAACTCGTCTCCCACAACGTGAAAAGATTGTTCCCCGAATTCAAGGAAAGCGATTTAGAAATGCGAGTAATTTGAGAAACAGGTGTGTATCGGACCGTTGTCCTTTTTATAGACCAGTTACAAAAACAGCATCAAATGCCTGTAATATTTATTTTTCTTATGGATGCTTTTACATTTTTGAACAGCACTGAAGAACTACTGAAAATTGCATATGGGCGATTCTGGAAAAAAAAATAATTTTATTATTTTTGAACGGTTAAAATTATGACCTTTTTCAGGGGTGATTTTAAAGTAAATTTTCCAAATTAATATTTTTTTTTTCAAATTCCCGTTTTCACAGTAATTTAATTAATTTAATCTATTTCTAAAAATTTATGTCAAGTTTTTTGCAGATTTTAAATGTTTCTTTTACATTATTGACATTTAATTCAACTGTCCTATAAATAGGACAGCGGTCCAATATGGGTTAATCGTAGCTCTGTATATCTATTAGATTTTGAGATATGCCCTTTCAAATGCTGGCCACTTTCCAAATTATGAAAAATTTTCGTAATGCTTCCATTTCAGGTTTTTTTTTTTTTTTTGTGTGTGTGTGTGGGTGGGGAGATGAAGTTCCTTAACGCGGGTTACGGCAGAAGCAAACTAGCAGATATCATCACATAAGGAAAAAGCGTTATGTTCTCTCCATGCGAATTTCTCTCGCCAGAAAGAAGAACCCCAGGAATTTCTACTTTTCTCCATAGTTACGGTTGCTAAGGAGGAACACAAGTTAGGAAACGATGTTGAAGTAGTTATTGTAGTTATTTTCACTAAAAGACCCCCCCCCCCCCAAAAAAAAAAAAAAAAAAAAAAATGGTCGCGCTACAGAAAAATTGACTTATACCTTTTGTGTTTGTAATAACTGTACAACTAATGATTGAAACAAATAAAACTGTTATGCATATATAAAACAGAAGTCATAACATGATACCTACGTACATGTTTGATTTAATAATTCGTTTTTTTTTTTTTTTTTTCTTTTTTTTTACACTCTATGAAGTATTTAATAAAAATCTACATAAATTTTCTTTTTAAATGTAATATATAAACATACTATACTTTGTATTCTATTATGATTTATTATATGAAATAAACACGTTATATTTTAATGTATGAAATAAAACTATTTATTTGTTCGATCTACACAATTACTTAATAAATATATGTTTTCGGCATTGGATAATTCTACTTTTATATGAAATTATTGCTTTAATGCTGAATGGCATAGTATTTTACAGTTTATTAACACGAAACTCAAAAATTGCACTGCTCCAAATATCATAAATATTTTTTTTAAATAAAAAGCTAATTTAATAATGGCAGTTTTATTGTCACACCTTTGACAAACATTATTTTCCAACTAAGGAAAAATGTTCATATTTTTCTAAATTAATTACAAATTTTATTTAGTTTTCCTAAAGGATAAACATGAAAATGGGACCAGAGAACATGCATAGGAAATGAATAGTTTAATATACATTAATAAAAACATAGACTTAGACTAATTATTTTTAATGATAAAAAAAGCTGTGTGAAAATTATTTAGTTTTCTTTAGTTTTTAAGGAGTATTTCGTAAAATTATTTTAAGCTGAACATGTACATAATAAAGAGCTAAAATCGCAAATATTGATGTAGTTCTAGATATTTAATGTGTTGCTAAGACCAATTAGTGTAGTATGATCTCAAATTTGCCGCTTTGTAAAGCGTGGGTTTGCTGCGTAATACTTATAAAATTTTACGTTTTGCTCTTGTTTTAGGTCGAAAGTCGTTATAATCGTTCATCCTGAGAGAAAAATCGTGCATAATAAAGATGAAATTAATTTGTTTTCCTTTTAAGTATAAAAGGAAATCTGTAGACCTAATATTTCTCTTACAGTCGCAAAAGAATTGGAACTTAGAAGCGGAAAATTGGAAAAATGGATTTTTTAAGAAATAAGCATAAAACTTGTAACAACAATTTGTGGACAGTCGACAGAATTAAATTCAAAGATAATGAAAAAACTCTTTCAATTATGAATATTACACTGGCGGCGATAAATGTTCTACGAGGCATGCAATGCAAAAGCACACCAGAATTTTAACAACACCCTGTAGAGAATCGAAAAGTAAAATTTTTCCTACATAAATTTATTTTAATCAATGGCAATGTCAATCACAATATTCCATAATATTAGTTGTTGTGTTATATTGTTGTGTCAGCAGTAGTTATTTCAAAATTATTTTTTAATATAAATCAGGTGCAAAATTTTGGTAAGTTTTGCAATACTAAGTTTAGTTTAAAGTATAAAAATTTCTAGAAACATTTTAATTTGTTTATTAAAAGATAAATTATTGTTGGCTGGAAATGAACTATCAAAATAGACAATTTTAAAATTATTATTAGTATTATTGAGAAGGAGGGAAAGTTCAAGAATTTTTTCTGTAGGATGCCCATGCTGTTAAGCTTTGCCATAGAGTATTTGTGTTAATTCTAAATACTAGGTGTGATCTTTAAAACACTGATATTTACAATAAAATTATGTCTTGTAAATTTCATATTAAAAGTCAGTTACGCCGAGCACATGTTTAATATGTCAAAGTACACTTACGGAAGGTACAGTGAGATGGTTTGAAGAAAGTTGTGTCCTTTCGCTAATAGAAGGAATTGCCAAATGTTACCTTATGGATAATCAACAGGTTTTACTAAATTGTTGACGTCAGTATACACGATGCGTGTAATAAGAGATACAACGTTCAAAATAATGTTGCGGCATCTATTCGTTGTGGAGAAGATTTTGTTTCTGAAACATCGTGCTCAAGAGCATCAAGATTCTCCAAAAAATTGCAGAATATTTGTTTACTTTGTGAAAACAATATACCTGAGGACTTTATCAAGCTTAAAAAAGGACATAAAAATTTCCAAAAGACAAAGGAATAATGCACACCAAGTAGGATCACCGAGTGCAAAGGCAAAGAAATTTCAAATGACAAATTGTCCACGTGATTGGGGACAGCATATTACTAGATCGCCTTGCATCAGTACCCGACATCGTTGTAACTGATGGTACCACACATTATATTACAAAATGTTACATAAAATTGCAACAATTTTTAGATAGAATAAACAAATTTGTGAATATTTTTTCAAGAGAAGTAGAACCTGGTGGAGTCGTATTTATATTCCAAGATAACAGTTATGAGTCAATATACTAAGCTGGAAAGAAGTATCTGGTCGCTATAGTTGTAGG
Organism: Salticus scenicus; assembly: GCA_963930645.1. NCBI lineage: Eukaryota > Metazoa > Arthropoda > Arachnida > Araneae > Salticidae > Salticus > Salticus scenicus. Next base: position 159,273,879 of record OZ005656.1, on the reverse strand, counting down.
GGAAGAATCCATTCATATTTTTTATGGCTGTCGGTTCTGCCTGTTAGTTAAATCCTTTGTCAACATGAAAGTGAGCCTAGAACATTTGTCTCAACGAAAGAGGTTCCTTCCTTAGATTCACTTCGCTCATACGACCATTCACAAAAGTAACTGGGAATGGAAATTGTGTAGGTATAGGGATCAAGGCCAACTGACAACGTGAATGTCCTTAACGTACGTGAAGTGCTTAGCAGTATTTGCCTCTATTCCCTCAAATTTCTTAATTCTCAATATCTGTTTCCGAAATGCTCGTGTTCATCGAAAATACCGAAAGACGAGGAGAGCGACCAGGGTTTGAAGTCAGCATTTCCCACATACCAACTTTGTTATTGGACATTCTCCGCCATTAGTGAGTGAGGGTAAAATAAGATGACACAGATTTAATTTTATCAAAGATAACCCTTTGTTTGTTACCAATAACAACATTATATGAACAAAACAAACCAGCCATAATATCGTTTAAACTTTTATTGGCAAAGGTGAAGATGAAATAGACGATATATATAACCGACGTATATATTTATAAAGTAGATGAATGGATATCTGTATATATTTATAGTTAATGTTATCGACATGATCTAGTTCTTAGCGTGCTATAATCGTTTTTTAAATTATTATCACTAAATGAATAAGATAAAGCTAGGAGATATGGCAGAGTACGAGACATTGCACACATAGAGGATCAGATGGAAGGATAGATTGAGCTGTGGGCATCCTATAATTATCATACATCTCCTAGATTTATCATATCCTGTGAGAACTATCTACTGAATTCGTGAAGGATACAAAAAAAAAAAAAAAAAAAAAACGGATTATCCCACCATTTTTATCCAGTGTATAACCGGTGGATTTTCTGATTGGACCATCGAAAGAATTTAACTTCCGAAAATGCGTTGCATTTTCTGATTGGACATGCAATCGCAAAACGACGAACTTACAATGTTGCTCGCAGGAATGAGATAGGTGTTAGATATGGCCATCATTACATTTCATGTAGAAGGTTTCTGCACACTTCCTTTTTGAAAATCTAAAAAAAAAAATAGATAAAGTAAGTTTTTTTAAATTTTTATTTTGTTTCATACAGATCATGTAAATTTAAATTCATTATATTTCGGTTAATAAAATTTAGCCTCGTGTTAGTCTTAAAATTTAAGCGATGTAAATTTAGGCGTTCGTATTGAAAGTTTTAAAGTTTGTTACAGTTTTAGTATGGAGACAACGAATAATCAGAGAATACTTTTTGAATGTCTGTGGGACAATTTTTGTCATTCATAGGATGTCAGGTTATCAGGAATATGCTATACTCTGGATAGTTTAAGGATATCAGTAGGCATCCACAAGATATATACATTCCTCCTGTCTGATAAGAATCATAAAGATATATCCTTAGGATGTCTACAGGTGTAACATTTTGACATTCAGAAGACATCCTTCAAAGGAAAAAAATAAAATGTTTGATGATTATATGATATCACGTTATCCTAAAAATGACATTTTCTAGATTTTTTAGGATGTCATTATACTGTCTGGGTAAGATTAAACGGCGTATTTTAACGCGTTTTCAAAAATAAATACTTGAAATTTCATAACTGTTCCTAGGAATATGTAAGGAAGAGCAGTAATGAAAAATATTTTCAAATTCAATGATTTCTCATAAGGTACTAATATAAACTAAGGATATGTGCACCAACTGTTCTCTCTAAAAACGAATAATTATTGAATAAAAGTTTTGTAATCTCTTCTACGGAAATGGTAGAATTTTCACATTTGTTATTTTAGAAGTATAGCTATTGCTGTTCAGAAGTTTAAAATGTGAAAAAGACTTTAGTGAATAGCTTGGATATATATGGCTTTTTAAGAATTTTAATACCTTTTTTAAATAAATTTTTTTTTTCTAGTTTGTTGCTTAAAATATGACATGCGAATTTATTTGTAAAATAAGAATTTATATAATTTGTTTATATATATATATATATATATACAGGGTCATCCGTAAAATAATTACCCTGCAATAAAAAAGGGAAACGAATTTTAATTCCACTTGTAATGAAATTTGGCATCATTTTTACGGAAAAAAAATTTAAATTTAAGAAGCAGAATTACTTACAAAGGATAAAAATCTCATTTTACATTTTGTATTTTGTATTCGTGATTTCTTTAGTTATAATTTCCCTTTTTCTCCATGGAAAGAGCTTCCTAGCAGATACTTTTGAATTAAACATTAAAACAGAATTCCATATATAGAATTCCATTTCCTTAAACCTATAAACACCAATTTAAGTAGCAGTCTCCCCATAATGAGAAAATGATAAGTGGAGGTTTAATTATGACTGGTTGAATAATTTCATACTAAGAAATCAGTAGGAGATTAAACACTTTTTGAAGACGAACACATACTTAATACAACAATAATAACATACAATAAATAAAATAAAATAAAACTTAAAAAAATAATAAAAATAAATTTAATTAAAAATAAATTTAAAATAAAAATTACTTAAAAATTAATTGAAAGATTGGATATGGCGTCGCACGCTTATTTTGCTCCATCCTTTTCTTTATAGCGCTGTTGCCATTTTCCACAATGTTCTCAGTTTTTGTAGGCAGTTCATTAAAATATAAATTTCGGGAATACTAAATTTAATTTTCCTACTTAAAAAGTAATTAAATAAAAAATATTTGAATGAACTTTAAACACGGTATTCTCTAAACATATTCTGTATTCTGTGTACTGAATCTATTAAACACAATTTACATTCTGTACAGTTTTCATTTTATATTTCAAATAATAAAAAATGAAGACTTATGTAAGAGATATTTAAGTTCAATTTTCAAACCATATGCAATATATGATAAATAGATATGCTAGAAAATTAACGATATATTTCCGTGTTAATTGGCGACATTTAATTTTGAAAATATGCAAGAAATTGTTATAAAATTACCAAATTATTTTAACAGTAAATTTTATATTCTTAATGAGATGTCATGCCTTTTGAATACGTTAATTAATTTTTAATCTCTGAAATTTCGTAGTTTCAAATAATTGAAAGTATAATTAAAACATTTGAGGGGAATTAGGTAATTAGAATATTCACTGCATTAAACGAAACATAAAGTATCTTTATAAATTTAATTTAACGTTTGTTTAACTTCTTATTCAATCATTTTATTAATTATTATACGAAATAAACTGGTTACCATTCAAAAGGTAAAATTAACGTTATTATTTTAGAAATTACTATCATCGATGTAAATAAACTTTAATTTAATTTACTATATAAGATGTAACAGGCTTATACAATAGGAAAATTGAAATAATGTAATTAAAATTTATCGCTTTTGTAATGGTGAAATGTGATGCTTTGTCAGTAATCTTGACAGGATAACTGAATAAAAATGTACATACTTTCATGATCTGAAAAAAAAAAAAAAAAAAGACTAATTAGTGTAAACATTTTCTGTAAAATTAAATTAATATTCATAGAATAGACTACATTTATCTGCTGTTTTCCATTTGTATATTTCAGAGTGGGCGAAGTTATCTAATAAAAGTTTTTTTAATAACTTAAATTCTGTAACAACTGTAATTACTATATTAATAGTCACAATTTTAATAGTTCAATCATTGTCATTTATAATTTCTGTACTGGTGTTAATCAATTTGATTTAAATAAAATTATCTATGTTTGAAATATTCTTTTGATATAATTATTTACAGAATCTTGTAGTAAAATGCAACCCTCCTCCTCTGTAAAAATACAGTTAAAATGTGCAAGAATGTTTGTAAACAAATATCACATATTGCAGAACCTTGAAACAAATGCTTCTGCTCGAAATAATAGCATAAGCTACATAAATTACAAAAATGTAAATAACAGTGCAGCATGTAAGCATAATTCATAATACATACTTCCAAAAATCAGTTTTTCTTTATCGGAAATGTCTATATGTTGAAAAACAAAAGAAAATCTATATCACAAAAGCAGCTTTTATCATTAATACAAGGTTAACTACCGTTCATGTTTCAGGCCCAATGAAGACATCTGGTATGTTCCCGCTAGTTTGCAGTTCTGTACAGATGAGATGTAATGGTGCCCATTTTACTTTTTATTCCCCGTTGTTCCCATATATGTTAATATATATATATATATATATATATATAATGTGCATACTCAGTTTCACCATATAAAAGAAAATATTAGAAAAAATCTATTTGAAAGAAGCACAGGAAAATACAGGATGTCAAAAACTTCGATCAATTTCCTTGAAATGGGTCTCCTTCCAGAAATCTTCGAAGTCGGCTTAGAGAAAGATAGAGGATAGACCATACATTCATCTCTATTATATATATTTTAAAGAATTTACTATTAAATTTGTATTACTATGAACGGTACTGAAATGCCGCTAAAAAAAAAAAAAAAGTTATTCTTGAAATGCGGAATGAAAATGCGCTGTTGGACGTCGAGTACATTTACGATACTACTCTCATGCTATTAATATTTTTAAATGGTTTTCAAAATGACGGTGTTGCTAATATCGTCACCACCAGTCAAACTTTCGAATGTGCAAAAATCCTAATTTCATATTCGATACAATGCGCTTGTCTTTCGAAAGATATGTACAATGCACAGGATAAATACATATAATCAGAAACTTAATAGTACAGCCAATATACAAAAAATTACATTATTTATGCTTGGATCTAGTTTTGAGTTCACAAATACTCGTATAACAGATTGAAAGCTGTCTTGAAAAGTAACCATTCTTACATTCAGTTGTTTGACATGATTGCGATGATATCATTAACTTCATCGAATCGTGATTTTAAGTTAATATGAAATGGTCTTGATTTTGTTTCATAGAACATGTAATAGAGAAGAAAACATAAATAGTTGTTTACAATATTGAACTACGAGAACTGTAAAGAAACTAAATATTTATAGTTGTAAGTTATTTTCTAATGCTAGCTATATTAAATTTAAAATGAAATTTTATTCTAAAAAAATAAATTTATAACAGGAATTAAGAAACATGTCTACACAAATTTCTTCTACTAATATTAGTTCATGTATTTACGGTATATCTTTAATACAACTGACAGTAAAAATTATTTATTGTATTTAAATATTACTGTTAATATGGACTATGAGACTTCTGCATATAAGGTTTAATATTGATTTACTGCCTCCCTTCCTATTTTTCCAAAATGTAATACACACCGAATAAAATTAAGGATAAAAATCAGAGCAAATACTTCACCGGAAAGCGAACATGTTAATAAAAATAAATTACTTTTCTTATGGGGATATTTTTCGATTTTATTTACTTTATATTTATTATTATTATTATTATTTTCTTTGCGCAAAATAAAATTTATCACACGAGGAAAAAAAAAAGTCATGAGATTTTTTGGGAAAAAAAAAAAAAAGTAATAATGATAATAAATTTCGCCTATCTAAATGTTGAAAATGATATGTGCTGAAAAATGTCTCAGCATAATGGTTTCAAACTTGAAATGGCCTTTTTAATTAAATTGTCCCCAGAGTTAAAGTGTAATAAAACGAAACGAACTTTTTTACATAGGAAAAAATAATTATGGAAAATTAAAATGCATAATATTTAACATTCGCAAATTCTAATTAGTGTGCCTGACTTTATTACAATTATTAATACGTATGTATACAATTTAGTTTGTATTAATAAATATATACACTGTAAAAAATATGTCCTATTTTCTGCCAGAAATTCTCTGTAAATTTAGAAAATACGTTCTGACAACGTAATTTTTTCGTAAATTGCGCGTATTTTCTCAAATTACAGAGAACTTCTGGCAGCAAATAGGGACATTTTTTTACAGTGTACATCATATGTCTGATGTTTTATGGTTCACAAACATGTTGAATACTAACTTTTTCTATAATTTGTGTGAAAAACGTTGTTTTAGTACTGTTGTGAAACAGTTCTGAGTTTTCTTTAAGTCCGTAACTTACAATATAAAATAAATGCTTTTATCACTGAGGCCTCCAATCAATACATTTATCATTCACCTAAAATTGATCAATTTTTAAGTTCTGTTACCAAATAACAAATTCAAAGTATTTACAACAAAAAATGTATTTGTAATGCATACAATTATATATTTTAACTCATAATATTTAATTTAATGGATTTTACGTATTGCCAGAGTTGAAAGTTTCTGTAACTAAAAAGAGTATGCTCAATGTTTATCCATTTAATAGTTCTTTCCGTTTTTGTCCCGATTGTTTATTGCTTCTGCATTATTCCATATGCGTTAGATCTGATGAGACTTTTCCTCCCCAGCTAAAAAAATCTGCAGAAAAACTAAAAAAAGAATCAAAACTCCAGATAATCTGAAGGTAATTGGGACATAAACAGTTTTAGGTAAAAAATGTTTTTATCTGCTCTTTTTTTTTCCATACTGTAGTTATTCTCCGGATTATGAATATAAACTGCAGTTTTTCCGCAGATTCTTGTCCCAATTACCATCGAATGAACTACAGTTTTTTTAGCTGGGTAAAATAGGGGTGAGAGGAAAGGGCATGAGAATATAGATATATATATTTATCAGCTACTTTTTAAAAAAAAAACATTCTTATTGCATCTGTATTATTGCATATGCGTCGAGTCACATAAGGCATTTCTTAAAATAGAGGTGAGAGGAAAAGTAAAACGTAAAAAAATATATTTATTTAATCATTTTTACGAGGCACAACTAGTCACATATTTTCATAATCGAATCATCCTCAAGTGATTCGAGAAGCGTTTGTAAACTATTTGTTTGGTGTAGGGTGACACTTTATCGTCATTTTTTCGTACAATTAGTTTTATTAGATCGATATGTACAGCTTAAATTTAATTCCAAACCACTACAATCATATATGCCTCAATCGGTAATCGAACCCGGCAACCATTTGTTCAAATAATTAAAGCCGTTTTTTTGATAGATAGGGACTTACGGTCCCACTTCCAGTTCCCGATGTACCACTTCTGGTTCTTCGATTTTCACCAAAATGTTGAACGACCGTCTGTACATTGGACCTGTCTCAATTCTGAAATCTCGTACTTTATTAGTTTCGGAGAAATGACAGTCAGAAGATTCCACACACACACACACACACACACACAGGCATACTGATTAATTGCCATAATCTACATTTTTGGACTCAGGAGACCTTAAAACATGCAAACCAGGTAAAAATTCGATATCTAATTTTTGGACCGAATACAATACTTCCTATTTTCTACGGTGTAGTCGGGCAATGGAAGTAAAAATTAAAGATTTAAAGACTTAAAACGTTAGTCTTTCTTAATCAAGACTAATGCACAAATTCGTAGCATATCTTTATTCACTTTTATGCCTTACAACTCAAAAAAAAAAAAAAAAAAAAAAAAAAAAAAACTGAGTACAAATATTTTTTGGTGATAATTTTTAACAAACAGTTGTTATATACATTTTTTTTTTTTTTTTTGTAAAGGAATAAGAGTCTGTATTACAGAAATTTAATCTGATAAAACACTTCTTTTGCTGTTTTCTTACCTATTAAGATATATAGAATGAAATGAAAGATAGAAGCAGAAAACCAAATTCCCCAAAGTTCAGGCCCATAAATAATAATTAATTATTTCATTTTATGCGGGAGATAAGATGTTATGCATTTTTACAAATTATTATTATTTTTTTTTTACTTTAGTAAAACTCACCACAGGGAAACAATGATTTTGATATCGAATGTTTCTAGATTACGGGGAATAGCTATTATGTCACTTCATACGAAAAAAATTAAATAGCATGAGTCATATGAACCCTTAAATGTTCAAAAATCTAGACACCAAGATAAAACACTAATATTAATAATGATGATAATATTAATAGCGGTAAAAAAAAAAAAAAAAGTTTTTAATATATATATATATATATATATACTTCTGTTGGCCATATTTTTATTTTACACAGTAAGCCCCACATGTAAGTATTACTATAAAGCTTTACATTTAATTTGAGGCATAAATAGGCACATATAGAATCAAATACGAATATTCAAACTAGTTTTTTTAATATTGTTTCCGCAATACAGAGGCGGGGCTTCATTTCTTTCGGAATTCTTTCACAATCTCTCGCCTGCATTGCGATAATAATAATAATAAAAAAAAAAGCCAATTTCTATCATAAACATCGAAATGTTGCTGAGAAAAGAATTAGAATAACATAAAGGAAAATTAAAATAGTTTTTCGTCAAAATGTATACAGATATTTACTTACAGAGGATAAAATTATAACAAGTGACGGCCCCCTAATGGCAGTAAAAAATGAAATATCACTGTAATTAAAAAAATAATGTTAGGAACGAACTGTAAATTTGGAAACCCGTGTTTTTGATGATGCCCGTTCTATTCATGCAAAAATTAACATTGGTCATAATTCGTAATTTTTTCAAATGCAATAATGTTTTAATAATTTTCATAATTCAAAAATGTTTTTTTTTTAATTCAAAAATATGCATGGAATATGTTTGGGTCACTTCATTCTAACGCATAAAAAAAGAACATAATTTGAATATAATAATTTTTTGACAAGATATGAATTAATGTTTGACACATTCATTTAACATTATCATCCCCATACTTTGACAGCTTATAACTCTATTAAAAATAAAGCAAAATATATAAACTATACAATTTTCCGCGATGATTTGATCCAAAGAATTCAAATAAATTATAAAAAAAGGAGTTATTACCATTGAAAAAAAATGAAGTTGATGCCAGTTTTAATATGTAAATGACCACCTAAGAAAAATCTATCTATACCATTATAAACTAGACGTTATTACAAATCGATTGGCACCAGCTGCATGTTTCTACGACAACATGCGGCGAAACTTGGTGTGGGATGCCCCTTTTTTTTTCCTGACTGTACATTTCTCGAAATAAATGAACGATATTGTAAGTCTTACACTACAAAATAACGGAATAAGCGAAATTGTTTTTGTAGGAAGTGGATGAACAGAGTCACTGATGCATTTTTTTTTTTTTTTTTTTTTTTTTTTTTTTCATTTTCAAACTTCGGAATACGCAAATTTTGAGTTGGACGTTAAAAACCACGTTTTAGCGGCAACGAATGATATTTAGCTTTTAACTTAATGAAGGACAAAGCGGAATGGAGTGATCGACATTCAATAAGTGTGTTTTTTCGATGAGTGCGATGTCTCAAAGAAGTCATTTAACCCTTTGCGGCGCAAGACATTTCGGACCATTTAAATTATACTGTCACCGGAATTCATGAACTAAATTAAACTAAAAGAAATTTTAAATTTTATGGTTTAAAAAAAACGGCTTTTTCTGCTATGTTATAAACGTAAATTTTTGCTACAAAATTTCCGGGATGAATTTTTGTAGCTGGATCTTAAATTTTGCGTCCTCGCAGCGAGGACAGCGCACGTTAAGGAGTTAACCGATTTAGTGCGTGTGTGTGTGGGGAGGGGGGTATACAAGCGGAAATATTAGAAGCCACTGAAGGTTCAAAGAAAGTTATTTCCAGGATCTGGAACCGGATTTTGGAGATTGGGAATGCAACGCAATGACCAGGGCAAGGTCGTAGATGTTTAAGAATGACCAATGAAGATCGATATTTAAAGCTAACGACTCGGAGACACCGAAAAATGAATACTACTCTTCTTCGACAATAACTTCGCCCGAATACTATCACTTAATTTTTGAAAATATAAAATCAATACACATCTTATGTATTTCGAAAAGTACATAATTTATAAATCAATACATTTGTAAGTAGAAATTTGCAGTTGGTTTGTAATATCTAAGCTAAAAATAGAAATATATTCTATTGATTAAATTTTGTATTTAAAACAATATAAAGCTTTTGTTACTCAAATCTAGAAATAATGCAAAAGAATTTGTATGTATTTCGCTTCTTGCATCTCATGTATTCTTAATAAATAAAATATTCTTAATAAATAAAAAAAAATCCTACAAAAAAAATCCTTTTAAGATTTCTTTGCGAAATAAATAAATCATCTACCATCTCTCTTAATCTGATAAAAGGGTTTTACTTCTCATTTATTTTCGCTGAAATACATTACAAAAATAATATAGGAAATAGAAATGCATGTAATATTTAACATAAGAAAGCAGATTCATAGAAGCAATTCATGGGAAAAAATTCGTTCGTGCATGGATTTGAATTAATATTAATAGAATAAACTACTTTTATGAACGCTTGTACCAATTATTAGAGAATTCAGTGCAAAGTGTTTATACGAATTATGCAAATATAACATATTTCCCGATTCTTATGATACTAAAAGTAATTCATAAGAGATTGATTATAAATGTGTTCTATGCATTAAACTATCTGCTAAAGAAGGAAATTACTTAAAAAGAAAGATTCGAAATGTTATTATTAAATTTACGTGTTAATTTTAAGTACGTAAAATGCGAGATATTTTAATTTAATTATAATTTGGTATTTTATATTTCCCAACAAATTTGAAAGCGTTTATGTCTACGGTTTGCCTCTCTGTCTGGACGTTTTTCAGCGTTCTATTTTCCGTAGACATTCATAGGATTTCCTAAGATTGATAGATAATTTTGAAGTTAATTATGTCAAGTTTTCCATTAAAAATTACATAATTATGCAAGTTTTTGCATGGGGACTCCCACATGTATTTCAATACAATGCGTTTTGTGGAAGGTATTTCTAAAAGTCATATTTTAATATCATTGTATTGCACAAGTTAATGAAATTGACATTTATTATTCGTGTGCACAAAAACATGTTTTTACCAGAATATGTTATATTTGTCATTTGGTATAGAGGGACAAATAAAAATAATGATATATATTAGCGGTTACAAACGGAATTTGGTAGATTTGCATATTTAGTTGTGCTAAGCATTTTTATACTTTCCCACATTGTTTAAGTGTGATTCAAAATTCTGTTAGACTAAATGTCTGCCTTTCAATCCATCTGTCTGTACTCCAACTCCTGTATATATTGATGGCATTTTTTTATCATTCATAAACACAAAACCATATCTTTTATGATGGTCTGATTGCAATTAAGAACTGCAGGACCATATTAAAATTTATAGATGTATTGTTGTTGTTGTTGCTGTCGTATGCCACTCGGAAATTCCAAGCCCCGGTAGTGGAACTGACCGGATTATTTTAAAGCATGAGGGGTGCGTGTTCCCTCATAGGGAGGAAGTACGACTTTAGCTCCAGGAGCTGGTGAACGATGGCAGCACCAGCCAAACAACAGGAACTCGAATTTTGATACGGATCAGAGTGAGTTAAACCCATGTTCCGGTACACCCAGAGGTATAATTTTTGATGGGAACTTCGAGGACTTTGCAACCACGACGGAGTTTAACGTGCACCAGTCGCCATTAGCGTACATTACGGTCTTCGACCGGCTCGAGGACCAAACCCGCAATCTTTCGATCACAAACTCGCTGCTCTTACCGACCAGGCTACCGCGGCTATAGATGTATTAGGAGCTATAATTGGAAATTGATAGAATTACATTTTTAAATGTCTTAGATGATAAAAATAAAATAAAAATAGTAATAAAACATACTTTCAGCATATCACACTATTTATTTAAAATATTTTTATATCCCAAAAAATCTTTACATTCCGACGCTTCGGTTAATATTCAATTTTTAACCATCTTCAGGGAAATGATGTACATAAACTATAAAACAACAATTAATTTCTTTGTGAATTGTATTTGTAATATCCAAGAATGACTTATTTTGTTTTATAGTTTGTGTACATCATTTCCCTGAAGATGGTTAAAAATTGAATATTAACCGAAACGTCGGAATGTAAAGCTTTTTTGGGATATAAAGATATTTTAAATAGTGTGATATGCTGAAAGTATTTTTTATTATTATTTTTATAATTATTGACAGCATATATAAGTGGAATATATTTCTTTATTGTGTTAGATGAGTTTAACAACGTCTAGAAATCTTATAATAATAATTTCTGTAAAGCTATTTTCTGTAAATAATCATAGAATTTTTTCAAACTAATATATTTTATTGAAGTTCACTATGCCTTATTTCATATTCTTTACCATGCGCTTGTCTTTAGAATGATACGTACAATGCACAGGAAAAATACACTTAAACAGAAAATTAGAAATACAGGAAAAATAGAAAAATAGGTTATTAATGCTTGTATCTGGTTTTGAGTTTACGATTATAACATATTGAAAATTGTTTTGAAAAGTAACAATTCCCACATTTTGATATGATAGCGACGAAATCATTATCTTAATTGAATCGAAATTTCAAATTAATAACAAATGGTCTTAATGTTTCTTCATAGAGCATATAAAAGTGAAGATAACATAAATAAATTGTTTACTGCACTTCAATAAGAACTGTACTAAACTAAATATTTATAATTGTAAGTTATTTTCTAATGCTAGCTATATTAAGTTTAATATATAATTTTATTCTAAAAACATAAATTTGTAACAAGAATTAAGAAACATATTTATATAAACTTCTTCTACTAATCTTAGCTCATCTATTTTCGGTGTATCTTTAATACAACGAACAGTAAAAATTATTTATTGTATTTAAATATTACTTTTAATATGAACTATGAGACTTTCGCATATAAGGTTTAATTTTAATTTACTGCCTCTCTTATTATTTTTCCACACTGTAATGCACACAGAATAAAATTAAAGTTAAAATCAGAGCAAATACTTCGCCAGAAAGTGAGCATGTTAATAAAAATTAATTACTTTTCTTACGGGAATATTTTTGGATTTTATTTATTCGTATATTTATTATTATTTTTTTTCTTTGCGCAAAATAAAATTTATCACAGACACACACACACACACAAAAAAATCATGATATTTTTGGAAAAAAAGAAAATAATAATAATAAATTTCGCCTATCTTAATGTTGAAAATGATATGTACTAAAAAATGTCTCAGCATAATGGTTGTAAACTTGAAATGGTCTTTTTAATTAAGTTGTCCGAAGAGTTAAAAATAAAGTATCATAAAACGAAATGCACTTTTTAGTATAAGAAAAAATAATTATGGAGAATTAAAATTCATAATATTTAACATTCTCAATTTCTTATTAGAACCTAACTTTGTTTAAATTACTAATACATATATGTATAAAATTTTGTTTGTATTAGTAAATATATACATCAATTTTATGAAGTTCTATGGTTCACGAACATGTTGAATATCATATATTTTTCTTGTCACGAATATCTTTTTCTATAATTTAGGTGAATTAGATAGGGTATGTATTGCTATTAACCATCTGACCGCCGCTGACTGATATATCCAGTCACTGAGCTGTTCTTCTTTCCGGACTACACGTATAATTCAAAATTATATAATTATGAAATTTTAACTTGTTTTTCTTATTTGAAGGTCGTAAATAGTAGTTATAAGGATTTTAATCATTTGCATGGTTACATTTTTAATCTGAAGTTAAAATAAATATTAATTTAGTACACTGAAAAAACTGTGCAGCAAAAACTACATTACAGTTTTGCGCTTTTCAAAGTTGGCCAGATGATTTTAAACCGTTCTGAGCTCTCTTGCAAACTGTAACTTAAAATTAACCTTTGCGCTCGCATATTTTCCGTAAGACTCGCCTTTTGGCGTTCCTTTAAAACATCTTTTAAAACGTCTAACACATTAAAACGTCCTTTAAAACATTCCTTTAAAACGTATAGTTACCAACATACTACCTTTTGGCTACCGAAAAGTTGTAATAATTTGTTTTATTTTACTTCATAATAAAATAAAATAAATCTTTCTGTTAAAATTTTCTGGTAGCTGAAAGGTAGCCTATAGTTACACGTTTTAGAAAAATAACATTTCATTTGCAGAGGAACAACTTAAGGCGTGGCTCGATTTTTCAATGTTCCCTCAGAAGGGACATATGAGGTTAAGGTCCCTCATATGAGGACATATGAGGGACATAAGGGTTAAAACTAATCTTTTTATCACTGAGTCCTCCAAAAAATGCATTTATTAATTCCCTGAAATGGATCAATTTTTAAATTCTGTTATTAAATAACGAATTTGCAGTATTTTTAAAATACATTTGTAATGCATAAAATTGAATATTTTAATTTATACTACTCAGTTGATTGCGTTTTAAGTTTTGCCTGAGTTAAACATTTCTGTAACAAAAAGGTTATGAAGAATATCGATCCATTTAATGATATTTTTGGTCTTTGTCCTGATAGATTAATTTTTCTTTATTGCTACATATGTGTCGAATCTGATCTGACGAGGCTTCTCTTTAAATAGGGGTGAGAGGAAGCGTTGCCAGATCTGGCCGATTTTTTATTCAATAATCACTAATAATTTTGAGAAGCGATAATTGATATACATAATTGATTATCAATCTTCGAAGTGACTAGGCAAATGTTATAATTAAAATTTATTGGTGATTATTAAATAAATAATCCGTCAGATCTGGCAACACCGGTGAGAAGAAAGGTCAGAATGAAAAAAAATATATTTTTATAAACTTTTTTTTTTTTTTTTTTTTTTTTTTTTTTTTTAATAATTTTTAGGAGGTGTCGGGGGTCACACCTTTTGTTAGTAGAATCATCCAGAAGTGATACAAGAAGTGTCTGTAAGCAGATTGGTTGGTGTGGGTTACCGACCTATGGCCATTTTTTCCGTGTATTAAGTCTCACCTGACCGGGACCTACAGTTGAAATTTAATTCTGAACCACTACAATCATACATGCCTTAACCGGTAATTGAAACTGGCACTTTGACGCAGAAGGTGAGAGCGCTAACTACAGCGTGGCCGAAAAAAATATTTCATTAGAAACAAATAGTGTAATAACAAACAAATTTAAATCTTTTTTTTTTTTTTTTTTTTCAACAAATTGCGTCTAAAAATTATTTTTTACCACGAGTTGAATCTTCCCATTGACGCTAATTTCAGCCCAAACGATCAAACATTTTTGATAAACAAAAGACTTTGTTGCAACTCTTAGTTTTCTGGTGTTCTTGAGATCTGGATTCAAAAGTTGGCGATGATTTTGTGAGTTTTTGTCGACTTCACCAGTAAAATCTTTCTCATTGGACCACAAAACATTTTCCATGCACCGCACTTGAAAAAAAAATTCTTTTTGCATTTATCTTACAGATTTAGCTTTCCCTAATCGTTAAAAAGCTGCCCATTGAATAAACGATAGCTTGTAAATACCAGTTCGAAGAATTGCCAACTATTATAATTTATTCAGGAGCATTGTTAGCCCCACCTTTTTTTCACACCAGTAATATTGAAGAAAGAATTTTTTTTTACTTAACCCGTTAGTAGTCGCTAAAGACAGCACCACCTATTACAGATTGCTCACTTTTAATTTAACTCTCACCAATAATTTTAAGTAATGATGTGATCGACGTTCCTTCGATTTTATTCGCGTTTTATGTATATCAAATGCTGCTTCTGAAAATTTTTAGTGGCTATTGAATAAAAAAATCTGGCAACACTGAAGAATGGGCGGCAAATCGACCAACTAGCGACTACTAACGATTTTAATCACTGTTACATATTTTAGAGGAATTTTATACAAAAATTCTGGTGCAAAAAGAAGACAGGGCTAAAAATGCTCCGGAATAAATTATAAAAGCTGGCAACTCTGCAGTTCGTTGCGAATACCCTTTTAAAACACTCGGTGGGAAAATTTGAGGTATTCGTTTGCCTTGTTCGTACTGACTTCGTCGGTGTGGTCGATTCTTATCAGAATCGAATTCTTAGCACAAACTCTCCGACTGTTCCCTGTTGGTGTTCGCTTTTGTTTTGGCTTCTCCTTCACTTTGCCATTCAGCTGAAGCACATTGTAGACGGTCGATTTAGGAACGGTAAATTTCTTTGCAACAGCCAATGGTTTTATCCCAGAATCGTGTAAGCGAACAATTGCTTCGCGGGGCACAACCACTTTCATCTTTCTAAAATGCAAGACAAATTATTTTAATAAATAATATTTAAAGATAAAAGCAACATAATAATAATAAAACAACGGTTTTAATACAACAGGTAGTCTACACATATAAAAATTCTTAAAAAAATTTTCCGGATACTTAGTAGCCATCCTGTATTAAGCTACCAGATAGACACGTGTGTAAACGCACAGTAGAACAGTGAAATTTCGGGAGAAATTATTTATATATGAATGAATAATCAAAAATTTGTTTTTTGGAGGAATAGAATACTTTCAAAATTTTTACATTTTTAAACAGTTACTATTTTGCAATATAAATATAAATATTACGCACAATAATTTTCAATGCACAGGCATTTACTTCATTTGTTTTTTCAAACTTTCTACTTTAAAACTTAATTAAACAAAATATACCCAAACCCCTTTTATTATTGTCCTATTATTATAAAAAAAAAAGTTATTAACAAACTATATTACTAATTCCACTGGTAGACGAAATTTAGCATAAAATAGTAGTTTTTTAAATGAGATTCAGAAATATAAAAGCATTTTTTTTTCAAAAATGAAACATGTGATATAACAAAAATATTCAATATAATAATAATAATATTAAATATATATATTTACGCAAATATCAAACATTAAAGAAAAAAAGCTTATATACAATGCTGTTTATTAATTATTACTTTTTATTTGCGTATTTGTCTTCTGTTTTCGCTTCATGTATTTTTTTTACTACGCACAATAGTATTCGTTAACAGGGTAAATAGCGTTCATTCTTTAGATATAGAGATTTTGCAAACCATTTTTTAATGATTACTCCAGATAATTGTTTATATTTATATCTTGTTATGAGAAAAATATTAAGTTATCATGTAGGATAGCATTGCTAGCTAAAAAATAAGAGAAAGCTGTTATAATAAAGTACTGTATTCTTTGTGTTTAGTATGATAAATACTTTAAATACTGGAACAAGGAAAAAATCTGTTAAAACTTTTTTCAAACATTATTAGCAAGGTAGGAGTTTTGTTTTCAGACAGCGATTTTTGGGTTGCAGAACTTGTAGAATTTTGTAGTAGGCAACCTTGAATTAATCATACATTAAATAATATTTCAGGTTTAAATTCGCTATATAAACTACATCTTTCAATTAATCTCTACGAAATATAGTACACTTATTAAATCATTACACTTTAGAAAAAGTCTAGATAACGTCATAAAAGAAATTAAAATTATTTATTAAAATTTTTCATTGTAATATTTCTGGTGGTTTTTTTTTCTTTGTATACGCTTTTATTGCTCATTATTTATTACTTTAATTTAATCTTTTATGTCTTTACTTTTATGTCTTACAGCTCGAAAAAAAAATAAATAAATAAAAATGAAAATAAAAACAAGTAAATAAAAAATAAATAAAACTGCGTACAAATAATTTCTGGTGATAATTATATTACCGATTTTTAAATAAAATATTCAGTTGTAACATAAGAAAAATGTATGATATTAAAATATATTTACATTTTAGTATTATTTCAAAAACTATGCAAACTTTTTATTTATATATAGATATTTATAGTTTATGTTTATTAAGATTAATATAGAATAAACAAACAGTTTCTATATTCATTTCTTTTTTATAAAGAAATAAGAGACTCTCTTACATAAATTTAATACTTCTTTTGCTATTTTCCCACCTATTAAGATATAAAGAATAGAATGAAAGATAGAAGCAGGAAAACAAATTCCCCAAAGTTCAGGTGCATAAATAAGAATTAATTATTTCGTTTTATGCGGGAATAAAAATTTTTTTTATGATTTTTTACACATTATTTTATTTTTACGCTAGTAAAAATACCATAGTGAAACAATGATTTTTGTGGTTGAATGTTTCTGAATTATACTGTTTATGTTTTCACTTTTAGGCTGATTTCTTTAGAAATTGACTTATAGCAACCACTTTGTTTATCCATCTATATATATATATATAGAGAGAGATATAACGGCAATTTTGCCAGCACTATAATTCTCGAAATAATACTCCAAATCGAACCAAATTTGAACAGTGAATTTTTCTTATAAATATCTTGAATGAATTCATTAATCAAGTCACCCCACTATTTTGTTTTAATGTGGCGGTAATTTGAAAATTTGAAATCCAGGTTATAAAAAGTGTATTTAAAACTGGAATTGCTTGAATTTATTGTATACATTGACATACAAGGGTCTCAAACAAGTTTATAAATGAAGGTTATCCGTCATTATTAAGTAAGTGACAGGTATCTTGAATAAAGCGGGTTCACTTGATATCAGGCAAACGCTTAAAAATTTATCATCATGATAACTTTTGAAATACTTAATCGATTCGAAACAAAGTTGGACAGTGAATTTTTCATACAAATATCTTGATTGGGCAACTTGTTCCGACATTTTGTCTAGAAGTTGTAGCCACATGAAAATGTGCTATCAGATCAACTTCTGAAATAATAAACAGATTCAAACTAACGTTGGATATTGAACTTATTATTCAAATATCTTATATGATTTCGCTTGGCATATTGCTTGGGCATTTTATTTCCAAGTGGTGCCCCTTGAAAATTTGTTATTATTTTGACTTTTGAAATACTGAATCAATTGGAATAAAATTTTCACAATGGACGTATTATTCATATATCTTATATATGTTTACTGGCTCACTCAGCACTTTTGTTTCAAAGTTTTGGCAACTTGAAATCCTGGTATCACTTGAAAATTTCTAATTACGATAATTTTTGAAATACTGAATTAATTCTAGCCATAAGTGGACAGTGAACTTATCATACAAATACCTTGAACGATTTCGCTAGGGAAGCTGCTCCGCCATTTTGTTTCTAAGTTGCAGCCACTTAAAATCAGGCTGTCACTTAAAAATCTATCATAACAGTAACTTTCGAAATACTGAGCTAATTCGAACCAAAGTTGAACGGCGAACTTATGCTTCAAACATCTTGGATAAATTAATAGCTAGGCAATGTTTCCAAGTAGCCGCCACTTGAAAATTTGATACAACGACAACTTTTGAAATACTTAATCAAATCGAACCAAAGTTGGACAGTGCACTTATCATTCAAATATCTTAATTGATTTCGGTGGGAAAATTACTCCGAAAGTTTGTTTCCAAGTTGCGGCTACTTGAACGCTGACACTTGAGAATTTGTTATCACGATAACTTTTGAAATACTGATTTTATTCGAACCAAACTTGGACAATGGACTTATCTTATAAATATCTTGGATTACTTGACTTAGCAACATGCTCTGCCATTTTGTTTTCAAGTGGCGGCCACATAATTTGTCAACACAATAACTTTTTAAATATTAAATTAATTCGAAGTAAATTTGTAGAATATTTTTATCTAAGAAATGCATTCGATATGTTTGTTTGCCAACTTGTTCCGCCATCTCGTTTCCAAGTGCTGTCAATTTAAAAATTTCAAATTCTCATATAAAATATATTCATGAATCGATTTTCTTAAAACTGCATATATACATTTAAAAACAAAATGGAGGCTACATGGTAAGAAAAAAAAAATCAACCTACCCTTCCGAATGAGCCGGAAGGACTTGATTAAGGTGGAAGTACACTGCTAAAACAAATAAATGATACTATAAGTCTTATGAAAAATAACGGTATGAGCACTTTTTTTTTTTTTTTTTTTTTTGATGTCAAACTAGAATTTTGCATACTCTGAAATTTGAAAATAACAAAAAATTGCATTTGTGATTCTCTTCTTCTATTTTCTGGAAAAAAAAAAGATGCTTATATTGTTACTTTATATAAGACATACAATATCATTTAACTGTTTTGAGTAGTGTATATAGCATTTTCCTAAATTATTGAAAATCGTAAATTACTCTAGACAAATAATAAAGAAGACAATAAAAACAAGATAAGTTTACACTCTAGGTGTTTAAGTTATTTTAAATAACGATAACTTTACAATAAAATTTATAACAAAACTATTAATGTTGTATTCACAGGAATAAAAATGTTTTAAAATATAATCATTATAAATCGGACATTTTTTAACAGTTTTTTCTTTCTTTATCATCTAAAACACATACACAGAGTGGCGGACCTTTAACTGTCTAGGTCCTGGGCTAAAATATCACTGGGGCCCTCTAATTGGAGCCCCCTATATCGAGGCTTTATTGACCGTCTTTATTTAAATTTATTGTTGTAAAAAACATTGAAGTCAGTTTTAACCTTGTTTTGGAAGCCAACATATAGGCCACGGCATTGGTCCCGCTTGCTTTGCCTTATTCAGAATTTGCGAAAATAAGTTTCTAGGCTTTGATTTTGTCGCTCTACGGTCACATTTTGTACATTAAAGCTCTTGAGACTGGAACATATATGGCTTACAGTGGAAGTGCACGGAATGTTTCAGTTTAAAAAAATAGCACGACAATTTCACCAGATACATATACTTAAAAGTTAAGTTTCTTTGGAGGTCCGCCTCCTTTGCCCAACCCTTGGTACGCCATTTGATACACACACTGGCCAATGAATTAGAAACCTGTAAGATCTTTCAGAAATATTCGCGATCAGCGTAAGTATTCAAAACCATTTATCATGATGATGGGGAGGTTTTGCTGGTACGGAAGTGGTTTCTTGGTGTTACTTGAGGATAAACAAAAAATGATCTGAACATATGGCAGATAAAGTGCATCCTGGAATGTTAAATTTTTACTCCAAAATTGACGATACTCCATGAACGACAATGAAACTATACATCGTGCCAGAATCGTCCGAGATTGGTTAAATGAACACAAATCTGTCTTCCAACAGCTTCACTGGCCTCTGCAAAGTCCAGTATTTACTACAATAGAAAATGTTTGGAATCGCGAATTCACCCTAAACGCACAAAAAATGGTTTTAATGTAAATGTTATCATGTGTATTACCTTTTTGAAGTATGTTGCATATTTACATTTCTATTTGGAATGTAAATCTGTTAAATTAATTAAATCTGTTATTTAATTAAATTAAATTAAATCTGTAAAATTAATTTTAATTAAGTATAGCTCAATTAATTCTTATGATAAAGTTATACGTTTTTCTGTTATGATAGTTTTTCATTAAAAATAAAACTTTTTTATTTGACGAAATTTGTCTATAGAAGTCGTATAAAAATTTATTTATTTATTTATTTTTTATTTTTTATCTTTTTCAATAACTTTACGGGAAGAAATTCTTATGAACGTGGTCTTATTCTCTACCTTATTTGAATAATTTTGAAATTCACATTACCCGCTTAATTCTAATAGGTAAATATAAAACCGCGTTTTAAACTTTTGACATATTTTGTACAGTATAATAAATAATAAGAAAAACAATGTATTTTCACAAGTACATAACAAAAACAAATATTAACCCTGCTTTACAAAAGTCTCTTTTTAATGTTATAGGATGTATATTTTCCACAAGTACCTTGGTATATAATGCAAACATTAAGCATTGAAAACAGTTTAAAATGTATTTTATATTGAAATACTAGCGAATTTGGTATTAAGTATACTTCATATGGCCTTAGAAAAAACTTGAAGAAAAATTTCTTTCTTTCTTTTTATTCTTTTTTGTCCAAAGGAAAAAAAGACTATATAAGCAGTTAAATGTTTCTTTGGATTTGTTTAGATAATCACAAATTAAAAGGGTAAATACGTCTAAGTATAGAATATAAAAAAATACCATTTAAAAAAAAAAAAAAAGTACTTTAAAGAAAAGTATCATTTTTTGATCTATTTCAAAGCTAATAAAAACAAGCTGATTATGAAAATATTTTCGTAATATTATCATTATTATTATTATTAATTATATTATTATTAATTCATAATATTATATTGTAGTTAGTGTAATGTAGTTAGTGAAAAT
Organism: Salticus scenicus; assembly: GCA_963930645.1. Taxonomy (NCBI): domain Eukaryota; kingdom Metazoa; phylum Arthropoda; class Arachnida; order Araneae; family Salticidae; genus Salticus; species Salticus scenicus. The sequence continues at coordinate 159,251,932 of OZ005656.1, read as the reverse complement.
ATGGCAAGATGCTTGCGAAAACTTTTTTAATACATTGTGTTATTATGTATTATTATCATTTTTTAAATTTAAAGTTTAAAATTATTTACTCTGAAATAGAAATTAGGCTTACATTTATACAAATTGATAGTGTTATCACAGGACCTTCAAATGTTAAGAAATAATAGTAGTAGTAGTAATAATAATAAATAAATAAATAAATAAGTAATAATTATAAGAATAAAAAACAGAATATTAAGATGAAGAATATTTCTCAATTTTTTAAAATATAAAATCAATACATATCTATTTATGTATTGCGAAAAGTACATAATTTACGATTCAATACATTTGTAAGTAGAAATTTGCAATTAGCATGTAATTTCAAAGCTAAAAATAGAAGCATATGCTATTGATTAAATTTTGTATTTAAAATAATATAAATCTTTTGTTAGTCAAATCTATAAATAATGTAACAGAACTTGTATGTATTTCAGTTCTTGTGTTTTTAATAAATAAAGAAAAACGTACAAGAATCACTCTTTTCATATTTCTTTGTGAAAGAAATAAATCACCTACCTTCTCTCTTAATCTGATAAAAGGGTTTTTCTTATCATTTATTTTTCTGAAATACATTATGAAAATAATAAAGTAAATAGAAATGTGTGTAATATTTAACGTAAGAAAGCAGTTTCATATTAGAATACAATATATTATTCAGGAACAATTTACCGAAAAAAATAAAATCTGTTTGTGCATGGATTTGAATTAATATTAATACAATAACTTACTTTTATCAATGTTTATACCAATTATTTGAGAATTCAATGCAAATAATTCATACGAATTATGTAAAGGTAACATATTTTCCGACTACTATGATCCTAAAAGTAATTCGTAAGAGATTGATTATAAATACGTTCTAAGCATTATACTATCTACTAAAGGAGGAAATCCCTTAAAAAGAAAGATTCGGAATGTTATTATTAAATTCACTTGTTATTTTCTTAAGTATGTAAGCTGCGAGATATTTTAATTAGAATTTCGTATTTAACATTTGCCAACAAATTTGAAAGCGTTTATGTCTACAGTTTGTCTGTCTGGGAGTTTTCAGCATTCCATTTTACGCAGAAATTCATAGAATTTCTTAAGATTGATATATTATATTTAATTTTCTTATGGAAAGTTTTCCATTAAAAATAGTATAATTATTTATGCTAGTTTTTATATATGGACTCCCAAATGTATTTCAATGCAATGCGTGTTGTAGAAGGTATTTCTAAAAATCGTATTTTTATAACATTGTATTGTATAAGCATAATGAAATTGGCATTTATTATTCGTGTTTACAAAAACATGTTTTTACTAGAATACGTTACACTTTTCATTACATATACGAGGACAAATAAAAATAATGTCATATATTAGCGGTTTCAAATTTAGGTAGAATTGCATATTTAGTTGTATTAAGCATATTTACACTTTCCTATACATTGTTAAGTTTGATTAGAAATTCTCTTAGACCAAATGTCTGCCTTTCCGTCTGCATGTCCACTCTCTAACTCCTGTAAAAATTCACTGTATTTCACTTATCATTCATAAAAATAAAAACATGTCTTTTATCGTATATAGTATGATTAGCATTAAAAACTATAAGGCCATATTAAAATTTATTGATTTATAAGGAATTATAATTAGAAATTGATAAAATTACATTTTCAAATGTGTTAGAAGCTTCTAGCAATGTCTAGGAATCTTTAATAATAATAATAATTTCCGTTAGCCTAGCATCTGTAAATATTCAGTGAATTTTTTCAATCTGGTATATATTACTCAAGTCCAGTATTCATTTTTCTTATTAAACAATGTAATATACTACCGTTGGTTTATTTACAGGTTGGCCCAGTATAAATCCAATGCATTGCGATATATGACAGGTGTTTCTAAAATGATTATCTAAATATTTTTGTACTCCTATAACTAATAACATTAACATTTATCTTATTTATATGCAGAAGAAAGGTTTTCGTTTGCAGATGGCTAAATTAATATTACTGTCTAATAGGCTAAACAAAATTATTGAACTGCATTAAGGTCTATAATTGATAACTGATAGAATATCATTTTCAGTTGAGTTACTAGTTTGTAGAAAGGAACAAGTGCAAAGTTAGGATTTTCGAAAAAACGAGAACTATAATGTTAATTTTTAGTGTACTTACTTGTAAAGATCAAATTTGTACAGAAGTATTATTGACTTATTGGGGTTATTTAAGGCCGTCATTTTGATAAATATAATTTGATGCATGTGTGATCTTGAATTTGTTCAAGTTTTCAAACTTACCTCAGTAAACCTGTAAAAATGTGTAGTAAACAAACTCAAAAGCATGAAAAAAAAATTGTAACTACCAAATATATATCTATTCCCTAATAAGTGAAGTAAATAATGAGTCTACATATATATATAAGCCTTGAAGTTGGACCTGGTTCATGGACCTTAACACATCAGAGATGTAACGCTCCTTTTCAGAGTGACGTCAATGCAAACAATAAATGATCAGGATGTGTATTCAATGGCACCACACACCATCGCTCAAGATAATGAAACTTTATGATAATGTCGATTGCAATAGGGCTATGTGCGCTTCCCATGAAACTGCCAAAAACATATGCGATCATCTTGATGCTGTAAACATAACTGTAATTTCTGTCAAAAGACGATATTAATAATTTTAGTTGGTTAGACGTTGATTAAAACATTTGAGGTAATCCCAACTATGATATTATGTAAAGTACAGCCGAAGAAGCGTAAAGCGTCGTCCCAGTGATGATAGTCTATACTTCTTTAAATATCGTTAAGCTGTCCTTGCAGACACTTGTTGTTTTGTAAAAAATCCTATTTCTTGACTAAGGATTCCTAACGAGATTATACAATTCGTTAAGACCATGTGAATAATATGTTTGTAATCTCCGCTGTTAGTGATTGGGACCGCTAACCACGTCTTTCTATATAAGCCTCCTGAACCCAGCTATTCCATATTCTGAAGACTCTTATAGGATCTGAAACAACGCGTACTGCAATAAAGTGATAAGTTAAACCGCAATCTCAGTAGGTTAGATTTCGACCTTGGTTAAAGTCAAAAGAGACATCCCGCTTTCTTTCAAGGAGCATGGAAATTTTGTTAGCAGTGACAGCGACATCAGACCATGCCCGAAGCTGATGTCTTTTCAGGTTTTTGCCATGACTTGTAAATGGCTGTCCACTATTTGCGATAGCATAAATTACAATTTAAGTTTTATTTTCCGTATATAGTAATGTTAAAACTTTTACATTCACACTCTTCATTACATTTGATTTAGGGATGTCCAACTTCTAAATTGTAAAGAACTTAATCAGTCTTTTTAAATGTTTTGTTATTTAGGTTTGTTTTTCAGTCTATATGTTGTTCTTGATAGCATGGATATAATTATGTTCAGCATCTAAATTGCAATGCCCTTTTTGTATTGTAAAGACCTGTTTGGTTCAACTTCTTTACTTTCACAAATATAATACAAAAATACAAAAGGGGGGAAAAAGATAGAAACATCGAAAATAAGAGAAGAAATTGCAAATGTGAGAAATCCACTACAAAATGTCTTCGTTTTTACACGTTATCTGTGTCGCTGCAGCCGCTTACTTCGTATAAAGGCGTTGGAAAGGCAATATTTTGTATTTTACAACATATTCTATCTGTCATACTAATTTCAAGTTTCTGGGTATTGCTTTCCTTGTTCAGCAATTTGGTGTTATTAGCATAATTTATGTACAGGATGACAATAAATACGCGGATTAATGGACGATTGAGTTGTTCTGCTCTCTTCACGTTTCGTACGAATTTTGCAACTAATTATTATCAATAAAAATACATTCTGGATCTTTTTGTTTTCGGTTCTGAAAAAGATGTCAAGATATTTATTTTTCGAGAATTTTTTTATTGTATAAACATTTCAAGGGAACACCATAGAAAAATGTAGAAGATAAAGAACAACAACAACAACAAAAAAAAAATAATATTTCCGAAACTTTGCGTGAAATATAATAATATATCGAATGTCATAGGCTATTACTGGTATAATGCTTGACTATTAATGAATAACATAGTTTCAATCTCTGTTGCCAAATTTAGGGAATTGTTTATTCAATTACCACCAATAACCTTGGGGAGTGATAATTGTTAAACATAATAGAACAATAAGAAAGCACCAGAGAACTGGACTTTTAAAGAAAGAATTAGAAAACTTTGAATAAACACTATAAGATGCATTAAACTCGGAAAAATTGTTTCGGGTCGAAAGAACACACAAACTTTCTTCAGGCGAACAAAGTAGGTCCGAGTATTGCAGTCAAAGAGGCAACGCATTCAAAATTTTGTACTTATAATAAAATAGTAATCTTTCAAATGACTAGGTAACCGTTTGAATTAAAATTTAGTGGCGGATATTGAAAAAAATAAAATCCCTAAAAATGGCAACATTAGCTTCAGTCTCTAACAGGACAGAAAGTGAAAATAAATACAGAAAATAATTGAAACATGTATTAAGATAACACTGAAAATAAATATTATGGTCGTAGTGGGAATATAAAAGGAAGTAACATAGGCCAAAATTCCCAGAAGTTAGAGATATAAGTGAAGAGGTACACCTAAAATTACATATCCACGGGAATTGGATAAAGGGGTTTATAAAACAGGAAAAACTACAAAAACTTTAAATTCAAAGATCGATTCTTATCCCTTAACCCGAGAGTAGTCGCGTCATTTTTTACAACGCTAGTAGTCGCGTGTCGGTCTTTCAGCCGACGCTGTTTAGTGTTGGGGGAAAGCCGAAAGAAAGCCAGTAAAGAAAGATGAAGTGCCTTTAATTCACGCGAAGTTTTTCCCTCAAAAATCTAACTTGTCTGAAAAACTGGAAATGGGGAGAAAAATGAATCAACGTTAGTGGACGCGTCGTGGTCAAATAGATAGATTTGAAAAGTAAAACGTTTTTAACTGCTCAAAAAATAGCAAGAATGACTTGAAAACATATTATGTTAGAGGACATCCACCCAAGGTCAGGTACACAGAGTTTCCCCACTTAATTTTTAAGGGGTGATCTGCAGGATTAATTTATAAGCGATGGGCGGCAAAAAGACCGATATGCGACTACTAACGGGTTAATAAGGGACAAATTCAAGAAATTTATCGAAAAAATGAAAACAATATGATTAAGAAAGAAAGTCACAAAAAATGTTACAAGAATAATTATAAAGAAAATGTACTGGAGAGTCCTAAAAAGATAATTATGAAAAATTGCTTACAAACAGAATGATTAGTAACAAAAAATGTATTTATAAAGAAATGTGATTGAGATAGGAAAATCAAATGCATTCAAAAATTGCATATAAGAGACACGGGTTCCAATACTAAAGTTTAATGTGCTTAGATAAAAACGCTTGTTGATACAAGTGCTGCAATTAGCATTGTATGCCTATATATATTCTAAATATGAACAAATAAAATAAATTGATATTAAAATTTATTATTTACCATATACATATTCTAAATAATCAGAAAATGCTAAAATGATTTAGACTTCACTTAAAATTTTCTGTAATCTTTAGAGAGAAAAGAAAAATTAAAATTAGATGAACATAAACAAGATACAGTCTATATTTTAAATTTGATAGTTATATTAATAATTATTTCTACTATAAAATTTATTTTATTTTTTTCAGTAAATTTACTTTGTAAACATAGTAAATGCAACTATCATTCGAAAATAATTTTAATTAGCGCTACATTTTTATTACAGTCTTTTCTAAACATAGAAAACTGTCATCAAGAAGAAATTTAAGATATTTGCATAATATTAAAATGCATATATGAATAATATTAATAGGTATCCATAAGAGTTTTATTTCACAAACACCTATGAATAAAGAAATATAAATACTTTACAACTGACTGGGTTAATATAAAATAATAATAGTAATAAAAAAAAATAATAACAGTAATAATAGAATAAATATTTTCCAGTGATAAAAATTAAGGTATCATTTTTTCTTTATTACCTAAATTATTAATAGTTTTTCTTCTGCTCTCAATAAAGTTAATAAAAATTTATATCGATTTTGTAAACATAAAGAAACGAGCAAATTATTTGAACGCGGTGAATCGCGAAGTTATTGAAATTATCGAAATTCGACTCAGCTGCAATATTTACGATCCTGTGCTTGGCACAGATTGAAAGATGCGTCACCTATTGAGATCGCAGAACAACAACGGAGAAGTAATTTATTTTCGAACAAATTTGCATGATTTGAGGCTGGTTTGCTGGAGTAGGTCCTAGACCCTGGACGAAAACCTTCAAGAAACTTCAAAGTAAGCCCGTTAAATTAATAAATTATAATATAAGTTAGTATTTTTTACTATATATTTACAGATTTTTTTGAAATTAAATTTGAAAAATAAATAGAAAATGCATTATTTATTAATTTTATATTGTGTTAATATCATATATTATTGTTATACTAAATTACTTTAGTAAGTTTTTCAAGCCGTTCTCAAAAACTAAAAACTAAACATAAATTGAGTAATTCAATTTATCTCATTCTAACGTAAAATATGAAAATCCCTTTAATATATTAAAAAAAAAATCTAGTTTATAACTTCAATTTGAGTTTTTCAACAAAAAGTAACCTTTATTGCTTTGTAATTTGTATGAAAATTCCATTTTTATACAAATAAAAGACCAATAATACGATACTGAAGAAAATGTAATCCATTTAATTTTAAACGATGATAAAATAAATTTTAATCAATAGTCTTTTTAAAGAAATGCTCATATAAAATATCTATTTTTAAAGAGGAATATCTTAAAAACGCCATTTTTTGTTAAATCGTATATTATGGCATTGCACTCGTATAATATTTTTAATGAATTTTATAAACTTGATTCACTTAGTTATTTTTTAAATCTTAGTTTTGTATTTCTTTTTAAGTATTCATTCGTTATTATAAATAACTTTAAAATTCTTTGCAGTAAATGAAAAATAAAACTTTTATATGCATCTTAAGTATAATAAATATGAATATACATAGTGAAGCCTATAATTAGAACAAGAAAAAAAAAATCTACAGCATATATATATATATACGAGGTGTGGCTATTAAATAACGAGACTATTGCTGCTACAGATCAACTAAATATGCACCAAATGCGAACGACCGACAGCTGTGCAGCATAAAGCCTTCTCTTTCGATTGCAGCTCTTCCCGTGTTTGTAGACAAATCAGTCTGGCCGTAACCTTCGTTTGTGTAAGAGGTGTTCGTTTCGTTTTGCCGAAAAGTGTAAAAGTAGAGCAACGAATTGTCGTGAAATTCCACGTGAAACTTGGTAAAATCGCTAGTGAAACAAATCTTTTATTAAAACAAGTTTATGGCTATGAATGTTTATCACGTGTGCGAGTTTATGAGTGGTTCAGCCGTTTCCAAGAAGGCTGAGAAGACTTTGGAGATGATGACCGAAATTCAAAGCGATGATGATCCTTTTTTTTCGACATTCATGGTATTATGTACCTTCACTGGGTTCCTGAATGACAAACTATTAATCAACATTACTATCTTGAGGTGCTTGCTCAACTCCGTGAAGGGGTAAAGGAAAAAACGACCCGAATTGTGGAAGAAAAAGTCATGGGTTCTCCATCAAGACAATGCGCCGGCTCACACGTCATTGTCTGTCAAGGCGTTTCTAGCCAAATACAGCATCCCAGTTTTAGACCATCCGCCTTATTCACCTGACCTGGTCCCATGTGACTTTTATCCGTTCCCCAAAGTTAAATCTGTATTAAAAGGAACAAGATTTGAGTCAGTTAAAGCTGTAAAATAAAAAGCGGCACGCCTCATGCAGGAGCTCACAGAACAAGACTTCCAGCACTGTTTCGAACAATGGAAAATTCGCATGGAGTATTGTAGGGATAGAGGAGGGGTGTATATCGAAGGTGATAATAACTAAATATGTATAAATTTAAAATAAAATATTTTACAGCAAGAGTCTCGTTATTTAATAGCCACACCTCGTATATATATATTAATAAAATACTTTAGAAAAAAATTAATTTAAATAATTTTCTCATGCTTCATATTTACACTACACAAAATTATTTCCATTTCCTTTTAAAATGTTAGCTCAAGCATTTGTGCATATCAGTAATAAACCTAATAAACAGCTGAAAAATTTTCATTGCTAATTAAATATTACATTTATTAGGCATTATGCGATCAACGTATGCGAGTTTTAACTTTTTTATTTTGTAACATTTTTAGAATGTAATATACACTAAATAAACTTGAAGGTAAAAACAAAATAACTGTTTCTTCAGAAAGCAGACGTATAAATAAATATTAACTATTATTTTCTTGTGAAATATTTCGGATTTTATTTTTCTGAAAACAAAATACTTATCACACGAAATATTTAATTTCGTATTATTTATCTTTAAAATTACAAATTTCAAATAATAAATTTTAATTATAATTTGAAAACGCTTATAAACGTGAAAGACAATTTTACTTAAGTTACCTTCAGAATTAAATAAAAAAGTTGCATAAAACAAATTTAACTTTTCAATATATATACATGCATATATATATATATATATAAAGGAAATTTAAAGATAGTGATAATTTACATTAACAATTTACAATCACTCATTGACTATAGGGCTGCTCCTATGTCAGTACACATAGCATAGGTGAAATGTAAATGTTTCTTATAGATTTTAAAACTCTTACAGATTCAATAAAAACTAAACATTTTTGTAGTTTCAATAAGAGGAAATCCAGTAATTTTATTTATTTATTTATTTGTTTTTTGACAAAATCACATATTAACCCTAATTTTTAGTAAAAACCTGAAAGTTTTTATCCCGCTGTTGATTATAAAAATCATAATCAGTAACTATTTCTTATTTTAAAACAATCGTATGAGAGTTAATCTTAAAAAGGGGAAAAAAAGCACACCATCTAAATTAAAAAATCAAGGGTGGCGTGGTAGTTGAAGGAAAAAGTAAAAGAGATTTTGAAGGCTCATCAAAGTAAATTATAAAATAAAGAGAAATTAATCACAGTCAAAAAGAGTGAATACAGAATATTAATTATATCACGAAGGAATTGTTTATTTAATTAGGAGAAATTGTGTTTAGTTTAATGAATAAAATTAGTGATTTTTATTGTAAACAACTCTCTACATAAAAACGTACATAATGGGTGGAAAGGTAGTAATTTTCAGATTAATTTTTCTAAAAAACATAACTTTTCCCCTAAGAAAATTCATACAGCTGAAAATATTTTAACCTTTAAATGCATAAATTTTTATTTTTTTATAAATAACATTTAAAAACAACCGGGAATGGGTGTAGTTAATGGAAAAAAAAAAGTCTACATAAGAATTATTTTTTAAAACAAATTGATGCATTTCTCTCTCTATATATATAAAACTGCACTTTTCTTGCATAAATTTATCAGTATATGCAAAAATATAAATATTATTCGTTACTCCTACTTGTTTATATCTGAAAACCATTTTTTTGTATGATTTTATTACTTTTTATATAAATAATCGTAATTTGTAACACTCGCGCAGAACTGAAATTGTACTCAGATAGCGCACAAAGAATGAAAGATGTTGCAGATAAAGAAATAAACTGTCAAATTTACTAGTTGGCGTTCGGAAACAATAAAATAGTTTAAAAAAAAAAAACACTATGCAAATGTTGAGATATAAGGTATTAAACACACGATGCAGATCTTCATTGGTTATGGGATTGAAAATACAATCAATTTTAAGTAATTGATAAATATATGAATTAAAAGATTTAATGATAAAATCTTTAATGTCTAAATTGTATTTTAAGCAAAAAAAAAAAAAAAAAAAAAAAAAAGTTTTTTTTAAGAATAAATAAATAAATTTTGTAGTCAAATTGCAAAAGGTATAAGTCTTTCACACACAAACAAATACATATATATTGTATGCATGCACGTATGAGTGTGTGCATGTGCATGTGCGTGTGTGATACAATGATAAAAGCATATATGTCGAAACTGTAAATAAAGCACTTAAAGCAATTTTTATTTTCTTTAAGGGAATGAAATTTCAATGAGAGGAAAGGCCATATATATGTTAAAATCCCTTCTTTCGTCTTATGTTTGCTGGAACATTATCAACTAAGCTTTTTACAGCTCGTTCCAGACAGACCACATATATTTTAGCTGTAATACAACATACTGTCATACACTTACTGTAAGTGTTGTTGCACCGCGTTGAACCGTGTCTCACGATTTAACCCACTAAAATCACAGAACAAAGGTAAACTAAATTATACAATATAAATATCTTAACATCTGTCATAAACATGATTAATATGTCTATTACAAAAATAAGAATATTTCTCTTAAAAATATTTATATATTACTTTTTTTTTTTTTAAAGATCATTTTTCAGTTATAGAAGACATGAACGATTTGATGTAGAAAATATGCATTTTAAAATAAAAATAAAAATATATTTATTAATTTCATATATAAATGCTCTAATAAAAATAATTATTAAAGTAAAATATTTAAGATTTAATTGAAATATAAGACTTCTATATGATGAGGAATACTTCAGATTTGTGCAATATTTATTTATTTATTTTTTACGGCCTACAACGGAATCTTTTATGAACATTATGAAAATGACTGTAATCAAAATAAATAAATAAATAAATAAATAAAAACTGTGCGCATATTATTTCTGGAAGATAATTAAATAACACACACACTCATATATATTCAGTTACAACCTAAGTGGAATATTGTATGTTAAAATATAAGTATATTTAAGTATTACTTCATGAAATATGCATTTTTTAAAACTTGTATATGGATATTTATAGTTCATGTTTATTAAGATTAATAAACCGTAAACAAATGATTTCTCTATTCTAACATTTTTCTTTATAAAGAAATAAGAGACTTTCTTGCATATGTTTAATTTGATAAAATATTTGTTTTGTTACTTTCCCACGTATTAAGACTCGTAGAATAGAACGAATGATAGAAGCAGGAAAACTATTTTGTCCACGTTCAGGCACCAAAGTAATAACTAAATGTTCTATATTAAGTGGTGTTGGTGTGTTGGTGTTAGGGATTAAGGCTGATTGACAACACTGGGGTCCTAGGCCTGAGGGGGAGTGCCTTCTATATTAAGTGGATTTTTTAGATTTGTTTAAACAGGATATTTGGATTTTTTCTCGTTGTTTTATTTTCACTCCAGTAAAATTTATCATAAGAAAATCACGATTCTTGTTGTTAAGTGTATAACATATATTATTATTATTATTATTATTATTATTATTATTATTATTTTACATTTAAGTATTGAAATATGCATTAATTTAGGTTCTTATTTATATTAACGTTCTCGAATTATTTAAAATATTTTAAAATTTAATTTTAAAATTATTTATTGTTTTTCTACTGCTCTTACTAAAGTTAATAAAAACTGATATCGATTTTGAAAACATAAAAAAAACGAGCAAATTATTTGAACGCGGTGAATCGCGAAGTTATTGAAATTATCAAAATTCGACCCAGCTACAATAACTATGATCCTGTGCTGGGCATAGATTGAGAGTGGCGTCGCCTATTGAGATCGGAGAACAAATTTGCATGAGTTGAAGCTGGTTTGTTGAGTTGGTCCTGGACCCTGGACGAAAACATTCAAGAAGCTTCAAAGTAAGTCCATTAAATTAATAAATTGTAATCTGAAGTTAGTATTTTTTTACTATATATTTACAGATTATTTTTTTTTTAATTAAACTTGAAAAATAAATAGAATTTCCAAGAAATATAATAAATTTCTTAAAAATGATTATTTATTAATTTTACATTGTGTTAATATCATATATTATTGTTATACTAAATTACTTTATTACATTTTTCAAGCCGTTCTCAAAAACTAAAAACAAAACGTAAATTGAGTAGTTCAATTTATTTCATTCTAAC